>OZ010797.1:19058748-20267901 GCA_963932465.1 Maratus speciosus
CTTGAGTAGACACCGCCTCTTACATGCAGACAGGACTTCAGTGATACCTAGCTAACAAAAGCCTGTACTAATGAATGTTTCTGTAGTGAAGATTTTTTTATTTGCTACTTTTCTGGCTCTGCTAATGAATGCTCTATGTGTATGTGGACATAATGCAGCCATGTTGTTTTATGCTTGCTTATACATATATTTGCATATACAGTCGAATCTGGTTAAGAAGCATTTCAAGGGAGAGGACAAAAGCATATTACATATGATTTGCATAATGTTGCAGAAACTAGGCTTATTTACACATATAATCATCTAAATGAACTTTAGAGCTTTTGTTTATAGGTTTACAGTCAAAAATTTTATCTTTTAAGCATATTTAGGTTAAATTTTAATTTTTAGATTTGTATTCAAGTTTAACTCATTTTTTGGTTTTATAGGACTGACTGAAATGATAACTAACTAAAAAAATGTATAATATGGATTTAAATATGACTTGTGAATTAATATGTGGTACTTTTCGGTTAGCCGGGCACCAGTGATGTATACATATGAATATACATACATATATGTATATATACACATTTATATATATACATATATTGTATATATACACAGATACAAATATATGTATACATATAAGTATATATACATACATGTATATATACATATATATGTATATATAACACTGGCGCCCGGCTAACCGAAAAGTACCTAATATGTTACAACTAAAAATAATAATAATAATACTAAGTTTCCACCTATTCTTTTTTTTTTTTTCTTTACAGAAACCAAAAAAATTAATTCTTTACTGAACTGAACAACCAAATTATTAAAATCATACTTAGTAGGTACTAGTGAAAATGAATAACTTTATAATCAGTCTTTAGTTTTTTATGTAATAAAAAAAACTATGCTTGTTAATCTTTCATTTAATAAAGTTATTAACATGGCAAAGAGTAAACATAGTATAAAGAACATAAAAGAATTATACAACTACAGTTGTATTTTCTGTATCACCTCCTCGAATCTTGTAACAAAAATTCAACATAGACATTTTTAAAACCCTTAAGGTTCTTCACCTGAAAACGTTTCTCTTTCTCTTCAAATGTTTTTAAAAGCACACTGCTCTAGGGAAGCTAATTTTACTTCAGTATATGAGTGGAGAAAACAAGAATTGACAACATACACTGCACAAAAAAGAAAGATTAAGTAACAAAAAGTGGCAAAAGTGCATACTATTCTCTACATGAATAATAGCATATACAAAGCAGCAGACAAAGAATGTTAAGACACTGAATCAGAGAGTTGCAGTGTTGCTAATTTTTATCCAAATGTCTACCACTATTTCCAATTAGTAACAGTCACCTTAATTAATCTGCCATTAAATAAGACAAATATTAGTATTTGGAAATATAGTAGTAGAATTCTGACTTAAAAAAATGCACTAAATTGGCAACAGTGAAAAAGAGAGCAAAAAATCACCTCTTTTTCTTTGAATTCATGTATTAAGTGAGATTTTTTGCTTTAAGGGACAAAATGTTATCGCGTATTAAGTGGAACTGCATAAAAATCATTTGCGTATTAAACATGATATTTTTGCATTAGTCTTATGAGAGATTTTCAAGAGTCTGGAAAAAAATCCATGTATTAATTGTAATTGCATACTGACCATGAGCATCTTAATTGGACTTAAGTGTATATGCATATAAAATTTTATTTTTATATATTTATTATTATTTGCTTGCAATTTGGGCTTCAGAATGTGAGATTTGTTGCCAAATTATATTAACAGCTGTGAAAACAAACCTGATGAACTTTTGTGCTTGTTTATATATTGAAGAGTTCAGATGATAAAGGTAGTAATGTGACAAAAAAAAAAAAAAAAAAGAGTTAATCATATTACTGAAGATAATCAATGTTCCTCTACAGCTATTAAATTATTGTTGGAGAAAACTTAATACTAACACAATATTTAATTGATAAAGTAGGAATTTTGACAATAAACGCAAATAGATACAGTAGAAGATCTTTGTAACACAAACCTGAAAATATGCGTTATACAGAACACATTTAACTCATCATTAAACATACCTTGTACACATGCCCAAATATGTCTGAAACTTATCAAAATATAGTGGAGTATCTTTATATTGCATTCCTTGTTACCAGGAGTTGTGCAGATTTTACATTTTTTGCATAATATAAATCACTTGACGCATTGTTAAATTTATTTTATAAACATTGTCCAAATATGCCTGTACGAAATCATTTACCGTATTTTATGGGAGAAACGCCGCACTCCTCAAAATTGGTCTGAATAAGCTTTAAAATATCGTAATCGCCGTACTTGTGGGACCACTACTTTTGTTGACAGTGTCTCATTGACCTAACTTTAACCAAACTTTTCTGAACAGTGTAAAGGTGCCTCATTTTTAATAACTTAATATTCTAAAATTTTATTTAAAATATTTAAATCTGGTTTTAAATATTTTTATGTGTAATTTTTAAATTAAGGAGACATCAATCGGTGTCAAAACCATCCAGAGCGTGGGGCGCGGATCCCTCTGCTTAGGCGCTCCACATTTTTTTAAAGTGGTCAGTGCAACTTAACATGCTTTTTATGACGCTTTTTACGTCACATCCACTTTAGTCCTTTTTTAGTTTCAATTTGAAGCCCTCAAAATCTGAGTGGAAGAATTTCTTTATACCCATGTATGTATGGTTCGATATCATCATCGGAAATGTCACAATTTTCATTATCAGCAAAGTTAGAAAGTTTCACGTTGAGCAGTGGACTTTAAAACAGTCTTAAGGAATTTTAACTTTATCCAAATTTTACACATGTGAAAAAAAAAATCGTAAGTGCCACACATGGTGTAAATGCTAGACTTGACAAAAAAATTAATTTTCAAACTGGTAAACACTGCAGTGTTTCTTCTATAAAATACGGTATTACATTACTCATTTTCAAAAAAAAATTATTGCAATAGTAGCAAATTTTTCATTAATAAGGAGGTAAAGTTGGACTAGCATATCAAATTTAGTCCTTTAGAGCAGCGGTTCCTAACCATTTTAAGTACATGACCCACCTTTAAGTAAAAAAAAAATTTCACAATCCACTTAATATGAGGATCTATTACCAGTATGGAAATTTTGTGTAACCCCTAAAATAGCCGATAGCTTATAGAGATAAGCTATCGGCTATTCTATTCTATGAAATAGGCAAGTTTTCGTGCGAAGGATGGACTATCAATAAAAACAAGAATTCATAATCCCAATGTGTGTAAGATGAATAATAATTAAAATAACAAATAGTATAATAAAAATATATTTAATTATTATCAAAACACAACTTTACAATCAGTGAGATACCTGGCACTGGTGTTTACCTATGAGGACATCTGTATCAGAGTTAAAACTGGTTAATTTTAACCTTAATTCACTTTCTACACGCAGTTTGTTTCTGTACTTGTTTTTCAAAAATAGCAAAGTAGGAAAAGCACATTCACACAAGTATGTTGTGTTGAACCCTATCAAGGACCTCAAAGTTGGTTTAGATATTTCTGGATATTCTGCTCCTATGTTCATCCAGAAAGGAATTAAAGATTTTTCCAGGATTGCCATAATGATTGTGTGACTACTGACAAATCCCACAATGAGGTCATAAAATAATACCGACTGACTGTTTAAGAAAACAGTGTCTTCTCACAAAGTTTTAGTTTAAGCTAATAGCTTTCAAGATTATTGTGGCTGTAAAATATTGTATTTGTTATATTTTTTAAAACAGATGAAATAAAAGATATATTTGTGGCAAACCTAGATTGGTGGGTTGCAACCCATAGATTGGGAACCACTGCTCTAGAGAATAGCAATTTTGTACAATGTGGGAATCTTCTTATCTGCAAAATTGATTGTTTACATCTGAGAAGTTGTGCAATTTTATGGAAAATTACATTATATAGAATTGTGTTATAAAGATCTTCTACTCTATATGGAAGCTTACAGCTCATTTTCTCAAAATGATGATTGTGTTACTTCCACTTTTATCATCCTATATTCAGTGGTGCCAGCTTATATGGGCTGGCGGGGTGCAAGCCCAACCAATAATTTAATCTGTCCGCCCACCCAATTTCCACTGATTTATTTTGTTATTTATTTATCTAATTGCTGAAATAAAATTTGGTTTTATTGACGTTCTCATAAAAATTTTGTTAAAAAATTAGTAAGGACACCAATTAAACTTGCAGGACATCGAAAGCCCCTTCAGCAGATGTCTAATTAAATTTCTCTCTCTTGAGAAAAAAAATGCATATTTTTCATCTGTTTTCAATCGATAAAACCTTTAGGTGACTAAAATAGGTTTTTCTTGACTTTTAATTTTTTTAAACTTTAGTTAGCAATTTTTATGCCATTTATAATAAATATTAATATATTGATAATAAAGAACTTACTAGAGTATAATTTTATAAAATTATTTATTAAATTATAATAATTTTACATTTTACTTAGAAAAACCATAATTTGACTCTGATTTATCCTCTTTAGTCATACGCTCCTTCTCTGTTCCTCTCTCCACACGCAAGAACTAAGAGAAAAAAACTCTGTGTTATTTTACTCAAAAAATGTTTGAGTCCACCCAATATTTTTCAAAAGTTGGCGCTACTGCATATGCTTATATATATGAACATTTTATTTATGCATGTTTTTATATACAATTTACTTCTCTTTGTATATAAAGAGAGATAAATGGTGTTTTTTTATTTAATAAATTTTATAAAAATTAAAAAAAAAAGATTCTGAATATGAAATGGTGAGTATGTTGTCAGAAAATATACGTTTAAAATTTGCTTCTCTCGTCAAAGCCATTTTCCCTCTCTTGGTCAAGGTCCTGATATTGGAAAAGTACCCCCCCCCCCCCATTTTCATGCTCTGCTAACGAATATTGTATTAGGTGCATGTGATGACATAATGCAGCCATGTTGCAATTTACATGAGCGGAGAGTCGCATTTCCAATAACAAAGATATCAACTAATGAAAGCGATTGTAAAACGAATAATCTTTTACCAGCGAAGGTATTTCTGTACTTATTTGTGAGATCTTCAACAGTTTTTCTTACAAGAGTAGCTAGAGCAGACATTGTCTTTTGCATGCAGATAAGAATACTTTGTAATTGTTAAAAACCCCCATTTTAATAACCAAATTGAAGTTTCTGTTCTGATTATTTTTGACTGTTGGAGATCATACATAAAATATTTCTTTTAATAATTATGTTCCAATTTTTCCCTTGCAGTGTTTTGTTTTATCTATTTTTAGTTTTGCAACCTTTTACAGTCTTGTTCATTTCAGATTGGCCAGCTCTCTCAGGATGGCTAATTTTAGATTGATCGAATATACTGTCAGCATGTTTGCCATTTCTACTGACATTTATTAAGAACAATATTTAATATCCCATTGAAACTAGTCAGTAAGTGTTTTTATGCTTAAAATAGGGTGTTCATGAACATTTAAAGAACATGTTTGTTCAATGTACAGTAGTAGATTTTATTCTATTGAACTGTATTTCCTTAGAAAAATTCTGCTGAAGTTCTTTATTTCTACTGTAACCCGAGGGAGAGGGGTCTACACTTTACTGATAATTTATGATAAGAGTAACTATAATTTACAGAATGTGTCGATTATTTAGTTGAATTGTATAAATGAAGATTCAAACTTTCTTCCTACATATGCGCAAAAACTTGATGTGTATGTTTGCAGACTTGTCAAGTCTCCTGATTTTTACTTATTTTTCCATACCCTTGATTTTTGACATATTTCTCCTCAGTTTCTAATACATTTTTTAACATTCTTATTTTATACTTAAATGCGCAAAAACTTGATGTGTATGTTTGCAGACTTGTCAAGTCTCCTGATTTTTACTTATTTTTCCATACTCTTGATTTTTGACATATTTCTCCTCAGTTTCTAATACATTTTTTAACATTCTTATTTTATACTTAAATGTGCTAGAAAAATCTTGGATGTTTATATCTTTTCTATGTTTGATTAGTGCTATTTGATATGATAAAAATTCAGATCAAATATATAGGATGCCTCTTTAAAACTTTGTTACTCTTAATATGGACAAATTTTCAATTTTCATTCTTAAATGCAAAAATCTGGTACTATTTTTTTTTTCTATAATGAATAAATTGTAATTTTATGTCACAAATTGTTTCTTATGGAATCATCATGTATCATTTTATTTTTATTATTAATAATTTCTTTACTGATGAAGAATTATCATTCATAACTTTTATAATTGTTTAATTTGTTCAGAGAGACAAAGTTTGTATGAGAAGACAAAATCCATTCCTAATATTTATAATGATGATTTTAAATTGTTTTAAAACTTTTATGTCATTTGCTTAATTAAAAGCATTTTGAGGTCCTCAATTAAAAGCATTTTTAATTTATTAAGTATTTATTTGAAATAAATAAATTTATTATTATTATTATATGTTTACATTTAAAAAATGAAAAAGAATTCATTTAAAGTAACTCCTGATTTCTTTTTAAAAATCTCTGTATTTTTTCCGCCTGGAACTTGGCAACTCTGTGTTTTTTCTTTTTTTTTTTTTTTTTTTTTTTTTTTAAGAGCCATCACCAAAAATTGGCCAGACCGAAACTATCTGTATTCCAAAAATCTCTTTCCTTTCTTCGAAAATTTTTGATTTGAGCTGTATCGGTTCAAATGAGATACACTTTATTTGTTGCTATGAGCTTCACTGTTTATAATTATCAGTCATAATTGACTCAAGACGTGAATGCAAATTATAAAGCAAACAATGCCTATTTGATTAAACTTTGATGATGTGTTCCACATGCTCATTGAAAGCTGGGAAAACAATAATAAAAAAATTTTTGTTTGAAACCGCAGACGTGTTTCAAATACTCTTTGAGAAACTTCTAGTATAACAGATAATCATTTAAAAAAATCATTATAAAATACAAATCGAGGTAGTATACCTAAACCATTTTTTAATGAGATAAAATTCGTATAATTAGAAAATTATTCTATGTCATGGATGAATGAATTACATTTTATTGTATATGAAATTAAAAAGTTTGAATCAGAGGCATAGTGAGCCAACTTGGGCCACATGTATAATTAATTAATAATTATGTATATTTATGTATGTATTAATCACGTTTTTTTATTTTATTTTTATTTTGGACATTTTTGTTTTCGACCGAAAATAGGAAGATTACCGAAATTTGGTTTCTGCTTCAGTCTTAAAAACCTGCTTCAACCTATCCTTAGTGAAAGTACAACCAATGCATGTGAAACTTACCATACACATTTTAGCCCACCTGCTAGTCTATTGGTTAGAGCTCTGACTTCTTGGCAGGAGGTGCAGGATTTTAATCCCAATGCCAGGCATGGATATTTATAGTGGTCCGGTTTTCTTCGGATTTACACGTTTTAGGGGTCAGAAATCCCCAAAAACATGTTTATAGAAAATGTTTGTCTGTCCGTGTGTCGCCATTGTACCATTGAAAAGTGTATGAAGTTATTCATACAATTGAACCATTTTTTTTTTTTAAGTTTTTTGGCTATGGCAAGCAGGTCCTACCTTAATTTGAAAAAAAAAATCCGCCGGTAGAGGCGCTGTAATAGCGATTTTTGTGCCATTTTGAATATTGTGCCATCGAAAAGTGTATGAAGTTATGCATAGAATTGAAGCAAATTTTTTGTGTATGTTTTTGGCCATGGCAAGAAGGTCCTCCCTGAATTTTGAAATATTCTGCTGAAAGGGGGCATTATAATAGCGTTTTTTGTGTAATTTTCTTGATTTTTTGTACAGGGTTCCTACGGGTCAGGGAAAAGTCAGGGAATTTGAAAATTTAGGCAAAAAGTCAGGGAATTTTTTAAATATTTGAAAAGGCCAGGGAAAAGTCAGGGAATTTTTTATATACTACTTCCATTAGAATTTCTATAATCGTCGTAAATGAAGAAATTTTGAATTAATTATTCATTCAATCTAAAATATTTATATAAAATTTATGCAAACTATATAACAATATAAAAAATACTTAAAACATCGGAAATTCATACAGCACATACGTTTTTCTAGCATTTATCTAAATTAAAATCCATTGTGGAGGGTTTTACAACAATATATAAGCCGAATTTTTACATAGAAAGGGGAGGGAAATTTTTGAATAAAGTCAGGGAATTTGTTTACCAGAATTGTGTAGGAACCCTGTTGTAGTTCTATCGTACACCAGCGGCTCGTGAATCGACAGGAATTTCTCATCCTGATAAGCCGACTATTCGCGAACAGCTGATGTACAACAGAATAACGAAAAACTATTGACATAAATATCCTGATCGAGATTAACTCGTTTTTACTCCGATTAATTGACTGAAGCAGAAATTTAAAAAGAAAGTCAAAGTTTATATAGTATTGAACTAATAAAAATGAAATATTGACATTTGTAACAACATTTTGAAATATTAAAATATATGAGATAGAAAAAAGTTTTGGGATTGGTACATCCAACTAGTAGATTTAGTTCTCGTGTGCAAAATATGACCTTAGTGGCCATAAATCAATCAACCAACCATACACACTGTAATAGCTGTTTTAACTAAATTGAACTCAATATGCATATGTTTATTGAATAATCTTGCTCGATTTTATGCTAACACTGGATCACTTTTTTTGTTGACAAGTCAGCCTTTGAATCAGTGTAATTAAAATACTTTCAATATTAAGTTTTAAAAAATACGTAATTCATGCCATAAACGATGCATGAATGTCTAAGAGATAACACTCAAAATAAAATTTTGGTGATTTAAAAAAAAAAGAAACAGTGCATTTTATCATTTGATACCTTCACGATGAATGTCATGTAAACATCAATTATTATAAGATGCTCAAAATCTTTGATTATTCTTAACTTTAATTAAAAAAAAAAAATTTGTCTTACTTAATCACAGAATGTGATTAAATTTGACAGAAATTTCTATTTGGAAATCCCGGTGATAAAAGATTAAAAATCTCATCTTGAAGGAATTAAGTTAGAAAACTTATATAAGATCCATGTGAATTAGGGGATTAAATTTTTCTGAAATAATTAACACACATGTAATATAGGAGGAAAACAATTTTGATTATACAACATTTTATTTTAAAGCCATCTATTTATGGGGATACTAGTGCAAGTTTATTTTACTTGTCTTATATTTTATTAATGTTGAACGTTTTAATTTTAAGTTAATATGTATAATAATGTACATAATAAATGTATAATAATGTGTTATATAAACATGTAATAATTACTATATATAACCAGGAACGACTGGTCCATTATGGCTACTGTGGCATGGTCCCACCAGTATTTTCAAATCATAAAAGAATAATCAATGCATATTTTATAATCTAAGTACTACTTTAAAAAGTGCTATTTACTGAGAAAACATAGTGCCATAAAGGTGCCCTTTAAAAAGTTTTTAACCTCTCTTTTTTTTTTTTTTTTTTTTTTTTTTTTTTTTTTTTTACTGTCAGCATCTGCTTTTTTTCATATGTCAAAAACCATTTTATCAATTGACCGTTACCTCCTGCTGGACACAGGCTGAAAATGTCCAATTTGGCATGTTAATTACGATATTTCAGCCTTTCATATAACAAGTGGGTATCAAGTTTGCCAATTTACCGTTTTCTTCATACTTGCATACTTTTTGCAATAAATGAATACTTGACGATTTGACCATAATGCAAAGAATAAGGAAGGATAACTGTGCTCAAGGGCAGATCCAACCCTCCATTTAGATGTGGGTTATGACTCCTCTTAAAGGGGGGGGGGGAGATTACATCTCTTAATAAGTAATTTTTATATTAAAGGTTTGTCTTATACCTAAAATGTCTACTTTTCTGATGCTTTTGGGCAGTCATTTACATTCGTGAATACAAAAAAAAAAAAAAAGAATTCTTTAATATTCGTAAAAATATAAAATTTATATATTTATTCAGATACCAAGAAATTTAAGAATTTCCCATTTTCTTACAAAGGCAAGAATCATTCAGAAAACAAGCATTTTAAGCCAATTGTTACTACTTGGCAGTTACAAAAAGGCTGTCATGAGGACGCAATTGGCTGCAGGGAACCTGAAATTCAGTTTAAAACAACACATTTTACGGAGATTTCTCGAAAGATTCTTTGTCTTTATCAAAAAATGGAAAACGCTATTCAATCACATTTGTTCTGAAATCGCAAATGTCTTGCATCTCAGATCAAAAATGAATTCACGGATGTGTCAGAAATTATCTACGTTGGATTTGAATAGAGCTCTAAAGAGTCAGAAAGAATTTCATTGTTGAGCAATTTTTTAAATGTTCTTTAGAAATTGTCTTCGTTCAGGGGTGATCCCCCCCCCCCCCCCTTCAATCTGCCGCTGACTGTGCTTCTTTCAGGATATGTAACTCTAGATTCGAATGGAAGATTGGCGATTTTTGTAGTCTACTTCTGATTAATTGTTAAGTAACTGAGCTTTTCATTTTTATAGTGCTTTGTTTAAACGTAGTTTAAAACTCTTAAGGGGACTAGGAAAGCCCTCTATCTCCGCCATGTTAAATTCACCAACTTTATGTACCTTTTTCTCAGAAATGGTGAAAGATAGAGGTCTAGATTTTTTAGAGTAGTTTGAATAACATGCTTTACGTATTTTAACAGACCATTTTCTTTCTAAGTGAAACTGAAAATTAATTATTTATTGAAAGGCATTTTTAAATTAGCATTTTTGGTAAGATTTCACTGCCTAAAATAAATAATTCTCAACACATCAGTAAATCCCTGTGTTAAAGTATGCAATATAACATAAGTATTAAATAAAAATCTGAGTTTTTAGGTTTAATAGATATTGAAAGAAAGGAACACAAACATGAGAAATCCAAGTTTTGAGAAAAAAGTCAATTAAAGATTTAAATGGCCATTAAGCTGTGAAGTACTCTTAGAAAGAATGAATAATTTCAACACTTCTTTTTTTAATATATAAACATGTTTGATGTATCTTTGGAAAGATAAAAGTTTAAACTATTTAATGATATAAACAAGTAAAAATCGATTTTTTAGTTGAATTTTGCTTTCCCGGTCCCCTTAAAAAAGAAAGAAACGACTCTTATTGATAACCTGTTATGAATACCTTTATCATCAGTAATGATTTCTTTCAGTGCTTTTTCGTTATGCTAACGCCATTGCCGGCAAGCATAATAGTTGTGCCAAAGGACCATTAAATTTTTTCATTTGATCGTGAACACAAAAAATTGGTACAAAATTATCTCACATTTCTGTTTCAGTCTATTGTACTGTCGTTTTGTAGTTCATTTGGCGATGAAGCTTACAAAACAAGTTCGAAGTCAGCTCTTGCCACTGCAAATACAGTGAAACCTCTCTGTGTGACTACCTCCATTAAGCGACCACCGATCTGAACGATAATTTTTTCATGGAACGAAATTAATTCCCATAGGCTCAATACCAGTTTTATCTCCATTCAGAGACCATCCCAGTTGAACTCCCTCCATGAGTGACCCATTTCTTTGAAGAAAATGAAACAAATTCCGTTTTTTCCTGGTTGCTTAAAGAAGGTTTTTATTAGAAATAATTCTGGAGAGCGCATTATTCATCAAACTTCTAAACTGAGTTTAGAATTTTATTTATTCTGGTAACTTTTAAGTGTTTAAACCCCTTTGTGCCTTTTTAGGCAATGAATTTAACTCTGACGACAAATTAAGGATGGCGGTCAAGAAACTTCCTTGCCCTATTCTGTCAGGAAACTCTCAAAGAAATAGATAAATTGATGAAATCGTCATTATTTGTTCCGTTCAAAAAAAAATTGCATTTATTTACTGAACTTCGAAAGGACTTGGAAATAAAAGTTACAAAAGATAAAACCGTAAAATCAAAGCAAACGTCAATGTATTCATTTTTTAAACTCTGTAGTGATTAACTTATTTAATTAACTTTTGTTTTGATACTTAAATTTTCATATTTTTTCTTAATGTAAAAAATAAATTTTAGTAAAATTGATTGTTACCTTTTTTCAACAATTAAAATCAAGATTTAAACATGACCTCCATTAAGAGACCACCGCTGGGAACGACCCATTTTTATTGGAACGGAACGTGGTCGCTTTAGGGAGGTTTTACTGTATTTATAAAACTAGTTATCGTTATCATTTGCCACGTTTGACGTACAATTTCTGATTTGTTTAATTTGAAAAATAGGAAATTAAAATGTTTTACATGGTTATGGAGAAAAAAAAAAAGATGATGATGATGATGATTCAAGTTCAATAAATAAATAGTGACGTTGGCATTGCAAGTTTGCATGGTCAGAGTTGAAATAAATGGCACTTTAGCATACATTTGGCATAGTGTTTGGTATAAACAGAAAAGCATCTTTCTTCCTGTTAAATTAGATAATTATTTTTTGTTGTTGTTGTTGTTATTGTTGAATTCATATGCTTATTTGTATACTTTATGGTTTTTCATTCAAAAAAAGTTTGCTGAAAGCAAGTTACATGGTAATAGTGATAATTAATGGTATGTTTAATATTGCCATTAACCCTTTGTTGCTCAGTGTTTCATTACATGAAACATCCAACTTGTTTTCCAAATGCCACAATGGCACCAGAATTTTGGTACATGTATTTTCCGTTCATTATGTATCTGGAATAAAGCTTTTTCTTATTTCCAAATAAATTTGTTTGTAAATTCCGGTGCATTTCCATCATGTAATCATTTTAGAAGTGCTCTGCTCCGAAAAGGGTTAATTAGATAAATATAAAAGTAATGTTGATTGCTTAAAAAAAAAACAATTTATTTTATTTGTCTAAAAGTAAGAACTTCTGTTTCATTTCAATGTTAAATAATTTGTTTGCATGTTTGAATAGTAAATATTAATATACAAATAAATTCTATTTGTTATGGCAGACTCGGTCCACTGTATGTAGTAATGTTGTGTGAATAATGAAATGCTTTGATATTAGGTCAAAATGTCATGTGAATGATTTATAATCTTGTTAATAAAAATTGTTTCTGTGACTATCAGTGTTTTTTTTTTTTTTTTTTTTTTTTCAATTTATTTTTATTTTATTTTTTAAGAAAAGTTATTTTTGAATGCAAGCGTTGAGATTTGAAAATTAGAGTAGATTATCGTACATTTTTCTGGAAAATGAGCCCCACAGCTCCAGGGGACCCCAAAATGCATTTTGTGCATTCTCTGAAAATAAAAAGTAATACAAATTTTCATTTGTAGTTCATAGAAAAAAGTGTATTTTTCCCATTCATGTAAACAGAATTATCTCAGAATTTTTTACTACCAACAACGAACTGTAATGTAAACTTCAAAATACAAAGAAGAACGGATATTATGTCTAACACAGTGGCTCCCAACCTTTTATTGGCCATGCCCCACCAAAGAATCCTTAAAATTACCAGCCTCCCCCCCCCCCCCCCTCTCACGTAAATTTTATATATCATTACTTAAAAAGTTAACTCTAATCACACATTGGAAGCGTAATAGAGCCGTAACAATTACTATTCATTTCACATTTATTAACTTATCAAAGACGTGTATTTTCTGCCACAAATGTGTTTTTAACACAATTTTTTAAATGCAATGAGACTATACACCTATTTGTTTTCTAATGATATTTAATATTTAAAAATTTTATAAAGTTAGTATAATACCTCGTTTATTTCGTATATTTTTTAGGTTAAATATGTTATGCAAGTAGTTTCATGTATAAAAGTTTCTTCGTGTGATATATGACAGAGCTAATAAAAGTAGAAAGTTCATTCAATAAATAATCGAAAATATATATTATAATATTATCTAGAACAAATATAAAAGAATTTAATACTCTAATAATAATAATAATAATGTCAAAATATTTTAAAAGATTATTCATTCTGTTTTAACCTTTTGTTTGGGACATTTTAGGTAGCTTTCTTTACAAAAAGCTACCTATTGCAGCCGTTCGGAAGAAAGCGATTTCAAAAAATTTTGGTATATTTTCATCGATCATGACCCCCAGACCCCGAAACCACCCTCCGTTCAAAATTTATATATATATATATATATATATATATATATCAATATATATATATATATCAATATATATATATATATATATATATATATGACCTATGTCACACTGTAACTCTCGTATTTATTAACCGATTTGGATGTAATTCTGTGTGTACATAGTACATACCAATGTCTCGTCCGAGTTCGTTGGCCAGCTTCATCCGCCATTTTGTTTCAAAATGGCGGCCATTTAAAATTTTTTTAAAAATTTAAAATTTGAAATGTGGTACCAAAAAATTGAAAATGGAAAAATATTTTTTTCTTATGTATTTGACCTTTATACAAAGACTCCGTAGCAGTTTTTGTTTCGTCTGTATCTTAAAAAATGGCTGAGTTATAGCATTTTGAATTTCTAGCGAAGCTGACATTTTGAAACGTCCTGAATTTTGTCACGCGATAAAAGGCGTATTTATGAACCGATTTGAATGTAACTTCGTTTATACATAGTACAGACCAATGTCTCGAGCGAGTTCGTTGGCCAGCTTCATCCGCCATCTTGTTTAAAAATGGCGGCCATTTAAAATTTTAAGAAAAATTTAAATTTGAAATGTGGTAGCAAAAAATTGAAAATTGGAAAAATATTTTTTTCTTATGTGTCTGACCTTGATAAAAATATTCGGGAGCAGTTTTTGTTTCGTCTATATCTTAAAAAATGGCTGAGTTATAGCATTTTGAATTTCTAGCGGGGCTGACATTTTGAAACGTCCTGATTTTTGCCACGTGATAACAGACGTATTTATGAACCGATTTGGATGTACCTTGGTGTGTACATAGTACATACAAATAACTCAACCGAGTTCGTTGACCAGCTTCATTCGCCATCTTGTTTCAAAATGGTGGCTATTTAAAAAAAATTTAAAATGAGATACCAAAAAATTGGAAAATGAAAAAGATTTTTTTGTATGTGTTTGACCTTAATACAAAGATTCCGGAACAGGTTTTGTTTCGTCTACATCTATAACAAGTTGGAAATTGCTCGTCAAACGTGGCAAATGAGGTGCGTTCGTACTATAACTAGTTTTAAAATTATTTTTTGCACCCCATATTGTACTGAATGTATAATTTTTTGCACTTCATAACGTGCATAGTCTGATACATCATTAAAATGCACTTCCAATAATTTTTTCGGAACACTTTTGACGGTCCCTGTAATTAAACTATACATCCGATTTTCCTAAAATTTGAAATAGCTCAACAAAATTTTGCAACAATTATATCTTTAAAATTTCAGACCATTCGGAAGGCTGTAATATCATTAAAATGCACTTGCAATAATTTTTCCCATTGGCCGTAATGTAAAGAAAAACTTTTGGCTGTCCCTGTAATTAAACCAGGCCCGTAGCTAAGTGGGGGCCAGGTCGGGCAAAGCCCGACCTGGAAAATGTTTTGCCCGACCTAGCGCATTCCGATAAAAACATTAAATTTCCAGTTTTCCCCCACTTCTTGTCCAACCTAGAATGGAGCTCGACATTCTGATCATTTTTTCACTCAGTATTTCCCTTTAAAAAAATTTATGTAATACAAGATCAATTTTTTATTTTCCCATGCCAGACCTTGCTCTCTACCCCTAAATTTCCTTTCTAGACTGGAAACAAAAGTAACAAAATTTCATCTATAAAGCTTTTTTTCTCTCCCTCTTTAACCCTAGAACTACCGGAAATTTTACTCAAGTTTTATAAAAACATTCTACACCAGAATTTTTACTTAAAACTATTTAATTTGTTTATTTAACTTATTATTGTCTGATTTATACATTTAGTTTGTTTTGAAGAAATTTCTGGTTTGAATAAATATTTTGAATGTACATGTCGGGTCCAATGGACCCGTCTGGTAGACGGAAGGTTAACAGACCTGTCGAAAATTGCTCCATTGTGCGTGCCTCGCTTTTTCACTTTGTAGAAATTATTCCATACCGCTTCAACAACAAACCGGGTTTACCTTAAATCCCTAAAGCTTGCTTTCTTTATACAATTGTCACCATATGCAATTTATCGTTAGGAGGCGGGGTTGAAACCAAAGGCTTCTGAAACTAATCTTGAAGCAGCCCACAATACTGTTTCCTTAACTTTAATTTGATGTACATGACAGTTAAAAGCTTCTTTCGTGGAAACTTGGTCCGATTACAACAAACTCCAAAGGACACCCCCCCCCCTCCCCCATGTGAAAATACAAAATAGATAATGGAAGGTCTGTCCCTTCATCTCTTCGACTGTCTCCCATTCCACTGAAATTCTAAAAAAAAATATCGCTTCTACGCTTCTAAAATAAACCAAGCATTATTTCAAATTTAAACAATACAATATGTCAGGTTACTTACGATTTTACAAATCCAAATTTATTACTTACTGGCACATTCATAAAGCCATTTTTATTCTTAAATTAAAAAATGTTACAGATGCTTTTATTAATGAACGAAGAAACTGGATGCATTGTTTAATGAAACTATTCTGCACTTTTTCTTAAAAGCAAATCAGTTTCCAAAGTGGTCGTCAAAGTTGCCAATATAAGCCAATTTTTGCAAGGCGGCAGCCTGATACAGACCATCATAAGATAGAAAGCAATTACAACTCAAAGTGTAATGAATTTATTGAAAAGTGAAAAACGGTATTTGATTCCAATTCCTAATTAAATGAAATACATTTTATTTACGGTATGCCCAGGGCTGTAGGAAGGTCTTTTGAGGCCACCCACAAACTTTTTTTTCATGTCTCACCCCCTCTAAGATTTTGGAGAAATATCTATATTTAATTTTGCTATCAGAGTTCTATTTTATAAAAACACTAGCGGAGCTTCACTAGTTGATTTTTTTCAAAACGAAACTCAAATTAAACGAATTTAGAGTTGCGTTGAACTGCTTTCGGCAATGTGCGTACACCCATTGGGGCTATGCCGGCTCAGATCTCGAATCAAACAAACCTTGAATTATTGTAAATTTTTATTTCGACCCGGATTAAATTTAAATGTTCAACATTTTGTTCATGGTGTTACAGTAACAGATTTGATATTCTTACAACATGAATTTAATCAAAGCACTAGCAAAATTTAACTAAGAATTCCCCCATTTAGAAAAGCAATGTAAAAAAATCACTGCAAAATGCGAAAGGATGCCAAAAATTGATAAAGATATTTCGAAGTTCATAGCGAGCAAAATTTACTATATTGTGCTAAAAGATTGAAAGCGGATTTTTTATTTACGAATGTTAAAAAAATTACCAGAAACACAGCTAAAAATTCTCAAAAAATTCAAAAATAGCAGTGAACAAAATTTGGCAAAAAAAAAAAAAAAAAAAAAAAAAAAAAAAAACTTTCAAACTGAATTTTTTTTGTAAATGAACCTTCACAACAAACCCCCAAATATTGCACATAAATTAAAAAAATATGGACGTCTTTTCGTATTCTCTGGTTTTTTTTTTTTTTTTTTTTTTTTTTCAGTTTGACAATGCCATTTGCATGGCCCAGACAGATTTTTTTTAAGCAGAAAATACTCACTTAACTTTTTTTTCTGCTTTGAACGGTGCCTTTTATTAAATATATATATGTAGAGATTTACTAATTTTAAAAAAAAATCACCTTTGGGATGTCGTTTTCATATTTTTCAGTTTTCTCCAATTTAAAATTGTCACCCAAGTGTTCCGGATAGAAATTGAAAAAGAAAGGCTTCGGATAGACAGTACGTTTCTGTAGGCAACGAAGATGGGTTTATTACTAGATCATAATAAAGACATGCAGAGTCTTTCTGTCCATTTTTTTTCTTTTTCTCATTTAGTCTGACCAGATGTTTTTCTGTTCACGACGAATTTGACAGGAAGGATACCTGTATGCCTTAAATTATACACATCGAAATAGGTTATTTTTTTTTTAATTAAATTTCTAAATTTAATTTTTTATGCTATTTTTAGTGTTTTTTCGAGTTTTTTGCTTTTCCCCCCACATTCATAAAAGGAATCCATTTTCAATCTATCTTCCCATTTTAGCCGAGTATAGTAAAGTAGTCTTCTGCGATTTTTGAATATTTCACGAAGTCTTTTATGTAATTTTTTAACTTTCTTTCGCGTTCCGACGGGATTTTTTTACATTAGTAAAAGGAGTCAGGTTTCGATCTTTTTAGCCACAAGTACAAAATTTTGCCCTCTGCAATTTTTGAATTTTTTGCAAACTTTTTATGCAATTTTAAACGCTTTTCTCGTTTTTAAGCTCGTGTGATTAGAAGAGATTTTTCTCATATTTGAAATTTTCGTCTTTTGAAAATTTCTAGAAATTTTGATCTTTGATTCGCGATTTTTTCGTGTTATGAAGGAAAAAATATTAATGCGTAAGTTAGTTTCTAATTATGAAAAGTACAATGCAACACAGTTGACGGAACACTATTGGGATTTGATTTGATGAAACTGCATCTTTATATTGAAGGATGTTGGGTCATTTTTACGTTAGATTGGTGACTTTTTATATTTTTGCAAAAAATGGGCAAATCAAAGCATTTTTTTTCTTTTTTTTTTTTTTGCGTGTGCGTGTGTGTGTTTGAACGGAAAAAAATACCTCTAGTCCACTGATTAATTAATTTATTTTATTTATGTAAAAGGAATCCGGTTTCAATCTTTTATCCCAATATAGTAAATTTTGCCCTGTGCGGCGTTTTATTCGCTTTCCGCGGAGGGTTTTTTTTTTTGTACATTCCTAAAAGGAATCAAGTTTAAGTCCTTTAGTTCAATACAGAAAGTTTATCGTTTGCAATTTCTAATTTTTTTTTACAAACCTTTTATGTGATTTTTAGAGTATTTTTTAAAATTCCACATCCAATCTTTTGGCTCGATATAGACAAATTTTGCTCTCTGCGATTTTTGAATTTTTGTCCAATTTTTTATGCGACGACCCTTATTTTCGCGTTTTGCGAAGACCTTTTGGCAAGTTTTTCTGAACCGAAGAATTATCCAGTAGATTTTGCTGCTGTCATGATTAAGATGAAGGTGGGAAAATAACAAATTGGCTCCTGTAGCAAGATGAACGACGATGTTGGAAAATTTAACTTTTACCTGGAGACTATCACTTTTATGGAAATAAAAATTACAATAATTCAAGAATCAGATTGGTATATTCCGAACGCATATTTTTTAAACATTTGAATAAAAAATATGGGGCCTGAAAGTTTTAAATCTTGACTTCCAACATTTCTTTATTTTTATAGGGCTCCCCCAAAAACACAATGGAGGATATTCCATCTACGTTTTGATCACGTGGTCAAGGTAAAAACTTCTAGCGTAAAGAAGCGAAGATTCTGTAGATGTGTAATATAAATCCCCGCTAGCCAATGAAACAGTTCATGAGGCAAAGTAATAGTATCTTCCCTTCTTATCAGTTAGAAGTTCCTTGGGTAAATTACCGGTATCACGTGACTTTTTTCAGCCTCGAACCCAGATTTGGAATATCCTCCATTCAAACAAAATTTAGAACTTGCAAAATTTTTCCCATCGCCTTTAGAAAGAACAGTGACTATAGAAAGAAGGCACACATTTTTTGAAGGAAGGAATGGCATTAAGAAAGTTTTGAAACTTATTGAGGGCCCCAATGAGATTAAAAAGCATATTTTTTAAACATTTGAATAAAAATTTTGGCCTAAATGTTTTGAATCTTGGGTTCCAACTTTTCCTCACTTTTATAGAAGGCCCTAAAAAAGACAATTCAAAAATAATTTAGAGCCTACAGAATTTCTTTCATCTGGGCACCTTTAAAAAGAACGGTGGCTGTGGAAAGAAAGTGCATATCTGTTTTGGTTGAAGGAAGTAATAGTATTAATGAAGTTTTGTACTTTTGGTTTCATCTTTTTCTCCCCTTTATAGGACCCCCCACCCACCCACCAAAAAAAAAAAGACTAAAATACCATTATATTTTAAAAATAGAATTTAAGCTTTCAAAAGCTCTTCCATCTGGGCACCTTTATAAAGAATAGTGGATATAGAAGGAAAGCGCATATCTGTTTTCTAAATCTGACCAAGATCTTTGACAAAAAATGAATTTGGTTAAAACAAATTAAAATGTTATTAAAAATAATTATAAAAGTTAAAAGACATTATTCGACTCAAAGGTACAATAACTTACTACTGGGCCCCTGGCTTTGCTCATCCCCCCCCCCAAGTGTGTGTGTGTGTGTGTGTGGGGGGGGGGGTATGGGAGACGAATCATACGGCCCTGGTTATGCCAAATATCTTATTTAACTTTAATACATTTTTATTATGTCTCTGAAGAAACTTTAAAAATGTCGTACTGACTTTAGAAATATCTTATATTTTAAATGAAAAAAAAAATCCCTAAAATTGCAATGCATATTTTTGAAGAACTACGAATAAGAGATAGAAAAAAAATGAAGAAATAATCTGCCACCCCTGGAAAAATCTTTGCCCTACCTGGAAGTATGGTCTAGCTACGGGCCTGAATTAAACTATACATCCGATTTTCCTAAAATTTGAAATGGCTCGACAAAATTTTGCAACAATTATATCTTTAAAATTTCAGATCATTCGGAAGGCTCTAATACCATTAAAATCCACTTGCAATAATTTTTCCCATTGGCCGTAATGTAAAGAAAAACTTTTGACTGTCCCTGTAATTAAACTATACGTCCGATTTTCCTAAAATTTGAAATGGCTCGACAAAATTTTGCAACAATTATATCTTTAAAATTTCAGATCATTCGGAAGGCTCTAATATCATTAAAATCCACTTGCAATAATTTTTCCCATTGTCCGTAATGTAAAGAAAAACTTTTGACTGTCCCTGTAATTAAACTATACATCCGATTTTCATAAAATTTGAAATGGCTCGACAAAATTTTACAACAATCACATATTTGAAATTTCAGACTATTCGGTTGGGTAGTTTTTGCTCTGTTACATGCGGACAGACGGACAGACTGAACGACGACTATAGGTGCTACGTATTTATATAATTACGAACGCACCTAAAAATGGCTGAGTTATAACATTTTGAATTTCTATTGTGGCTGACATTTTAAAACGACCTGATTTTTGTCACGCGATAACAGGCGTATTTAAGAACCGATATGAATGTAACTTGGTCTGTACATAGTACATACCAATGTCTCGACCGAGTTCGTTGGCCAGCTTCATTCGCCATCTTGTTTCAAAAGGGTTGCCATTTTTTTTAAAAAAAATGTAATTTAAAATTTAAAATGAGGTATTAAAAAATTGGAAAATGAAAAAGATTTTTTTTATGTGTTTGGCCTTGATACAAAGATTCTGGAGCATTTTTTGTTTCTGAAAATTTGTTCTTTTGTTTATATCTTAGAAAGTGGTTGAATTATAGCACTTTGAATTTCTATCATGGCTAACACTTTGAAACGATCTTGTATTTTTCACGCGATACCACACTTATTCGCCTATTTCGATGGAAGAAGGCATGTGGATAGTATACATCAATATCTCGACCAAGTTCGCTGGCCAGCTTCATCAGCCATCTTGTTTCAAAATGGCGGCCATTAAATAAAAAAAAAATTAGAAATTGAAAAAGGTTTCTTTCTTAAGTATTTGACCTTGATATAAGGATTCAGGAGCATTTTTTGTTTGTCTTTATCTTAAAAAATGGCTCAGATATAGCAGTTTCAATTTCTAAAGTGGGTGACATTTTGAAAAATCTGATTTTTTGCCTGCGACAGCACTCGTATATATCAACCGATTCCGATATGAGTGAGCATGTGCACAGCAATTACTAAGGTCTCGACCAAGTTCACATATTAGCCTCATCTACCATGTTGTCTTAAAATGGCAGGCACTTTAAGAAATCGCCGAATTTGGCAGCCAAATATAAGTGACTTTAAATAAAAGCAGCTTGGATAAAGCTGACTAATTTCGCGAAATTCTCATTCATAATGATTTAGTATTGATAAAAATTAGTATTCAATCTCCTACATTCGGTTTCCACTTAATTGAGCTGCGTGTGTTTGAATAATATAAGTTGGCTTTTTAAAAATAAGGAATATGAAAGCTACCTCTTCCTCCCGGCACTGGCCGGAAGGACTTTTTTAAAATTCAATTAAACAGTTCATTTTTTAAATTTTGCTTTTATTCCGTTTATTTTTAGTGTAAAACTTTTCTTTCCCCCGACCAGGGATGTAGTAGAGGGTATACGGAGGTATACGCCGTATACATTCTAGATTTTTTTAAGGAACACCGTATACCCTCTGTTTTTCAAGAAAGCTATAGTATATATACACTAGGGTATACCCTCTGCTTAGAGCGTTGTTTTTTTTTTATGACTACACCACTGCCCCCGACCAAAAAAGAAGGCAAAAGAAACTGATAGTGATTGGGTGAATTAAAAGCTTGGAATTGCCCCCCCCCCCAACTCCTGGTGGGGCGAACGCCCCACGTTGGGAATCACTGGTCTAACATGTTGTATTCAGTCTTGTCTTATAGGTTTAGTGTTTCACTCTCCAAAAACATGTATTGCAGAAGAACCTTCCTATATTTTTTAATGCATTTTTACGTGTTTCTACAATATATTGTTTATTCGTAAAGCTGAGTTTAAGTTGTAAACTTCACGTAAAGCTGGTTGATTGGTTGGTTGATTTTTGACGCCCGATTATCTACACTAGGGATATAGGCCCGAGAGGGAGTGCCCTCCGTGGGGTCTTTCTAAGGGAACCTAACCCGCATTTACGCATGGAAATCCATGTCTTGAAGAAAACTCCGAACGATTAGGCCGACGGGCGCGATTGGGATCGAACCCAGCACCTCCGTCTACCAGCTTCGAGAGCAGAACCTCTCAGCCACTGGTGGGGCTCACGATAAGCTGTTTGTCTAAATTGTAATGCATGATTTTTTTTTTTTTTTTTTTTTTTTTAGAAAAGGGGTCCTGTCATGGCCTGTGTACCCCGGGTTCAATAATAAGTTAATCAGACTCTGAGTGATAGAGCCAATTTAACAAATGACGCAGTGTAAATCAAGTCACCCGTCCAAGGGTGGATCAAATGGCTTGGCCCACTCAGGGGTGGCACAACGTCTCTTGGGGCCCTAGCAAAACAGTTAGTGAAGCCCAACATATACCACAATACCGGACTAATAACATTTCTTTTTGACTTGTCTATATTACAGAATAATGTACCGGATGTCCCAAAAATGACTGATGGATTTTAAAATTCAATAACCTGCAAACGGTGACAGATATTAAAAAAATTCTTGCAGGAGGGTTATGTAGGATGTCAGGAGTTTTCTTTTTACTTTGATTCTTGATTTTAGTTCGAATTTCAAACAATAGATGGCGCTGAGAACAATAGGTGCTTAGTCCAGACCCGATTTTTGGTACTTCGGGATCCATTCAATACAATTTAATCTCCTTTTTTTCGCATGGAAGAAGAGAGAGATCTTAAAATCGAGACTGGATTGAGCGGTTATTGCTTGCAACGCCCTCTATCGATGCTATTTGTAACTAAAACTGAGAATCGCAGTACAAAAACTCCTGACATCTTACATAACCCTCCTGCAAGAATTTTTTTCAATATCTGTCACCGTTTGGAAGTTATTGAATTTTAAAATCCATCAGTCATTTTTGGGACACCCGGTATAATAAACTGTATGAAAAATACCACTACTTTCGCATTTAATGAGCGTAAATATTGTTTATTTCGTAAAAGGTTCTATGTTTTACGATATTTTAAATATTTTTTTTCTGTTCACCTAGTTACTTTTAGGATCATCCAATCTACACAGTCACCGATAATTATAAGAACTTTGCCTGTAAGAAATAAAGTTAATATTTACCCTTTTTCTCACAAAGGAACATTTAAAAACAATCTAATACAAAAAATATTATTTTATACAGGGGAAAAGTTATTTAGAATTATACAGAGTTTTTCAAAATTAAATGTCAGAATTATAAAGGCAGATAGAGGGGACCTAAATAAGTAGATTCAGTATAGGAATGTGGGTGCGGAAATGCAGCGTTGAAGCAGTAGAGGGCACTGTTGAGTTCGGCGGATAAAAGTGGCTTGAATTGCCATTTCCCACACAGATTTCCAGCAATGAGTATCGTTACACGAATGCGGAGCTTCACGACATGCATTTCATGTGTGTGGCTAAGCAAGGAAATGGCTCACATCCAACAGCTCTCGACTTTGTCGAAGTACTATCCTCCACCAAGGCCAAAACTATGGGGTTTCGAAGGAGGCAAGTGACCCGGGCGCCAGAACAAAGGGCGAAGAGGGTCGCCAAATGAAGATTTCGTTTGCCGTTTCATGGAAAAATGTATATATATATATATATATAATACAAAGAAATTTGCAAGCTAATTTTAAACCTATGGGCGCGTTCTTTTCGAATTTGTGAAAGTGAACGTAACTTTATATTTAAAAAAAAGAAATCTGCAACCAAAATCAAAAAGTAAACACTAATCCGGTTCGAATTCAATCTCAGCTATTCTAAGAAAGAAAAAAATTCATTTAAAACTAATCATATGCAAGTGAGAAATTTAACACTTTCGGGACCAGTGATGTAAGATGGCATCATGACTTTCACGATTTTTTTTTTTTTTTTTTTTTTTAATTTAAAAACTGAATCTCGGAGATCCTGTTTGGTGTCATTCAAAAGACACTTTTCCTGTCTTTTCAGTAGTATTTGTTTATTTCCGCAAGAGATGATAGCGGAGGTTCTAGAAACTGAAAAGTATTGTTTGATTTCCTTTTAAAACGTGAAGTGAAAACATGACTGTGAAAAAAAAAAATATATTATTCACACTTTTCCTTTTTTTTTAATTACAATTTTTTAAATGTAAGTTGTAATATGTATGAAGTACATATTTATGTATTTATAATTCAAGAATTGTATTTTTATTTCAGCAACAATGCATAGTAAATATACATGATTCCAAATAGCCTCACTGGGACTAGATAGATATTTTCAACTTAACTCTCTATATTGATTTCTTATCTGATTTGGTAGTTTTTTGAAAGGAAAAAAAATTCCTTTACTATTTATCATGCCAAAGCGAAAAAAGGAGTTTGTATGAATAGAAAGAGCCATTTATTTACTAAGGAATGATGATCTTTCTGATACAGAAATTGAAAAATCTGACGAAGAAGACAGTGAAACTGCACGCAATCTATCAAATGCAGATGATTGCGTGCACTATTGCGACAACTGATTGCGTGGTTGCCCAATTTAATTGTCGCGCTCGTCGGCCTAACTGTTCGGAGTTTTCCGTGGTTGCCAATTCAATTGTCAACATTCTTGATCTGGATACAAATGATTCAGTCGGTCCAGGTACTATTTCTGTAGGTAATAAGCATTAGGAGCTGAAGTTGAAAATATAGATCAATTAGAAGATAAGAATATTGAACCGTTTGACACGACATTTAGAGAAACTTCTTCATTGCCTCCTGAGGAAATTTGACTCTTTATGAGTACTTTAAATTATTTTGTGATGAATAAATTACAGATAACTTAGTGTATCAAGTGGCTGAGAGGTTCCGCTGGTAAACCTCGTAGACGGGTAGTGCTGGTTCGGAACCAACCGCGCTCGTCGGCCTAACTGTTCGGAGTTTTCCGTGGTTTTCGTAGAACCGTGGGTATCCTTGCATAAATACGTGTTAGGTTCCCTTAGAAAGACCCCACTGAGGGCATCCCTCCTTCGGGCATATATCTCTCGTGTGGATAATCGGCCGTCATGAACATCACCAACACCACCTTAGTGCATCAAACAAATCTCTATTCTTGCCAAAAGCCTGGAACTTCACTAAATACAATTATACATGAAATGGACATTAAAAAATGAATACGTATTAAACAAGTTGGAAATTGCTCGTCAAACGTGGCAAATGAGGTGCGTTCGTACTATAACTAGTTTTAGAATCATTTTTTGCACCCCATATTGTACTGAATGTATAATTTTTTGCACTTCATAAAGCGCATAGTCTCATACATCATTAAAATGCACTTCCAATATTTTTTTCCCATTCCCCGTAATGTAACGGAACACTTTTGACTGTCCCTGTAATTAAACTATACATCCGATTTTCCTAAAATTTGAAATAGCTCAACAAAATTTTGCAACAATTATATCTTTAAAATTTCAGACCATTCGGAAGGCTGTAATATCATTAAAATGCACTTGCAATAATTTTTCCCATTGGCCGTAATGTAAAGAAAAACTTTTGACTATCCCTGTAATTAAACTATGCATCCGATTTTCCTAAAATTTGAAAGGGCTCGACAAAATTTTGCAACAGTTATATCTTTAAAATTTCAGATCATTCGGAAGGCTCTAATATCATTAAAATCCACTTGCAATAATTTTTCCCATTGGCCGTAATGTAAAGAAAAACTTTTGTCTGTCCCTGTAATTAAACTATACATCCGATTTTTCTAAAGTTTGAAAGGGCTCGACAAAATTTTGCAACAGTTATATCTTTAAAATTTCAGATCATTCGGAAGGCTCTCATATCATTAAAATGCACTTGCAATAATTTTTCCCATTGGCCGTAATGTAAAGAAAAACTTTTGACTGTCCCTGTAATTAAACTATACATCCGATTTTCCTAAAATTTGAAAGGGCTCGACAAAATTTTGCAACAGTTATATCTTTAAAATTTCAGATCATTCGGAAGGCTCTAATATCATTAAAATGCACTTGCAATAATTTTTCCCATTGGCCGTAATGTAAGGAAAAACTTTTGACTGTCCCTGTAATTAAACTATGTATCCGATTTTCCTAAAATTTGAAAGAGCTCGACAAAATTTTGCAACAGTTATATCTTTAAAATTTCAAATCATTCGGAAGGCTGTAATATCATTAAAATGCACTTGCAATAATTTTTCCCATTGGCCGTAATGTAAAGAAAAACTTTTGACTGTCCCTGCAATTAAACTATACATCCGATTTTCATAAAATTTGAAATGGCTCGACAAAATTTTGCAACAATCATATATTTGAAATTTCAGACCATTCGGTTGGGTAGTTTTTGCTCTGTTACATGCGGACAGACGGACGGACTGAACGACGACTATAGGTGCTACGTATTTATATAATTACGAACGCACCTAAAAATGAATACGTATTAAAAATTGAATGTATATATATATATTTTTTTTTTATTATTATTCCAATGATGCCAAATGGCATCGTGAGCATTTCATGTACAATTCCTATTTGGTCCTAATGATGACAAATGGCATCGTTTAAAAAACTTTTAAAAAATGTTAAATAATTTTTTTTATTATATTTATATTTATATTAGCTAAAAATAACTTAATTCCAGAAATTCAGATTTTTTTCTCTTGTAAATAAAAATGCGGGCCTGAAAGGGTTAAAGGACGCTCCCATAGGGTTAACATTAGCGATCCAGTTTCTTCGCGTAACTAGTGTAGGCTCTTAACGCTCAAGCTATGTTATTCTAGTATTTTAATTATTAAATGATTTTTATTTTTTAAGGATTTTTTTCTTTTTTTTGCATAGGGTACCTGCGGTCGATAACTTTTGTTGTGCGTGAGGAGAATGGAAGAGGAGGGGGCGCCAAAATCCATGTTTGCCCCGGGTTGAAAAAATCCTGGTTTTGACTCTGTCCTCCATTGTGCGTAAAGCTGCTATCAGATTCACCCACTTTTCGAGCAATTTTTGAGCCAACCAGGCTCGGACTGGCCCGCCGGCCCATCGGCCCGAGGGCCGGTGCGCCCTCGTCAAGGAAAAAATTCACGCCCTAAGCCGCACCAATATTTTTACCTCATTGTACATTTTGACTAATGTACTAAATTTCGAGAATTCATTTTGGGAGTAACAATCAGTTCATAGACAAACAGCACTATTTTTTATTATCACAAAGAAATTAAACATACGATCGAAAATCAAAGTCGGCCTGATGCGATTGAGAGTGAAAACATGCATCCAGGGAAAGCTTTAATAGCCATGGCGCCCTGGGCTAGATTTTTTTTCATCAGTTCTTTGAATAATATATTATAGAATTTAATTTTAACGAAATATTTTGCATATTTTCATTCCTTCTGCTTTTAGTACCTTGTTTCTCCATCCCCTTTAAAGCCGGCCCTGAATGCACCTATATTTGAAACCGTGCTTTTTGAAAACATCTTGAGAAAAGAAAGAAAGATGTATCAGAAAGCAAAAAGACTTTTTGTGGGGTTTTTATTGCTGATCAAAAAATATGATCTTTCTTTTCGAGGAATAAAAATTTTATGACACTTCTAGATTACAATCCTGCAGGCTGTGAAATCTTACGGCCAGCGTTTTTCCATTCACAGAATTTACACCACAACTTTCGATTAATACTAATCTTCTCTTTATTTAATTACACACTTTTCATGGTAAAATAACTATTAGAAAAACTTGTATGTATTTAAAAAGATTGTTTAATCTAATCACGACAAAATCTATCATTAAATAAAGACAATATTTAAAAATATGATAGATTTTTTGAATAAAAATCTATATGTTATATGATATCAGTCACCTATTACAAGCAAATCTATGTTCACCTTGTTGGAATTTTTAGATATTACATTATTCGTTTTAGAAAAAAAGATATAATAAGCCATTTTCATACTTGGTAATGTGCGAATGTGTTAAACCTTGTTAAACCAGATACAACACAATCCAGTAAAATTGACTTGTGTTCTTTAAAATTTTTCTGCGCAGGGACGTAGCTACAGGGGGGGTGTGGGGGGGTGCGACACCCCCCCACTTCGGTAAACTCATATGCATTCGGTAATTTCACTTTCGTTCAAAAATTGCATCATTTGGCTCTGATTTTTTTTAAGAATTTTTAAAAACATATTACAAAATATATTGCAAAACAGAAAACAATGTCAAACCATATTTGAAATTAATAAATATTTTAAATATATAGATTTTCTAATTAGAAACTTCCTTTCTCTTTGCACTATGTAATTTTTTTTTCGCTGGGAGTCCATTGCAATTTCACCTTTTAACTATCCCATGGGTGTAAGAAGGGGAGGGAGAGGGGTCCAGGTTACATTATCCCCTAGAAGATTAAGTATAGCTTCTTCCTATTTCTATTCAGTATCCCTGTAAGCTAGAAGATAAGGGTAGAGAATATCTTCGCTTCATTTAAGAAAGGAATCTGGAGAAAAGTGCCTTGAGGGTAAATGCGTACACTCCTTGACCAATGCAAATGAAATTAGAAGGCCAGACTTCTTGTTCATTGAAATTCGTTTAGCTGGACTCTGAAAGTTATCGGGGATTGATATTTCGTGGGTTTTTTCGGTGGGCAGGATGTCGCCAGATGTTTACTGTTGTATTGTCTGTTTTTCAAAGCAAAAAATAAGAGAGAACAGGGAATCTTTTCTTATCAAAGAAAATTAAAACGGTGTAATAAAATTACATCAGCTACTACGGATGTACCGAATAGTGATTTTGACCGAATACCGAATATTCGACCTACAGGCGAACCGGATACCGAATATCCGGCTAGCCGAGTAGTAACTATTCGGCCAAATACCAAATATTCGGCTGGTCGAATATTTAAAATTTTTATTAATTAAAAAAGTTTCATATTTCATGGCTTCTTATGGTGAATTAAACCACCAAGGGAATATATTTTTTTAAATTCTAAAACAAACAACTCAGCAAAAATAGCTTTTCTACCGAATAGTCGGCCTACAAGCGAACCGTATACCGAATATTAGGCTAGCCGAATTAACTGTTAGGCCGAATACCGAATATTCGGCCAGCCGAGTAGTAACTATTCGGCCAAATACCAAGTACTCGGCTTGTCGAATACTTTTATATATCAAAGATTAAAGGCATTAAAATGTTAAATTTTAAAATAATTTTTCACAATATTTAATGCAGAAATTTACATATTGATAAACAAGAACTTTTTACAAGTAAACTTTATATGAAAAAAATCTTCTTTGTGTTATTTAAAAAGAGAATTTTAAAATTTTATTAATTAAAAAAGTTTGATATGTCATAGCTTCTTCTGGTGAATTAAATCAAGTGAATATATATATTTTTAAATTCTAAAACAAGCAACTCAGAAAAAATAACTTTTCTACTGTCTTTGATTTAGCATGGAAGTTTTAGATCAGTGTTTCGAATGGGCGATTATTTTCAGAGATTGTAAACATACACATTGTTCCTAAAAAATTGTAAAAAACAGAGATAATATGGTCAAGACAAAAAAATCTTGAACAAAAAACAACACTTCACTCCATTTATTTCATTAAAATTATAATATATTCAGTCAAAAATTCTGGGTGTGCAACTACAAGCCGAAACTGAATTTTCGTTCACAACTTTATCAGTAAATGAAGATATTTTAGCAAGATTTGTTTCATATTAATTTAGTTTGTATTAAATGTGATGATATCATTGAAAATGACTGAATTTTGGCCAGTGACACAGTATAAATACTATAAATTGCATTCTGAATAAAGGAATGTCTACCTCATAGTTGTTTAAATATGAAAAGTGGCAATTTCTAGCACTTCTCATCATAATATTATATTTCACAGAAATCAAAGCAAGTTTGTTAAAAATATAGCTATGATATCTTCGTTAAGGTTAACAAATGAAAATCCAAGTTTGACCTCGAATAAGATGAGATACACTTTATTTATAACTGAATAAGTAGATTGCGATTGTGGTTTTCTGAGCAAAAATTGTCTTTCTTGATGTGTATTATCAACCCTGAAAGTTTTTCTGTTTCGATTAGAAGCGCACTTTTGTGTGAAAAAGCAAGAAACCGGTTTTTTACTAGAAAAGGTTCAGGAACTTGCATTTTTACATTATTAATTCCTATGAAAATCTCCATAATGGTTAATTTTCTTAAGTAATACTTTACAAAAAGCAAATAATGTAAAAACATTCTCTTTTACTTAAATATGATTCTGTTTCTAATTTTTATGAACATCTTTATAAGTTGACAGCTAAAAGTAGAAGTTGTGTAAGATTTTTAAAAATGTTTTAAAAGTTTTCTTTTAAGTATTCGGTTTGGCCGAATATCTTGATATTCGGCCTGACGGAATATTCGGTAACATGGCCGAATACTGAATAGATACCGAATATTCGGTACATCCCTATTATCTACTATATACAATGGTATATTGTATCTTCGAAAAACTAAAAGTTTCTTGAAAAACTTATTTAAAAAAACGCGGAAAAAAAATCCTTAAGGATGTTCTCAAATCAGAAGAGCTACTTTCTGAGACATTTCTGAATTAACTTTTGTTCGGAAATTGGCAGGTGTTGTAATTCAGAAACTATGTAGTCGAAAGACGTTTTCCATTTTTTGGTAAACGCAAAAGATTTTTCAGAAAATATTGTCAAAGTTGGCGTTTTGAACCTAATTTCAGACACGGTAGCTCGAGAAAGGCAAAAAACTTGTCGTCATGTGACAACATTTGCTTATAACGTGATAAGTAATTTTATCAAGAAAATGTAAAACTAGTTTCCATTGTATTCCGCTTCAACAGTCAAGCCTGCCAATATGCTTAAAATGAGACAGAAAATGTGTCAGAAAATTTTGCGTTGTTCAGTAGGCAGCTCGAGAACCGCTTTAAAGAAAAATAATATAAGATAGAGAACTATAAAATACTGGATTTTTTCCTTTGTAACTTAATATAAACCGACGATATATTTTAAGATCTGGATCTGTTTTTGTCACATAGTACTGGAGGGTATACGGAGATATACGCCGTATACCCTGATCTCTGGATTTTTTTTAAGAAGCTCCGCATACCCTCTGCTTCTCAAATAAAGCATTGGAGTATACTGTATCTATGAATGTTCATGACTTTAGCGTATACCCTTTGTTTTTTTTTACGACTGCAACACTGGTTCTTGTCATTCAGTTCGAAAAGATATTTTTTTTATGTTCTTGAACTTGTTTTAAAATCATCAGTTGTATTGCTTTATAAAGCAAGTGCATTGATGATAAAACATTAATCTTTCTTCTAATTGGCGTATTGAGACATACATTTACATTCTGCTGCAAAAACATTTTTTTTTCTTTGTTTTCTGAAATGAAGGGATCTCAAAGTTAATTTAAATTAATTTAAAAAAATCTTTTGACTTCAATCAGGCTAATTCATGTAACAGAATCAACGCTACAGCTCACAAAAAAATGCAAGCAAAGTAATTTTGCAGTACACAAAATAATTTTCCACACTGTCTACTCTCTCTCCCCTTCCCCTTCTCCATCGGAAAAAGTCTTTTTGTGTTTAAGACTTTTTTATTATTATTATTATTGCAAATTAAAATAATATTTAATTTTTTTATACTTATGTTCAATTGCTCAACATGATATTTGACTATTTCAATTCTGCTAATTTTTTATATTACGAGTTCCAGCTTAAAAATTCAACAGAAAAATACCCTCCAAGTAAAGTGCAGCTTCGATTAGCCACATTTTGTGGTTTTTAAAAACTATTTAAAGCTGTTCTGAAATCGTAACTTATATCTTTTTTTACACTTTCGTGAAGAAATTTTCATTTTTAAATGCACGAAATTTGCAGATATTCTTTCTTATTCGTAAAAGAATAGAGTTTCTCCTTTTTCCTATAAAGGTAACTGGTCTTTCAGAAAATGGTGCCAAAGTTGACGTTTGGAACAGATTTTTTTAAAACGTGACAATCGGCAAAAGATCATTATGAGGTAGCAATTGATTATAACTGTAATACATTTATCAGAAAATTTAAAAGTACTATTTGATTTCAAAGAGCTTCATGCCTCATGCCTGCTGATTACATGCTTCTGGATTAAAAAAAAAAAAAAAATGTCTACCTAAATGTGTCAGAAAATTTAACATTCTTGAGAGGAGTAAAAATATTTTTTAAGAACAAGTGTTTTTTTTTTTTTTTTGCATTTAATACGAAGTTAGAAAACTGTTTAGTTATTTCAAATCTGATTCCGTGTATGGTGTATTTGGTAATTTTGATCATATGTGACAGAAAAATGCATAATATAAGAATAGGAGGGTTTGGATTTTATTTTTTATTTTCTTTTATTTCTTTCCTTTTTTTTCTATAAATATTTACCCAAGTAAAAACATTCTGTAAAAAAGTTCCAAGTAAAAAAATTCTTCTGTCCCGCTTTATGCAACATTGTCTACTAAATGTTTCCGTCGTCCTCTGTAGTTTGTTTTGGTCCTTTGATCTGCTTTGGGGGACAGACAGTTGAAATTTACTCATTGAAGTAATCTGCAACAATTATCCTTATTCTAATTACCAGAGAAAATAAAAACTACTAATTAATCAATTCTCTCATATTTTTATTATTATTATTATTATTGATTTTGTTATTTTATCTTACGTTTTTACTTGGATAAATATTTATGGAAAAAGAGAAATAAATAAAATAAAAAATAAAATAAAATCGAAATCCTCCTATTCTTATATTGTGCATTTTTCTGTCACATATGATTAAAATTATCAAATATAGCATACACGGATTAAGATTTGAAATAACTAAACAATTTTCTAACTTCCAGTTAAATGCCACGTTTATATATATATAATAAATAAATAAAATACTTGTTCTTAAAAAATATTTTTACTCCTCTCAGGAATGTTAAATTTTCTGACACATTTAAGTAGACATTTTTTAATCCAGAAGCATGAAATCAGCAGCCATGAGGCATGAAGTGCTTTGAAATCAAATACCCTTTTTAAATTTTCTGATAAATGTATTACATATAAAGTTATAATCAATTGCTGCCTCATAATGATCTTTTGCCGATTGTCACGTTTTAAAAAAATCTGTTACACACGTCAGCTTTGGCACCATTTTGGAAAAACACAAATTAGGCCTGAGTAAGCCCAATTAATGTTTTCTGTACCAAGCCGGGACTGGTTTCATTCTTCCAAGTCTTAACGGGAAAATTTTTCAATCCCGGTTTTCACCCAACCCGTATGAAAATCATTGTCTCAGCGTGACCTGGTAGCAAAATACAACTAAATTAAAATATAGTAAAACGTGTAAAAAAACCTGCCTATGACGGAATTCTGTTTTAAACTGAAAAATGTGTTTATCCATGCAAAATGAATAGAATAATATGCGAGAAAAGGATATATAATGCATTTACACCTATTAAGAAGGGAACTTGTCTATTTTGCATTTTTTTTTACTTTACAGTGCAATTCCGTCTTAGAAGATTTTACTGCATAGCATTTTTTAGATTTTTAAGTCTCCAGTACATGAAATATGGATTAACAAAATTAATGATAATCGAAACATTTGCATATAACAAATAGGATTTATTTAAAAAAATAAATAAATATCGCAGCCTACGCATTTCTATAAAAATAAAGATTACAAAAAAAAAAAAAAAAAAAAAAAAGAAAAGAAAGAAAAGAAAGAAAGAAAAGAAAGAAAAAAGCTAAGATTAATTATTTTTGATCAGAATTCCTCGTACAGACAAATGTTTAACCAAATTGACGTAAAAATCAATGTTTTGTAAAAATTCACTCGGGCCGTATCAGGCTCGTGTCGAGATTTTAATTTTTTTCCGGGCCAGGATGGTCTCAGGCTGAACTTTTAGCTGCTATAACGCCGGGCCAGGGCAATATTTTTTTTCGACAGGCCTGGCTGAGTTCAGGCCTACCTTTCATAATGGGCCGGGTCGATTTTTTTTCTATCGGTCGGCCTGGCTCAGGCCTGAAAATTTCTACCCGTACAAACTTCTAACTTAAAATTGATAAAGTATTGCAAATTTCAAACTTTGAGTTATAAATAAAAGAAAAAAAGAATTATTTTTTAAATATTTTCTGTTCAATTTATTTGTATTGTAATAATAAATAATCAATCTAAATCTGTCTTTTTACACCTCACCCTAAATTACCGCTTTTACCTTTGCTGCCTGCCCCCTCATTGGAGTATCGCACACGAAAAGCTTAAACCTTATGTAATGAGGTGATTTTAATAACGTGCTGAGATGGTGTGTATGCAACCCCCAAAATTTTATTTCTTTCTTCTGCACTCCACAAAATTTAGCGAATTAAAATAAGAAAATTTCCTGTGAACCAGGGGCGGATCCAGATACTCGGTTGGGGGGGGGGGGGATACCGAATGATATATAATCAACACAGTCATAGTTTCTATTGGTTAAATCATTTCTTGCAGTTAATTATTATATGAATATAAAATAGTTAATGCTATTTAAAATTACTATAGACTCTCGATTATCCGAAGTTCCATTAACCGACACACTCGGTTAACCAACCCTCTCATTATATAAGCCTCCTTTCCTGAAGATATGGTTTATTGTTACTTATTGTGCCGAAAAATTAAAAATGTTACCATTGAATTTATTTATTAAATGTCTTATTTTTATTCTTCTTTTCCTTTTTACTCTTTTACTCTAGTAATTATTTATCTTATCGGTTTATTCAAAAAAGGGACTGAATAAAAATCTCAAGGGGGTTTAACATTCTTGAAAAGTCAAAATGTGTCATCTAAGCGGTGCGTATACTTCTTCAGAATTTACTCATTATTAGTCCATCAAGGTTAACATTTGTTACTGAGACTCACGTCTGTTTCCATAGCTTCTGTACAATAAGTAGAAAGACAGCGAAAAATAGTAAACCAAACAATGAACGGTGGGTGACAGTAGAGCGACATTTTCTATTCAAATCACCTAGAAGGTCTTTCATTAAGTAAATACATAAAGGAAGAAATGATTTAGCAAGTTGGCTTTAAAGAAATTAACACACCATTTGCATTTTAGCTTTTAACTGACTAAGACATATTCCTTTTTTATTCGTTCATCAAATACCCCTTAAAATTCCCCAGTGTGGGTGGCAATAGCAGTACATTTTTTTAAAAAACATTAGTGGGTTTTTTTTTCAGAAAACATTAAGATGCTTGAAGTTTTGAAAGGTCCTTTCTTTTTCTTGTTTCTTTCTTTCTTTGGAAATCGCTACGAATCCCATTCTTTTCTCAAACAAAAGAGCTCTCTGCAAAAATATTATACAGAAATTAGAAGTGCAGCTTCTTTGAAAAGATGAAAAAGTTTCCACACTTTAAACGGATCCGCATAACGGTGTCAAATTTTCTGTTGTAAAAATTCAACAAAAGGTACACGAAGTGGCATCGTCCCCCACCTCAACCCATAGTGTCAAAAATTATGACGCCATACTCTTTTTGACTGGACATAATCCTTTTTTATTTATTAAATGCAGAAACGTCAGTGAGGTTTACCACTGACAGCCGAAAAGTGTTTGGTTTCCGTTTGCTTATCTGCCTGTTCCGCGAAAACTGTCGTTAAAAACGTTGGATTTATATCTTGGGGGGAACGACCGCCCCGATCGCCACTCCCCCTCGATCCGCGCCTCGGGGAATCTCCTGGCACTAAATATGCTTTTTTTCGCGGCCCTTTGACAAAATTCGCGTTTTTTTCAGCGATTCTTTCACGGAATTAGCGTTTTTTCCGAGATTCTTTCGCGAAAATTGCATTTTTTCCGCCATTCTTTGGCGAAATTTGCGTTTTTTTCTCCGACTTTTTGACGAAATTTGAGTTTTCTTCTGCGAACTTTTGACAAAATTCGCTTTTTCCTACGATCCTTTGACAAAATCTGCGTGTTTTGCGGTCCTTTGACGAAATGTGCGTTTTTTCCGTGATTATTTTTGACGAAATTCGCGTTTTTTGCGCGATCTTTTGACGAATTTGGCGACTTTTTCTGCGAACGGTTAACGAAATTGATTTTTTTTCGGCGACCATTTGTTGGAATTCACGATAAGCGGTGGATTTATATTTTTTGGGCCCCATGTATCCGCGCCTGCTGTGAATTTTGCATTATTTACTTGAATAAAAACAACTGAAAATGTACTATAAGTGTACATACATATAAATACACGCATCTAAATACCACAAAAAATTTTTCTTTATAATTGAAATTTCTCTGGTGTGGAAAAGACCTCAACTGAAGAGTTAAGGGTTTTCTCAAATTTAAAAGGACAACTTTCTAACATAAGTTTTAATTTATTTTTGTTTGAAAATGCATGAAACTAGCTGGTGTTATTGTTCAGAAACTATGCAATTGAGCTGTTCTTTCCATTTTTTTTTTTTTTTTTTTTTTTTTGCAAACGCAATAGAATCCTTCAGAAAATAATGTCAAAGTGGGCGTTTTGAACCGAATTTCCGCACGAAAGGAGAAAGAGCACTCAAGAGCGGGTGAAAAACGGGTTTGTCACGTGATCGAATTCGCTTACAACTCAATAGGTAATTGATTGATCAAAAAATGGAAAAAACAGTTCCATTCCAATTCGCTTCCATGGCCAGGCTTTCCAGTTTTATATCTTTCCGTTAAAAATGAATTTTTAAATATGTCAAAACGTTTTTCGCTTGTTGAGCAGAGCAGTTAAGAATAGCTTTAAGGGTTAAAGTCTTTAAAATTACTTTTTTCCTCTGCTTTATTTGTAATTGTGCAGTACGATAAATAAATCAGCAGTTATCTACTTCACTCCCTCCATTCATAATTTCTACTACCCTCGCTCCCCCCAGTTTGTAAAATTTTAAATGGTTGAATTTATTTAGTTTTATGTTAAAATTTTTTGTCTGTTTATTTATATATTGCTGAAATAATAAATAAATGCCTAATCCTCCCCCTTCCCCCTCGCCCAAATGAAAATAATGCGAAAGAATACAAAATACAAATAAATACAAAATTAAAAAAATACAAAATTTACTATGAACATTCGGTAAATTCGATCTCCACACCCCCCCAAACGAAATGCTCTAGCTACGCCACTGGGTCTGCGCCTTTTTGCCAGGCCCAGTCCGACCCTGGAGCCAACTCTTGATTTCCTCCAACTTTTCGCGAAATATTGTCTCAACACCCAGTGTGATAGCAAACTGCAATATCCCCAACTTTTTATCCACAGCTCTAAAAAAGTCTGCGTTAGCCGCGACTTACCCCCCCCCCCCCCCCAACTTTCAACATTTCACCCAATCAGAGAAAAACGATTGATACGAATAGGCGATAAGTAATAACGGCTTGTACTAGTAGTACTGGTTTTCCTCCAACTTTAGCAACGACAATTGTAACCTTTTTCACCCTTTGAACGGGAAAAAGTTGGTGTTAAAATCGGCTGAAAAGTTGGTGAATCTGATAGCAGCTTAATGCTGCTTCCAGTGTCCGTTTCACGCCTGGAAGCATAAAACGATCCACTCGCGCACAACTCCCAATGAAGATCCTCAAATGTTCGGCGATCCGGCAGATTCTTACCCGGGAATTGTTCCCCGTACGTACTTTGAAAACCCAATCAATTTGCTTGTGCAACCCCATACAAGAAATGCATGTCGGCAGCCTCAACATTTGTGTAATTATACACGTTGCTCAAAACCCGTGCAGGGAATGACGATTCAAACTAGCGAAGTGCTTTCATTTGCCTAACTCAACAGCGCCCTCTACTGCCTCAACGCTACATTTCCGCACACACATTCCCCTATGAAATCTGATTATTTAGGTCTTCTCTACCTACCTTTACATTTCTGACACATAATTTTGAAACACCCTGTATAGAGTGAGTCTCTCCCCTAACAAGACCCCAGTTGGCCCAATGATTGCGCCGGCCCTGATAACACTGGCAAATTAACTATCGTATAAGAAAAACTTGGACTTACGCTGTCAAAATTTAATAATTAAAAACTCTTTATGATACTCATCAGCGTACATATAAATAAAAACTATATTAAAAACACATTACAAATTAATCCCAACGTTTCATGCTTTTTCTAATGAGCCATCATCAGCGGAAAGAATGTTTTCAGTTTTGATGTTGTGAAAGTGACTGTGGTGTTTGGAACTTTACTTCGTGGAGGTCAAGAACTCTCTCCCCTGATGATGGCTCATTAGAAAGAGCATGAAACGTTGGGATTAATTTGTAATGTGTTTTTAATATAGTTTTTATTTATATGTACGCTGGTGAGTATCATAAGAGTTTTTAATCATTAACTATCGTATGTTTACTGGAGATGCTCGGACTCCTCTGGCACTGACAGAACTGGCCTAAAAGTGTTTGAGTAAAATTTGTACAAATTTCGGAAAGCCTTTTTCTCGAAACTTCTTCTTGGGATGTTGGTTCGCTCTGGTTAATTTAACAAATGCATAGGTTTTGAAATTTTTTTAAATGCAATGTCGGGCATCTCTTTATTTGTTCGAGATGAAACAACAATTTCATTCTTGAATTACACTGAAAATGTATATTAACATATTCAAAACCTAACCTTTTAACATTTAGAACAGCGTTGACAAAAAATCAGTTTTTTTTTAACCATTTGGAAAAATGGTCATTGTCCTCTGTCAGGGTAGGAAATCAAAAACATATCTGAAGCGTTTTATTGCTTGAATCCACATTTTATTCGTTTTCTGATGGGTCTATACAGTAATCTGTATTTTCCCTTTACTTTCAACAGAGATGGATACTAAAAACACTAGATGTTAAAATGATAAAAAGCTACTCCAAGCGCTTTCGGCCCTTGAACCTTTGTCAAGGAGAAGAGAATTGACTGATAAAAACACGCGACGCTCGATGTTCACTGCTATACATTGACCGGAAATTCTCTGTGGTCGTATCCATTAAACTGAAGGAGGGGGAAGGTAGAGAAATCTTAATCCCTTGATTGAGCTTTCTCTACCTTCCCCCTCCTCCAGTTTAATGGATACGACCACCTGCAGGCTTCCTGAAGAGAGTTTCCGGTCAATGTGTAGCAGTGAACATCGAGCGTCGAGTGTTTTTATCAGTCGATTCTCTTCTCCTTGACAAAGGCTTAAGGTTAGCCGAAAGCGCTTGGAGTAGCTTTTTATCATTTTAACATCTAGTGTTTTTAATTTTTAAAAACATTCGTATATATTTTATCCCACGTATGTAGTAATGTTTTTAAATGAAACATTTTAAATGTTTCCATATTTTTATATAATAAACAAAGGTGAATCTGGCGTTCAAGATTGGACTATTTTATTAAGTCAATTTATTAGAGATGGATACTTCTGTTGCCACTATGACAAAAAAGTAATAAAAACTGCTAAAATAATAATAATAATAATAACTCGGAAACAAATTGAGATACGGCTTTCAAACAAATTGCATTTAAAAGTACATTTTTTTTCTCTATACGACGACGGTGTAAAAAGTAATATTGTGGGATGTTTAGAAGTTTAAGAATGAAATTTCATTTAAAATGGGTCCAGGAATATTAATGTTTAAAGCATGGCGTACGTAATGTATGAAATTTCATTTAAAATGGGTCCAGGAATATTAATGTTTAATCCATGGCGTACATAATGTATGAAATTTCATTTTAAATGGGTCCAGGAATATTAATGTTTAATCCATGGCGTACGTAATGTATGAAATTTCATTTTAAATGGGTCCAGGAATATTAATGTTTAATCCATGGCGCACGTAATGTATGACCAGCTCCGTAGAAGTTTAAAAATTTACAGTACCGAAAATTGTAAAACTGAAATTTCTTTTGAAATTTGTTCATGATGGGTCCAGGAATGTTAATGTTTAATCCATGGCGTACGTAATGTAGGATAAACTCCGTGCTATTTTTTATGTCTTAAATTTTAGTCTTTGAAAAAATCATTTTCCAAATGGTCGTTGTAATTTGTTAAATTGCTTTTTTTTTATACTTTGTTTTAAGAGAAGTTTTTTTTTTTTGGTTTTTTGAAATATCATTTTTGATTACATAGACATGTATATTTGTTGATAAAAACAAGGATAGTTTAAGTTAATTATTTCTTCGACCGTTGGTTTGTAAATGCGAAATAAAATGCCCTGTCGTTCCATCTGTGATGCTCTTATACACAACGTTTTAAAATTCTTACAGTGCTGAGTGCAATTTTTGTTATATTTTCTGACCATTATGTATGTCAGTGTTAGAAAGAAAGTTTGCCATTCTTTCCGTGAAAAATAAAAAGAAAGAAAAAAAAAATTATCAAATTACAACGACCATTTGGAAAATGATTTTTTCGAAGACTAAAATTTAAGACATAAAAAATCGCACCGAGTTGATCATACATTACGTACGCCATGAATTAAACATTAACATTCCTGGACCCATCGTGAACAAATTTTAAAAGAAATTTCAGTTTTACAATTTTCGGTACTGTAAATTTTTAAACTTCTACGGAGCTAGTCATACATTACGTACGCCATGGATTAAACATTAACATTCCTGGACCCATTTTAAATGAAATTTCATACATTACGTACGCCATGGATTACATTTTTCGGTACTGTAAATTTTTAAATTTCTACGGAGCTGGTCATACATTACGTACGCCATGGATTAAACATTAATATTCCTGGACCCATTTTAAATGAAATTTCATTCTTAAACTTCTAAACATCCCGCACTATTACTTTTTACACCGTCGTATAGAGAAAAAAATGTACTTTTAAATGCAATTTGTTTGAAAGCTGTATCTAAATTTGTTTCTGAGTTATTAATTTTTTTTTTTTTGTAGTTTTTATTACTTTTTTGTCATAGTGGCAACAGAAGTATCCATCTCTGTTGAAAGTAAAGGGAAAATACAGATTACTGTATAGAGCCATCAGAAAACGAATAAAATACGGATTCAACTAATAAAACGCTTCAGGTATGTTTTTGATTTCCTACCCTGACAGAGGACAATAACCATTTTTCCAAATGGTTAAAAAATCTCATATAAGAACTATAAAAGAAAATTGCTTGATATCCATGGTTTAATACTTAAAAAATGTATAAAAAAGGTAAAATGAAATTAAAGTAATAAAAAAAAATGTATATTATAAATAGTTAGCTGCATCGAGTTTCAAATTTGAACTTTTAGAGAACGGGACTGATAAAAATAAAATTCAGGGCAACTTTTAAGTGGTCGTGTAAAATAATAATAATAATAGGGGGCTCTGCCCCCTGCAAGCTACGTTCGCCAACCCCCGTTCAGACACTGTAGAATCTAAAAGCACGCTAATCTGATCGGTTTTAAAAAGATTAAAGAAGATTGAATTATACTGAAAAAACCTGTAGCGATCTCCCTGTAAAAGGGTTTCCATTCAGTTCCCTTTGATTGCAAAAATTTAAGGCAGAATCAGTTGCTGTTAAGACATCCTATGGTTGTTTTCGTGTTTGGTTAAAGAAGATCAGTTAAACATTTGAAAAGAAGCTAAAATAAAATGAATTAAGTAAACAGAGTCTTTGTCTCTCGGTATTTTTTAACAGCGTTATAAAACGATTGACATAATACAATTACTAAAATTTGCTGCTTTAACCCCTTCAAGGGCTGTGGTTCATTTTTGGACCACTTAATTTTAATTCTTAAATGCCACATTAGCATCAGAATATTGGGATGAAAATTTCCCTTTTATTAAGTAAGTGAACAAAAGCATTTTTGTATTTCGAAATTTGTTTGTTAATTCTGGTGCCATTTACTGATTTCGAGATTTTACGAATAGTAGTGCCTTGTCCGTGAAAGGGTTAAACGCATATTAATGTATTTATTATTTTAAAGTTTCCTTTCCCTTTTAATATTCACGTGTAAATACGATTTTCAGGACATAATTTTCAATATTTCCTGCCTTTAACACGTATTCATTTAATAGTAATTTTAAAGTTTTTTTTTCTGTTTTTAATAGTCACGTGAAAATAAATTTTTAATCATTAGGAAATATTATTCTTTGCGCTGTTTTTAAAATTGGAAACAATCTCTATAATAATAGCCTAAGTCATGTGACTATCATCAACAGCTCCAGGCGGATCCCTTTGCTTTTTATATTCCAGGCGGCCATTTTGGTACTTTAATGTTAGCCAGCCACAGGTGTGATAAGTCGCCGAATATTATTCTATCCCCATTATTTCGTTTATATTATAATAGTCCAAGTCTTGTAACTGCCATAAACAACGGGCTGATTCCTTCGCTTTTCATAAGAAAGGTTTCCATTTTGATTAAAGAATCAAAATTATTTTTTCGAATAAAACTACACAAAAGTTGCCATGATCACAAAGAATTCCTGGTACTTTTATGCTAGCCGGGTAAAAATCACGCCAATAGCTTTTTTTTTAACTTGCCAGTTAGCATTTTTTTATTTTTCGAGTGGTAAATTAAAACGGTGCTACTTGGTTATTCCATCGACCAAAAATCTGTCGCCAAACTATAAGATTAAATGCCAATAATGGTTTATCGTAAATGTCACATTCACTTGACTTTAAGGAAGTTACACATGTTCACGCCATCAAGTTATTTTTATTTCGACGTTTTATTTGTATTTTTATTAATGTTATACTAATTTATTTGTTCTTTTGTTATTTAAAATAAAAAAAATATGTCAATTTGTATAATTTGGCTATTTATATAATTTGGCGAAACTGGTCGACGGGAGAAGTAATAACATTAAAACGTTGCTTTGAAGTGGAAATTAAATCTCATGATTTGTTGCATTGTGACATATGCACCGGGTTTGGCGTGATTTTTTTTTTACGACAATTTGGCGAAAACCTCGTTTTCAAATACCTGTTACATATGTATTTTTAAATTATTTTCTGTTATTTTTAAAATGAAATAACAATAAATAAAAAAAATAATTAATAACTATAGAACAAAACAATTTATAACATTTTTTGTAAATAAAAAGAAAATAAATTCAAATAAACATTTATTAATAAATAAGCAACAATAACCGGGTTACCATGTCAGGCAAAATAACGCCATTTTGGCGCCAATTAGGTACCCCGTTGCGTATATGACATCTGTGTCTAATATTTTTCTTTTCGTTTCGTTTAAAAAAAAGAATGAAGTAAAAGCCATTTATTTTAAAGGTTTCAATTTTAAACGAAAGTTTTGTATTAAATAAAATGATAATGAAATACAAATTGAATTCTGAATAAAAGTAACATGATGCATTTCTTAGCATACATTTAAGTGAGGCCAAACTCGTCGCCAAATTAATTTAAAATAACCTTTTCTAAAATATGAAAAAAAAATATCTTATATGATTAAAATTTGAGTTGCCATCATTAGAAAAACAGTATTCAAAATTAGAAAAAAATTAATATTTCGAAAACTAATTCTAATTTTTAAATTCTAATACCAGTTTTGAGATCTGTGGATCAATACGGATTTTTAGTGTTAATTTCATCGCAAAGTATTCCATAATTTAGGAGAAATCGCCGTGAAACGTAATCAGTTGTTTAATCAGTCGTTTCATAGAATCGTTACATAAATTCGTTTCAATTCGATTCATTAGGATTTTATCTATATAGGGTAGAAATATTGTTATTTTAAAAAATACTGTAGTAAATAAAAACAAATGCTCTGGCCATTATTTTTAGCTAAATTTCTGATAAAAAGCAAACATAATGGGTTGTAAATTTTAAACTTAAAATTCTTTCACTTCATTGAATAGGTTAGACTGACAGCACACTCTATCGCGTTAAAGAAATAGGAATCGCTTATACGCCGGGAAGCGACAGCACGGACAATCACCTCACAAAGTTCACGGCTGAAATTGCAGAATGACTTAAAACTCGATTCGCATATTAAAACGCAATCGGTCTGCCAAGTCCTATCTTGGTGGAAAACACCTGAAACCCGATTTTAGCGGTTGACCCGTAGGCATTGTGTTTTCCTGCACCCCAAGGTATGAAAACATGGAGGACTGGAAGCAGGAATACACAGTGGTAAATCTACGAGTCAACCGCTAAAATCGGGTTTCAGGTGTTTTCCACCATGATAGGACTTGGCAGACGGATTGCGTTTTAACATGCGAACCGAGTTTGAAGTAATTCTGGAATTTCAGCCGTGAACTCGATGAGGTGATTGTCTGTGTTGCCGCAGATTGCACCCGTCAATATTTGATGGTAAATAACTTGAATGTTTCATTCGAAAAATTCTTGAATTTTTAATTTTCGCTTTTAAATTAATTATTGAAATTTCCATATTGCATATATGCAATTTTCGAATGAAACATTCAAGTTATTTACCGTCAAATATTGACGGGTGCAACGTAGCTGATATTTATTTCATGAAGATGCATAATAATTTGATGAGATTTCAAGGTATGAATAAAAATTGCTTTTGAAAATTTTATTTTTCTCGGCAAAATCAGTCTCATCGTTTCCCCTATCGCCTCAAGGCCCTATAATAACAAGGAAGTGCACGAGCCTCAAAATAAACGCAGCCACTTCAAATATGCATAATATATATTTTTATTGCTTGAATTACTATTCAATCATAATCTTCGAAAATTTGCTTGCCAATCGTCAAACATTCTCATTTCTTTCCATCTTCTGTTCCACCTCCACTTCGAACATTTTCTTTGTGACTAAAAGAGAAACTACTTCCGCCTCCAAATCCGCCGTGTTCATTAGTTTCACCACCTTCTTTTGTTTCCGTCGAGGTTCCCATAGACATATCCATTCCATATCCAGCACCAAATCCCGCTCTGGGTTTAGCGAACGCCATCTGGTAGCAGACAGCGACACACAGCAATTGTAACACCTGCAACAAAAACAGAAGCACATGAGAACTGCTTTCGTGGTTCCAGTTACAGCAACAGTCAGAGAAAATACAAAGGTGGTACAGAAGGTTACTTTGTGATTTAAAAAAAAGTAACAAGAATTAAGGCTGCTCTGCTTAACAAGCGCAAAACGTTTTGACACATTTAAATATCTTTTTTGAAATCTTTCAGTTATAATAAATTAATAAAATTAAGCATATTGTGATTTTACCAGTTAAATGTAGGTTTTATTTTAAGGAGACTCGTCTTTTTTAAATCTTAAAAAAAAAAAAAAAAAAAAAAAAAAAAAAAAAAAATCGTTATTTTCTTCTTCGTATTTTTAAACAAGAACGAAAAATCATGCGTACAGCATAGATTATGAAACACTTTTCAACACATTCTCAGTATACTTTAACAAAACTTCACTGTTTACTAAGGTGAAAGATGATGTCTAAATGAACAATTTGGAAAACGCATAACCATAACGTATTCAAGGCTGGAGTAGCACAGTTGAAGTTTATTCCAAGAGAGCGAAAAATGTCCAGACCAGGAATCGAACCTGGATACTTGGCGTGCCGTGCCAATGTTTTACCTGTTAAGCTATCCGGCACGCCAAGTATCCAGGTTCGATTCCTGGTCTGGACATTTTTCGCTCTCTTGGAATAAACTTCAACTGTCCTACTCCAGCCTCGAATATGAAAGGAAGCAGCGAATAGGTTGCCAGAAAATATATTACCAATTTTCCTTCTTCGCCAAGGCCCCTAAAGTAGAAAAGTACCGATAATTTAACTTTTGTACCTGACTATATAAAGTACGGTACTTTTCCAGTATAAGGAATTGAAGTACTTTTTTAAAGTTTGTCATAATTTGGGCTACAGAAGTAAGATTTTTTGCCATATGATGTAAACAGCTATGAAAACAAAACTAATGAACTTTTAAGTTTATTTATATAATCTATAAACGTTTTATTTATATCTATATTATTGTTTTTTTTTATATATACAATTTACTTCAGTTTGTATACAAAAATAGTTAAATGGCTTCTTTATAATAAAGAAATTGTATAAATATTGAAAAATTACTTGTGTATATGAAACAGTGAATAAGTTGCTAGAAAATGTGTTGAAAATTTCATTTTCTCTGTCTCGCCAAGGCTCCTATACTGGAAAAGTACCTAAAGTAAATTAACATCGGACAGTTAGGAGCTCAGACAATACAGCGCCGTCTATTGGCAGTTATGTTATTAGTAGCATCGGAATGAAGATGTAAAGACGTACATTTATATACCATTATATTACACTTTAAATTCTCACCCAATATATTTTGAAAAAAACCCCTTAAAATCGCGGAGTTTAAATTAAATTGCGGTAACCTCGATTATGAAATATTAATGGTTTTAAATGGGAATTTCGCCAAATTAGCTATCGCTAAGTTGGCTTCATATATGACAACTTAGTTTTTTGTCGCTAAATTTGACGATATTTCGCTATGTTAGTCAACATTTGGCGCTGCTGTGGTAACCCTGCATTAGTAATTTTCAACAATTACTCACTACAATGAGGCGGTCCTACCGGAATTGTGAGAGACACTTAGAGTCTTGGATTTTATATAAATAAATAGTTAAATTTAGAAATGCATACCCAACTGAAAACACATTTCCAACAATTATTGTTGGTAGGTTTCAATAGTTCAATTATTATTCATTCTGTAGCCAAATGTAGCCTCAGTTATATACAGTAAAACCTCCTTAAAGCGACCACGTTCCGTTCCAATAAAAATTGGTCGCTTCGAGAGGTGGTCTCTTAATGGAGGTCACGTTTAAATCTAGATTTTAATTGTTGAAAAAAGGTAACAATTAATGTTACTAAAATTAATTTTTCACATTAAGAAAAAATATAAAAAATTAAGTATCAAAACAAAAATTAATTACATAAGTTAATTATACTGCAGAGTTTAAAAAATGAATAAATTGACGTTTGCTTTGATTTTACGGTATTAGCTTTCATAACATCTTTCCAAGTCCTTTTGAAGTTCAATAAATAAATGCAATTTTTTTTTGAACGGGAACAAATAATGACGATTTCATAAATTTATCTATTTCTTTGAGAGCTTTCTAACAGAATAGGGCAAGAGAGTTTATTGACCGTCATTCTTAATTCGTCATCAGACTTAAATTCATTGCCTAAAAAGGCACAAAGGGGTTTAAACACTTAAAAGTTACTGGAAAAATATTCAAATTAATTTAGAAGTTTGATGAATAATGTGCCCTACGGCATTATTTCTCTAATAAAACCTTCTTTAAGCGATCGGGAAATATTTGTTTCATTTTCTTCAAAGAAATTGGACGCTCATGGAGGGAGTTCAACTGGGATGGTCTCTGAATGGAGGTAAAATTAGTATTGAGCCCATGGGAATAAATTTCGTTCCATGAAAAAACGACCGTTCAGGGAGGTGGTCGCTTAATGGAATTGGTCGCATAGGGAGGTTTCACTGTATATCAATTTCAATATGTTTAAAATAGTGTAATATCATTATAAAAAATTAAATTAAAGTAATCAAAAAACCCGACTGCGTAAAAAGCGAACTAAACTGAGGTAAACAAGATGACGTAGGAAAATAGTAGAGTGAGTAAAGGAAATCCTTTTTTTTACTTAAGTAATTGCAGCCGGAGGCATCAGATTCATGTTTAGGTATGTACTGCGGCTCCTTCTACCTCCATGTTTGCCTCCGAAGTAAAAAAAAAAAAGGATTTCCATTACACACTTTACTATTTTCCTACGTCATCTTGTTTCCCTCTTTTTAGTTCGCTTTTTACGTAGTCGTGGTTTTTCATTTTTTTCATTTAATTTTTTATTGACGAATTTTTAGCTTATATTACTTACCTATTTTTTCTTTTATTTACTTGTATTGATGACTTTTAAGTTGTGTTTAATTGTTAGTTCCTATCTGTAAAAACTGTTTTGATAAGGTCTATATAAGTCCAAGAGCCGACAGCACAAAAACCTGTGTTATCAAGCACAAGAAAAAAACCTTTATTTTATTTGAGAGTAGAAGTAGGGGAATCTAATGATCCATGTCTGCCGGAAGTGAAGTGGTGCGTAAGCCAAAAATGAATACCACCAGTGGTTGACTCGTATGTTTATCATTGTGTTTGTCCTACAAACAAAGGTATGAAAACATGGAGGATAGTTGTAGGACAAACACAATGATAAACCTACGAGTAAACCAGTGGTGGTATTAATTTTTGGTTTATGCACCACTTCACTTCAGGCAGACATGGATTATTAGATTCCCCTACTTCTACTCTCCCATAAAATAAAGGTTTTTTTTCTTGTGCTTGATAGCATGGGTTTTTGTGCTGCCGGTTCTTGGACTTTAATGCATGTTTATGAAGATTAGAGTTACAGTTCAGCTAGAGATCCGACCTACACAACTTTCAGATTGTGTAATATTTAAACGGAGCTTCTGACTGTAAAATAGTCTAGGAAACACCGTCTTCATTTTGAAAGACCTATCCAATGATATGCCACTCAATAGGGTGCGTAATTTTTTTTCCGTCTCTATCGCCATTTTGAATTTATGAAAACAAAACCTAGCCTATAACCCTCGGACGGTTAAGACGAATCGATAGAAGCCTCATTCATTAAAATCCATCCTGCCGTTGCAATGTTTCGAGGGTATAAAGAAATCCACATACATACCCAGATACGCGTCAAACACATAACCCTTCTTGTGGCAGTCGGGTAAAAATCAGGGGCAAATATTTTTTCGGGGGAGAGAATTCAAAAATTTCCCAACTTGAAAGAAATTGCTCTATTTTCCAACTAAACTGATATGTGCAATGTGTGTTTAAGGATAGCGATACCTATATGTAAAAAGAAAATTCTTTCCAAAGAAAAATACGGAAACCAAAAACATAAAAATTATAAATATTGGTTCATTTAATGAAACCTTTAGTCTTCTATGGTGTACGAGTCATAATCGTACTTCATATGAAAATAGCCTCATGATATTTTGAGATTTCTGAGAAAGGAAGAAAGGAACAAATTTTGGAGGAAATAGATTAGAGACACTGTTGATGTACAAAAGTAGGGAAATTCAGGTCTGGTAGGATATTTTTGTAGCACAAAAGGTAGTCAGCAAAACAATAAAAAAATCTTATATTTTTTACCCGACTGCCAAGAAAGATTATGTGTTTCACGCGTATCTGTGTATGTGGATTTCTTTATACCCTCGAAACATCCCAACGGCTGAATGGATTTTAATGAATGAGATCTCTATCGATTCGTTTTAACCGACCGATGGTTATAGACTAGGTTTCGTTTTTATAAATTCAAAATGGCTGCCGTGAAATACAAAACTGCTGTAGATACGAAATTTTTTTTTTACACACTTTCTTGAGTGACCTATCATTGGATAGGTCTTTCAAAATGAAGATGATGTTTCATTGACTATTTTACAGTCAGAAGCTCCGTTTAAATATTACACAACCTGGAATGTAGGATCTCTAGCTTTGCTGCAATTCTAACCTTCATAGACATCTATAAGCCTCATCAAAACAGTGTTTATAGATAGGAACTAGCAATTAAACACAACTTAAAAGTCATCCATACAAGTAAATAAAAAAATAGGTAAGTAATATAAAAAATAGTTTAACATTGATGAGAAATAATTAATTAGTTCGCTTTTTACGCAGTCGGGTTTTTTGATTTTTTAAATTTAATTTTTACTTGTTTTACTTTTTATTAAAAAAAGAAAAAAAAAAAGAAAAAGTGTTTTAAAAACCTAGAATGTCCCAACTCTAAGCTCAAATTTTCCGAGTTCACATATATTGGAGGGGGAGTCCCCCCCATAACCCCCATCTCAACGCCTCTGGTAAAAATACACCATAAACGATTTACACCATAGATCGCAATGTAACGGAATTCTGTTTGAGTGTACCTGTACATGAACTGTGAATGCTACACACTTTATTTTCAATACCTAACATGCCATAGTAAACCCCAATAACATATATCAATTTCATGACAATCGCACCCTATTTACAGGAGTTAAAGCACGGAGAGTTGGGCAGACAAATCGAACTCATAAAGACATAAACAACTATGCACTGTGAAAAAATACGGACTAAAAAACGGAGATTCTACTTGCAATCTAGACGCCAGTACTATTTCCGTATTTGTACGGAAATTTTCCCCCATAAATTACAGAAAATTTTCCGTTTTTCTGATTAAAAACGGAAAAATTTCTGTAATTTATGGGGGAAAAATTTGCGTAAAAAAACGGAAATAGTACTGGCGTCTAGATTGCCAGTAGAATCTCCGTTAAGTCCGTTTTTTTTTTTTTTTTTTTTTTTTTTTTTACAGTGTGTTGGAAAGGTGTTAAAAATATATGCAATTCTGAATTGCAAAAATTAAAATTAGAACCGTGTCAATTTGAAATTGAAAATGTAAACTTTGACACCTGTGTCAAAGTCTGCAGACTCCAAATGAATTTTTACTTTATATGAGTTTTTCTCCTATTGTGTTTATACTACTAAGGCGTCACGGTAGTAAACAACTGTTAAATAATTCGTAAAATGGCGTATAGTGTTAAAAACAATGGTATTTTTATTTAGAATCTAGCTTCGAAAAAAATTAACTCATTTTTTTAATACTTTCAAATAAAGTTGAAAAGTAATTATGAATTCAGTTTTTTTGTCTGTCTGCTCTCTAACTCGAGTAAATATAACTTGGATTGCCATGTAATTTATATATGCTATTGATCTATGCTATGTTTTATCACAGCATGTTCGATATTGAAAATGAAGTATGTAACATTAATAGTTCGTTTACAGGGGTACTTAAAATTAAAAACGTTCCGTTACATGTCAGGGGAGAAAAATCCTTTACAGTGTATTTTAATTATGTTAAATTATTCCAGATATATTGAAATTAATATATACCATAGAAGTCCATTACGATATAACAGGGGTTCCTTAACTTTTAGACCGACGTACCACTAAATAGAAGTTCATTACTTCTGCGTAACACCAGTTGACAAACTGAAAGTTGTTAATGAAAAATCTATGTAAACGGAATGTATCTAAACGAAATATTTTTCTAGTCTTTTTTTTTTTTTTCAACCTGAGCAGATTTTATCGTATTTAATTTTGTGATTCCGTCTGAGGAGATTAGACAGTATTTAATTGCATAATTACATTATTAAATTTGCACTTAGATTGTTTAATAATTAGATACTTTAATAACACAGGCCTGCGATGAAAAAATACAAGGGAACTGATAGCTGAACATTATACATTTTTTGGTGCTAATTTAAAAAACAATAATGAAAAATACCTATCACGTCACGTTTTCTGGAAAAATTAAATTTTACTTGGATTTTTATGAACATTTACCACAGAAGACCCACTCCATATTCCTGTCTCCTGAGCTCGTGCGTACGGTATGCATGCATCTTGAACAGACCTCTAGTCTGTAGGGTCTGTATACAGCATTGATATACAGAATACAGGTCTGTTCAAGATGCACGCGTACCGCGCGCGCAAGCTCAGGAGACAGGAACATGGAGTGGATTCTTTGTGATAAATGTTCATAAAAAACCAAGTAAAATTTAATTTTTCCAGAAAACGTGACGTGATAGGTATTTTTCATTATTGTTTTTTAAATTAGCACCAAAAAATGTATAATGATCAGCTATCAGTTCCCTTGTATTTTTTTCATCGCAGGCCTATGTATTTTAGGAAAAATATTGATATCATTTTATAAAAAATCCTGACGTGATGGGAAAAAACGCAGGTCATTTTCGAAATCAGCACGTCAAATTACATAAAAAGCAGCGAAAACTTCTCTTGTATTTTTTAAAAACTTCAATTGGCTTGTGTAATTTATAATAATGTATAGTGTAAAACAAGTGTGTTATTTTTGGGGGGGAAATGTAGATGTATTTCAATAGAAAAAATAAATACTGCATGATTTTGTTAAACATGGAAAACACATGCACATTTTAAGTCGCCTTGTTCATCAATTTTTTGTTGTATGACTACTATGTTTATATCAATAGTAAAATACACTTAAAATTTTTAATAAATGAATAACGTACATAAGAAATTTATACATGTCTTGTGAAAGTAAACTGCTTATTGATGCGAGATCGAAATTCGCTGAAATAAGTAATATGCACACATACAAATATACTGATAGAAAAAAAACTTTTTTTCAGGTCAACTCAACATCTACCGAAGCTTTAGTTTCATTTATCTAAAAACTCTAATCGAAATTACATGCAAAACTCTGTCAAAGCAGTAACAACAGAGAGCAAACACCACGGAGCCGGTAAAAGAGGGACTGAGGGGAGCATTGAGCTTAAACAGAGCTTCACGTACCAGTACTGGTACGCGTATCATAGTTTGAGAACCCCCGCGATAGAATATTGTTTTCATAGCACGTTCGTTTACAGGAACATACAAGAAATTCGTTTACCGTATTGAATTTGGGCAATAACTGCTCGAAGTGAGTTTAAATTTGATATATGTTTTTAAATGTAACTAATACTTTGAATTTAACTCGATGTGTATAAATTCTATAGATGATATACGGGGCTGCAGTAAAGAATTCCAGTACATGTCTCCTTATTGCCCGAAGTTGCTGAAGGAAATTTCTCTGGGTTATGTGTTTTTTAGTTGAACTAAATTTTTGCATACTATGTACTATACAAATCTATGGATTATGACAGGGTTTCACAAATTTCGTATAATTTTCCGACTGTTTGATGGGAAAAAGTGTTAGGTAGATTTTGTATGAAATACTACCTATTGGCGTCGTTCCTATGTTGGAATTTCTGAAAAATTTTTGCAGATCTACACCGATCATGACCCCTAGAGCTCAAAACCACCCTCAGTAAAAAACTTTATCTATCTATCTATCTATGTATCTATCTATATATATCACTTTCTTCTGGACATGATAACTTCTACAATTCTGCCCCAATCTCTTCCAAACTGATACATAAAATCAAGGGGCATAAAATCTCGGTCAGGTTCGTTGATGGGCAAAATCGGACCAAGGGGATGGAAATAGGGAGGGGTTTTGTGAAAACCGAAAAAACCCCATAACTTCTTAAATTTTGTAAATATCGAATCAGTTTAAAGTTTTTATTACTTCTAAAAATAGGGCCAAAAATTTATGTATCACAGATTTTTGATAAAGTTAAAAATGGGCTCAAGGGGCGCAAAAATAGGGCTTTGGGGAGAAAAAAATTCATAATTTCGTCAATTCTCAAGATATCAAATCCAATTAATTTTATCATGAATCTCCTTAACATTATCTACAACTTTTATATTCATAAGTTTTTGATAGGACCAACTCGTACCGCAAAAAAAAATTAAAAACGAAAACAAAAAGGGCGTTTGAAGAAGAAAAAAATCCATAACTCCGTCAATTCAAAAGATATAAAATCCCCATGAATTTATCATATATCTTCTTAATATTGTCTACAACATCTATATAGACAAGTTTTGGATAGGACCAATTCTTACAGCAAAAACAAATTAAAAATACATAGCGGTTGAAGAAAAAAATCATCTTAGTAAGGGTGTATTCAAATTCAAAGTGCTGATTTTCTGACTCATTTTACAATTCATTTTTACTCTCAAAGGCTTCCAATTGGTACCTTTTCTTACTCAGAAACTATATAATGTACCGTAATGGTCAATGTTTTGATAGAGGCAGGATATATTTTAAAACATGCTGTCAAAGTGGGTCTTTTGAACCGAATTTCCCGAAGCGGATTGTGTTGGAAAAATCATCGTATTAAGGGAGTATTCAAATCCAAACTGCTTATTTTCTGACTCAGTTTTAAATTCATTTTTGCTCTCAAACGCACCCAATTGGTAGATTCGCTTATTCAGAAACTATATAATGTACCGTAATGATCGATTTTTTGACAGAGGCAGAATATATTTCAAAAAATGATGTCAAAGTGGGCATTTTGAACGGAAATTCCCGAAGCGATTGTGTTAGAAACGAAAAATATTGTCTTACTGAGAAAATAATTGTTTATATATCAAGTTTTAATTAATTGAACGAAAATTAGAAACACAGGTCGCTTATAAATCTCTTCAAAAATCACGTCAACAAGTTTCATGTTTTTCCTATTAAAAATGAATCTGGAGTTATGCCAGAAAATTTCAAGTTGTTGAGCATAGAAAAATATTTTTTTGAATACCGCCCTAACATGATTCTGATAAAACCAGTTATTATATAAAAATGAAATAAAAACTCGTCAAAAGCGGCCAGATAAAATTGTTAAAGTGGGTTTATCTCTAACCATGATTTGGTTTTTGTTTGGGAAATTAGTATACTTAACTTCGAAATCTACCTCCGCCTATAGGCCGGGCAGGCAGGGATTTTTTAAATTGTTTTTCAACTGTGTTGTCCTTTCTGATCTGTTTAGACATCACCTTTCCCAAAATTAAATGTTGAAGTTTTGATTAAAATTCATGTAAAGCACAAATAAAATTTACTAAAATTGGTTGTAGGTGCATACATATAACATAAAATTATTTAAAATACCTTAAATACCTTGAAATAATTTTCAATATTGATGTAGTTTGTAACGGTGCATTGCCATGGGTTTTGGAAAGAATTGTTCCATAGTAGATGAAGGTTTGTTTTGCTACAAAATTTTGAAACCTTTTCCTCTCAACTTATCTTCTTTACCACCCTTGAGAGGGTAGGATACCTTTGAATACGTCGAAAAAGGAAAAAAATACCACTATGTTCCAAGCTTCAAAACTTGTGTAGTAAGTCAAAAATAAAAATCAAACTTCATTTAAATGTAAAGCTCATATTTATATTTATATTTAAAAAAATACATATACTTGTAAATTCATAAATAAATATTTTAATGATAAGTTTAAAAACGCATGATAATAAGAGAAAAAAATCTTGCGCGCATGATAAAATGTGAAAATATGCATATAAAGAGAAAATTTTGGTAAAAATAAATACATAATACTGGTACCTTTATACTAAAACCAGAATATTTGTAAAAAATATTGACTAAATTGAAAAATGTAAAAAAAAAATAAAAATTTTCACTTTTTAAAAAACATTTTCAATGTAAAAAACAAAGAATAAAATAAAATCTTACCTTTTTCTGGTTTTAAGTTGTAGATAATACAGTAATAAATATGTGGTAAAAAGTTTTTTTGATTGCCATGCATAGTTTTTTAGTAACACTGCGCGCAGTATCAAAACTCATCGTTTCCGTAAACGCAATGCAAAGTTTAATTATTCTATGTAGTCTTAAAACGTAGTCATAATAAAACTGCCATAATTAGTAAACTAATGGGAATTTTTTAATGCGGGTTTTTTTTTTTTTTCATATTGTTCAGAAATGATTTCGGAATCAAAATATGTATTAAAAAAATTTCTAAAATTTTGCAGGTTTAAAGGTATCCTACCCCCTTAAATGACAATGGTCTCTCCTTGACGAATAATCACAAAGGGAAATAACAACATTTAAATAACCGATGAAGATAGCCGTGTGAAATTGCCTGAAAATGTTTTAGGATTTTAATGTATTTTTAATATATTTTAAATAATTTTATATCATACGTATTCACCTGTAAGCAATTTTAGTACACTTTATTTTTGCTTTATATGGATTTTAATTATTTACTCAAGGGGAATTTAACACTAGAGTTTTAACATTCCTTTGGGGAATTTTTGTTACATTACTCTGAATATGTTGGAAAGTGTTTCATAATCTATGCTCGGCGCATGATTTTTCGTACTTGTTGTATTTATTTTCTGTTTTTTTATTATAAAAATTTCATTCACATTTAGTGGATTTCAAAACACATACATTGGATGAAAGAAAACACATTCCAACCAAAGAATTTCGGTAGGAGGCTTATAAACGGAATGTTTTCGAAAAATGAAATTTGTTGAAAATTGGGAAGGAGGCTTATATTCTGGTGTGGAGGAGTTATTTTGGGAATTTTACGGTATATCAGTTTCATGGCAATCCGTATATATCTACGCGAGTCAGCACAGAAAAACGGCAGACAAACAGACAAACCGAAATCATAGGAAAGTGTAAAAAAGAAAGGTTAACACTTTCAATCCCATACATTACCTGTTTATGCTAAAATTCCGAAATTCTTAAAATAGGTTGATTTTATGTTCAATATAAGAAATAATTAAAATAAATTTTCATTTTTTAGTTAAAATTTAAATAATAATAAAAACAATAAATTATAAATTATAAATTAAAAAATAAATAAAATTAATAAAATATTTATATAAACTAGACAAAGTAAATTACTATAAGCATATTTTAATACAATATAAAAAAAAATAAAAACATTTATTAATTACAAAGTCTATATAAAAGAATGCTATTGATGTCTCTTTTTGCGAAATGAACTGAATCTCATATTAGAAATATTAAAATCATTTCTTTGCATAGTGCTGCAATCTATTAAAGAGAAACAAAAAATTTTATCTATTGGGGATTATACATAGCTATTATTTCCGTTTTTTGAAATAATATAGGAGAATCCGGATATATAGAAAACAAAAATTAAATTTAAAAAATCAAAAAACCCGACTAATTAATTATTTCTCATCAATGTGAAACTATTTTTTAATATTACTTATCTATTTTTTTTATTTACTTGTACTGAAGACTTTTAAGTTGTGTTTAATTGTTAGTTCATACCTATAAACACTGTTTTGATGAGGCCTATAGATGCCTATGAAGGTTAGAGTTGCAGGAAAGCTACAGATCCTACCTACACAACTTCCAGGTTGTGAAATGTGTAAATGGAGCTTCTGACTGTAAAATAGTCACTGAAACATTGTCTTTATTTTGAAAGACCTATCCAATGATAGGCCACTCAATAGGGTGTGTGTAAACATTTTTTTTTTCGTCTCTATCGCCATTTTGTATTTTATGGCTGCCATTTTGAATTTATAAAAACAAAACCTAACCTATAACCGTAGGACGGTTAAGATAAATCGATAGAGACCTCATTCATAAAAATCCATCCAGCCGTTGGGATGTTTCGAGGGTATAAAGAAATCCACATACCCAGATACGCGTGAAACACATAACCCTTCTTGGCAGTCGGGTAAAAAATAAGGAATGTCATGATTCCATTTGGACTCAGTGAGAGTGAAAGGGTTAAAAAAAATTATACTTACAAATAACTTCATATTGAACGAACTCCTTATACTAGAAAATAATTTCTGACTGAGTTAAGAAATTAAAGTACCTGTACGTCAGTACCTTCTTATATACCATCTGATGACAACAGTTTCCGTAATTAAATTTTATGGTGATTTTATTTCTAAAGATGTTCTAAAAGGCCGAAAGAGAGACGAAAGTTGCTAAACATGGTTTTCTAGAAATTTCTTTGCATTTCAGCTGTCTTCCATGAAAAATTTATTACTTAGTTTTAATTACATTCAGTCAGTCTTCATAAAAATGTTTCCTCCGAAAATTGCAATATCAGCTGTATTCTAGAGAAAAACATCTTATTTCAGTTTCGCATTTTTATGATCTCCATAAAACGTTTGTAACAATAAGGTGTACATTTTTACCCTGTTTACTTCATAATGTTATATTTATTCAGTCGAACAAAAATGAACGTAAGATTTCATTTAACTCTTTTAGAAGCAAAAATCCTTCTGTTGCGAAAATGTTGAGATGATTAAACGACATCACGATTTAAGGACCACTTTCTGTGAAAATAAGTAAAAGTTTTTCTTCGCGCACATTATAAAAGTAAAAAAAATTCTCGAAATTCCAGTACTATTGTGTTAATTTGCAACTTTGTCCCCTTAACATCTGTATGGGATACCCCATTCAGATGGCGTTTTCTATTTTCATTTTTAACATAGTTCATTATATTTTAATGCCAATGTAAATGTGTTCTTAATGTTGATCCTTTTTATGTGTTCTTAATGTTCCTTTTTTTTGGGGTAGCATGTCCTTAATGGGATTTTGCGCCATTAAACCTCATACAACCAACAAACCAACGGGTACGATTGTGGCATTTAGCGATTAAAGTTAAGTTTTTTAGAGATTACGGGGCTACATCAGTCAGGCGAAAACACCCGTTCGTTAATGCTAATCCAACGGGAAAATTTTTTTAAAGATATCTCGTTTGCATTTTAATATTTTTAAATGATTTTTTTTGCATTGGATAGCTGAGGTAGATCTGCACAAAGGCCTTTTTTACTTTTTTGATTTCGTTTGCAGGTTTTTTTTTTTTTATGAGGATGTTTTTCACTTTCGAAATCGGTTCTGAAAGTGAAAGTGTCCTTATTAAAAATGTCTGTAAACAAAATAAAAAAAAGTACAAAACAGCCTTCGTACAGACCAACCTGAGCTATCCAATGCAAAACAAATCATTTAAAAATATTAAAATGCAAACGAGATATCTTAAAAAATTCTCCTATTGGATTAGCATTAGCGAACGGGTGTTTTCGCCTGACTGAAGTGCCTCTTAAGTTAATTTTATAAATAACTAGCTGACCCGCCCAGCGTTGCTCAGTCTCGTGATAATAACTTTAAATACACCTTAATTTTGCATGATTGTATATCTTGAACTTGATTTTGTCTGAATTTATATTTTAAAATGAAAAAAATTGCTGAAAAATATTAATTTTTAGTAGCGGTAAAAGCATTTTTAAGAAGACTTTTCATTTGAGTAACAGGATTTCGCCTTTCGTTATAGAATGTTATTTTTCTCAAAAATGTAATACATTTCACAACCTTTAAATTATCTTAATGCTTAAAGATTTAGATAACGTCGACTTTGGTCCTTACGGAGTTACTTTGGCCCATCACATAAAAAAAAGAGTCTATTCTTTGTATTGAACAAATAATACAATATAATTTGGAGTTTTTGCCCTTGAAGAATATTTTATATATTATTATATGATATTTGACTAGTTTGGGGGTAATTTTAATTTTTGTTAGTGGCAACACTGAATGTATTTGTAAACAACTGTTTTCGTGTGTACATTTTAACTCTACAAACTTTCTATAGTGAAACGATCTGGATAAGAGCTACAAACAAGGTAAGTGTCAAAATATTACTTTAGGAACCTGTAACCTATGTGTGATCACAGTTTTTCCTTTAATTTTTTTATTTTGACAGGAAAAGTTTAGGCCTTCATAAGGCTAAGACGAAAACTAGTTTTTTGGGGCTATTTTGTGCTAGACCTGGTTTGGGCCGAAGTAGCCCCAATTACTTAGAAATGCTTTTTATACAACCAAATCTCTTAAAAAATGTTTTAAGTAACATTTTTTTCAAATGTTACTGTAGCAAAATGTCACATTAATTGTTTTTGTTCCAGTTGCCGAAGAGAACAGAACGGAAACTGTTTCTCGTGTCTTTAATATTTACAATTGGTTTATTGTGTTTAAATGTTTTAAAAAAAACATTTGTTTATCGAGTTCGCAGTGTTAATTCATTAGCAGCTCCTATTGCAAGAGGTTTTCAATATTCCAACATATGAAATATATTCAATTTATATCAAACTAAGTGAATGGACCAAAGAAGCCACTAGCAGGGGCTACTTTGTTCCAAACTTTAAAGGTAGTTAAAAAATAAAAAATTGTCTCTTTAAAACCATACAGTTTGTTTCATTGTTTCATGTTAATTGTTTACAACTCCATTTCGACGTTGAAAAATCATATATAATATTTTTTAATAATGGAAATGTTAGTGGAACCAGGAAAAAGTGGGCCAAAGTAGTTATTATTATTATTAGTCTTATTATTAGTAGTATTATTAGTAGTATTATTATTAGTAGGTTGACAGTATGTTATATAAAATGCGTGTCCACTGGCTCTGTGAAAAATCGGTCAAAATTTTTGAAATTGGAACTCATCATTTTCCTCTTACATGTTACATTTTCTGAACCAAATTTCTGAGTTATATGTTTCCGACGACTGTGTGTAATTTTTGTGTTTTTTCGTCGTGAAAATCATTGTTTTACGCATAACTACTTATTTATTTATTTAATTTATTTTTGGCATTGAAATCCTGAGTGAATTTTTTTAATTTTCAAGTAAATTTTTTGACCCTAAATCCGATCATACCTGAATCAAATCCATACTCGATAAAAGGTTAGTAATTTTCCCGTTTATTTCCCTACTATCAGACATTATCAGACAAGTTTACTATCTGTAATATATACAGGTCTGTTTTATAAAATATATTATAGCTTGTTATACCGGGTGAGCCAAAAGTTCGTTAAAACTTTAAAAACTCATAAAAAAGGAAGAATTTATGATAAAGGAGTGCAGTTTGCAAGAAAGGGCTCACAAGGTAGAAAAAAATAAATAAATAAATAAATAAATAAAAAATCAGATGTAGAAGGCGCTGACGACCCGAAACACAATGAACAGGACAACAATACGCACCATTCATTTGTTCTTCCAATAACAAATGTTCAACATGACCTCCAGAACATTTTACGACACAACTGTTGTCCTGATCATTGTGTTTCGGGTCGTCAGCGCCCTCTACATCTGATTTTTTAACTAAATTTTTTTTTGTTGCTAAAAAAAAACCGACAACCTTGTGAACCCTTTCTTGCAAACCGCATTCCTTTATCATAATTTTTTACTTTTTTATGAGTTTTTAAAATTTTAACGAACTTTTGGCTCACCCGGTATATAAAACTTTATAGACGTAACATTAAAAAAAGTATATTCACGAGTTTACATATAATATACAATACATTACAATAACGTTTTCGCTCCTAACGGAGCATCCTCAGTTGACTTACTAACTGCCTTCGCTTCTCTATTTATCATGTTTCAAGATCTGTAGATTCTCTCGGTTTTCCTTTATTCTTTCCTCCTTTTTCCCCTTCCAGTATTTTCGCTAGAGATCGACCGAAAATTCGATTTCGTTTTCGGTCACAAAGTCTGAGTTTCGCCAAAAACGAATTTTCGGCGAAAAAGCGGCTGAAAATTCGACCGGAGCGAAACTTGACCGAAATTATCAGTACAGTAAACTTCCGATTATCCGTCAATCACGGGACCGATGGTGTGGCGGATCATCGAAATAGACGGATAAACGAAAGACAGTACAAGACCGTTACTAGAATTACATTTCTATATAAATAAGAACGGTTAAAAGATTTTTTTTTATTTGTTGTATACTTTCCTTTCATAATAAGCATAACTGATAATTAGAAATCTATTTATAAGACAAATTTAGAATTTTTCTGAATAAATATGTAGTATCTGCTTTCATACAAAGTAATCCATTGTACTATTATGTTTGTGTTTTGCTTCTGCTGTTGCTACAGCAAGTTTACGAATTCTACGTAATAAAAGTATTTGAATTATTTGTGCTTCCTGTTGCATCTCAAACCAATTAATGCTTTTAGAGAGTATAACTGACTCCTGGAAGATCATTCCCAGATTCATCCGCTTCAGATTTCTCTGATTTCAAAACATTTGGAATAATTTTGTTAACCTTTAATTCTGCATAACTAATATCACTTTTCACAATTAAGACAGACTGTGGTTTCATCCGCAAAAATACTTTATAGTTACTGTTTCTTACATCAGACAAGCCTTTTACTCAAAACTCGGGTTTATCTGCATTTGAATTTTTGTTGATCTTTTCTGATTTAAAAAAAAGGCGGAAAAGGGGAGTGGCGGTTAACCGAGGGTAGCGGTTGATCGAGTGGCGGTTAATCGGAAGTTTACCGTATTCCAAAAATCTGGTTTCTTCCTTCGGAAAATTTCAACATGACTCATCGATTTCAGCTTTGTCGGCTCCAATGAGACTATTTATTCCTACGAACTTTGTTGTTTATAATTATCAGTCATGACTGACTCAAGTCGTGAATGCAAATTATAAAGCAAGCAATGCATATATGAATAAACTTTGAAGATGTGCTCATTAAAAAGCTGCAGACATAACAGTAATAGAAAATTTTCAGTTTGAAACCGCAGAAGTGTTTCGAATACTCTTTGAGAAAGTTCTAGTATAACAGACAATCATTTGCAAAAATCATTATTAAAGATATATCGAGGTGTGTATACATCAAACTAAAATATTTTTAATTAAATGAAATTCATATAATTAGCAAATCTTTCTGTGTCGTTGATGAATTAATTACGTTTTATTTTATATGAAAATAAAAAGTTTTGGGTCTAAGGCACAGAGAGCCAATTTGGGCCACACGTATAATTATTTAATAACTAGCCACCCTCGGTGACCCGTTTGGTCTCCCTTAAAATTTATGTTTGGGAAAGCATTGTATCATGTTACTTTTATTCATTATTTCATTTACTTGGACTCCATTAAATAGAATTAATATAATCCCTTAACACTAGAACCGCCGGCAAAAACGTATACCTATAACCGCCAAAGCGGCCATTTTGACCGATGTGGATTACCATACTCAACTATTGTTCACTTGCCATTTTTACTTTCTTCTATCTTTACAAGAAGAAAGTATTGGATTCTTGAAAATTTTCGAATTCCGGTTTTCGACGGATTTACACGTTTTAGGGGTCAGAGATTCCAAAAAACATGTTTTTACAAAATGTCTGTCTGTGACTCTGTGAGTCTGTCTGTCTGTGTGTATGTGACACAAATTTTGTGGGCGCTCTATCTCAAGAACTAATGCACGGAATTTAATAAAAATTGATATTCAGTTAGTCCCTAATACAAATTGATGCTGATTAGTTTTTGGTGTAAATCTCTCAACAGGTGGCGCTGCTATGCTGCATTTTTCACGATTTTCGCAATAGCTCTATCTCAAGAACTAATACACGGATTTCGATCAAACTTCAGATTTAGTTAGTCCTTGATATGAATTGATGATAATTACGTTTTGGTGTAAATCGCCCAACAGGTGGCGCTGTTATGATGAATTTTGCAGGATTTACACGATTTCCCCAATAGCTCTATCTTAAGAACTAACGCACGGATTTTCATCAAACTTCAGATTCAGTTAGTCCTTGATATGACTTGCTACTGATTAGGTGTTGGTGTAAATCGCCCAACAGGTGGCGCTTCTCTGCTGCCTTTTTCACGATTGCCTCAATAGCTCTATCAATAGAACTAATGGACGAATTTTCATCTAACTTCAGATTTAGTTGTCTGTTGACACAAATTGTTGTTAATTAGGTTTTGGTGTTAATCACCCAATAGGTGGCGCTGCTATGCAGGAATTTTCACGATTTTCGTTATTGCTCTATCTCAAAAACTAATGTACGGATTTTCTCCAAACTTCAGATTTAGTCAGACGTTGACATAAATTGTTGCTGATTAGGCTTTGGTATAAATCACCCAATAGGTGGCGCTGCTAGGCAGCATTTTTCTGAATTTAGACGATTTCAGCGATAGTCATATCTCAAGAACTAACGCACGGAATTTCATATCGTTAGAATCCTCATGAGATGCATAGATTGCCATTTAATTTTGGCAGTGTGATAGCGGATTTTGAAGTATTAACATGTATGAGATAGAAGAAAGTTTTGGGATTGGTACATCCGACTAGTTTACTGTTAGTATCGTTTATTACTATTATTACCATCATTGCCCATATAATAATGTATATTTCATAATTTTTATAAAATTTTTTTATATTTTATTATGTTATAATTATATTATATTGAGATATAGATATATATTATTTATGTTTTTTATTTTAAGAATATATTTATAATAAAAAATATTTTCCATGAGAAATCGAAATTGCTAAAAACAAGAATAAACTTGGTGAAAACAAACATTTATATTTATCCACTGAACAATACAATATCCAGGGTGGCGAGTGGTCAGGGAAAAACACGGTCAATAAAAGAGGGAGCTACCAGTATTTTCTTCTAGAAAATACTAGGAATAATATAAAGGGATTAAAGAAAGCGGATTTCTCTTTAACAAAATACTGGTATTTAACACCTTTTTTTACTGTGTTTTTCAGAATTGATGCCCAGATCAAGAGAATTATAAAACACTTGTAGAGGTCATCGTCTAGAACAGGGACGGCGAGCCTATGGCATGCGGAAGAATAATTTTGGCACGCCATTGCTTGTGGCTCTAAATCAAAATAAAGTGAGATTACACAAAATCGCGACTGATCTTTTCGATAAATGGAAAATGAAAAATTTTAATTACGGCATATTTATATTCCAATCTAATTAATTATGGTCTCGATTTTTTTTTTCTGAAACAAAGATGATATGTAAAAACTATCGACAAGAATTGGCTATAAAACATTACTAAATTCAAAAGGTAAAGTTATGGAAACTTTGAATTTATTTCAGAGCCATTTAAAGAAACGAGCGTTTGCCATTTTAACAGTTTTTCTGCCAATCTATGCTTTCGAGTCACTGTTTTCACAAATGAATAATATCAAAACTCAAACTGTCAGGTCAACTGCCAAACCCTTGTCAGGTAAATCCGGTTAAAGTTTGCATTAAAATTAACCTGTTATTAAGATGCAACAACAGAAATCAAATTACATCGCTTTAATTTTTTTTTATTGATTTTTAAAATATATTTGTTTCCCTAAGTATTATAGTGTAATATCTACATGTATGTTCCTCATATTTGTTTTAATCTTAATAGAAAATTTTACTTAATTTTAATCCATTATTTTTCCACTTACTAAATTTGTTTTTTAGTTGGCACGTCATGATCACATAAAATAATTTTGGATCAACTTTGGCACGCAGTAAGAAAAAGGTTCGTCAACCTTGGTCTAGAACTAGGTTTTGTAGAATACTTCCGTTCCATTTGGTCGAGCACGTCGACGCCAAATTTTGTAGAATTATAGAACTTTACAGTTTTTAGTAAGTGTTTATCACGAGTTTCAAATGTAACTGATTGATGTCGAAAACTTAGAATTAAAACATATTTATTTTTCTTCCCTTGATAAACTCGACGTAATATCATCTTTGGCAAGAATTTGGCTACTGTACAAAGACATTTTTTCAGATTTTATGGCCTGTGGAATTTTGTTTTTCGTCCGCGACTGATTATGCCAACAATGCTTGTTTTTAGTGACTTCAGCTTATCTGCAAGGGGCAGTGAAGTAAAGAAGTTATCTGGGGTAATGTTGGAACCTTTGTTGAAGTATGGTTGTTTGAAGTATGGACTGTTGCGACACCTACTTAATAAAATGTGCATTAAAATTGACGGTGGTCATTTTGACCGTTTCGGCGGTTCTAGGTATACTACTGCAATACTTCATAAATTTTGGCTGACTGGAAAATTTATCACTGGCATATCATAGCTTTTTGAACTATAGGAAAAGTCACGGACACTGAAAGTTATACTCCAAATAAAAAAAAATAAAAAAAATTGGTACGGAATGAAAGTTTCGAAACGGTCAATATGACCGCCTTGGCGGTTCTAGTGTTGAACTAATATTAGTTTTTGTTGCATTAAAATATCTGAATTTGTTGATTTTCTGTAAGCAAGTAAACCCTATTGGTTTACAATGGAAGTCTATGGGAATTTGGGCGAAATATTAGAGATATCGCCAAGTTGGCGACAAACTTGACGGCATTTGGTGACAGAGCAGGGTTCCCCCTATGGTAACCCTCCTGATAGGTATGGCGATGCATTAAATGCAGTTCAGTAACCGATGAGATGCGTTTCATTTGGGCGTTGCCATTAAATAATTAACAAATAATCGCGTTTTCTGTGCCACGTACGATAGCGTAATATATATATAGATTATGATTTGCAGCAGTAAAATAATGTATTTAATATATATATATATATATATATATTACAAAACAGTTTAATGGGTTAAGTTGAACAATCATGTCGTGCTTTTTACGACATATTACTGGATTCGTACCACCTTTTAATCAGCCGTTGGTGAGGTTGTATAGCAGGCGTACCACTTAGCGCAAGCATCGCTAGTGGAGATGTCAACTCTGTGAAAATTTAGCAGCTACGGAGCGATGATAAGATTGGTAGAGTCCAATCAAAACTCATTTATTCATGATGAATACAAGGCAGATTAGGCAGCATGAGTGGTGAAAAAAGAAAAGGCTTATGAAGAAATCTGGGGTTTTCCCAATTAGACATAGAAACGCAGTCATAGGAAACTGTTTATTCCATCAGAATATACCAACATTAAACAATTCCCACAGGATGAGAAATCAGAGCATTCCGCTTGAGCATGAACTAGTTATTCATGCGAAATAGATGTTAAATAACGAAATAATATTCCACGCGACTTAGGACACCAGGTAACAAATTAAGTAAACAATTCAACAGCACAAAAAATCTTCTCCTGAGCTCATGCTCTAGCTATTTATTACAATGCGCGGAGGAAATCCGATTGAAATGAAAACTTCAGGCTAACCAAACAAAATCACGAACGAGACTCGAAGTGAAACTGCGATCCGTCACTCAGCCAATGAAGAGCGATCGAGAAACGTCACAGAAAAGAATCCCGGCGATGGTAATGGAAGGATTTCGTATGTAAAAAGTTATCACCCAGCTGGCGGGAAAATGGGATGAAATAGAATAAAAATGTAAAAATGGCTTTTATAAATATTCGAAAATAAGTAACTGCGTTCAGAACTTTACAGTTTGGTAGACGATAAAAATTAATGAAGGGATTAAAAGTTTAGATTACGTTTTGGAATAAAACCATTATTAAGATATGCGTTTTAAATTTATAGGAATGTAACTAGAAATAAATAATAGAGCGTATTATAAAAAAAGGAAATAGTGAATATGGCGGCAATTTAGAATAATTCAAATGAATAGTAAAAGTAAAAATTTTTATATAACAATATCCCCCCCCTCCCTAAAAACCGGTGAACTGGTGGCTCCGTGACTAACAAGTTCATTGGGGAAAAGCATGAACTCGGATTACAATAGTGTTACCCGGTAGTCTGAAATTTTTCTCCAATTCTGTCAAAAACCAAATCAATAAGTTACTGCTTAAGCGCGAAACTGTGGGAATTGTTTTTTAAAATTACAAAGATAATATAAATATTTCTCCAACATGAAGTAAATTGTATTCTGAATAATCTCCTCTTGTTTTACTAACAACTTATTACTTACAATATTAACAGATATTGACAATATTAGTATTGTCTAGGAGTTTTCTTAGGAATTTACATTCTTTCCACATCACGAGTAAACATTAGTTTAATCTCTATAACTTAAACTCCATAACGTAGAAACTTTCCGTACAATTTACAAGTTATATAAATAAAAGGTAAAACATGAATATAATAAATTTAAAATTTATGTACAAAAATTTCAACTGAGTATCAAGCTCCTACAGTTTTTTAACTGGGATGATTATATTTTCCTGATACTATGATATAGTCCATTGAAATTCAATTATTGCTCATTTTTGACACAAGAAAAACTGTCAAAAAATCTAGTTCCATATGCACTCTATAGTATTGTATTGTTATGATAATAGTCGTACTATACTATTACCACTTTCCCATAAATTCTCTAGTAAGTATTTTACTTTCATTATGTTCAGATGTTATCACAGTATTAAATTTAATTTATGAGTACCCTCAGATATCTCATATATTGACTTCATTAATTCATAACACTTATTTTTCTTTATTACCTCTCTTTTATCTCAATATTCAATAATAAATTTATCTATACTTTCTATCATACAAGATCTAGCAATAGTAAATTTAATTCAATAATAACAATAACTCAAATTTCTCATCAATAATTTCAAAGTTATATTTTAATTCATCACTTCAGTAAATAATAATAAGAGATTATTGCACTCAATGATATTGGCTGGGTAAAAACTTACATAGCATAAAAAGTAATCTCCTATCAATACTAGATTCAATAAGAAATGAAATTATACCAAGTCAAAATATTAATAATAAAAAAAAATTCTTAAATTCTCCAGCAATATCATTGAAACAAAATCTTAACAGGTGTTTTTCGATATGTGTCGAAATATATCGTTCATTTCCTACATGGTTACGCAATCAGTAAAAAAAAAAAAAAAAAAAAATAAGTAAGCGAGATAAAAACAAGTTGGGTTTGAAAACCGGTACACTTGCATAATCAACAATTATTCGCATAAATTCGATAATGTTTTAGTATTAATAATTATAGTTCAATAATTGTATATTTTTTAAAGTTATTTTAATCCAGTTAACATTTATTCATAGTTTACATATAAATTAAAAATTTATTTAATATTCTAATCTAATTCAATTCAATATAAGAAATTTTTAACTCAAATCAACCCATTTACGCCCGCGTAAACAACTACTTCAAGTAAAACTTCAGCAGTAATGTTCTCATAGGTCCTTCGAGAACACACTGTTATATAGATTGATTGATTGATACATTGATTGATTAATTATAATTTAGATTGATTAATTATAATTTATTTAGTTACTTTTTATTACTTTATGAGTATTCTATATTTAATATTAAGCCAGGGCTTTAACATTAGTTTGTTGTGAATTCTCATGGGATAATTTTAAATGGGATAATATCTGGTGAAAAGTAGGGACGCAATTTAGATACATGGACAACTTCCGTATTTCTATTTTGACTTTGCCTATCAATTCGAATATTTACAGGAGATAATTTGTTAAGAATTTGATAGGGAAACAAGTTTTTACTGATCCCTAAGAATAATTAAAATTATATACTTTTTTTTGTCAAAATCCCAGTAAAAGATTAGCTCAATCCCATTTTTCCCACTGAAATTAGTTAAATTATAAGAAATTGGGGAAAACTAATCTTAACCAGAAATTCTACTCAATAAAAACATAGAAACTTAAGTATATCACAGTTATATATATTTTTTAATTCAATCAATTCTTTTATAATTCATAAATATATTTTAAAAATTTAAATTGTATGCTATCTTAATTTAATTTACAAAATTTAATGACTAGGTTGTTGTTGTTGACTAGGAGGAGGAACATAAGATTGCATAGGTTCAGCATTAAAAATACAAGTCCTCTCCCAGTGGAAAGCATCCTGTATACCCCTATTCATACACATTCGACATGGTCGACTAGGATACTTATTTTGAAAATGAGTAGTAGGTAATCTAGGGCTAACAAATCTAGAATTTTGAGCATTAAGAGGGTTTTGTGGCCTAAAATTAGAATTTGTTCTTTGAAAATTCTGGTTTGGGTGAACCCAATGTGTAGGAGCCTGGTTATTAAACTGGAAAGATTCATGGCTTTGAGCATTATTCCTAACATTATGGTTGTTTACATGAGAGATAGGAATGACTACTAGTTGTTTAGCCATTCTGTACCAATCTATTGGGCTCTCTGGAGGGTTAATAGTCATATAATTCTGATATTCTGGTTTCAAACCATCTGTCAAGCCTTGGACTATGATGGTTTCACATAAATGAAGTTGTCTAAAAATCTCAATCTTTTTTCTGAAATAACTCTCTAATTCATTAAGATCATTTAGCTTCATAGAAGCAAAATCAAAAAATCTAGGAACTTGTACTTTTATAAACTTTTCAGAAAAAATTTCAACTATCTTACTGAAAGTAGTACATTCTAGACGCTCATTAATGAACACTTTTAAAGCTTCTCCCTTCAAAAATTTATAGATATTTTGCATTTTCCATTTTTCATCTTTTTTATCAGAAATGCATGCTTGATCAAAATGTTTCATCCAGGATTGTATATTCATCTCTGACTCTGAGTCAAAAGAGATGATATTTACTTCACTTTCACTCATTTTATCACTAGAGTTTTTACCAAATCCCGATCGCATTAACATAAAAGAGGGACAACTCATTTATACATGGATTCATTGTATAATCATAATAAATAATGTAAATAAACTTTAAATAAAACAACAAATGTAAATATTTTCTTTTCTAATAAATAATAACAGTAATACAACAAATGTAAAATAAGGAAATGTGGTGAAATATAAAATAAACAAATAAATAAATAATAAATCTTTCAAAATTTACGACCTTGGGTTGTTTACAAACATCGTAGTTTTCTTTCTTTCCTATAACTTTTTATTAAAAGAAAATAAAATGACTCTCATCTATATAGACGCACATTCAGGGTAAACGTAGAATATCAAATCGTGGTTACCAGGTGTCATCAAAGGTTTATTTTGGTTTCACCATCCCAAGAACATTTTTTATTGAAGGTCTCATAATAAGGTGGTATAGAGCAGGTAAACATAATCCTTTTCCGGCTTCTTATTACGAAACAATTTAATGGGTTAAGTCGAACAATCACGTCTTGCTTTTTACAACATATTACTGGATTCGTACCACCTTTTAATCAGCCGTTGGTGAGGTTGTATAGCAGGCGTACCACTTAGCGCAAGCATCGCTAGTGGAGGTGTCAACTCTGTGAAAATTTAGCAGCTGCGGAGCGATGATAAGATTGGTAGAGTCCAATCAAAACTCATTTATTCATGATGAATACAAGGCATTTCAAATGAAAATCAAATTTCAAAGTGATTGCTTAAAAGGCGCAAAGGCCAACATAGTGAAAAAGATTCCAAGCGGGGAATCGAACCCGGGCCATCAGTATAGCGCACTGACGTTCTACCGACGATACCTAGCTCGGAAAATTTCTCACTATTATACGTTGGCAAGGCTACAAACGTAGCACAAGATGGAATATTTATCGTGAGCCACTGACCTGGGGCGAGCACGAAAGCAAGGCGAATGTTTTCTCTATGGAGTAATTTCCATGTTTTAATATAGTTATTATGAATACAAGGCAGATTAGGCAGCATGAGTGGTGAAAAAAGTAAAGGCTTATGAAGAAATTTGGGGCTTTCCCAATAAGACATAGAAACGCAGTCATAGGAAACTGTTTATTCCATCAGAATATACCAACATTAAACAATTCCCACAGGATGAGAAATCAGAGCATTCCGCTTGAGCATGAACTAGTTATTCATGCGAAATAGATGTTAAATAACGAAATAATATTCCACGCGACTTAGGACACCAGGTAACAAATTAAGTAAGCAATCCAACAGCACAAAAAATCTTCTCCTGAGCTCATGCTCTAGCTATTTATTAAAATACGCGGAGGAAATCCGATTGAAATGAAAACTTCAGGCTAACCAAATAAAATCACGAACGAGACTCGAAGTGAAACTGCGATCCGTCACTTAGCCAATGAAGAGCGATCGAGAAACGTCACAGAAAAGAATCCCGGCGCTGGTAATGGAAGGATTTCGATGTAAAAGGTTATCGCCCAGCTGGCGGGAAAATGAGATGAAATAGAATAAAGATGTAAAAATGGCTTTTATAAACATTCGAAAATAAGTAACTGCGTTCAGAACTTTACAGTTTGGTAGACGATAAAAATTAATGAAGGGATTAAAAGTTTAGATTATGTTTTGGAATAAAACTATTATTAAGATACGCGTTTTAAATTTATAGGAATTTAACTAGAAATAAATGATAGAGCGTATTATTAAAAAAAGGAAATAGTGAATATGCCGGCAATTTAGAATAATTTAAATGAATAGTAAAAGTAAAAATTTTTATATAACATATATATATATATACCACTTTTTTATGGACACGACAACTTCCATAATTCTGCACAAATCTCCTCCAAACTGATACATAAAATCAAGGGGCATAAAATCTCGGCCAAGTTCGTTAAAGTGCAAAGTCGGACTAAGGGGTTGGAAATAGGGAAGGGTTTTGTGAAAAAAGAAAAAAAACCCGTAACTTCTTAATTATAATACATATCGAATCAGTTTAAACCCATTAAGCGCCATTGCTCTCATTTTGGGAACATTATTTTAGGATTTTTTCTAGAATGAGTATTTTATATATTGTCAAAAAGTTTAAGTTATTTGTATTTTGAATATATGAAATAACTTCTGTAATTAAAAAAAAAATTCCATTTGTATTTTCCATTTTTTAAAACGTGTTTAAAAAGACGAAATTTAGCTTTAATACCGCTTTTGCAAGAAATATTAAAAAAAATAATAATAACTTACTAATAAAAATTATATTTTTTATTTAAAATGTGTTTATAACTGTCTGTTGTCTGATTCTACATAAATCCGTAGTTAATAAGTATAATAGACTGGTCATAATTCATGAAAGAATGTGTTGCTCCCGTAACTGGAGCAATGGCGTTTTCGTTAATTTTCAAGGCCAGACAGAACACCCCAAATTAGGAAGACCCAATACAGTGCTCTTATTATGTTCGCGAAAACAGCCTGTATAGAAGTTTCGAAAATGCCTTTTTTTCATTCCTAGCAAACTTTTCTTGTAAATGCTACTCTTAAAATCTGTTTCTTATTTTATTAGATATCTTCTTTTTGCTAAAAGATTTTAGCGGGCTTTTCTATTTTTTCATATCATGTATTTTGATTTTAAGGAAAATGTGAAAATTTAAACTGTGTCTCAACTTTGGATTATTTGGAACAATCTGATTCAGATGATTATTCGAATGATCCGGAAATCGTTTGTTTGCCATCTGATCCCGGAATAGTAACAGATGAAGATGTATTAGAAAAAACAATTTATGCGACGATTTACCCATGATATATCTGGTGAGGTTGAGCTTTCCGTAAATTCCGGTTGAAAAGCCAACGAAGAAGTATGTGATTTACTAATTAAAAAAATAAAAAAAATAAAGGTAGACATGATATTATAGATGAAAGTTCAAACAAATCGGAATTTTCGAACCACTGGTACAACTCCGAAAAACAGATTACAAAATTGTCCTTTGATAGATTCCAAAGCTTTTTTTTAAAAAAAATACAGAGGAACATTTGACTCTGTTTCTACGGAATCAATTAGCATTGTGAAATGGAAAGACAACCAGGTCGTTTGCCTGGCTTTAAATTTTGAACTTATAGAAGCAGTAGGTTGGGTAAAACAATGGAGCATACGGATATACCGCAATTATATATCGCAGCCCTATGTTATAGCGTCTTGTAACAAAAGCATCGGAGATGTCGATTTGCTTGATCGTTTTTTGAGTATTTATCGCCTTAAAATAAGGGGTAGAAATGGTGGTGACCATTTCTCAACAACACACTAAATAATGGAGTTATAGCAGCTTGGCGAATCCATAAGGAATGTAAAGGAAAACTTACTCAGATTTTCTCCATGAAATTGTTTAGCCATTGATGAAAGTATAACAGAAAATATAATAACGCCCCGTTCGGGCCGTTCTGGATTTCTGTAAAATGACGTGCGTTTTGATGGCCCGAAACATTTCCTAGAAAATGCCTAGAATACCAATCTAGGTATAAAGTATGTAAAAAAATACTCGAGTTTCCTGTAAAAAGTGCAATCTAATGCTGCATAAATTTGTTCAGTTCTCTTTCATGTAATATAGAAAGAAAATATACACTCTAAATAAAAAAGAGTGACTATTCACTCCAGAAGAGTGAATAGGCACTCTATCGCAGAGTCAAAATATGCCCAATCTCTTTAGAGTGACTATTCACTCTGAGCCAAAGTGAAAATTTTGACTCTCTGAAAGAGTGAATAGTCACTCCTTGAAAGTGAATATCCACTCTAAACAGGGGTGGATAATCACTCTTTCGGGGGAGTAACTATTCACTCTTGCTAAAGGAGGGCAGTTTTTCGCCCCTGGTAAAAGTGAATAGTCACTCTTTCATACGAGTGAATGTTCATTTTTTTTTTGTAGTGGGTTGTTTTTTTATTTTGCTTTTATGGTCATTTTAAAAGAATCGCATCTTCTACGACATGCAATGGAAATAGATACAAGCGTGGTAAAGATTGGAATAAAATATTTTATTAGCAATATTTATTTAATTCGTAGTTTGTAACACTAATTGAACTTTTAAGGAAAAATTCAGTTAAAGTTACATACGAATTTAAATTAGATTACTGACAGAAATAAACTAAAATATTTTATTCCAATCTTATCCTTTGTGTTTGCTTTTATTGCATGCCCTATAAAGATATTACTTTTAAAGTTTTATTAATAACTTTTTAATAGGTGGATGTTATATATTTAACAATGTTTGATCTCATTTTAATTTTTGTTTTAAATATAAAATCGTACTTTTTCCTTAAATTATTGCTATTTTTGCAAAGTGCTATTGTTCTAAAATATTTTTAATCATTCCATTTAAAAGCAGTGCTTATAAACTCACCTCTTTTTTAAATAAGTTCTAAGCATGATTTAAATGTTAAGAATGTGTATTTTTTTTTTTTTTATCCGCTGTGATTTGCTTTTGTTATTTTTAATATGAACATGGAGTCTAAATTTTGAGTTCTCTGGAATATGTATATTTTTTTCTTTTAAACACATTCCTTAACTTAATCATGATTTTTAATTTTCGTCCGTTATTGCTATAAGCCACGATACGCCATATTTAATTTAATTTTTTTTTATTCGCGTAGATATTGTATTTTGTGACTATGAGCAAAATAGATTTTATATGTTTTATAGGACAAGATTGACCTCGGAAATAGAAAAAAGGAAACTTAAAAATAAAGTAAATGACTGCATTAGAAAAATTCTTATTGTTTTTAAAACATTTTAGTGTAAAAAAGTGGTTATTAATCTCTTTAAAATATATTCAGTCCTGTATTATATAAGTAAATATGACCATTTTAAAAAATATACTAAAGCAGTCTTATCCATAAACTTCAAAACAGGCATAAAAAACATTTTATTCCAATGCTTAAATATCATGTTTCATTGTTTAGCGCCAAAAATTAACGTGTATCAAAAACGTAGAAAGTGTTTTTATCATAGAAGGAAATTTAATAACTGATGCAGAATATCTATAATCAAATTTTTTTATATTACTCAGTCTCGAAATTTTAAAATCATAACCCGCAGAAAAATGTTTACATACAATTAAAAAAATAATAATATACAGTAAAACCTCCCTAAGGCGACCACGTACCGTTCCAATAAAATTGGGTCATTCCGAGAGGTGGTCTCTTAATGGAGGTCATGTTTAAATCTAGATTTTAATTGTTTAAAAATGGTAACAATGTTACTAAAATTTATTTTTCACATTTGGAAAAAATATAAAAAATTAAGTATCAAAATAAAAGTTAATTACATAAGTTAATTACTGCAGAGTTTTAAAAATGAATACATTGAGCTTTGCTTTAATTTGACAGTTTTATATTTTATAATTTTTATCTCCAAGTCCTTTCGCAGTACAGTAAATAAATGCATTTTTTGTGGACGGGAACAAATAATGACGATTTCATTACTTTATCTATTTCTTTGAGAGTTTTCCGACAGAATAGCGCAGAGGACTTTATGGTTATGCAGGGAGTTACGTCATTCTTAATTTGTAAACATAGTTAAATTCATTGCCTAAAAAGGCACAAAGGGACTTAAAAACTCTTAAAAACACTTAAAAGTTACCGGGATAAAAAAAAATCTAAACTTAGTTTAGAATTTTGATGAATAATGCACTCTCCGGAATTATTTTTTTAATAAACCCTCTTCAAGCGACCAGGAAAAAACGGAATTTATTTCATTTTCTTCAAAGAAATGGGTCGCTCATGGAGGGAGCTCAATTGGGATGGTCTCTGAATGGAGCTAAAATTAGTATTGAGCCTATGGGAATAAATTTCGTTCCATGAAAAAACTGGTCGTTCAGGGAGGTTGTCGCCTAATGGAGTTGGTCGCACAGTGAGGTTTCACTGTACCAACGTTTTCGTAATATCATAAACATCAAACATCATATTTAACTCCGAAACAACAATAAATACTCTTAACTGCATATAATCCAAAATCAGTAATAAACAAACAAACAAACAAAAAAAAAAAAAAAAAAAAAAAAAAAAAACAAGTGGGTAAGTGTGATCACAGATCGCACAGAGGGTTTCGTTTAATATTCATTTCAAAACACTTTATCCTTTTGAAAAATCTGTTAGTTCAACATTTCCCAACCAGGGGCGCACTCTATTCTAAACAAATCTCTATCCGAACGAAACTCCGTTTTACATACTATCCGTACATATATTAGTCGAAGGGATTGGGCCCATAGCACCCGAGATAAGTAGGCGCCCCTGGCGGTAAAAAGTGGAACGAAAATATGTAAAGCTATGGTGCATAATATGAAAGAATGGTTAAAGGGGTGTCGGCAAAAGTTGGAAAAGTGCTCCCCGGGTGAAAAGAGCGGAGGTTAGAAAAATTGCTTAAAATATACGTTAGAGCACGGAGGAGTAAATAATATAAGACTTTTTGAAAATTTTATGATTTATCGTGTGGTCTGAGGTATTCAGCTATACGTATGCAAAAATTCATGTCTCCACCTTAATTAGGGGCTCTCTTAGAAAGAATTGCTTAAAATACATATCTGGTAGCTCAAAGGGTTAAACGTAAGTCTTTTTCAAGATTTTAAGATACGTCGCCTGGCCTCAGGTGTTCTGCTATAATAAGCATGAAAAATTTCAAATCTCCAATTTAATAAGGGGCTCAGTTAGGGAGAATTGATTAAAACATGCATGTGGGAGTCCAAAGGGTTAAATGTATGACTTTTTCAAATTTTTATGATTTGTCGCATGATGGTGTTCAGCTAGTATGCAAAATTTCACGCCTCCAACCTAAATAGAGTGTCACTTACAAAGAATTGTTTAAAATACACATGTAGGAACCCAAAAGCTTAAATGTACGACTTTTTCAAAATTTTATGATTTGCCGTTTGATGTGTGATGCTCAGCTATAAGTATGTAGAATTTCACGCCTCCAACCTAATTAGGGGTTCACTTAGAAAGAATTGTTTAAAATACACATGTTGGAGATCAAAGGGTTAAATGTACGACTTTTTGAAAATTTTATGATTTGTCGTTTGATGCGAGGTGCTCAGCTATAAGTATGCAAAATTTCACGCCTCCAACATAATTAGGAGCTCACTTAGAAAGAATTACTTAAAATACACATGTGGGAGCCCAAGGGGTTAAATGTACGACTTTTCAAAATTTTATGATTTGTCCTTTGATGTGAGGTATTCAGCTATAAGTATGCAAATTTTCACGCCTCCAATGTAATTAGAGGTTCACATAGAAAGAATTGCTTAAAATACACATGTGGGAGCCCAAAGGGTTAAATGTATGACTTTTTCAAAATTTTATGATTTGTCGTTTGATCTGAGGTGTCCATCTATAAGTACGCAAAATTTCATGCCTGCAACCTAATTAGGGGCTCACTTAAAAAGAATTGTTTAGAATACACATGTGGGAGCCCAAAGTGTTAAATATACAACTTTTTGAAAATTTTATGATTTGTCGTTTGATGTGAGGTATTCAGCTATAAGTATGCAATATTTCACTCCTCCAACCTAATTAGGGTTCACTTAGAAAGAATTGTTTAAAATACACATGTGGTAGCCCAAAGGGTTAAATGTACGACTTTTTCAAAATTTTATAGTTTGTCGTTTGATGTGAGGTGTTCAGCTATAAGTTTGTAAAATTTCACGCCTCCAACCTAATTAGAGGCTCACATAGAAAGAATTGTTTGAAATACACATGGGGGAGCCCAAAGGGTTAAATGTACGACTTTTTCAAAATTTTATGATTTGTCCTTTGATGCGAGGTATTCAGCTATAAGTATGCAAAATTTCACGCCTCCAATCTAATTAGTGGTTCACATAGAAAGAATTGTTTAAAATACACATGTGGGAGCCCAAAGGGTTAAATGTACGACTTTTTCAAAATTTTATGATTTGTCGTTTGATGTGAGGTATTCAGCTATAAGTATGCAAAATTTCACTCCTCCAACCTAATTAGGGTTCACTTAGATAGAATTGTTTAAAATACACATGTGGGAGCCTAAAGGGTTAAAGGTACGACTTTTTCAAAATTTTATGATTTGTTGTTTGATCTCAGGTGTCCATCTATAAGTACGCAAAATTTGACGCGTGCAACCTAATTAGGGACGCACTTAGAAAGAATTGTTTAAAATACACATGTGGGAGCCCAAAGGGTTAAATGTACGACTTTTTCAAAATTTTATAGTTTGTCGTTTGATGTGAGGTGTTCAGCTATAAGTTTGTAAAATTTCACGCCTCCAACCTAATTAGAGGCTCACATAGAAAGAATTGTTTAATATACACATGTGGGAGCCCAAAGGGTTAAATGTGCGACTTTTTCAAAATTTTATGATTTGTCCTTTGATGTGATGTATTCAAAAATTTCACGTAAGTAAGTAAGTAGGTAAGTATGCAAAATTTCACGCCTCCAATGTAATTAGAGGTTCACATAGAAAGAATTGTTTAAAATACACATGTGGGAGCCCAAAGGGTTAAATGAATGACTTTTTCAAAATTTTATGATTTGTCGTTTGATCTGAAGTGTTTGATAAGTACGCAAAATTTCATGGCCGCAACCTAATTAGGGACTCACTTAGAAAGAATTGTTTAAAATACACATGTGGGAGCCCAGAGGGTTAAATGTACGACTTTTTCAAAATTTTATGATTTGTCGTATGGTGTGTGATGGCCATCTATAAGTATGCAAAATTTCAAATCTCCAACATGTGTAGTTTCTGAGAACGGGCTCTGTGACGGACAGACGGACAGACAGACAGAGGAGCGAGACGAATAGGGTTTCGTCAGATGAACGAAACCCTAAAAAAAAAAAAAAAAACAACAACAACAACAACAACAACAAAAACTCATGTAACGACAAATTAATGTTTTCGAATGTGTCTCCTACGAAATTAAAGCTTCCAGATTATATGACCTCTTATGAGTCAGTCACCCTTTCAAACGAAAGCAATAAACCTTTTTTGTTTTGATCGTTGTCAGAAATAATTTGCAACACAGCCTTGAAAGGGAAGAATAAAATATTTACACTCATTTTTTTAATTCACATTTCCCGAACTAATGAAGTTTTGATTTTTTTTCTAAGCATTGTGCGCATTAGAGGTCTGCACGGGCTGAAATTTCCAAGCCCGGACCCGGCCCGGTAAAAAACTTTAAGGTTTGGCCCGAGCTCGGCCCGGCAAGGAAAAAAGTTAAAATCTCGGCCCGAGCCAGGCACGGCCCGAATAAATTTCAACAACACATTGATTTTTTTTTTTTTTTTGAAGTATTAAAAATCTGAAAAATGCTATACAGTAAGACGTAATTGCATAGAAAAGAAAAAAAAATGCGTTATAGACAAATTCTCTTCTTAGCGAGTGTAAATGTATTATATATTACTTTCTTATGTATTAGTATATTAATTATGCATGGATCAACACGTTAGTGAGTTTAAAACTGGTTTCCGTCATATGCAGGTTCTTTTTCACACGTTTTATTGTGTTTTAATTTAGCTATATTTTAATAAGCGCAGAAATCTAGTGTTCTTTAAAAAGAATAAATTTTAATGTTTAAGTGTAGAATAATGGCCATTTGAAAATGTATGCATTTTTTGCAAAAATGTTTGGGCCAGGCCTAATTTTACTGACCTTTGAATGGACTATGTCACGCTGAGACAATGATTTTCATTAGGACTGAAAATTTTGGGCCGTGAAGACTCGCAATGACCCAGTCCTGGCTTTGCACAGAAAAAATAAGTTAGGCCCGGCCCGAGCCTTCAGAAAAAAGTGTGGCCCGGGCCCAGCTCGAGTCCCGTGAGTGAAAATCAGTCCGAGCCCGAGCCGGCCCGTGCAGATCTCTAGTGCGTACATTTTATGTATTCCATGGGGAATAATTTTAATGATATCCTAATCTGTTAATCCTAAGATGACGGACAAAAAAGTGATCATTTTTCTTATCTTTTAAGGGTGTCGTCGCCTTGCTGCTCTGATTGGTTAATAAGCAATACATACACAAGTCACTTTTTCAGGAGTGAGACATTTCACTCCTTTCTAGAGAGTGGAAAATTCCACTCTTTAAGGAGTGTATTTTTATAAAATTCATTCCAAAAAGAATGAAATTGCCTGTCACTCTTTCAAACAGTGAACTTTTCACTCCCCCCAATTTTAGAGTGTAATGTAATGATGAAACATAGTGATATATGATGAAAATTCTTATGAAAAGGTAATTTGGTTTATTTTATTTTATTATAAATGCAGATGTTTATTATAATTGAAGAGCTGAGTGGAAGAACATGTTATGCTGCATTTTCTTAAAAATTATTTTATCTTTTGTACGAAGGCATTATCAGGTATTCTATCACATGGTAAAGCTAAAATGCCAAAATTCTATTTAGCCTTGAAGAATTAAGACATTATTCATTAATATTTAATATTTTATTATTTAATAATGTAAATAATATTAAAATTTTTTAATATTTAAAAATTAAATATGAATAAGTTTTTTTGATAGAGTTCAGTACCACACCTGTCAATATTTTAAACACATGTTATCAAGCAGAAGATAAATCATCAAAATTGACAACAAAAACTTTCACATCAAATTTCTTCAAATGTAATTTTTGTTACTTAACATGTTCTTCCACTTAGCTCTTCAATTGTAGCTGTAATTAATCTCAATTTTACATAAAATGTCTGTTTCAGAAGGATATAGTCCTTTATATTTCTAAAGAATTGAAAAATAACTGTTATAACTACACGGAGGTAAAAGTATATTTTTGTAAAGAAAAACCTCCATTAAGAGCCATTGCTCCCATTTCGGGAACATACTGTTTTTCCTAAGTAATCAATTTTTTTTTTAAATTTTTTTCCAGAAGTACTTACACCCTGTTCATTAAGAAAAAAACAATGATTACATAAAAAAATCGGTAAACATATATAGCGGCACTTAATGGGTTAAAGTTATTATTACTTCTAAGAAAAGGGCCAAAAATTTATGTATGATAGATTTCTGATAAAATAAAAAATGGGCTCAAGGGGCGAAAAAAATAAGGTTTTGGGGAAAAAAAAATTCATAACTTCATCAATTCTCAAGATATCAAATCCAATTAAATTTATTATAAATCTTCTTACTATTATCTACAAGTTTTTAATAGGACCAATTCGTACAAAAAAAAAAGAGGGGCGGGGGGCGGTTGAAAAAAAAAAATCCATAACTTCGCCAATTTACAAGATATAAAATCCGCATGAATTTATTATATATCTTCTTGATATTATCTACAACTTTTACATTGACAAGTTTCTGATAGGACCAATTCTTACAGCAAAAAGAAATTAAAAATACATAGCGGTTGAAGAAAAATTCATTGTATTAAGCGCGTATCAAATCCAAACTGCTCATTTTCTGACTCATTTTTAAATTCATTTTTGTTCTCAAATGCATCCAATTGGTAGGTTTTCTTATTCAGAAACTATATAATGTACTGTAATGGTTGATTTTGTGATAAAGGTAGAATATATTTCAAAAAATTATCTCAAAGTTAGCATTTTGAACCGAATTTCCCAAAGCGATTGTGTTGGAAACGAAAAATATTGTCCTACTGAGAAAATATTGTTTTATAAATCAAGTTCTAATTAATTGAACAAAAAAAAAAAAAAAAAAAACAGATCCTTTATAAATCTTTTCAAGAATCACGTCAGCAAGTTTCATGTTTTTTCTTTTAAAAACGAATCTGAAAATGTGTCAGAAAATTTCGAGTTTGTGGAGCATGGAAATGTATTTTTTTTAATACCGGCTTAACATGATTTTGATAAAACCACCTCTTATATAAAAATGAAATTAAAAACTCGTCAAAAGCGGCCAGATAAAATTGTTAAAGTGGGTTTATCTCTAATCATGATTTAGTTTTTGTTGTTGAAATTAGTTCTTAAATTCGAAATTTACCTGCGCCTGTAGGCCGAGCCGGCAGGCATTTTTTTTTTTTTTTTACTTTATTATTATTATCAAGTATTTTATATATACTATAAACTACCTTAAATACATATGTTATTTTCTGGTAGATTTAATACATTTCATTCGAACTTCTAAATTATCATCAATTGAATTCTAAACAAAAAGTGTGATTTTTTTTCCCTTCCAGTTGCACTACTAATAAATATCTTTAATAATTCAATTAGATATTTATAAGCTATCATATGAAATATTTCCTCAAATCACTCCTCTACACCACATTTAATTAATAAGAATTGAGATATATTTATATTGAAGCACAAATACATAACCTTTTTATTATTTTTATAATATTATGCTGCATTTTATGAATTTGTTTTCATAAGTTCATTTTAAACGTTGGGAAAGCAATAGCGATTTGCTGGCTAGGCGTGCTATGAAAAGTATTTTGTTTTCAGAAAACTTTTTAGATCCCCCCTTTCCTCTTTTTTTTTCTTTAATAATTTCTGCTTGCATTTTGTAAAAAGTCTTCTCTCCTTTTGAAGCAGATTTTTGTGAGCAAATTTTATTGAAATATGGCCTATTTCTTTTTCACAAAATGATTTTTTTTAATTTTATGTAATAATGTTACTAATATTTCAATTAACTTTATTTTCATTTTTTGACTGGCAAAACTAAGCTTTTTTAAATATGTCGTTTTTTTATTTCTTTAAATTATCCTTTTCCTCCCTCTTTCCCAGAAAGTAAGTTTAATAAATTTTTATTTTAGTTTTATTATTAATTGTATTAATAATTTTAAATTTCACTAATTTTAAATATAAAATAAATAAACAGGTAAAGGATAAATTTCAGTTTATTGCGACTATAAAATATATTTATAAGTTGACTATATAATATAATATGTATTGAGTTTATTTAGTAAAAATTTATAATTTATATTAATGTTATTAATTTAACAAATTACGAATATATTAAATTGAAAATGTAGTTAATAAAATATTAATTTAATTTTTATACTAAAATTACTAACTATTTTAATAATTAATTAATAGTCATGAATTTTTATGTTCAAAGTTTTTGATTTATTCTTTCCGAAATATAAAAAAGCAAATTTTCAAAAAATCACTCAAAAATATAAAGTCTCTGTATTTATTATTTAATAATAATAATAGTAATAATGCAACATTGTACAAACCCGTAAAATAATAATATTATTAGTTTTAGGTAATATTATTGTCCAGAAGTAGAATTTGATTTTTTAAGCTCAGTTATAGTTTACAATTTCCAAAGAGCAAAATATTATTATTTAATTACATTTAAAGATCAAGAAAAATATTATAAACGAACTAATAAATAAACATACATCATTTTTATACATCATAATGAAGTTAATAACATTATAGTAACCGAAATTAAAAAAAATTATATTTGCATTTACCCTCTAATAACTATTATATAGTTCATGTGATCGTTTTTAAACAAGTAATCGATAAATTTGTTATATAAATAATTAACAAATAATTTTGAATTTTTATTAATAAATATGTTTAATTAAAACAATTTAATTTTTGAGTATTTTTGTATTTAACAATATAAAAATAGATTTGTAAGTTTTTAATAAACTGATTTTTATTTGTTTTAAAGTTACCGTTTTTTATTTGTGTTATTTAAAGTCATTATTATTATTATTATTATCTTGTAAAATTTTGTTTTACTCTTTTCTTTATATTGCATTACAAGTGTAAACTCTATGTAATTTAGTTTTGTTTTACCCTTTTCAGTCACAAGACTGTTTACCATAAACAATGAATGTTTTCAATTTTTCTAACATGATATTAATCATTTAATAAAATACTGTACGATATTGAGCAAATAACAAATCAACCGGTGCTAGGATTTCTTACAGCTTTTTTGGTATTGATGATGGTATGTAATTGGAAATACTAATAAAGTACCAGCTAAACACTGTTATCACTTTCCTTGCGAAAATTCTGCATATCAATCAGTTGTCAACACCCATGCTAACAATTGATCATCTTTATACAAATCTCAGATACAAATCCCTATTTCATACAATAGCCTTGTGGTGAACTCTATCATCCACCAGATGGCAGTGAAAGTTATAAAACAACTTATTTGTGTGCATGTGGCAACAATATTGTGAAAAACTTTTAGTGAACATTAGTGGCAACAGCTAGTGGTTGTTGTTACAGATTTCCCGGCTTCGCGGTTGTATCTTGTGATCTCTCATGATCATTCGTATCGTCCCGTTTTTAACATGTAACCTGCAATTGCAATCCAGCTACTCTTTTTTATTATTTACGTTTCCTGTAACAAGTCTTATTATTAAGTATTAAATTTATTATGTTGAAAGTTATATAAGATTTTAGCAACCAACAAAAACATAACACTGGTGACCTCGTGTTGAACGCGCAGCAATAATGCTCGCAGATTTAGTGCTTGATCGAGCGGAGTAATCTTCCTGCATCGCCATCTAATTCAAGCCAAAGCTTTGTAGTTTTCCTAAGGCATGTATTTTTATTGTCCTGGATATGGAAATCGATGAATATTTTCAGTAAAAATTCAGGGAATATAAGCTGACAGAGCTTGTGTCTGAGCTGAGCACGCCGTATCTAGCATATTAAAAGATGTGATTTCTAACGTGGTATCGGTAAGCTTTTCTTTCCAAATTATTTGTATTTTTTAGTAAACTATATTTTTTCGCGCGTTATTTTTTACATTCTGCTAATATTTATTTCTGTTGCACCCATGTTTCTACGACCCCAAAATATTTTCGGAACATGTCTTGAAATTTTGAATATCAATTATTTAACGTACTCAATCAATTTGTAATTTCAACTTGTATATATATATATTTAATTTGTAAATTTTTATGTTTTCATCCTTATTTTCTTTGTGCATAAATTTTTAAACTGCCTAATCATGCTGGACCCACCTGACGGAGTGAATAACCAAATAGCTCATGTAGCGGTAAAACCCCCACCTTTTTGGAAATCTAACCCAACTTTATGGTTTCTTAGGCTTGAAGCGAATTTTACTTTGGCTAATATAACATCGGAAGTAACCAAATTTAACCATGTTATTGCGTCAATCGATGCCGATGTTTTGACTTCTGTCAGCGACATAATAGTCAGCCCGCCACAGAATGAACCATACACGGAGCTAAAAAAGCGATTAATTGCTTCTCATTCAGAAAGCGAAACATCAAGAATCCGCACTTTGCTTCAAGGTCTTGAACTTGGCGATCAACGACCTTCTCAATTGCTTACGCGCATGCGCGCCTTGGCGGGCACATCTGTTGGCGAGCCACTGCTGAAATCGTTATCGCTAGGGAGACTCCCAAATAATACTCAGTCTATTCTTGCCGCCCTTAATGAAGACCTTACTCAGTTAGCAACAATTGCTGATAAAATTCACGAATTTACTTTCACTCCAGCAATAAATGCTACAAGTTCTCTCAAGCCGGAATCCTCAAACACTTTGGAACTCCAAATCGCGCAACTAACAAAACAAGTCAGCGAGTTGACAAATCTAGTAAACAAACGCGATGCCACGCATGACAGAGCGCGAAACAATCATTTTCGAAGACGGAGTAAATCACGTGATCGTTTTCAAAAATATAAAGAGCCAAGTGATGGCAATTGTTTTTATCACACCAATTTTGGCAGGAACGCTCGAAAATGTTCCCCAACTTGTTCTTTCCGATCAACGGAAAACTAAATTGGCGATCGCCGGAAAGCCAGGATCGTGATCGCCACCTCCAACGTATTCTCCTGGCCGATACTAAAACAAACATGAATTTTTTGATCGATACTGGTGCAGATATTTCAGTTCTTCCAAAGAATTCTGTCTCTCAGCCTACAATATCAAATGATTTGGTACTTTATGCTGTAAATGGTACAACGATAAAAACATATGGCACTAAACGTCTCACGCTTGACCTCAATTTACGCCGTAGTTTCACATGGCCATTTATTATTGCAGATGTACGTCAACCAATTATAGGAATTGATTTTTTAAAGCATTTTAACCTCTTAGTTGATGCCAAAAACAATAAATTAATTGATGCTACTACTCAAATTTCTTCTGCTGCCACTTCTGCTACTTTAAGCGCTGAAATTTCTAACATATCTTTTGCTTTTGGCGATTCTCCTTTTCAAAAAATTCTTAAAAAATATCCAACAATAATAAACGCTACGCCATCCAAATCGTCTTCACATTTGACAACGTTTCATCATATTGAAACGACAGGTCCACCTGTATTTTCTAAGCCAAGACGTTTATCTCCTGATATGTTACGCGCAGCACGGCAGGAATTTGAGTACCTTATGTCTCAGGGAATAATTCGACCCTCAAAAAGCCCGTGGGCTAGTCCGCTGCATATGGTGGAAAAACCAAATGGGGAATGGCGTCCCTGTGGTGATTATCGCCGCCTCAACTCTGTTACTGTACCCGACAGGTATCCCGTACCGCATATTCATGATTGCACACAACTTTTATTTGGCAAAACTATTTTTTCTACCATAGACTTGACCAAAGCATATCACCAAATACCGGTAAACCCACCTGACATTCAAAAAACTGCTATCACAACACCATTTGGTTTATTTGAGTTTGTTTACATGTCTTTTGGCCTACGCAATGCTGGACAAACATTCCAGAGGTACATAAATGAGGTATTATCTGACTTGGATTTTTGTATACCTTATTATGACGATATTTTAATTGCTTCTGCTAATGAAGCCGAGCATATTACACATCTTGACCAAGTCTGCAACCGTTTGGCGTTACATGGCCTAAAAATCAATCCCACCAAATGTGTTCTAGGACAATCCTCGGTAAAATTCCTTGGCTGTCTTGTGACACCGGAAGGAGTTCAACCCCTCCCTGAAAAAGTGTCCATCATAAATGATTTCCCAAAACCAGAGACACTTTCTCAATTAAAGCGTTTTGTTGCGATGTTGAACTTTTATCGACGATTTCTACCAAATGCCGCTAAAAAACAAGCACCCCTTAACAATTTACTTCGCGACTGCAAGAAAAATGACAAACGTCCTGTCCCTTGGACAGACGAGGCACTTCTTGCTTTCAATCAATATAATCCGACTTAGCCAATGCAGCAACCCTTGCATATCCGGCATCAGACCATGAACTCCACTTAATGGTTGATGCTTCCGACATTGCTGTTGGGGCAGCATTAAATTGTATAACTAAAAGTGGTACAAAGCCACTAGCATTTTTTTCTCGTAAACTGAGTGCAACAGAAATTAAATATAGCACATATGATAGAGAGCTTCTCGCTATCTATTTATCTGTCAGGCACTTTCGGCATTACCTGGAAGGTAGAAATTTCATAATATTTACTGACCATAAGCCTTTAACAAATGCATTTACAAAAAATTCTGATGCAATTTCTCCACGTCAGCTCAGACAACTAGATTTTATTTCCCAGTTTTGCACAGACATTCGACACATCCCTGGTTCTGACAACGTAGTGGCAGATACCTTATCAAGAATAAGTTCTGTCCATGTTCAGCCAATTGATTTGGCTACGATTGCAGAAGCTCAACAACATGATGTCGAGCTGCAAGAGCTACTAAATAATGACAAAATTTCTCTTCGTTTAAAACCTGTTTCAGTGACTCCAACATTAAGTATCTATTGTGACAGTAGCTGTGATTCCATTCGACCCTATGTACCCAAAGATTACCGCAAAAGCATTTTTGCAGCCCTGCATAACTTATCGCACCCAGGTACTAGGGCGCCCAAAAAACTCATCCAGTCTCGATTTGTCTGGCCATCTATGTCCAAAGATATCAACAATTGGACTCGATGTTGTGTAAAATGTCAACGGGCAAAAGTGTTTAGGCACACATCCAGCCCACTTCAAAGTTTCCAGTTACCTCACTGCAGATTTGACCATGTGCACATTGACATCGTGGGACCTCTAGCACCGTCAGATGGTTTTCAGTACCTGCTTACCTGCATAGATCGCTTCACACGCTGGCCTGAAGCAATCCCTATTGCTGACATTTGTGCCGAAACGATTGCAAATTGGATTTCACGGTTTGGAATCCCCACTCTCATAACTTCAGACCAAGGCCGCCAGTTTGAGAGCAATCTATTTCTCATCCTTAACAAAATGTTGGCATCCAGAAGACCCGCACAACACCATACCACCCACAGAGCAACGGTTTAGTCGAGCGATTCCATCGTTCCCTAAAGCAAGCACTTCGATGCCATGAATCAAAATGGACTGAATCACTCCCCATCGTCTTGCTTGGACTTAGATCTTCCTTTAAAGCAGACCTCAACTGCACAAGTGCTGAGCTTGTTTATGGTGCACCACTAAGACTCCCAGGTGAACTGATTGACCATCCAAAAATCGATATTCAACCTCATGACTTCCTACAAACATTGCGGAACACCATGACTTCCCTCAAACCAACTCCAACTTCTGCACATGTCAAAACAGCTATTTTTGTTCACCCATCACTGACAACATGCACTCACGTGTTTGTGAGGCATGATGCTGTAAGGAAATCTCTCCAAACTCCTTACGATGGCCCATTTAGTGTAGTGCAAAGAGGCGAAAAGACTTTCATCATCGACATGAATGGCAGACAGGCTGTTATCAGCATTGACAGACTAAAACCCGCCTTCATGGAGGCATCTGACCTCCTGACAAAACCTACCGAGCAACTGCCCGTGCCACAACAACCTACCAAGCAACTGCCCGTGCCACAACAAACGCCAGAAACAACTGCCTCGACCTCCTGTAGTGACCCAATGCCAGAGACTGTTGTGACAACTCGTTCCGGTCGTCGTGTTCGTTTTAACACACGGTATCTCTGACCTCAGTGCCTCAGGCACTTGGGGGGGAGTACTGTGGTGAACTCTATCATCCACCAGATGGCAGTGAAAGTTATAAAAAAACTTATTTGTGTGCATGTGGCAACAATATTGTGAAAAACTTTTAGTGAACATTAGTGGCAACAGCTAGTGGTTGTTGTTACAGATTTCCCGGCTTCGCGGTTGTATCTTGTGATCTCTCATGATCATTCGTATCGTCCTGTTTTTAACATGTAACCTGCAATTGCAATCCAGCTACTCTTTTTTATTATTTACGTTTCCTGTAACAAGTCTTATTATTAAGTATTAAATTTATTATGTTGAAAGTTATGTAAGATTTTAGCAACCAACAAAAACATAACAGCCTTTTCATTCCCACTAGTTCATAGGTGGAACTTTCTACTTCATTGTTTTCATTCTGTGAAGAAATATGAATGTCTTCATATTGTGACTTTTTTTCATTCTGTTATCTTAAAGCTGAAATTCCATCCTGCATAAATTTAGTACAGTATATTAGGATCAATTCTGAAATGTGTTAAAAAATATTGCAGAAATGATAATCAAAAAGTCCCGCAGAAATTGCAAAAGATGATTTCAAGGCATTTGTTAAAATTCTCTTTACAATAGCATAGATACTTTTTATTTCAAATTTAGCTATTGCTTAAAACAAACTAAGAGAAGTTGACCAAAGGAAAGAGAAATGTATCTAAGTAACTTTTCATTTTGGCAAAATGTTTCATTATTAACTGAAAGTACATTATAAATGTAAACTTCATTTTCATTTTGTTACATTTTTAAAGATAAATATAAAATAATTATTAAAATAAAATAAAAAGTACTAGACTGCTTTGATACACAATTGAAAAAGTAATAATTCATCATCAAAATTCCATGTTAAGAACCAACCTTTTTTAAGAATACGTAAATTGCCATACTTCTAAAATTGATGTGTATTTAAATAATAGGGTGAAATAGAGATATGTAAAAATATTTGCAGATTTTCTTTCATTATTTATCACATAGTGACCAATTATATACAATTGAATATGTGCATGTGCAAAAACGGGCGGCGAAAATAGCATACGGAAATTAAAACTCGACTTATAAGTATTTAAATTGTCAGGGCCTTATATTTATAATAGGCTAAAATATGAGGGGCTTCTATAAAAATCTCCAGAGCACTTCACACCATAAAACAATTACGTTTACCATATGAAATTTGTGTGCGCTGCGACAATTTGAATCCGAGTTATAAGTGTTTGCGGTTCCGATCAGGGCTTTCTTGATAATATCAAGATGGCCTTGTTCCGATCCGTTCTTTTCTCCCCCCCCCCCCCCCATCCCCCTGAAAACGATTACTTCTGTTTCTACCATACGAAATTTGCGTGGGGAGGGGGCTAAGGCTTCTATAATTCGGGCTGACTCACGCCGCCATTTAATTGCCGGTAGGAGAAGGACGATTGGCCACGTCGCGTGGGCAACAATTGCTCATTGGTCTAAATCGGAAGCAAAATGCTTGACGATTCAGCCTGTGTTATAGGAGCCCTTTGAGGGGGGGGGGGTGGCTACAGTTAAGATCCAAGTTATATGCGTGTCGCTTTTCACGCCTCTATATTCACGCTATACTAAAATTTAGAGGGCTTCGGTTAAAAACCCGATAATGCCCCCCCTTTAAAGATTACGTTTACCAGACAGATTATAAGTGTTTTGCGATAATTACAGCTCGAATTTAATTATTTTAATTTATCAGGATGTTATACTTATGATACACTAAAATATGGGAAGTTTCTATAAAAAATCCACAGGTCCCCCCTTGCTTTGCGATTACCGTATGAAATTTGTGCGCGCTGCGACAATTTGGATCCGAGTACAGTTGAAATTTACGGGGCTTCGTTAAAAAACCCAATAATGTACCACTTTACAAAGATTATCTTTACCAAACAAAATATGAGTGTTCTACGATAATTACAGTTCGAGCTATAAATGTTTTCAGGACCTTATATTTATAATACATTAAAATATGGAGGCTTCAGTAAAAAAAAATGATTGAAATCCCCCCTCCCATCTTTAAAACGCTTATGGTAACAATAGAAAATTTATGCGAGTTGCGAAAATTTGAATCTGAGTTCTAAGTGTTTGTGGTTATTAAGCCTTATATTCACGCTATACTAAAATTTAAAAGCCTTCTATTAAAAAAAAAACTCGACTGTGTTCCCTATAAAATTGTGTCACATTTTTCACGTACACAAAATTTCAGCTTGCTGGAAAAGGAACCGAAATTGCATGGGACCGAGATGGCAAGGGACCGAAGTAGCTAGGGACCGAAATGATTAGGACCAAAATGGCATCGGGACCGAAATGTCCTGCTTCCGTACGCACATGCCAATATATATGTAGCATTTTGCTACCGACTTTCAGATATTTAGGCGACACCAGTACACCTCGACATAAAATGTAGTAGAGCAATCAAAACCATCCATCCGTTATATTGAAAATACCGGATTGCAGTGAGGGTGGCGAGAAAGAACAGGCTCGAAACACATTGATAATTTCCCTTACGTAATGAATATAGAGAGTCATCGTCACTTTTTTAACCTGTTTTATTGACAAAACATAGTAAACACTTCCAGTAGTCATTACATCCACTCACAAAAATCGATCCATCACTTCAGGAGACTTTAGATGTTATAAGAATAGGATCTACACATTCGAACGTTCACTCCAAGCGACGCAGCTTAATTAGACAACCAGAAAAACGTAAAAATCTTCTCTCCGTCGCCGATGTAAGGATATTTGTACCCCCGAACAACAACGCGTGGACGGGTACAGAACAGTAAAAGACCAATCTAAAAGAGAGGTGGGGGAGAATGGGACATAGAACAAACTACGATTCGATGGGAAAGGATGACGTCGATAAAGAACTCTTTATACGGCGTCAGAATAAAAGTGCAAAAATAGCGCTGGCGGACGCATGGAATTGTGGGTATAGAACACGACAGAAAAAATGATATTAAAACATTCGAAAGAAAGAGAATTTAGTTTTAGAATAAAATGAAAAAGTAATTTAATGGGTTTTATAAGATTAGGCGAATGGATTAAGGTTTTTAGAATAATAAAAGAATACGCAACTTTAAGTGCATGAAATAAAAGGCAAAAGATATTAAGATATTATTAAAGATAGGTAAAAAAGGAAAAATATTAAGAATTTGGAATAGTTTTACTAAGGAAAAGAGGCGAAAATTTTTATTATTACACACACACACATCTATATCTATATCTATATATATATATATTCTTTTTGTTACAATTTTACTAGAATTTTTATTCATTATTTGCTCTGGTTATCAAAACTATATTTTATCACTAATTTAAGTAAGAAATGAGATGCATTATTCATTAAACTTGCATATTCTCAATTGGGAACTTCACACACAAAAAAGCATATATATTACATACTTATATATTTTTAAATATGCCTATATTTAAAATCAACTTGCAACATCTTAGTTATAATTCGCTATATCTGAAAAAAAAATATATCGTGGTCGCATTAAAATTTGTTTTTGCCGCGATGAATTGTGCGCGATGAATTGTTCCGCGATGAATTGTGCGCGACGAATTGACGCGACATCCCCATACCAATATTAAGACTTCCAATGTTCGACAATATATATCGATTCGATATTGGGCCAAGATATATCCAATATAACTTTGCTACTAGCGTGTATGTTTTTAAAAACTAAAAAGTAACTGGTTATATCATAAACAGAATTTGAAGATTTTAGACACATACGAAAGAGAAGAGACTTCTATGTGTAGAAAAATAATAAATATTATACAGCAAACTTTAAAATACACAGACTCCACAAACATATGCGTAACAGAACTGTTTATTGCTTTAGTTACATCTCGATCATAAGTAATGCTTCGAAAGTTTGCTCATTAGTCAACAGATATTCTTAATGCTTTTCTGCAGCTCCCGCTAATCTTCTAGCTCCTATTCCAGACTATCGATTTGCTCCAGCTGCAACTCCTTGAACATATCCAGATCCTTCATGTCCAGATCCTCCATATCCAGCTCCTCCATATCCAGGTTTGGAGAGCACCATCTGGCAGCAGAGAGAGACACAAAGTAGTAGCAGCACCTGCAACGAAACAGAAGCACATAAGAATAACCTCACATCGACGTTAACGTTAATCAGAGTCACATCGAATATAGGTTCACTCCAAACCGATGACCAGGCCCCTACCTGCCGAGTTGCCTTAGCTGAACGGGTTTACCTGCTCGGTATCGGGGCGGGTGACCGCCTGATCGCCGCATGGCGGCAAAGCGGCCTGGCCGTAATATCTGCAGAGCCCGTGGCTTTCTTAATTACTCCGTTTTGGTGGTTACTTAACTAATTTGTCTTTGTTATTTTGCTTTCTGCACTGCAAATCCACAAACCATGCTATAGGGGGAAACCTGGATTCCTTTTTTATGGCTAATGGTTGGAGAGGACTTGTCAAAAGTGGTTCGAGAATCAATTTAGAGGGGTGGGAAGAAAACAATGGGTACCGTAGAAAGACAAGTATCGTCTAAGGAAATTTTCAGGCCGAAATGCAAGACTAACTCACGTTGCAGGGGAGGGGAGGGGGGGAGACGTGTTCACGGATAACTTCGACCGAGGGTTAAACCGCGGGTCCAGTAACCCCAGTTTAAGACTGGCGGATCGAAACTGCAAAGCCTCCCTACGCAGATTTACTGCGCATGCTCAATCCTTCCTGAGATGGTAACCAGGATTGGCAGTGTAGCATAAAAAGAATCGCCAAATACTTTTTGAAATGCCAACTATTCACCTACAGCATTTGGAAAGAATCCGTTAAAAAAGAATTGTATTTACTTTGGAAAAGAGAATGAAATTAAAATGATTAGTGTGGAAAAATGAAGATTTGAATTAAATTTAACCAATATATATATATATATATATATATGTGTGTGTGTGTGTGTGTATATATGGAAATATATATATATATATATATATATATATATATATATGTGTGTGTGTGTGTGTGTATATATGGAAATATATATATATATATATATATGTGTGTGTGTGTGTGTGTGTATATAGGGAAATATATATATATATGTATATATATATGTGTGTATATATAGGGAAATATATATATATATGTGTGTGTGTGTGTGTATATGGAAATATATATATATGTGTGTGTGTGTGTATATAGGGAAATATATATATATATATATATATGTATATATATATGTGTGTATATATAGGGAAATATATATATATGTGTGTGTGTGTATATATATATATATATATATATATATGTGTGTATATATAGGGAAATATAAAAATTCAATAGAAAAAGTTTTAAACAATTTAATTTTTTTTTTCAATTGGTAACTTATCTATTTATATTGTAAAAGATAAATGATAGGTTAAAATCAGCTGAGATTATCCATCGGAAATTTCACAAGAAATGTAGAACACTTTAAAAAATATATATACTTGTCTATTAAAACTTTTGTAATATTTTTTCTTGTAATATTCTTTCAAGTCTTCTGCAATATGCTGAGTGCTTTGACACATTCATGAAATCCCTACATGCATAAAAATTTTAGATTTCTCAATAGTATGTCAACGATTTTAATTAGTTGATTTAAATCAGCGATTAAATCGTGATTTTAATCAACTGATTTTTTTAAATCGTTGATTAAAATCACAAATTTTCTAAATGTTTAAACTGACATAAAAGTATTAAAATCTAAGATTACCTAATATAATTTGAGAAAGTTTCTACAGGTATTTTGCCTTATGAATAAACGAAAAAAAAAAGAAAAAGCTTTAAATAATTGTTTCTAAGCTCAATTCATGACTCTTGTAAAAAGTTAAGTACAGTAAGTTTGTAAAGGAATAAAAAGCATTTCATTTAAAAATGATATTTAAATCTAATATAATTTTTAATGTGATAATTTCCTTTAAGTAATCAAATTATTCATTCTTTTATATAAACAAGCATAGCAAGTATAATAAATTTCTGCAAAGTAAAAGAATAAATAAAGAGGATCTTATTTTTCCATTCTATTTTTGCAATAATAAATTTATAGCAAATATTGGAGTTAAAGAAGAATGAAAGAATGATATTTGCTCAACAGCTATTGTAAAATATTGTATAAGACAAAAAGAACTAATTGGTATGAAAATGCTAAGCACAGCAAGAGTTTCTCCAGTACAAGTTGAATAATTTTTTTTTTTCCAAATAATTTGGAACACCAAATAAAGAAACTATAGCGCTGTTATTTAATATTTTGTGGATTTCAGATATAACTGGCTAGTCTTATATTTATCCTGTATGTGTGTATGAATGGGTGTAACAGTTTTTTTGGTTAGCATGCATACACATGGTGTAAGTTAAGATTTAAGAGATTAACAACATAAGTGAACGTACAAATGCAAAACGAGCTGCCAATAATATTTGTTAGTTTTGTTCTTGTGCTACTAACTAATGAAATTACTTATTTGCAGTTTTTATTTAATTCTTCAATTACTGTTTCTTCTAGGTCATTTTTTAAAGACGCACCTGAAATGCTCCCTACCTTTTAAAAAAATTAGTGAAATTCCCCTGTAGTTGTAGCCAGAGATTTTTTGTAAAAAACTTCCCCATACCGCAGTATTTCTAAATCTGTGTGACCAAGTCCTTACAAAAATGTTAGATCTTTATTTCTTGAGAAAAACAGGATGTTATTAAAAAATATTGTTATTTAATTGTATTTTTCAACTTGTAATTTATAAAATTATTACAATTTAATGACACTTTATTTATCATATTAAAAAATTATATGCTTTTTTTCTGTGCCATTTTCTTGGAACTAGCATCCTGCACCTTTTTCCTTCTAGAATGAATACTAAATTTTTAATTATCATTTTAGTAATTAAAGCATAAAATGTATATTATGTTCCTAATTAGTAACTGTCTAATAACTATTAATTTTAAGTAGTGTTAACATTTTACTATTAAATTCAGATACTGATAATTCTAATAAATGTAAATATCACTAGTATTTAATATAGTTTTACATTGTTATATTATACTTATTACATTGTATTACATTGTATTTGTTATAGTTATTAATGTGTTTAACATTATTGTATGCTATTAACTAATGAAGCTGTTAATTAGCAGTTTTTATAATTTCTGTAATTACTAACTAATAATTAAATTTTATTATTTAAAGTGTAAAAACATAGATTATATTAGCAATTAAAGTTTTAATTGTTTTGGAAACCTAAAACTCTTGGTATCTATTCAGTATTTTAACGCTGAGGAAAAAAAAAAAATCATAAAAATCCGATTTAAATTTTAAAAATCTGATTTTAATAATAATAAAAAAAAATATTTACTTTTTATTTTATTTTTTAAATCATGACTTTTTTACTTCCTATTTATCAATAATCTAAAGTTGTCTTTATATAAAAGCTGTTTTCTTTAAACCAAATTGCCGTATTTCGTGTCTTTAACATTTTTTTTCTATTAGCAAGAGACTATAATTTAAAGAGTATAACACTTTTTATATTAAAAAAGAAGTTCCATTTTTTAATCATCTAAATAAGTGCGCCTGAAAATTTTATCCTAATAATTCCCAGGGTTGATAAAAATCATGATTTTTATATATATATAAAAGGAGAGATTTATTTGGTCCGATTACATACAGTACATGAAATAGAATTATCCATTTTCTTATACGAAATACTTTCTGATCCGATTTAATATATAATAACTGATAGAAATTTCAGATAAGCTACCACAACGACATGAAGACTAGTGCAAAAGCTAAAAGCACGTGGTTTTAAACGCAAACAGCAATGTCTCCCACTCCAAGGTTGCTCTGTTTAAAATTCGCCAAAAGTTAGCCATTCGAAATTCAAAGCGAAACTCGGAAAGAGCAAGCGGGGAGACAGCCTTCGTAGGGAGGCATTGCAGTTTTGATCCACCAGTCAGTTTAAGATTTTCAACCGGGCGTTGAAAACTCGTATTCACTCTTTACTTTGGATGAAAGGTTACCCAACTCAGAATTCCTCAACCCCGATTGAATGAAGTGTGCTTATTGGTTAAAAAATCACATGTTCGGTTTCGCGTCGAGGCATCGTTTGATTTTATTTTGGAAGAAAAGAGCCGAAAAAAAAAAGAAAGATTCAACGTAGTGCGGATATTTCTTTTTTTTCCCTCCACAAAATGTATGGACAAAATAAAAACCTGTAATGACTAAATATGGATCAAATTAATTTAAGTTCTTGAAAGTTTTAATATTTTTTAAACAATTCATTTAAGATTGTTTTTTTTTCTTTTTTAATTGATAAATGTGTTAGGTCAATGATATGAAACGTGTTAACTGCTAAAATAAATTTTAGCAGTTTCTTTTTCAAATAAAGTTTCGCATAGTTGCTAAAAAATGGAACCTGATTTGGATTAAAACTAATCAAACTTGATTTGAATCAAAACTAAAATTTTATTTCTCAGCAATTATGTTGATTTCCATTATTAATAGCTCTAATTAGTAATTAATTAAACAATTTCTGATAAGGAAAATATTAAAATAGAGAAAAAAAGAAGAAAACAAGAAAGTAGCCTGTTGTACTTTATATATACCATTTCTTTTATTAGTATAAATAGTATCCAGATGTGTTCATTTTATTGTTTGGATTTTCAGCAATCTAATTAAAAGGATTAATTCTACTCGAATTAGTTGGATAATAATTAATATTCCAGTTTGACTGGGAAAAAAGAGTGAAATAATATTAACAGAAATGCAGAAATAGTGGTGCGGGTGATTCTGGTGGTGCCCCGGCACCAGGCACCAAGCCGCAGAGGCGCTCCACGGGCGCATCCAGCTATCACTTCCGATGGATTGATAAACATGTTTCATTTAACTAGTCGCTAAATAAAACTCAACATTTGCTTTAAGCTTAAACTGTGTATAGTGGAGATATTTTATAAGATATTATTTTAAGGAACACAAACATTTTAAACCTTTTAAGACTACTAGTGTATGAATTTCCATTCAACCCACAGAATCGAAAATTGCTTTTTCTAAATTATGATAAATGAATTCTGAATGCTATCTGGACATAAAAATGGGAAAAATGTTGAATTTTTATTGACCAGCTTTTAGGACCCACCTCCAGCCCTTTTTATGAGAATCTTTCCCTTATCAGATTTACAAGATCAAAGCTATTCACTTGCTTCTCGTTGAATATTTTTTGATAAATTAGCATAGTAATTACAAAATATTATTACATGCACACTGACACCTGTTTTTGGATGCAGTGTTCCATTTGAAAGAATGTATTTAGAAAATTATATTTTATTTTCTATATTCCTTCTAGCTTCTTAATTTTATAATTTCAATTCATTTAGATATTACTTCATTAGATGTAATAAGAATTTTATTTAGAATAGAAAGAAAAAGTGAGATTATATATATATATATTTTTAATGATTGATTAATGATAGATTTCTATACTAGATAAATAGAATATCAATAGTTAGTAATCTAACAAAACAGCTCGAATTCATTATTGATAATTTCATATAACTTTACATTATCTAATAAATAAAATAGCTTTCTTTTGTTTGTGAATCAGTGGAGAAGAACAAGTCCCCATTTGCACCACCCTACCAGTATCCTTAATTTTTTTTTCAGTGTCATACGTGAATTAAATTAAAACATTACTCAAGATGCTGTCTAAGATATAGAAATAAAAAAAAGTTTAAAGTACATACTACCAAAAATAGAAGAAAATGTGTAATCTCATACTATATTGTTTTGTATAGGTTTTTTAAATGAAGCAGCAGACTGTAATGTACTACTTTTCACACTATTTAATTGAAATTTTCACAAACAAAATATCCGCTTAGGGAACACAATACACACTTGTCGAGATCCACAAGCTCAACTGGTAAAAAAAGAGAAAATCAGCAACAATATGCCTGCACAGGGAGAAAAACAGAGTATGTATTTTATTTATCCCTACGCAAAGGGAAAATGGCTGGAATATTCAGTTTTCACTTTAGCATAACTTAAATATATGCAATTAAGAATTATACAAGCAATTTAAAAACTAAACATTCTCCCGGCCTTGAAAGCCGAAAGGGTTTCAAAAATTTACGCTAAAGATAATTTACACAACTTAGTAATTTGACTTTTTAATTCACTATTTTCAGTTCTCAGAGTAACTACACGAACCTTTTTATCAGGTCCAGGATGGTTTTTGATTACTCTAGCTAATTTCCATTGTAAAGGGGAAACACCTTCATTTTTTATTATAACTAAATCACCTATCTTAATAGTAGGCTCTTCTTTAAGACATTTTACTGTCTGTTGTAGGGTCGAAAGGTACTCATTGCTCCATCTTTTCCAAAAGTGTTGGAGCATTTTCTGCACTAATTGCCACCTGGTCAATCTTAATGCAGGTACCTCTGAAATATCAACTTCTGGTACTGAAATAAGAGGAGAACCAATTAAAAAGTGACCAGGGGTTAAGGCCTGTAAATCATTAGGATCGGAATCTAGAATTTAAGCAGGCTTCGATTTGAACCAAAAGATTGAAAGTAGTTCTTCAAATGTTAAAACTGAATTGCCAACGGTTCTTTTTAAATGAAATTTCATCGATTTAACACCAGCCTCCCAAAGTCCTCCAAAGTGAGGGGCTGAGGGTGGATTGAAATGCCAATTTATTTCTTCCGAACTGAAGTACTTTTCCACTTCTTCATTAAGCTGAGAAGAAGTCGCTAATTTATACAATTCTTTCAACTCCTTGCATCGACAAAAATTTGGGATAATCACTTACAATTTCCTTTGGTTTTCCTCGTCTGGATATGAATCGCTTCAGACAATCTAAAGAGGCCTGAGTAGTTAAATCAGTCACTAATTCAATGTGAATTGCATGGGTAGAAAAACATATAAATAATGAAATATTACACTTAAAAGATTTTGCACTCCTACCTTTTTTTTAATTTACATAATATAGGGCCTGCATATGCCAGTTCCTGTACTAAGGAACGGATGGGTAGGTTGCAATCTAGTAGAAGGTAAATCAGCCATGATTTGTTTAGACATAGAAGCAGAAGCACGAGCACAAATTACACAATTCTTTGCAAACTTTCTTACAACACTTCTTCCACTTAAAATCCCATATCTCTGTGTGATAACACAAATAATAGCTGAGGGGCAGCATGAAAGTGAGATAAGTGAAAGTATCTGATAATCAACACAGTCACTGGATGATTTTTTGGTAACAATGTTTGATGAATTTGATCTTGTGTTGAGATTTGAATGACGAAGACATATTCCCACTTTGAGTATTCCTTCTCCATCAAGGATTGGAGAAAGTTTGATCAGTTTGCTATTGCGAGATAAACACTTACCAGAAGTCATACATTTAATGTCGTCAGGAAATGATGACGCTTGGACCTATTTGATTATGAATTTTAAGGCACTCTACATTTCGGTATTTGTAAGAAAACTTAAGTTTCTTTTTGGAACAGGTAAACGAGAATTCGTAAGAAATCTCAAACACCAAGCAATTACAAGTTTTAGCTTAGTAAATGACGATATATTTGAGAGGATAGGCATTTCCTTACTTAATTGAGCTGTAGCACAAAAATAACTTTTTTCTTTGCTCTAATAAGGCTTCGTCACACAAAGCACTCCTAATTGCGGTTCTGAAGAGGTGAAAGATGGATCACTAAGCCAACTCGGACCATTTTACTACAGATCATGCAATGGTAATTCTGAGGGTGATAGACCTCTTGATGCACAATCTGCTGGATTCTCTTTTCCTTTTACATGATGCCAGGTTTCCGACGGAACAAGTTGTTATATTTCCGCAACACGATTCGCGACAAAAGTTTGCCATCGTCTTAATTCTGTTGATAGCCAAGAGAGAACTATTGTTGAATCTGTCCAACGATTAATTTTAGAGATGTTCAAGCAAAATGAATCTAGAACAGTTTTTACCAAACAGGATGACAGCAGAGCAGCACTCAGTTCTAATTTAGGCACAGATATTGTTTTTAGAGGTGAAACTCTTATTTTTGCAGTTAATATCCTAACTGATACAGTCGAATCATTTAATAAGGATCGTAAATAAAGAACTGCACCATATGTCATTAAGGAAGCGTCACTAAATGAATAAATTTTAAATTTGTTAGCTGAGGGAAGGATTGCTAACCGAGGCACAGTAACAGATGTTAAACATGCGAATTCTTCCCGAATTTTTAGCCACCTATTTTTTATGAGTAGTGGAACAGGATCGTCCCATGCCAGATGAAGATTCCATAGTTCATGAAGTAGAATTTTTACAGAAATTATAAAGGGAGAGATCCAACCAAGTGGATCAAACATTTTGGCTATATCTCACAATATAGATCTCTTTGTAACTTCCTTTAATGTTGGTTCCATGGTTATACTAATTTTGAAGACATCGCGATTTGAGTGCCATTTTAATCCTAGCATTTTTATTGAATTATCTTTTTCAATAGATAAATCAAGTTTAGTTTGAATTAAAATTTCAGGAATGCTTTTTAGTACACTTATGTCATTTGATGCTCACTTACGTAACTCAAAACCGCCTTTTTTCATTAATTCTTGTAACTCGGAAATTAATTTAATAGCTTCTTTAGGACATGATGCACCTGTAAGTAAGTCGTCGACGTAGAAATCACGTAATACAATGTTTGACGCAAACGAAAAATTTAGTTTTTCACCCAACGCTAATTTCTGTAGAACCTTAGTAGCTAAATATGGGCTAGATGCTAATCCATGTGCTACTGTAGTGAGACGATATTCACTAATATCATCGGAAAATTTATCTTTCCAGAGAATTCGTTGAAAATCTTAATCTTCAGGAAATATCTTAATTTGACGAAACATTTTTGCAATATCAGCGTTAATAGCTATAGCGTGTGTGCGGAATCTCAACAAAATAAAAAATAACTCTTGTTGAACCCTAGGTCCCACAGTTAAATTTTCATTAAGAGAAACATTATTTGTAGTTTTTGCACTCCAATCAAATACAACTCTAAGACAGGTTGTTGTACTAGATTCCCTGATGACTGAATAATGCGGAAGATAATAAACTTCATTAACGGGTTTTTTAATTTCGCCCTTCGGTATTTTCTCCATATGTTCCATATCAAGATATCCATTCATAAATATACAATAATTTTCATACAAATCGGGTTCTCTATTAAATCTTTTTTCTAAGTTTAGAAATCTTTTCATAGTTAGTGATTTTGATTCACCTAATTCTTTACATTGCTTTTTAAATGGCAAACGCACAATATATCTTCTATTCGAATCTCGTGAATGAGATGAATAAAAAATTTCCTCACAATAGTTTTCGTAATTTGTGTATATTTCCTTCGAGGGAATATTTTCTAACTCCCAGAACTTTTTCACATAATCTGTTTCAACACTTGCAAAATCAGCTATAATATTTCGTTTATTTTCTAAAAATGTATCACTATCTCCCGTTATTAACCACCCCCGTAATCCGAATTTAATTTAAAAGGAAGTCCGGGTTTTCCAAATATTTTTTCTCCACTAATTATAGATAATGATCACGCCGAATAATAAGTCTATTGGCCCTGGTTCATTCCACTTAAGGGTCAGTTAATGTTATGTTCTTTAAATGACTGAATGAATTAATATCATATGATACAACTGGTTGATTACTCATTATCTTTTTCAAAATATAAAAAGTACCTAATCGTGTGTTTTGTTTATCAAAATGTGGAGAAAATTCCAATCTTACAACGCCACGAGTCTCTTCGGAGTATCCCATTCCCAAACATTTAATCTGTAAATTGGCTGAATTTCTTTTTATTCCTAATAATTGTATCGCTCGCTCACTTATAAAATTATTCGTACTGCCAACATCAATAATGCAACGCAATAATTTAGTGTCTCCATAAATATCTTTCATATTAATCAGCGCAGTTGCAAGTATGCCAAATGATTTTGAGTATATTTCACCAAGGCAAAAATGTATTGCCTCCATAATTACCTTTCACATTAATCAGCGCAGTTGCAAGTATGCCAAATAATTTTGAGTATATTTCACCAAGGCAAGAATTTATTGACATGTTTACATTACTAAATGATTCACTAACAGTCTTACTATTTTGATTCGAGGATTGAGGCGTTACTTGGTTTTTTATATCAGGCTAATTTGTTTCTCGCCTTTAATAATGTAATAAGCTATTATGACTCTTCAAATTACATTTCGAACAAACTATTTTTGACTGACAATAAATTAATTTATGTTCTGCAGATAAACACGCAAAACAGAGATTTTTATTTTTCACAAATTACCTTGCACGAATGAAAAATTTAATAATTTTCTGATATGACTGTATATTAATTCACGTTTGTTAGAATATCTTTCAGATAGCAAGTCCCACGCGACGCTGTATTTCGAGTCTTCAATGAGTATGGATTTTTTTTTATTTTTAAGGCGTCTCAATGACAAAATAATTTCAAATATTGCATCTTCTGAGCTGGCGATAAATTTGCATTATTATGGATGCTAGCATTCAATAAATCTTTAAAATTCAGCCATTCATGAATTTTACCACTAAATGATGGCAGTGAAAGTTTTGGTAACTTTATTTCATTCACTTTCTTCTTTGGATTGTCCACATTTACTTTTCTAGCTGTAATTGCATGTTCGATTTTTACTATCAATTTATCTAAGGTGCCTTGTTGTTCATCCATAAATGTGCTGCACGACCCGATGCTAACTTGGCAACATGAATACATAAATACACGTAGAGTTCGGCATCGGACAACAATATCGTGTCTGAACCAGGGCTTAATTTTTTCAGCAGACTCGGACTGGACCGAGATCGGGCTTACATTTTATTCTACATACTCGGACCGGGTTGGAACTGGACTTCATAGTTCTTAGGACGTGTAGGGCAAGCAACTTGTATTGTTAAAGTAGTCATAACGACAATAAACTTCTGTTAAGGGTGTTCTCAAATCAAAAAGGGCAACTTTATGACATAAGTTTTAATTTATTTTTGTTGGGAAATGCATAAAACTAGCAGTTTTTGTTGTTCAGAAACTATGTCATCGAGCTGTTTTTTCCGTTTTTTTTTTTTTTTTTTTTTTTTTTTTTTTTTTTTTTGCAAACGCAATAGATCTTTCAGAAAATAGTCGTTTTGAACCGCGCGAAAGTAGAATAGTCACTCAAGGGCGGGCGAAAAAGTGTTTGTCACGTGATCAAAATCGCTTCTAACTCAATAGGTAATTTATGGATCCAAAAATGGAAAAAACAGTTCAATTCCAAATCGCTTCCCTGGCCAGGCTTTCCAATTTTACATCTTTCCGTTAAAAAATAAATTTGTAAATGTGTCAAAACGTTTTGCGCTTGTTGAGCAGAGCGGTTTAGTGCACCCTTAACGGAATCCTTAATATACTTTAATTAATTACAGAGAAATATTTTCAAAACTGTACTTTTTAAAAAATTATACAGCTTCAAAAGTTGTTTTTAACCCTCTTTTTTCTTTAATTCTGAACTACATTATTTTTTTTTATGTCTCTTTTTTTAATGTAACTGTAGAGTCTAAGTGATCATTAGTGTCGATATTGGAAAAAATACTGTAAATTTTCCCATAAATATGCATACAGCATTCATTAAAAGAATATATTTTAAGAAAAATTGGAATTTTTCGAAAACATTGGGTCTGGTCGAGCCCGATTTCATTGATTTTTGAACGGACCGCGTATAGATAGCTTTTGTTCGGACCGAGCCTGGATATTTCGGCCCATGCAGACCTCTAATTCGTATTTACTTGATTATCGTCTGCGACAAATGTTTATTTTGTATTCCACGTTTCATAAAACTTTTAAGTTATTATCACAGTTTACGTTGAAATAATGATTACATTCTGCCATGAAGAACTTTTTGAAATGGTTATGATATACGCTGAGTGCAACAGAAATAAGTCTCCAACGGCACGAGAATTCGGACTCCCATTTTTTACTTCGTCCAAGCCTTATTAGACGTTTATTCAAAGGTTAATTACATTTTTGAAAACGACTGGATCGTTACTGGAAGTCGCCGCTGTCGTCCGACGTTTTAACGAAATGTGAGTGCATAATCTCAGAAGCCGATTCAAAAACTTCTCGAATGGTAACTCATTCATTGTTGTGCGTTTTGTAAATGCTTAGAAAAAGAAAGAACAGAAAATAGAAAACAGGAATTCTGCTTTTTCAGAATTTAGTGTCGCTCCGGTGAAAAAAAAAAAAATATATATATATATGTATATAAAGATAGATAATACAAAACATATATCAGTTTTAAGACTTAAAACACACGCTTTCAATTTATGTAAAATGATGTCATTCGTATCCTCTGAAGAATTCCTCATTTACGATCCAGTCTTAAACAACATCTACAGTAAAGTATTCATAGGACGCCACTATCGCTGAATAATACACAAATAAAAAAAAAAAAAACAGAACAAAAACTCGACAAAAAATAATTGCTATCTAATGATTCATATGTCTTCATTTGTTTGTAATATAGATAGTTAAATTAAATATAGTTCATAATAACTCCATATTTTATCAGAAATCGTTCATTTATATTTTTTCAAAATAGCACTTATTTTAATTACATTTTTTCAGTAGCTATGGGAAAATAGCAACAAAAAAATATAATTATTATTTTCCAACTATTTTTTCCATTACTCTCTACAGAAATGGAGTACTTGAGTTGTCAACATTAAAGAAATGGTGCTAAAAACTACAAAAAAAATTAATATATCAAAAATAAATTGAGATGCAGTTTCAAACAAATTGTGCATTAAAAAGCACTTTTTTTCCCCAATACGACGGTATAAAAATTGAAAAAGTGCGATGCTTAGAAGTTAAAAAAATTTCAGTAGAGTATTTAACAGTACATTGATACATCTGCTTTGTTTTACGGCTGGCTTATACAACGGAACGTTATTTTTTGGAGACGACACTTTATTTGTTGGGAAAAAGAAATAGCATATCGGGGTCTAACAAAAAAAGTTAATATTAATGCTTTTAATTTAGTCTGGTCAATATGAAAATGTTGGGCATAGTATCGGAAAAACGTATACTGTAAAAAATACTTCCTGTAACGTTTCTGAAAATGACGGAAAGCAAAAGAAACAATTGTAGAAATGTTTAATTAAATCTAGGAAATCTATTGTTTTCTTGGGCTTTGAAAGATAAAGGAATGTTTTCCGGAAAATTGGCTAATTCAGAAGTCATTATATTGCATTTCCCTCAAATGCATTAAATTTCCAAATATTTTTGAAAACATCTGTCTTTTTTTTCAGCGCGTAATGACATTAAACTATGGTATTAATTTACTTTTGTTTCGGATTTCGCATCAGGTTCAGGTTCATGCCTTTTGGTTTTGGGTTTGTTTCGAGTATTATGGCTTCAAATTTCACTCGGAGATTTATTTTATTTTTTTTTGCGAGTTTAAGTTAAATCGCGAGTTCAAGAATATATATTTTATTTCATGGTAGGGTTGCGAATTCCCTTGCAATGGCATTTTCTCGTTTTGGTTCGATAAAACTAGGTGTAGAGGTCTGTACGGGACCGAATTTCGAGGCCCGGGTCCGGCTCGCCCCGAACAAAAGCTGTCTTGGCCCGGCCCGTTGCAAAAACTAGTAGTTCAGACAGGCCCCGGCCTGTTTATATTTTCGTGGTTCAATGTCCGGCCCGGTCCGTGTTAAAAACAGTGAAGCAGGCCCGTCCCGACCCGTGCAAAAACCAATGAAATCAGACCTGATACAATTTTCACAAAAAATACCAATTTTTCTTAACATATAGATTTTCTAGAATACTGCATACATATTTATGGGAAAATTTAACATTATTATAGATTACTATCTGTGCGCAAGCCACAGAATGCAGAATAGCACACTGTTAAAAATTTTGCAGCATTCTTGCAGGTCATTCGACCGTTTTTTGAAAAAACGGTTTCATAACCATAATTTAACTATATTCTGACCATAAAATGGCCAATAATATGGTCAGAATAGTATTAAATTACGGTTGTGTAACCGTTTTCAGAAAAAACGGTCAAATGACCTGCCAGAATGCTGCTAATTTTTAACAGTGCATGATTACCGGTCCGCCATATGCGCCTAGTACAGGGATGGCGAACATTTTTGACTATGCGTGCCAAAAATTTCAAAATTTTTATGTACCAAAATTCTAACGTGCCATAGAAATATTTTAACTCGGATAAAATCCAATAATTAATTTTATAGAATTTTTACTTAAATATTTTTACACTTATACTAAATTCTATTCCTAACTTATTTATTATGCTTTTTTTACTCAATAATGTCGCATCGAATTCCGTATTAATAATCTATAAATAAGTTTTTCTTTTATTGCATACTTCCGAATCAGATCTTTTTTAGTTCTTCAGGTAGAAGCAGGTCCAATACATACATAATTATTTACACTAACAGTTAAAATTCAATTTTAAAAATTAAAACCTCAAATAATTTAAAACCCTAAACCTAAATAAAATAAAACATAATCTGAAGTAGTCGATTAAGTGTATTACAATGCAAAATATCTTTTAAAATTCAATTTTCAAAAATAAAACCTTCGAAATTTGATAGAGAAACAAAATGATATGGAAAACCCTATATGCTGAATAGTTTGGCAAGAAAATGACGCTACAGGGCGCTTTCATTGAAATTTATAACAACTTAATTCATTCAAAAGTAACGGATTATTTTAAAGTAAATTATTACACACAAAACTATACTTTTTGGGGAAAAAACAAACAAACATAAAATGGATTATTCTCCATAAACTTAATATAATCTGTAAGTTTTTTCGCGTGCCAGAGAAGTTTTCTTACCTGCCAAGAGGCCTACCACGAACAGATCGAATTCTCCCCTTTCTCGTAAAATCTTCTGCATTTCCCGATGTGACGTTGCATTCCGATGACCCTGAAATAAATGCTACCACGACACAATCGAGAACGTCTTCCATCGGATTACTGTCATCGAGATCTACACGAAAACTTCCGACCCCATTGACGTGAGTGAGAAAAGCATATATTGTCGGAAGTGTGTCTTTGGGGAGAGATTTTAAAGGGGTTGATATTGCTTTCCCTGTTTAGTAAAAATACCATCGACACACGCCTAATAAGGATATTTTCATAATCTTTTTTTTAAACGAGAGTGAAATGTTCAGATTTTCAGTTGTCAAAATCTCGAAGTGATATGACGGATAGTTATTTATAAAATGGAAAATAAAAATGAAATTTGTTTTTTTAACCAAGCAAGGGTTTTTCTTTGAAAATTAATAAAAAATTAACATGTTAACCTACAAATATTTAATTAGTATCATAAGAAAGATCTTATTCTAGATTTTTAAATGGTATAAAAAGAAAAGTTTTGAAACTAATTTTTAGCACTAATAATAAGCGTTTTTTTTTTTTTTTTTTTTTTTTTTTTTTTTTTTTTTTTTGCAAATACTGCAAACAATTTTTTGTAGATTTAGATTGATTTTTCTTTCTGATACGCTATCTTTTTAAAATGAAATGTTAACTTAAAATAAAAAAACGAATACTAATTTGAAAAAAAAGTAATTGAAATGCTTATTAAAACATAATCTAACAAATCATCACGCACAATCTTATTAATCTGTTTTAAATAAACAACGCGTAATACCAAGAAAGCTAATTATATCATAGTTCTTGCACAAATAATTAGCAGTGTGATCAAGCGCTGCATATGCCCCAAAAATAATTGACCATATACTTTTACTAAAACTTCTGTATACTATATATAACATTTATGCTAATATTTAAGCCCATGTGCGCTCTATCATTGTTTACTCAAACAAAATAATTATCCAAAATTTCCAAAAGATTTTCCTTTTCTTTTTTTAAAATTATTATTAAATGCTTGCTGTATCAATTTTAATGACTTGTTGTATAATATATATATCTATATATAAATATATAAAATCTTTTAATAACAACCAATGAGAATTTCCGATTAGTGCAAAATCAAAATATTCAATCAAAAAGTTTTCGGAAAGAAAAAGTCTTAGGAAAGTTTTGCATGTTTTTGAACGGCATATTTTATTATGGAATTTAAATAAATTGTAGCGTTTCTAAGGTCATCAAAAACAACGTATTTCCTCGTAACTTTTTTACAATAAATTTCGAAAACTTTCATACAAAATAAATAAATATATATATATATATATATATTGTTTGAAGATGATGTGAATCAGTCTTCTTCACTTTTCATTTTTTTTTCTGCCTTTGATTATAAAACTATTTTTTCGGAATATAAAATAATTATTGCTCAAATTAACCAAAAAAAAGGAAGTTTCGATATTAAATAAAGCTTAATATTAGGATCGCCAGAGAGTCCTCTTTTTGTGTGTGTGTGTGTAAATTGAGTAATATTTAACTTACATTTTGAAAGATTAGTTTTATATAGAAATTAAAGACGGAGACAAAAAAATAAAAATCTAAGAAGACTGATTCACATCATCTTCAAATAATATATTTTTTATCTTTTCTAAATTTACTGTAAAGTTACTATGAAATAAGTTGTTTTTTTTATGTTATTAGAAACTTTACAATTTATTTTATATCCAATGAAATATGAAGTATAAAAAATGTAGTATCTTAAAGTATTCAAAATCCTGCAATACTTTCCAAAGATATTTACTTTTTTTTTCTTTTTTTTTTGCGCAAAAATTTTAAATTTAATATTTTTATCTTGTTCTAAAAAGAAATTCTCTATCTATTTACTAAAGTATTTTGTTATTTAAGCAACAAATAACAAATCTTAAAACTGATATAACATGTAATAATCTATATAAATAAATATTTGGAAATTTTGAATATTTGATTTATTTGGGTAAACAAGGATAGTGCACACATGGGCTTCGATATTTTCAGAAATGTTATATTTACTATAAAGAAGTTTTAGCAAAAGTATCTAGTGAATTATTTTCTAGTAAGCACGGCATGCTTTCTCTGCTATTTTTTTTATGCGACAACTATTGTATAATTAGAGTTTTCTTAGCATAACACACTGTTTATTTAAAGGAAATTAATAAACTTACACACGATATTTTGTTAAACTATACTTTAATATGTACTGCAATTATTATTTTTTAAATTCATATTAGAATTTATTTTTTTAATTTTGCGTTGAATTTTCATTACAAACACATAGTCCATACTGCATCAATCTAAATCTACTAAAAGCTGCATGCAATATTTTCAAAGTACATTTATTGTTAGTGTTTAAAATGAGTTTCAAAGCTTAAATATTTTCCCGTTTATTTTGTATTTAAGCAGAATTTCTTGAAATTTTTGGGTATTTATGCTAATATTTACTTAACAAAAACTCACAAAAAATTTATTTTCTTATCATTTTAAAGTTTAGAATAAGGCCTTTCTTATGATAGTTATTAAATATCTCTAGAGTAATTTGTTAATTTTTTATTAATTTTTTAAAAAAGCTCCCGCTTAGTCAAAAAAAGCTAATTTTATTTTTATTTATCATTTTCTAAAGATCTACCGGTCGTATGATTTTGAGATCAGCTAAAAATCTGTATATTTCACATTCGTTAAAAAAAAAAAGATTATGAAAATATCTTAATTAGGTGTGTGTAGATGGCATTTTTAATAAACACAGATAGCAAAATTAAACATTTGTTTTCTTTTCAAACGGGAGAAAAAGAGGGAAGGTCAGTGAGAATTGTCTCGTAACTGAAGTGGTCAATCTAGTTTTTTCCGGTGCCTACTTGAAAAGGAATCTAGAATCTAATCCGTGAGCTATTTGCCGAGCTCTTCGTGGTAGCACTTAATCTGTGTATCGGAAAAAATTTTCGGGAAACATGTAAATTCGACCTCGGGTTCTTCTCGCTTCGGAAGGAACTCGATGTGCTTGTGGTAGAGCCCCAGGTTCGGCACGCGTGCCATAGGTTCACCGTCCCTGGCCCTTTGGCACATCCCGGCCCTGGCCCGGGGCACCCTTGTTATAAGTAAAAAGATTTTATTTTTGTATTAAAATGTTCCAGAATTAGTTGTGAAAGTTTTTCTCAAATTCACAACTTTTAAAATTATTTATATGTAACATACAAAATCTCGATACTTGAAATTTCCTTTGATTTTTAAATGAAATGTGCTTGAAAATTATTTTAAAAATCAACAAATTGAAATAGTTTTCAAATAACTTATTGCATTTTAAGTTGTATTTTTTGCCTTATTTGATGGTCAGTAGTTAAATTTGAGGAAAAGGAGAAATGAATTGCTTAAATTGTTGCCTAAGAAACATTTTTTTTTTCCGCAAAATTTATGTTGAGGAATATTTTTTTAGCACAAATGATTTTTTTTTCTTTGCGGTTAAACTATGGTATTTTGCATTCATGATAGTTTATTGGAAGTAAATGCAAGTTTTAGCACAAATGCTGTAATTTGAAGAATATTTTGCAAATTTTGTATAAAAATATATAAATTATCTAAAGAAGACAAGAATCTGCTTGCAATACATTCTCGTAATCTCAGCATAAAAAATTCCACTAATGAGTTTAACAGTGTATTTAAAAATATTTTCAAACAAGACCAGTGAAGCAGGGCAGCGCCTTCTAACCTGAAAAAACTTAATAAATTGTTTGAAAAGGATAAATATGTCAATTGATAAAGCCTTAAGTTTATATTTAACCTAACTTCCTTGTCTTGCTTTTAGTTGTCAAGGTACACTTGAAGAAATACTTTAGGTAATCTAGATGAATGTACACATTTGTTTTTTCAACAGATACATTGAGAATGCTACTTAGAGCGGTTGAAAAGAATAAGAAATGTAGTAAGCCAAATATTTCTTTGTTTGTCTTTTTTGAATATTTTATGCTACAAAAATAATTTAGTATTATAAATATAATTATTAACATTAAAATATTTGTATACTTGATATAGATGCACTTATTACAGATTTAGATCTTTATATTCCAAAATTTAAATTTAACAGGAATAAAAAACTCAAATGGAAGTTTTTAAAGAGTGCCTCTATATTCGATGTAATTTTTTTAAAAATAATTATTGATATTACATATATATAATTAATATTTATCGAATGTTTCTTATTCTTTTAAATTGCCTTAACTAGTATTAACTTACCTCTTGAAAGTTATAATTCTCATTTAAAAATCTAGTATAAATTATGGGAAAAGTACCTGTAACATTACTACAGTTTCTTAGTAGCATTACAGATGTTTTCAGTGAATATACAAAATAAGTTTTTGTAATGCTATTTAAGACTTTTTAGTAAGCATACAAGAAAATTACATATAATCGTTACACATATTTTCTTAGTTAAAATACTAAAAAAGACCTGTAACGTCTGCTAACTATTTCTTAGTGAAGATACAAGAGAAATATCTGTTTTAGTACTAACCATGTCTTAATAAAAATACTAAAAAAACAAATGTAACGGCTACTAACAATTTTTTAGTGAAGATACAAGAGAAATATCTGTAATAGTACTAACCATTTCTTAATAAACATACTAAAAAAACACCTGTAACGGCTACTAACAATTTCTTAGTGAAGATACATGAGAAATATCTGTTATACTACTAACCATTTCTTAGTAAAGGATACAGGAGAAGTACCTGTATTACTACTAATCCTTTCTTAGTATACGTACTAAAAAAGCACCTGTAATGGCTACTAACGATTTCTTAGTATGTTCACTAAGGAAGTCGATGTATGTTTACTAAGATTAATGCAGTAATGTTACTTAAGAAGAAGCTGTATTGGTTACTAGAAAAGTTCGTGGAATTCCAGTTGCCTAGAGATTCTCTAGTAGTACTACAGATTTTTTTTTTTTTTACAGTTTAGTATATAGAAAGAAAATGTAAGCTTGATGATCCTCGCCCGGCCCGAGTCTGGTGAAATAATTAAGCCCTGATTCAGACATGATGCAACTCCCAATGCCGATCTTTGCGCCGGACATGTTATACAGGGTAATTCTTAATTGTTTTTACGAAATAAGAGGGGTAATACTGATAGAGTACCCATCCAGACGATCAATAATTACATAGGAACATGGGGTCGCAAATCACTTATTGAGTCACCAATACACGGTGTTCTACCCTAATCGAACATGGGTTTCCAGCAAACTGAAGTATATTACAGTCGAGCCCCGATTCAACGAATCGCGATTTAACGAATTAGCGAATTTTTTTATGGTCCCGACGAAAATGGAACAAAAATACTTCGATTTAACGAATTTATAATCTATTAATTTAACAAATAATTTTCGATGTAAAAAAATGAAAAATTGAAAAAAATTCTAATATTTATAAAATAATTTCAGTATTCCTGATTTTCAATTTTCTGAATATGTATCTTGTGACGTAGAAATATCTACTTGCGAACATATACATTACAACGAGGTTATTCATAGCAGTAGTAATGGATCGGATGAAGAAGATGAAATAGAGATGAAGCATTCAACATTCTAAGAAGCAGTTAGCAGTTTAGATTCTTTGAAAAGGAATTTGATGGCTTATAATATTGATTGTTGAAAACAATGTTATTACAGCTTCAGGAAAAAATCGATAAAGAAGTTTGGAATACAAAATTGAAATAAAGCAAACAAACTTCTACAAAAGATATCTTATAATTTATATACAAAATTTTAATAAATGAGATTTTTTTCTTAATTACAATGCTTGTGATTTATAGCGGTGCGTAAAAAAATGAATTTTTATAGCGTATTTTCTTAAAGCAACAAATATTTACCATCATTATAAAAGTAAATAAGCATTGTTCTTTTTATTTATAATCTTTTTCTAACTTGTTCTGTTGTATGAAAAAATCCTTTGATTATCCCAATTTAACGAATAATCTCGATTTAACGAACAAACTTGCTAGTCCCGAACGATTCGTTAAATCGAAGTTGGACTGTATAATGAAACTTTTAATTGACATGCTCGCTTTTGTTGTAAATATGATAACACACAAAAAATAGGTGGTAGAAGTTTCCATTATACACGCCAGCAGTATGCATTGGACGCTCCACATTTTGAACTGTGATGATCAGTTCATACAGTATCATCGATTGTGTGAGTACCCTGTTTTTCCAGAACTTTTTCTGAAGTTATCACATTTCGTACAAAATAAGGTACATATCGTTACATTTTTATTGCAATATTTTTATTTTTCGCAAAATTATTACCGTCATGCCGACTTCAGTGAAGGTAGTATTTGTGACTCAATAAGGGGTTTGCGATCCCATGTTCTATGGTCATTATTACTCGTCTGGATGGGTACTATCACCCCTCTTATTTTGAAAAACAATTTAGAATCACCCTGTATCTCTGTACTGATGTTGTCTATCAAGTATCGGCTCATGCAGCTTATCGCCTGAGTCGCGTTCATTGAAAACTGTTGATATTTTATTGGTTTAGTTTGATCCTTTAAATCTGTATATCGTGCCGAATGTTTTTGTCGGTTCGGCCCGACCCGGCACGTTAAAAAAAAAAAATTCTTTAATCCGCCGGGCCAGCCCGTTGGAAAGTTTTCATCATTTACGGGCTTCGGGCCAAGCCCGGACCCGTGCAGACCTCTAACCTGGCCCACGCAAGGCTCCTCTTTCTGTTTATCAAGGCTCTTAAGGGGACAGTTTACCTTTTCAACAATTTCGTTTAATTTTAGGTGCGTTCGTAATTATATAAATACGTAGCACGTATAGTCATCGTTCAGTCCGTCTGTCTGTCTGTCCGTCCGCATATAACAGAGCAAAAACTACCCAACCGAACGGTCTGAAATTTTAAATATATGATTGTTGCAAAGTTTTATTGAGCCATTTCAAGTTTTATGAAAATCGGATGTATGGTTTAATTACAGGGAGATTCAAAAGTTTTTCTTTACATTACGGCCAATGGGAAAAAATTATTGCGTGTGCATTTTAATGATGTTACAGTCTTCCGAATGGTCTGAAATTTTAAATATATAATTGTTGTACAATTTTGTCGATTTATTTCAAATTTTATAAAAATTGGATGTATAGTTTAATGACAGGGACAGTCAAAAGTGTTCCGTTACATTACGGGGAATGGGAAAAAAATTATTGCAAGTGCATTTTAATGATGTTACAGACTATGCACTTATGAAGTGCAAAACAATATACATTCAGTACAATATGGGGTGCAAAAAATATTTATAAATCTAGTTATAGTACGAACGCACCTCATTTGCCACGTTTGACGAGCAATTTCCTACTTGTTTAAAATAGGGTTCAAACGGTGAACTCACTGCATTTCAACGTTCGACTAAAAGTACATAAAAAGTTTATAAAAATTTGAATTTTTTTTAAAATCCTTACTACTTTTTTAAAAATTTATATTTTTTCCCAATTATTTTTTTAAGATTTTCAAATGTGTGTTACACAAGAATACTCATGGAGTTTTAGATACGTCTAATTTTACATTTACTATAACTATTTTTACTGATATTTTTTTACTTTAAGCGATCAAATCTAACACATCATCACATACTTTTATTTTTTTTTAAATAACAAGAAACCAGAAGGCTAAATCCATGTGCAGATTTATCACATATATAATTGTCTGAGCGAAGCGAAGGCTAATACTCAGCGAAATATTACTGTCCGGACACTTTACTACTACGATGGATATTAACGCCATGTCCTACTAAAAGAAAAAGCCTAATAAAAACCTTTCGTCAAGCATAACTCAAAAAATATTTGTCGGATTTCGTTTCTGATTGCACCAGAAGGTACCTATGAGGGTCGCCTACTGAATGCACCTACTATGAAAAATAAGTTCCAAACCGTTTAAAAATTATATAGAAAAAACTCTTAAAAAAGCACAGTTTACCTGCATACGTCACAGAAATTTGGTGTGCGTCACTTTCACCGGTTGATGTTTTCGTAGACAACTGGTTTGAACACATGGAGCAAATAAGAAAAAATACGCACGCAGTAATAGATCAGTTTCAACCACGTGATCACAAACCTTGCAACAACCCGTGGCAACCAGTTTTGGTGGGCAAACAAATAATAAAACAGTATTCCGTACCACGGTGACCGTTTTTAGCCTGTTGTATAAAATCTGGCATGTTGTATGACATACAATTGTGGATGATTAAAACAAAAGACATGAGTGATTATTGATCCGGGAGGTTACCTTTCTCTGGATGTCTGTCTGCCTATCATACAGCATGCAATTTTCTTGTAAAGGATGATATTATTATGCAGTAAAACCTCCATAACGGACACACCCGATTAGTGGACACCTCTATTTAGCGGGCATTTTTTCGATTACCAACCCTTAAATAACTGTACATTTTTTACTCTCAGTAGAGGACACCTCCAAATAGAGGACAAATTCTACCCTCCCGAGGTGTTCGCTATTCAGAAGTTTTACTGGTAAAACCTCCATAGCGGACACAACCGATTAGCGGATACCTCTACTTAGCGGACATTTTTTCGATTACCAACTCTTAAATAACTGTACCTGTTTTACTCTCAGTAGCGGTCACCTCTAAATAGAGGACAAATTCTGCATTCTCGGGGTGTCCGCTATTCAGAGGTTTTACTGTATATAATATTGATAATTATTTTACAGGACCGCACAAAAGAATAAGAATATATGAAACGAATATAAACTAAATTCGGGATTGGTAGATCGCTGATGGTAATGTAATTTTAGGATGTTGTTACAGTCATCCGCAGCATGTTTTTAGAGTTTCGTTCATCTAACGAGACACTACCTGTCTCACTCCTTTGTCTGTCTGTTTGTCCGTCTGTCACAGAGCCCGTTCTCAGAAACTATATATGTGTCGGAGACTGAACACCACACATCAAACGGCAAATAATAACATTTTGAAAAAGGCTTAATATTTAACCCTTTAGGCTCTAACTTGTGTATTTTAAGCAATTTTTCTAACTCAGCCCCTAATTAAGTTGGAGACATGAAAGTTTGCATACTTGTAGGCTGAACACTTGCGATAATACGATAAATCATAAAATTTTGAAAAAGTCACATTTAACCCTCCGGTCTCTAACTTCTGTATTTTAAGCAATTTTTCTAACTCATCCCCTAACTAAGTTGGAGACTTGAAAGTTTGCATACTTATAGCTGAACACTTGCGATAACACGATAAATCATAAAATTTTGAAAAAGTCATATTTAACCCTCCAGTCTCTAACTTCTGCATTTTAAGCAATTTTTCTAACTCAGCCCCCAATTAAGTTGGAGACATGAAATTTTGCATACTTATAGCTGAACACCTCACATCAAACGACAAATAATAAAATTTGAAAAAGGTCTAATATTTAACCCTCTAGGCTCTAACTTGTGTATTTTAAGCAATATTTCTAACTCAGCCCCTAAATAAGTTGGAGACATGACATTTTGCCATTTTGCATACTTATAGCTGAACACCTCACATAAAACAGCAAATTATAAAATTTTGAAAAAGTCTAATATTTAACCCTCTGAGCTCTAACTTGTGTATTTAAAGCAATTTTTCTAACTCAGCCCCTAATTATGCTGGAAACAAAATTTGCATACTTATAGCTGAACACTTCACATCAAACATCAAATTATAAAATTTTGAAAAAGTCTAATATTTAACCCTCTGAGCTCTAACTTGTGTATTTAAAGCAATTTTTTTAACTCAGCCCCTAATTATGCTGGAAACAAAAATTTGCATACTTATAGCTGAACACCTCACATCAAACGACAAATAATAAAATTTTGAAAAAATCTAATATTTAACCTCTAATATTTTGTCTCGCGCAATTTTTAAATTTAAACTGTTTTGCAATACTATTTTTTGTTCATTTTGCATAATAAGTGTAATGTAACGTAATTTGTTCTATTTCAGATTTCTAACGCATGTTAATGAATTTATTTTACAATATCCTTTCTCTTTTAAAATTCACATGTAAATATAGTTTTTATGGCGTAATTTCCAATAAGTGCCTGCTTTTTATACCTAATTATTTAATTCCAATTTGAAGGTTTTTTTCTGTTTATAATAGTAACGTGTAAATAATTTTTTTTACTTGAAGCAAACATTATTGTTTGCGCTGTTTATACAGTTGGCAACAGTTTAAATTAATACCATTTTCTAAAATATGTAAAAAATATCTGTCAAAATGCTGAACATTTGAATTTAAAATAGAAATAAAACCTCAAAAAATGAGTCAAATTAAAAAAATTAATGAAATCTGCAGACAGGGAACTTCTATTGAATAAAATGATCTAAAAATGATTAAATTCCCATGTATAGCTTTTGCTCTTATAAAATTTTTTTAATGGAACGATTTTGTCCAACTTTAGCATTAAATATCTCTTAAAATAATTCTTCTATTTGAAAACTGTATGCATTAGTGTGTTGATCAAACATTTCGCTATAATACCACCGATTTTCATATATTTGTATGCAATAGTTTTCTTAATATTAACGAAGAAAGACCTCCGGTCACAAAAAATTCAAAACCGGCGGCGGCGGCGGTGACAGCGTTAGTTACTTTTTTATAGAATAGAGAGATATAAAAATGAAAACTTGTCTATCTGTCTGTTTGTAATTCTATAAAAAATCCACAATTTGGAAGCCAAAATTGTGAAGAGATACGTACATGTGTATTAAAACATGGCCGAGACAACTAAAGTAATCCGGAATCGAAATAAATTATACTTAATTTTTAATTAATTAAAAACCACCAATTTAACAGCAATTTCTTATCAAATTTAAACATTTTTCGTTATAGCAGTTGCCAACAATTAAAAAACACAATAAAATTATTACTACAACAATTAATTTTCTACTGCAAGATTTCCACGTGAAAAATGAAAATGAAATAAATAGTTTGCCGAATTAAAAAAAAAGGTGAATATTACGTCATAACTTTTCTATTGCAAGATATTCACGTGAAATATGAAAATGAAATAAATGGTTTGACGAATTTAAATGAAAGTGAATATAACTTCATAACTTTTCTATTTCAAGGTTTCCACGTGAAAGAGGAAAATATTACATCATATTGGAAATATAAAGGGCATGGTGGATATAGTATAGCGTCATATGAGTGTGAAAAATGTATTGAAGCATGATAAAAACCCGATTAGGGAAATATTGGCGTATTTTAACATTATTGCTCCAATTATATATTGAAATAAGTTCATTTATAGCTGTATTCTTTTGCGTCTGTTATATACATTTATACATTTTTATATAGCGTTTTCATATGATTCATTGAACAACATTTCGACTGCTTTTTTTAATGTTTGTTTTGTGTTGTATGTTAAATTTTGAAATTGATTTTTCAGAACAAACATCCTTCAAATTCTGGGCAACGCCGGCACTTTAGTTTGTAACAGATAAATGGCTTTTGTATCTGTACATCTAATGCTAATATTGTAAAGCGTTATAATATTATAAAGTATATAATATTATTAATGCTTGTACGTTTGTGAGGTGTTATCTCTCAAACTACATAGCCAACTTAAAAAAATGTTGGTGGCCATCTCTGCTATGAAAAAAAGACTATTTTATGTCAGTGCAAGAACCTACATCGCTGCAGGAGCAAAAAAGTTCTAAAATTGTGATTTCTGCGATATTGATTGGGTTAGAAACTTTAAATTTGGTGCGGTAGTTACTTTTAAGATGTGAATACTCGTAATTAACGCTCTATAAAAGGTTCAATTTGATGGATAAACGTAAAAATTTCTAGAAAGGTTCTAAACTATGATTTATTTGGAATACTGAAATTTTTGGGATACTGTTGGGGTTAGAAACTAGAACTTTGGCATGGTAGTAATTAATAAGATGTAAATGCTCGTTGTAGAACGAATTCTAAAAAATAGAAATACTAAACAAAGCGGAAAAAGATCTAAAGATGATCTAAGTAACGAAGAACATGGAACTGTTAGGAATATAAATATGAAAATTGACATGGCTGTATTTATCATGACGTAAATTCTCGCAATAGAACAATTTCTAAAAATGTCGCTATATAAAACAGTGCAGAAACAAAAACTTTCAAAAAATTTCTATTTCTCTGTTACTGCTGAGCCCAAAATCTTGAAATTTTGCTTCGGGTTAGTTTTAAAATATACAATTGTCTCTATGAATTGTTTCTAAAAAATTTAAAATTTAAAAAGATAAAATTAACGGAAAACGATCTCAATTACCATTAATTTGGAATTATTAGATACAGCAACTTTAAATATTTCATAATGCTGCATTTCCTCCGCAAAACATGCGATTTAAATGCAACAAAGCTGATAGATACCCACCTAGCATTAAATAAATTGTGTAAATATTGAATAAAGATCTGTATGAAACAGTGAGTAGGTTGCCCGAAAGTACTTGTTAAAGTGTTCCTTCTCTAGGCTTTTCTCTCTCTCGCCAAGGCCACTAACAGAGGGAAGTGCCGTTTTAAATGTGATGAATTTTTTATCCGATTCATTTTTCTAGACATTTTATCATAAGGTCATATTGTCAATTATCATTAGTAGATTTTTTATATATTAACTTATTCTGGTGAAATTTTGTAATCGGGTTCATATTGGCGTATGTTAGCTTGCATGATTTGCTGAATAAATATGTATGGATTTGTAAATTACTTCAAATGACACTTTGACAGCTCAAAATTTATGCAGACGATATATTCAGATCTTGTGTCATACTTTATGTTGTAATCATTGCCGATTTCTTTTATTTAATACATGCTAAATACAGCTCAATTTGTGCAGAATATGTTTGAAAACAAAACAATACAGCGTATGTAGTGGCCAGCATACACTCATCATTTAAATCCGATCGAGCATATCTAAAACACACTCTAACGAAGCATTGCATGCCACTTTTGATGTATTCGGTACTTTGATACTATATTAGATTTTGAGAAGAGAATTCCTTAAATGTTATCGACAATCTCATTCCATCCGTGGAAAACAGATATTCTACAATATTAACTATTCCGGGGGAGCACACACCATTTAAAGTATAGTCCATTCTTTTTAAACATCATAATTGTCATTTAAAGTTACTCAAATTGGTGTGGAGCGTCTGATTATGCTCTTGACATCATTTTATACAGTTAAAATTCCGATATAAGTAAATTAGTGTTTCATTTTCTATTTTACCTTTAATATATTGCGTACTTTCAATTTTATATCCATGCATGGCTGTCTTGAATGGTTTGATTTCCCATTTTTTTTTAAACAGTGTATACGAATTTATATATAAGATTTTGTAATTCTACAATTCGTTTATTTTCATCATTTAAATTTTTCGCAGTATATGGACAATTAAAGATAACATCTCATTTTCTTTGCTTCCACGTGTTATTATTAAATCTATGTTCTCAGTAATATCACTCAGACTAATCCCTCTGAGGGAAGTCCTAGTAAAGAACATGTACAGTCGTGGAAAAAAAGAAGTAAACACCCCTTACTAATTCTGCAAAAAATTATCGTAGAAGAAAGTTACTGATACCACACGATTGTTAATAAAGGCTACTTTTAAATGATGTATATAAAATTTGCTTAGGGGGCCATCTACATCTTAAAACGAACCATTATTTTCTTTTTTCAATAGCAGTACATAATTCTGACAGCATAAATGAACTCTACACCCTTCAATTAGCTTAAAAACAAATTTTTATGCAATTCGTACGTAAGTTTCTGAGAAATTAATTATTTTAAAACGAACGTATTTTAAGGGCTGTATCCAAATTGAAGTTCAGTACTCGATTATTGAAAGCAGTCATTGAGGACTGCTCTGCTAGATTACAGTACAGCATAAGAAATTTCAAAATATCTAGTCACTTTTATCATAGACGGCCCCTTAAACCATCATTTTGCCGTTTTTAAGAATAATTTGAAAAGTACTTGGAAGAAAAATGTGAAATTTTGGATTTCCATGAAGCAGGACTTAATAAATCTAAATCCATCAAAAAATTGCAGGTTGCAATTCATAATTTTTTTCGAATATTAATTTCATAATTCCTAATTCATGTGATAAAATTACAAAAATTGCAAATTCAACATATTTATGTTTGAGTATTTCAGTATTCTTGCTACACAAAAAATTAGCAAATTAGGAGTATAATTTCAGGAGATATGAATAAAAATATGAAAATATAATTTAACATTAGAAGCATTCAATTTTGAATGTTTATAATTCAAAAACTTATCATTCAAGTGACTTGAAATTTGGTGTCTAGGCATAGTTTGAACCGAAAATTTGAAATATCTCGTTAAAATTGGATATTGTCATTGAAAAAAAATGAAGTTTGAGTTCGTTTTAATATGTAGATGGCCCCCTAAGCAAATTGTACATACATCCTTTAAAAGTAGACTTTATTTCCAATCGTTCAGTATCAGAAACTTTCTTCTACTATAATTTGTTGATGAGTTAGTAGGGGTGTTTACTTTTTTTCCCACGACTGTTACAAACAAATTTAAATCTCTATCTCATATACAAAAACAGCCTTAGCATTTTTAAAACAGGAAAGTGAAGAAAATATAAACGAGCAAAAAAAGCCATTTAAAGTTTTAATTTGTGTTTTTGAGTGTATTAACAAAATTTACAACATCTCGCGATATAATTGCCGTATGGGTAAAAGTAAGGTGTCAAAATATTCACAATCAATCAGGCTTTCATTTAATATTAAAAAAGAAAAATCGATTTTTTTAAAACCAAATTTAAGGTAAACTGCCACTTTAACCAATTATTTCAAAAAATGGATTTGAAAACAATAATTCGCAGAATTAAGAAGAGAAACCAGATCAGAAAATCATGCATAAAACATAGAATGTGAAAAACTTTCCAACACAGTCAGAATACTTTAACAAAACTTCACAGTTTCATAGGTGAAAGATGAAGCCTAAGTAAAATGCATAACACATTTGAAAATCCAAATTCAGCAATTACCATCCATAGTCGGAAAATTATAAAAATTATTTTGTTCAGCCCTGTATATATCCTATACATTTGTTTATATGCTATATAGTTTAATAAAATTTCGTTCGGCTAGGAAATGCCTTAGCACAGTAGAAAATTCCCCTTCAACAATTTCCGTCGATAAACGGAAATATATTAAAGTCTTTTGTGTAGCCCTGTTTAGGATCTGTAGAATTTGTACACAACAAGTAATATGTTACAAGTACAGTGTGTACACGTGTATTAGTTACATTTAAAAAAAAAGCATAAAACGATTAAAAACGCATTTCCGGTACCTCAAACGATTAAAAACGCAATTATTGTTCATAGGCCAACCAAAGACTGTAACTAAATCCTTTTGTGTGCCCCTGTAAATGAAAGATGAATGTTATGCCCACCCTATTCTATAATAAACATCATTCAGAACACCTCAGTGATATATATGTATATACAATAGAACCTCTTTTATCCGAAACTCTTTTAACCGAAATCCAATTTTAAAGATTTTTTTTTTTAACTCTTACATTCCTTGTGTGCAAAATTCATTTTGAAAGCTTTATTTTAACTATCATATTCCTTCTGTGCAAGCGGTCATTTTCGAATTACAAGTACATATAAATATTTTCGTTCTCCTTTCTAAAAGTTCCTTTGAATTTAACTTGAGCTCCCGTAAGCTGCGTAGTTAAGCGAATAAAACGAACAAATTAGCATTTCTAAAGCTTTTAAATGTTTTGCAAAAGGTTTGGCATAGCTGGAGCAGCCGTAAGACTGTGATACTGGGGAACTAATAATATTTAAAAACTCCGTGATAGACCTTCAAAGCAAAAACAATCGAAACTGCGACAGACAAAACATTGGGTCAAACCCTTGTGATATATGTAAAATGTACTTAATTTCAAAATTAAAATTCAAGTAATTTATTCTTCTTTCTATTTTGCTATTGGTTTATTTTTATTAAGCACTTGTTAGCATAATAAGAAATATTGCATATATTTCTCCTTAATCTTAAAATTGAAGCATTCTCGATTATCCAGAAATTTCGATTTTCCGAAAGATGGTCGGTCCCAATTACTTCGGATAATCGAGGTTCTACTGTATATCAATTTCAATATGTTTGAATTGTGTAACGTTACTAAAATATACCGCAAACGATTTTTCACCATAGGCCGTCATCTAACGCACTTCTTTTGAGACTCCTTGTAAAAGTCCTGTAAATGCTACACACTTCATTTTCAATACTGAACACGCCATAATAAACCTCAATGACGTATATTAATTTTAAGGCAATCCGTGTATATTTACGTGAGTTAGAGCACGGACAGACGGAGAGACAGACAGACAAACCGAATTCATAAACACTTTTTTCAACTATGTTGGAAAGTGTTACAAAAAAGGATAAAGACTAGAGAACATGAATTCTGCTTTTTCAGAATTTAGTGTCGCCCCCGGCATTTCCATTACTTCATTTTCTTCTGATGGACTGGTGGTTTCTATTATTATGAAACAGCCATTATAAATGAAGCGTTAGGTGAAGATGAAAGAGCAGTCGTAAAAAGTTAGAACTCTGATTTTCTGGTCAGAATGGAAAAAAAACGGTCATAATTTAAAAAAAAAAAAAAATTATGGCCATTTTTTTTTCCCATTCTGACCAGAAAATCAGAGTTCTAACTTTTTACGGCTGCTCTTTCATCTTCACATAGCGCTTCATTTATAATGGCTGTTTCATAATAATAGAAACCACCAGTCCATCAGAAGGAAATAACTTGGTTAAGTGGGACTCTGATAATCGGGACTCTACTGCAAAACATATTTTAATTTTAAGACTTAAAGCACATGCTTTTATTTTATGTAAAATGACGTCATTTGCATTAATATAGATAGTTAAAATTAAATATAGTTTATAATAGCTCCATGTTTCATCATAAACCCTTCATTTATATTTTTCTCAAAATAGCATGTATTTTAATTAATTTTTTTTCAATTTTTATGAGAAAATGGCTACAAAAAGATATAATTGCTATTTTTCAACAATTTTTTCGTTACTTTCTACAGAAATGGAGTACTTGAGTTGCCAAAATGAAACAAATTCCGCTAAAAACTACAAAAAAATTAATATTTTAACAATAAATGGAGATACAGTTTTCAAACAAATTACATTAAAAAGTACTTTTTTTTCCAATACAACGGTATAAGCATTGAAAATGTGCAATGCTCAGAAGTTTTAAAAAATGTTGTAGAGTATTTAATCGCACAATGAAACATCGGCTTTTGTTTCACGGCTAGCGTACACAAGGTAATGTTATTTATTGGAGATAGAATAAGCTGGGAGAAAGAAATAGCATTCCGGGGGCTAAAAAGTTATACTTACTAATAGCTTCATATTTAAAGAACTCCTTATCAGAAAACGATTTGTGACTGTTTTACGCAATTAATGTACCCCTGCATCAGTACCTCCTTATATACAAACTGATTGCAACAATTTCAGTGATTAAATTTTATGGTGATTCTATTTCTATTGCTGTTCTACAACACAAAAGTTACTAAACGCGATTTTCTAGTAATTTCTTTGCATTTCAGCTGTCTTCCATGAAAAAATATATCACTTAGATTTAATTGCATTTCACAATCATCAACCTTCATAAAAAACGATTTGTTCTCCAGAAATAGCAATAGCAGCTGTATTCTAGAGAAAATATCTCATTTTAATTTCGCAATTTTATGACATTCATAAAAATTTTATAACAGTAAGGTATTCCACGTGTACCTTCCTCTCCCTGTTTACCAGGGCTGCGGAGTCTGTGGGGAAAATGGCCGACTCCGACGACATCTATTCCGACTCCGGGCTGGCTACTGTACTAGTGTTGCCTGTTGGTCAAAATAATGATGAAATATAAGAAAAAGAAAGCTAAAATCTCACTATTTCGGCATTGATTCTCTTTTTAGGGCTTCAGAAATAAAAAATGAAAAAAATATTATATTTTCCGATTTATTAATTTTACAATTTCGCGCCCGCAAACCCGAAAAATCCAACTGTCGATGTCTAAAGAATACAAAATGGCAATTTTACTATTTTGGGTCTGCGGACGGAGAAGAAAAAGCGAAATCGTTACAATTTAGTTCTATGGAAAGTAGGGGGAAAAAATGCAATTTAGCAAATTACAACGACCATTTGGAAAATGATTTTTTCAAAGACTAAAATTTAAGACATAAAATATAGCACGGAGTTGATCATACATTACGTACGCCATGAATTAAACATTAATAGTGTTATTACACGTAAAAGTTGCAAGCGACAGAAATCGCCTGCGACTCTATCCACCTGAAACTTAAGTATTATCCAAGCATTTCATTGGCTGTTCGGGAAAAGGCTTTTCCATCGTCAGATTTCCAAGAAATCTGACGGCCAATTTTAAATGAAATTTATTTCTTAAACTTCTAAACATCTCACAGTATTACTTTGTATATCGTCGTATAGAGAAAAGAATGTACTTTTAAATGCAATTTGTTTGAAAGCTGTATCTTAATTTGTTTCTGAGTTATTAATTTTTTTTTTGTAGTTTTTATTACTTTTTTGTCATGGTGGCAACATTCTGTTGTCCATCTCTGTTGAAAGTAAAGGGAAATATATATTACTGTATAGACCAATCAGAAAACGAATAAATTGCAGATTAAACCAATAAAAACCTTCAGATATGCTTTTGATTTCCTACCCTGACGAGGACAATAACCATTTTTCCAAATGGTTAATAAAGATGATTTTGGATTGGAAGAATTATTTTGGAAATAATTCGGATTCTGCGAAATCTAATGAAAAAAAAAAAAATCCATTTTTTGAATTAATTTTACAATTTTGGCTTTATTTCGGGTTCTGCAGACCTGAAAAATCCGAAATTCAAAAGGTGAAAGATAACGAAATTTCGCTATTTTATCATTATTTTGGGTACCGCCGATTCAGAAAAAAAAAAAAAAATTACAATTTCATCTTATTTTGACTCTTGTGCACAAAAATAAATAAATAAAGGAAGGATATTTTAGAATTTTGACTTTTGGTCATACAGACCGGAAAATTTTGAGGGGGGGGGGAGAGGAAAAGGCTTCTATAACATTGCTATACCGGGTTCTTAGTTTTCTTGCCTCCAAAAATAGCAAAATTTATAATTTTCGCATTACCTCCGGTAAGAGATCTGCATGAGCCGCAATTTTAAGGTACGTCCCCTAAAAAGTTAGGCAATGCCGTTTTATTTATTCTCATCCCAGTCATGCCCATCGTAAATTGTTCCTACTTTATCGGCTCAGTTTGATTCTTTCAAATTTGTTGTATTGGGCTTGTCAGCCTTTTAAATTTTTTATTAGTCTGATCCGGGTCATTAATATAAATTGTCTTAATTCTACTTACACTGCCTGATTGAAAAATTGTCTTCATTTTTCGGGCCTTGGGTACTTGCAGACCTTTGTACCTCGGGTTCTATCAGACAACCCCAAAAATACGAGGGGAAGTACTTATACACTAAATGTAAAATATCTACAGGTCATATTCAAAATATTAGAGTAACTGAGAAAAAGTAATAAGACAAAATTATTTTTCATTTATTTATTTTTGGTACTAAGTAAATGCAATTAAATTTCTTATAAATAAAGAGCAGTGTAACGCATCCGGGGTCGTACCCATCGATCTTACCAGTCTCCGATAAGATGGAGCCACGTTAGGCTTAATTACGATTTGAGATGTGTAAGATAAAACTTATCTGCCTAAATACAAATCTTTTCTACCTGAAATCCTTTCTGTTCAACATAATTTATTCAAAACTAACAAAAGCTGAATGATTTGCGCAGTAGAAATTTAAAATAATTTATGCATCATGAAAAATCGGGACATTTGGCGTCCCGCGCAGCGGTTACGCGGGACAGGTCCTGGAGCCCCTGAAAATCAGGACATACCGTGTAAATGGGGATACTTGGCAAATAATAAGCTCGACGCAGCAGTGGTCGTTCGTTAGCTTCAGAGCCCCGAGCCCCCAGTTCCTGCTTTCGGTGTCTTTAATTTGTGTAATTTCCCTTTAAATTTGCCCGGTTTTAATATTTGATTTTTTTTTCAACTTGTCTTCCGCTAGAGTCTCTTATACTCGGGATGTGCTGCGGACCTATGAACCTGACTTCTGCAAAAGAGTCGGAATAAGTGAAGAAAAGCTTAAAGGATCGCGGACGGAAAGAGGCCGCTCACCACGGCGGGAATCTGCACTGCCCGGTCCCGTGAGAATAAACTGAAATAAACCAAAAATTTGTATGATTTATATCCTTAACCCGATTTTTTATGAATTTATATTTTTAAAGGAAAAATCCTCGAAAAAATATTGATATTTAACGATAAAAGCCCTCGTAAGTAGGCATTTTCTTGTTTTTTCACGAACGGCCGTTTCATGGTTGAAGAAAAATTTCTTGTTGTCCGAACTCATTAAAATTTTTATCGCCGAATATATTTATTCTTCGCGAGGCGCAAAGTGACCTGCAGTCGCAAATTTTTTCAAAAGGGTTAGAAATTCGTATTTTTTTCAAAACCAATTGCAAAGTCGAAAAAGAAGCAGGTCTCAGCTTTTTGTGACTCGGTAGCTTTGAAATTTCACTTTCCTTCTCCCGCACCAATATTAAACCTTCCAATGTTCGGAAATATATGTCAGTATTGAAAATATTGACTAAAATATTGACTAAAATATATGGCCAAGATGTACCCAATGTAATTTTGATATTATGTTTCTAAAATTTAAAAGTAACTATATCATAAGAAGCATTAAGCAGATTTTAAACGTATGTATACGAAAGAGACGTCTCGAAATAGAAAAAGAATAAATATTATACAACAAAGTACAAAATACACACACTCTACAAATAATCGTTATAGAAATTTTTATTGCTTGACTTACCATTCAATCACAAGTGATGCTTCGAAAGTTCTTTCAACAATCTACAAATATCGTCAACGCTTTCTCAATTCCTCCTCCAATTCCAATATTAAAACATCCAATTTTCGACAATATATACCGAATATAATTTTGATACTAGTGTGTATGTTTTTTAATACTAAAACTTAACTGCTTATATAATAATGCTTAATTACTTATGACGATTTTTGTATAATTTTCTTAATTTTTCGTACTTCTATTGTACACCGGCGGCTCGTGAATCGACGTGAACTTCCCATCCTGATAAGCCGACTATTCGCGAATAGCTGATATACAACAGAATAACGGAAAACTATTGATTTTAATAAATATCGTGATCGAGATGAACTCGTTTTTACTCCAATTAATTGACTGAAGCAGAAATTTAAAAAGAAAGTCAAAGTTGATAGATTCCAAGCCGGGACTCGAACCCGGGCCATCAGTATAGCGCACTGATGTTCTACCGACTAAACCACTTGGAACGATACCTAGCTCGGCTTGGAATCTTTTTCACTATATTGGCCTTTGCGCCTTTTAAGCAATTACTTTAAAATTTGATTTTCATTTGTAATATTGTATTCAAGGCGAATGTTTCTCTCTGGAATAATTTCCATGTATTAATATGAAAAATATATTGAAAGTCTTTTAAACAATATCAGAATACAGTGGTGGTCAGAATTATAAAAACAATTAAAAATTGCACAGAAAAACTTTATTTCTGAACTAAATACAGTGAAATTTATACATAAAATGCTTTTTTATGCAAGAAATCATTGTAGAATGCAAAACATTGAAAAATGAAAAATATGAATGTTTTGGCATAATTAACAAAATATGCCATTGTAAAAATTGGACAAAATTATAAGGACAACGAATGTTTTTGCCTGAAACACACTAATAAATAATAATCTTCCCAATCACTTTGATTAGTCTTGACGTCATGGAGTTTGACAGTTCCTTAAGAACTTTCTTGGAAAATTTTGACCAGGCTTTTTTTATGGACGACATGAGCTCTTGCTTGTTTTCATACTGTATACCATTTTTGTACACTTCGTGTGCCAAAATACTCCTCAGATTTTCCATTGGATTCAGATCAGGGATTCTGGCCGTCCAATGAAGTAGTTTCACGAAATTAGCCAAACCACGATTTTGAAGTTTGGGAAACATGTACTGAGGCATTGTCCTGCTGGAAAAAATAGTGTCCACTCGTTATTAACGGTGCTTCCGGTAAAAGATTATCGCCCAATACATCAACATAACTCTTATAATTCATTCTACCCTGCACAATAACTATTGGAGTAGTTCCACCAGTTGCGAAACCTCCCCAGACCATTACTGAACCACCTCCAAATGCACGCTTTGAGAACATGTCTTTTCCTCTACAGAGATCATACTAGAAGTAGTGAAAACCATCTGGTCCATCCAAATTAAACTTTTTCTCATCTGAAAAGACAACATCATCCCACTTTTTTCCCATAGTAAGGCATTTTTTGGCAAACTCCATCCTCAGTCTCTTATGAACTTCTGTAAGAGGCAGTCGTGACAGATGTTTACCATTGTAAAACATATCAAACAATTCAGGCACTGCATTCCAAGTTCAATTCAAGTTTTATTTCTTTTGTAGTTTGTGTTTTGGTGCAAGCTTGCCTTATTATATGGAAATGGACCAATGAAAATCTGATCATCCGGGTATACTCCTACTAGATCGGCATCCATATTTTTTATGACCGGGGGTCTTTCTTCGTTAGTATTAAGAAAACTGTTTTATACAAAAATATGAAAATCGGTGGTATTATAGAGACATGTTTGATAAACACGCTGATGCAGACATTTTTAAAATAAAATCGAATAATTATTTTAAGAGATATTTAATGTTAAAGATGGTCAAAATCGTTCCATTAAAAAAGTTTTATAGGAGAAAAACTATACATAGGAATTTAAACATTTTTAGATCATTTTATACATTGGAAGTTTCCGATGTGCAGACTGCAATTATCTTTTTAATTTGACTCAAATTTGAGGATTTATTCCCATCTTAAATTCAAATTTTCAGCATTTCGAGAGATATTTTTTACACACTAGGGGGCTCGGCCCCCTACTAGCTACGGTCACCAACCCACGTCCAGACACCGCAGACTCTAAATGCACGCTAATTTGATCGGCTTTAAAAAGATTTCGAAAGATTGAATTATAATTTAAAAAACAGTGGCGATCTCCCTATAAACGGATTTCTATTCATTTCTCTTTGATTGGGGAATTTTAATGCCAAATCCGCTGCGGTACTACTTGATTATACAAATTATACAAATTGACATAATTTTTATTTTAAATAACGAAAGAACAAATAAATTAGTACAACATTAATAAAAATACAAATAAAACGTCGAAATCAAAATAACTTGATGACGTAGACACGTGTAACAACATTTCAAAATAAGCTAATATCTATATATATATTACGCTAACGTACGTGGCACAGAAATCGCGATTATTTGTTATTGTTTAATGGCAACGCCCGAGAAACGCATCTGATTGGTTATTGTGTAAGAGTCCTTGCCAGGATTTAGGGCGATCGGGTTTGTGTTTGTTTACGTTTCGCTTTTTCGGTACAATATCTTTCGCTGCAATTATGTAGCTTCAAAATATCATTTGAAATGCCCGTAAAAAATCTCGGTGAATGCTTGAAAGTGAAGAAGAAGCCGAATCTAAATAGATTGGAAACTCAGATAGAATTTGATCGAGAACACCGTCAAGCGATCGGCAAAATAGGCTTAATAACTGTAGCATGCACGCGTTGCTTCTGAAATCCAAATTTACTGATTTAAACGTTCCGGGGCATGCATAACTGTGGGTGAAACGTGCAATTTCTATAAAGCACCGTATTGGAAATGCGAATTAAACAGCAGCAAGAAGTTTACAAAATGTTGTCATGACGCAAAAAGTAATTTTGTACGGACAGGTAGTTTTGACTGTATGGACCTGCGATACGAATTTCAGGTTCATTTAAGAATATTATTACGTGCTTCCCAGGGGTAAGATACAATAAAACCTGCTTAGACGGAAGCGAAAACGACCAGTGATAAATTCGGTTTTATGCAGGTTATTTAAATTGAACAAAGCATAATAGCATTTTTTTTAGGGGTGGGGGGAAGAGCTGGAACTTTTTTTTTTTCGTTTACTGCAGGATTCCGTTATAAACAGGCTTTACTCTATTAGAAAATAAATTTGTTGGATGGTACTTTTTAAAAAACTCTATTTAGTAATTTTGCTTACAACTTTATTATTTCTTTTTCAGTATTACACTTTATGTTGTAGTATTTGTAATTGCTTTTTCATATAAAGATTTTAAATAAAAAATTAAATTATTGAAAATATAATTACATTTTAATTAAATTCATCAGTTAATTTGGAATAAAAAAGTTTAAAGTATGAGACATATAAAAATTAAAGAACTTAACCTTTGACTTTACACAACTTTGGAACCGAACAAGAGTCGGGCCCTGGTAATTTGCACTGTCTCCACCCGGCCCCTCTGTACGGACCTGCGATAAAAATTTCAGATTCATATAAGAATACTATTACGGGCCCGGGCAACGCCGGGCGGGTCAGCTAGTAAAAGGAATTAAACAGTCTTTGTCTCCTGGTATTTTTTAACAAAGCGAAAAGAAAGTTCTTTTAAATGAGACATTTTAAATTAATCGTTTTTAATCTGACGTAATTTTGACCAAGCTATTCTTTCTCTTTTAAATATTCATGAAAATACTTTTGTTAGAAATGAAATATTATTTGCGCTTTCCTAACAAAAATAGTTGAAAAGATCCTCTCAAAATATCAAATAAATGTCTAGCACAATTTATAAATTTAAACTCTTTTGCAATATTATTTTGTGTTCATTTTATGTAATAACTGTAATGTGACGTAAATATGACGTAATGTCTCCTATTTAAGACTTCTAACGCATGTTAATGAATTTATTATTTTACAATATCCTTTCTCTTTTAAAATTCACGTGTATACTTTTTATGACGTAATTTTCAATAAGTTCCTGCTTTTTATACGCAATTATTTAATTTTAATTTGAAAGTATATTTTCTGTTTATAATAGTCACGTGTAAATAAATTTTTAATTTGAAGCAAACATTATTGCTTCCGTTGTTTATACAGTTGGCAACAGGTTAAATTAGTACAATTTTCTAAAATAAGTAAAAAATATCTCTCGAAATGCTGAAAATTTGAATTTAAAATAGAATTAAAACCTTGAAAAATGAGTCAAATTAAAAAAATAAATGAATTCTGCACACCAGGAAATTATAACGTATAAAATGATCTAAAAATTATTAAATTCCGATGTATAGTTCTTGCTCCTATAAAACTTTTTTAGTGGAACGATTTTGTCCAACTTTAGCATTAAATATCTCTTAAAATAATTCTTCGATTTGAAAACTGTCTGCATCAGCGTGTTTATCAAACATTTCTGTATAATACTACCGATTTTCATATTTTTGTATGCATTATGTTTCTTAATATTAACGAAGAAAAACCTCCGGTCACAAAAAATTCAAAACCGGCGGCGGCGGTGGACAGAGGTAGTTACTTTTTTTTAGAATAGAGAGATTTTAGAAAAGGGCAATTATTTTAAACTGTTGCCAATTTTAAAAACAGCGCAAAGAATAACATTTCCTTCAAATAAAAAATTTATTTACACGTGGCTATTATAAACAGAAAAAAACTTTCAAATTAGAATTGATTACGTGTTACAAATCCGGAAAATTTTGAAAATTATATCGTAAAAACTACAGTTACACGTGAATTTTAAAAGGGAAAGAAAATTTTTAAATACTAAATTCATTATTATGTGTTAAAAGTCACAAATGAAGAAAATTACGTCATATTTAAAAAGGCCAAATAAATAAAAGTTGGCAAAACACTTTAAATTAAAAAATATATTTGCACGAGGCATTTTTTTCATATTTTGAGATAATCTTTTCAACTATTATCGTGAATTTTAAGACAGCGCAAATAATATTTCCTTTCTAACAACAAAAGTATTTTCATGTGAATATTAAAAAGAGATTGGAAACTTTGGTGAAAATTACGCCAGATTTAAAACAATGCATTTAAAAGAACTTTCTCATAGCGTTGTTAAAAAGTACCGAGAGACAAAGACTTTGTGTACTTCATTTTACATTTTACATTAGCTTACTTGCAAATTTTTAACTAATTTTTAACATGGATTTCGGTTTGTCTGTTCGCGCTCTAACTCTCGTAAATATACTCGGATCGCACTGAAATTTTTGGTTATTGACGTTTAGCCTAGCACGAACCCTATTTCAAATGAAGTTTGTAGCATGTTTAGTTCATTTACAGTGACAGTCAAAAGTATTCCGTTACATTACGGCCAATGGGAAAAAATCATTTCAAATGAATTTTTAAGGTGTTACACCCTTTCAAACATAATAAAAAATCTATGCATTTACGAAGTGCACTAAAATATGCAGAATATTCTGTAGCATATGCGGTGCAACGAATAGTAACTATTCATTTACAGGGCTACACAAAAGTATTCCATTACAAATGGTATAGGGGGGAAATTGTTTGCGGCGTATTTTAATTATACAAATTCATATATAATAAAATTGATATACGTCGGTGAGACTTACTTATGTTATTTCATGCATAATACAAAGTGCATAGCATTTATAGGAACATACAAAACATTTCAGACAAGTATTTTCTATCCGAAGTACTGTATATTAGCGGCGATGGCAGGGAATGCATTTTTAATTATGATATGTGCTTTTAAGTTTCACTATATTTATGCATACTATATGGTGTGTGTAAATGTTATAGTTGATATACAACAGGGCTACGCAAAAGAATTCGTAAAGGTTACTGAGTATGACCGTAAATTGCTGAAAGGTGGGTTTAAAATGTGTTATGCTGAATTGCATATAGTTTTCTATGAAATGTTTGTAGAATATAGATAAAATGATATACAGGGTCACGCAAAGAATTGGATACATGGCCGCCTATAGATGATAAATTCTGGAAATGCGATTTCAGTAGTTTTAAGAGTGATTTAGTTTGAATTAAAGTTTAGCTAAATAGTGGCGAGTAATAAAGGTACTAGGTAAACAACAGGGCTGAACAGAAGTATTCAAGTATGTTTCCATCTATTAGTATAAATTGCTGAAAGAGAAATTTCAACCTGTTATGCGTTTTCCTGCTAAACTAAATTTTGTATTATATAGTATATATATCAGCTTACAGATCAAATACAGGGCTGTTCGGAAGAATTGGAATAAATATTTGGCTATGGATGGTAACTGCTGAAATCAGTTTTTTAAATGTTTAGTTAGTTATCTTATTTACCTTATTTTCCTAAATAACGAAGTTTTGTAAAAGCTTTCAGGGAGTGTTGGAAAGTGTTTCATAATCTATGTCGTACGCATGATTTTTCTTTCTTGTTTTTAATCAAAGACGAAAACAGCCATTGTATCTCTTAGCAGCGGCGGATTTCGTCTTAAAAATCTCCAATCAAAGGAAAATGAATGAAAACCCGTTTACAGGGAGACCGTCACTGTTTTTTAAAATTATAATTCAATCTTTGTAAGGCCGATGAAATTAACATGCTTTTAGAATCTGGGGTGTCTGAACGGGGGTTGGCGAGCGTAGCTCGTAGGGGGCAGAACCCCTAGTTTAATAAATAATATTTATCGGAGGGCTCCCAGGTATGTGACAGCTTGGTAGGGCTAAAATAAGAAAAACATTGAAAATTAAAGCTTCATTTCACAGCTCATTGTCATGCCTATTTCTCTGTCCAGCTCGCCCCTCGATATCTCATCTCGGCCCTTCTTGGGCGAGCGTGAAATGACAATCATCGAGAGTAACATTTCGAGAAAGGACGAAAACTGATTTCTCATTCTCGACAATGTCATATGAAATATTGAACAGAGACCGAGAGCGAGAAACGAGAGGTGACAATGGGAAGCGATGAGTTACAATCGATGAGATATTTCGAAGTAAGCGAGAGGTTTGCCATCGAGCAGAGATGTCTCCTCGAGATAAACGAGCAGTTTGCATCCAGAAAATATACTATCTCGAAGTGCGAGACAAAGAGCGAGAGAAATGAAGCTTTCAGAAGAGTCAAACTTACCACGCTTCTGGTGTAGGTCATGATTTCCCAAAGGAGTACATGTTCTTTTCCATTCGTTTTGTTATTAACCGATATGGGTTAGGAGGCATAGTGGTTTAAGTTATCAGTTCGGGTTTCAGTTGTTGATATAGAAGTTTTCTAGTGAATTTGGCGTCAGTTTGTCTTTGATTTTCAATGTTTCTCTTATTTTAGCCTTCCTAAGCTGTCCCATACCTCTTAATATTAGAATGCTATTGTTAAAACAAAACTGCACTGCAAATTATGTGTTTTCAAGATTTTAAGTGTCGCCTCAGGAAAGAGGATTTTTCAAAATTATTTTACCCCACTCATGTAATATATTAAAATAAGGGTAATCTCATAACCTTTCTAAATCTACCTTTCTTTTGTCAATCCACCGTTAATTTTAGACACCTGGGCTTAAAATGTTCTAAAGGAATATACTTAGCGGCGGTTTTTTTCGTACTCTGGCACGGTATCTTCCACTCATAGGAAAATTATAAGACTAACATCAAATTGTGTGTAAAATCGAATAAAAAATATGGACATATGTTGCTTAATTTTAACTCCCTTCTTCGCCTCAAGAGGGCGCTTTAAAGTTTTGTTTCTTCAAACCTTTAGCATACAGTTTGTCCAAAAATTATAAAATTCACAAAATAAAATCTTTTCACTCTCCCCTATCTTCTTGTATCAATTTTATTTTTACTACCACCAGGGAACGCCGCCCAGTGAAACATTTTACTTTTAGCCTCAGGCTATTGGTATTTTTCATCTGTCTTTCATAATATTTTGTCTCATTGTTTTTTTTTTCATTGTAGATACTATTCTCCAAGTTCTTGACCCATTGTTTCTGACTACTTGAGCACTCATTCTGGACCAGCTGTGGCCCATCGGGCCCCTCTTCATTTTTCTGACTCTAATCACACGCTTCACTTGTTCTTTTACCATTTTTCCTTTTCTTCATTTTTCTTTTTCTTCATTTTTTTTTCTTATTCAATGGTTTGGTTTTTTTACCATTCTCAACTTCCCCTAGTCCTCTCTTACATGAAGTTAACTTTCATCTTTGGTCTGCCCTATTATCAATTTGGGGCCTAATGCTCCTTTGGGGGGGGGGGGGGGGCGTTTCTTCTACCTTTTCCAGACACATCATCTAATACCACGTTGGTAAGGATTGTAAGATTAAAATTATCCAAAATACCAAAAATGAAGTCCATTGAAGTTTTATTTTAGTTATAGAATTCCCTATTAGCGGATATATTTGTCTGTTTACCTTTCTATTTTTCGATAAGACTCCTTTGTTTTCGATAAACGGAGAAATTCAACAGCATTAGACACACTTTAGACATTTAGGGAACTTTAACTTGTATCAAACCTTCTGCCTTTATCGAAAAGAAGACAATGCTAATCAATTCTAGCTAATGCGCCTAAAATGAAAAATGAGTTAGTAAATGTGTCAGAAACTAGCTACTTTGGATTTCGATACAGACTTGAAGAGTCATGTTGGAATCGCTAGGCACTGGAAAACAATTTCCGTGTTAGACAGGTTCCCTCTTAGCAGTTATATTTGTCTGGTTGTCCGTATTTTCCTCGATAAACGGAGAAATTCCACAGCATTAGACACACTTTAGACACTTAGGGAACTTTAACTCGTATCAAACCTTCTCCTTTATCTAACCTTCTCCTTTACATTTTACTGTATAATAAGATTATTGTGTTTATTTTATACAGTAAAACTTTCTAAGGCGGAATTTCAAGTGACCAGAGAAAGATTCCGTTTCAGACAGGTTTTCGTCTTAGCTGCTATATTTGTATAATATTCCTTTTGTATGGAACATTAATATTTTTCGTTGTAGACAGATATAGTTTTTATAGGATTCATTGTATACTTTTATGTCCTAATTTAGAAACTGATGTCCCACTTTTACTGCCTATCTGTCCCGTTTTTTTTATGACGTCGAGATGGCAAATCTATTTTTAATTGTTGCCAAACAGATTGCGATGCGGGCTAAAGTGAATTTTAAATTCTATTAATAATAATAAAAAAAATATTTTAAAACCAAGAAAAAATTATTTAGAGCCTTTTTTCTTTTGTAACAAAATTGTTTACCTTTCTCGAATCCGTCTCATTGTCGCAGTTTTTCATGTATAAGGCAAGTCATATGCCTGATCGCTTTCAGAATTCTTGAAATGTTACCAGAAATTTAGAATAGACGAGTAGGGGAGGGAGAATTTGCTATGGGAACCGATGAACCAATGGAAGAAATTATGAAGTTCCTTCAGAAAACGTTCTCTGTCTCTGTTCACCTTCCATCTACTGTGATTAATCGAAATTATAAAGTTCCTTCAGAGTCCTGCCTCTGTTCACCTTCCATCTACTGTGATTAATCGAAATTATAAAGTTCCTTCAGAGAACGTTCTGTCTCTGTTCACTTTCTATCTACTGTGATTAATCGAAATTATAAAGTTCCTTCAGAGAACGTCCTGTCTCTGTTCACCTTCCATCTACTGTGATTAATCGAAATTATAAAGTTCCTTCAGAGAACGCCCTGTCTCTGTTCACCTTCCATCTACTGTGATTAATCGAAATTATAAAGTTCCTTCAGAGAACGTCCTGTCTCTGTTCACCTTCCATCTACTGTGATTAATCGAAATTATAAAGTTTCTTCAGAGAACGCCCTGTCTCTGTTCACCTTCCATCTACTGTGATTAATCGAAATTATAAAGTTCTTTCAGAGAACGTTCTGTCTCTGCTCACTTTCCATCTACCGTGATTAATCGAAATTATAAAGTTCCTTCAAAGGACGTTCTGTCTCTGTTCACCTTCCATCTACTGTGATTAATCGAAATTATAAAGTTCCTTCAGAGAACGTTCTGTCTCTGTTCACTTTCCATCTACTGTGATTAATCGAAATTATAAAGTTCCTTCAAAGGACGTTCTGTCTCTGTTCACCTTCCATCTACTGTGATTAATCGAAATTATAAAGTTCCTTCAGAGAACGTTCTGTCTCTGTTCACTTTCCATCTACTGTGATTAATCGAAATTATAAAGTTCCTTCAGAGAACGTCCTGTCTCTGTTCACCTTCCATCTACTGTGATTAATCGAAATTATAAAGTTTCTTCAGAGAACGCCCTGTCTCTGTTCACCTTCCATCTACTGTGATTAATCGAAATTATAAAGTTCCTTCAGAGAACGTTCTGTCTCTGTTCACTTTCCATCTACTGAGATTAATCGAAATTATAAAGTTCCTTCAGAGAACGTTCTGTCTCTGTTCACCTTCCATCTACTGTGATTAATAGAAATTATAAAGTTCCTTCAGAGAACGTTCTGTCTCTGTTCACCTTCCATCTACTGTGATTAATCGAGCATTCTGATGCGCAGAAAAAAAAGTTCAATAAAAATGGAATGTCAACGAAGCACACTTGCATTGTGTTATGATGCCAAAATTTGTAAATGCATTTTTAAGTACTATTAGGGAAATATTTCTTTCGTACTCTGCTCTCATATTTCACAAAATTTGTAAAATTTAATTTATTCCTTAATGTTTACTTCGAAATAATGCGGGTATGGGGCGTTCTCACAATCTTTTGACTTTTATGTCTCTGAATAATAATTTTTATTTTAATGCATTTTTTGTGTTTTTTTTTAAATTTCATATACTGGGGAACATCCCATTGCATGATTGCATAACAATATTAACGAGATAAATAAGTTTTGGACGATGGTGGTGGTCCAAATACCAGGAAAACTCCTATACCGTCCTGTGTCCCTGATGCTGATTTTTAAGTTTGGAGCTGTCTGTATAAAATTGTTTCAATATTCATTGTTCCATTCGATGTCATTTTTTTTCCGAAACTGGGATAATTGTTTTATATAAATATGCTGCAAAAAATTAACCTGCACACATTTTTACGGTTGATATTATTTTTTGAACTCTGTCCCTGGGTTTTTCATCCTTACCATCCTTCTTGCTAAACTTATACAGAAAATCACTTCAGATGCATCCTCAGAATTTTTTTCAAGTTTTTTCTCATGCAGAAGTATGCTAGAGAAAGAATGTCTAAAATTCTTTGACAGGAAATTTACTGCAGAATTTAAATCAGCATTTAAATATCAATTTCAAGAGCGTGGCTTTATTGGTAATCTTACCGTCCCGAAGGTTTATTCCTGCACTTTCCGAGATACATTAAAAAAAAATTAATTTAATCCAATGTTAACAACTGTTTCTAAAAATCAATGAACATTGTGGCTATCACTTAGTCTTAACATGATTTTCCTAAAAATAGGTGGTAATTTTCCTTACCGTCCCCTTTTTTTCCCATTTCGTCCCTTTTTTCCTATACCGTCCCATTTTTTTTTTTACCTTACCGGCCCTTCTTTAACGCCCTTTTAAGACAATGTTATACAAAAATTCTGTATTAAAAGTACTACATTTTCACTATTTCTTACTTGAATGTCCTGTGGGTACTATGCAAATTCATTATAAGTAAAAATTTAGAAGAAAATAAAAAGTTACAGTGGTAAAAATGGTAAGGATAATTAAACTCGCAAGTTTAACTTAAACCTCAGTTAAAAAAATTTTCGCTGCTGACCATTTTTTCTTTATTTTGAATCATTAAGGCATTCGTCTATCAGAATAAAATGTTATTTTATCAAGTTTAATTTCACCAGATTTTTATTCCCGAAAGTCAAGAGATTGTGAGAATGCTCCGTGCACATTTTTTATTATGGATAAAACTAATTATTAATTAATCTACATAATTACTGATTAATGAGATACTTAGATACTTAAACAAAATTAGAATTAAGCTTAAGAACTTAATATTGTGTTTCCGAAATATCAGTACCAGAACGTTGTTTTAACGTTGATATTTTTACTTTTATTATATTGCACCAAGCTCCAGCTTAATAGTTATGAGCAGGCTATAGTTTCGGTAAAGTGCACTGAGAACGGTACGCTAAATGTTACCAAAACTAGTCTGCTCATAATCTACATATTCTGGTCTCCATATCCTCATAGTCTATATATTATACATATTCTCATAGTCTACATATTCTATTTTTTAACGTTGTTTCTAAATTTATAAAATTTAATACGGTTAAAAAAAAGAAAAAAAGAAAAGAAAAAGAAAGAAAAATGCAGTCTGTTTTGAGTTTTATGGCTTTGGGTTTTAATTTTTTTGACCGGTATTCTTAAACTGTGAGTTGATGAAAATTATTTTATTGGATTCGGGTTGCAAGTTGGCTTGTAATGGTGTTTTCAGATTCTGGTCAAATAAAATCTGGCTCCTGAAAGACTCGGCTTTTCTGTTTACAAAAGTTTCTAATTAATTATTTCAGAAAATTAATTTGAAAAGGAAAATGCAGTCTGTTTTGAATTTTATGGCTTTGGGTTTCAATTTTTTTTGACCGGTATTCTTAAACTGTGAGTTGATGAAAATTATTTTATTGGATTCGGGTTGCAAGTTGACTTGTAATGGCATTTTCAGATTCTGGTCCAATAAAATCTGGCTCCTGAAAGTCTCGACTTTTCTGTTTACAAAAGTTTCTAGTTAATTATTTCAGAAAATTAATTTGAAAACAATAATTTGCAGAGTTAAGAAAAGAAAAAGCATAAAGAAAAGTTATACTTACAAATTCCTTCATATCGGACAATTTAGTTTTCTAGAAAACAATTCGTGACTGGTACCCGTCCATATCAGTATACCTTCTTATATACCGATTGGTAGGTAAAGTTTTGGTGATTAAAATGTATGAGAATCATATTTCTAATGATGTTCTAAACACACACACACACAAAAAAAAAAAAAAAAAGAAAAAAGAAATTAATAAACGTGGTTGCCTAGACATTTCTATTTTTTTAGCCGTTTGTACTTAATTTTAACTACTTTTCGCAATCGTCAACCTACACAAAATCTGCTCTTTTGCAAGGACTGCAATTGCTGTTTTGTCGAAAATAAAATTTTAATTGCAATTTCGCATTTTAATTATATCCATAAAAAGTTTATAACAGTAAGGTATTCCATCAGATGCGCATTTACCTCTGTTTACTTCAAGGTTACATTTATTCAGTCAGTCAAAAATGAACATAAGATTTTTTGAAACGCAAGTAATTTGGAAATTAAATTGATGTACAGTAGTACCCCGACTTACGTCCCCTAGACTTACGTCATCCCACATTTACGTCGTCTTTCCTGGAAAAGAAAAATTCTTAATTTGGACAATCTTTGAATGTTTTTGAAGGCTTTTGGAAGAAATTTAACATCTCAGAGGCAGTCACAGTTAGGGGAGACCAGGGCTAGTAGGCGCAGTTTTTACTTATTGATTTTTATAATTTTTTTGTTTAAGTTTTTTAACAAACTTTAACTGCATTTTTAAAGAACAGACATTTCGCTATAAATACCCGGAGTTTTGGGTTTGTAGCTCTTATAGTTTATGTTTAGCGGAAGCCTAAAGTAACAGGAAAATTGTGTGCCAACCTACCCCGTCACGGGGCAAGTTGCTTATACCTATGGGGTAAGTTGGCACACGCTTTATAAAAATTTAAATGAAACTCAAATAAGGCACGCAGTTAAGAGAAATCAATTTCATTATTACCAGTAAGTTTAAACAAAGGCGTTATCGTCGTACAATGTAATTTCTAAATTATACAGACATAAAAATAATGAATAAAACATTAACACTGAGTAACTTCTATCTTACTCGATATAATCATCAGAGTTATAGTTGTCGCAAATAAAAAATCGAGTGTCTCCATTTGAGCAAGCCCCATGTGCCCAAAATCTTGCATTGCAACCGCTTTTCACTGTGTTTGTTGTATTTCAACCTACCAGCACACACCAGACGCCGAGCCAACTTACCCCGTGTTCAATGCGCCTACTAGCCCCATAATAAATTTCTTCACAAAAGGGAGAAGTAACCTTCTAAATATAAATAATCCAAGTAAATTACATATGGGGTAGGTACAGTGAATCATACACTAAGGAAAACTGCACAAGTTAAATCGCAATTATTAAGATAAGTATTAGAAATTAGAAAAAGAATGAAGCAACAAAAAATTACTTATGAGTGCAAAAAACAGAAAAATCGTAATAAATGTCCACTGCACGTAGGTAACGCTGCAAAACTATACAATGATGATTGTAAAAAGCAAGAAGAAAGGTACTCGGTGACTGGTTGCATAATTTATCCGCAAACAGGCGATTTATGAGGGCTGCGCCTACTTACACCTGTAGCCAACTAGCTCCGGTCTCCCCTATAGCGGATTCATGGGGTGAAGTTCGGCAAAAAACAATTAGAGTTGCTTGGAAAAGACAGTGCGCTGAGACTAAGAAAACATCTGAAAATTCCGATTCTGTATCTCTCTTAATTGATGAAATCGTCGAAAATGGAAGAGAACTCAACTTCGAGATCGATGCTCAAGGTGTTGTTCAACTCATAAATTCCCCTGATCCGGAATTAAACATCGAAAAACTTATCGAATTAAAGAAACAAAGTACTAGTGAAGAAATAGATAAAGATTTTGAGCCTGGCGGGAAGGGGGGGGGGGGATATTGTGACGGTTACAAAATTAAGCGATGGAATAAACCTTATTGAAGCTGGAATGACGGTTCTTGAAAATATTGGTTCAGACGAGCAAAGTATAGCAACGACTAGAAAAGGCTTAGAAAACTCACTCCGCTGATATAAAGAGCTTCTAAGAGAAAAAAAAGAAAAAATTTTCGTTCAAACGTCATTTCAAGATTTATTCAAATGCTCAAAGACTCGAACGGGGCAGCTAGAAGAACAATAAATTGTAAGTTAACAACTTATCGATTTATTCCAAATTTCCAAATTTCCAAATTAGAAAAGGCTTAGAAAACTCACTCCGCTGATATAAAGAGCTTCTAAGAGAAAAAAAAGAAAAATTTGTCGGTTCAAACGTCATTTCAAGATTTATTCAAATGCTCAAAGACTCGAACGGGGCAGCTAGAAGAACAATAAATTGTAAGTTAACAACTTATCGATTTATTCCAAATTTCCAAATTAGAAAGGCTTAGAAAACTCACTCCGTTGATATAAAGAGCTTCTAAGAGAAAAAAAAAGAAAAATTTGTCGGTTCAAACGTCATTTCAAGATTTATTCAAATGCTCAAAGACTCGAACGGGGCAGCTAGAAGAACAATAAATTGTAAATTAACAACTTATCGATTTATTCCAAATTTCCAAATTAGAAAAGGCTTAGAAAACTCACTCCGCTGATATAAAGAGCTTCTAAGAGAAAAAAAAAGAAAAATTTGTCGGTTTAAACGTCATTTCAAGATTTATTCAAATGCTCAAAGACTCGAACGGGGCAGCTAGAAGAACAATAAATTGTAAGTTAACAACTTATCGATTTATTCCACATTTTCAAATTTCCAAATTAGAAAAGGCTTAAAAAACTCACTCCGCTGATATAAAGAGCTTCTAAGAGAAAAAAAAGAAAAAATTGTCGGTTCAAACGTCATTTCAAGATTTATTCAAATGCTCAAAGACTCGAACGGGGCAACTAGAAGAACAATAAATTGTAAGTTAACAACTTATCGATTTATTCCAAATTTCCAAATTAGAAAAGGCTTAGAAAACTCACTCCGCTGATATAAAGAGCTTCTAAGAGAAAAAAGGAAAAATTTTTCGTTCAAACGTCATTTAAGGGGGTAGGATACCTTTAAACCTGCAAAATTTTCGAAAATTTTTTAAGGTGTATTTTGATTCCGTATTCATTTCTGAACAATATGCAAAAAACCGCATTAAAAAATTCCCATTAGTTTACTAATTATGGCAGATTTCTTAAGACTACATATTAAGGCTACATAGGATAATTAAACTTTGCATTGCTGTTATCCAGAACGATGAATTTTGATACTGCGCGCAGAGTTATTAAAAAACTATGCATGGCAATAAAAAAAAATTTTCACCACATATTCATTACTGCATTATCTACAACCTAAAACCAGAAAAAGTTAAGATTTTATTTTATTTTTTGTTTTTTACTTTGAAAATATTTTTTAAGTGAAATTTTTTTTTAATTTTTTGATAATTTTTTAATTTAGTCAATATTATTTACAAATATTCTGGTTTTAGTATAAAGGTAACAGTATTATGTATTTATTTTCATCAAAATTTCCTCTTTATATGCATAATTTCAGATTTTATCACGCGCGCAAGATTTTTTTCTCTTGTTATCATATATTTTTAAACTTATCATTTCAATATTTATTTATGAATTTACAAGTATATATATATATATATATATATTTAATATTATAAATATGAGCTTTATATTTAAATGAAATTTGATTTTTATTTTTGAGTTATTACACAAGTTTTGAAGCATGGAGCACAGTGGTATTTTTTCTTATTTCAACATGTTCAAAGGTATCCTAACCCCTTAAAGATTTTTTCAAATGCTCAAAGACTCGAACGGGGCAGCTAGAAGAACAATAAATTGTAAGTTAACAACTTATCGATTTATTCGAAATTCTTGTATTGCAAGCGCATTTTTTGCTAATGTTAAATGTATGTAACATAATCCCTAAATACAATAGATTATGTTCATTAGATTTTGGTGAATTTTTATTACTCATCCCTTTTTGTTCATCTAAGTGTACCCCGACTTACGTCGTTTTCGACTTATGTCGCTAGTTTTAGAACGAATTGCTGATGTAAGTCGAGGTATTACTTTACTGTTATTTTCTTATGCACAGCCGCGTAACTACTAAACCGGGAGCCGGCAGCACAGACAATCACTTCCTCGAGTTCACGGAGAAATTCTAAGATTAGTTAAACCTTGATTCGCATATTAAAACTCAATCGGTCTTCCAAGTCATATCTTGGTGGAAAACACCGGGAAAACCCGATTTTAGCGGCTGACTCGTAGGTTTACCATTGTGTTTTCCTGCTCCCAGTCCTCCATGTTTTCATACTTTTGATTGTTGTAATTGTTTTTATATTATGTGAAAATATTTTCTATCGTGAATGATTTTGAAAATGTCACCGTTTGTGCGACGAAACGATCGTCAATCTTAATAAATATATTTTATCACTTTTTATAGCATTATTTAACTTATATACACTGGTTATCATAAATTAAGGAAAAGTCACAAAATACTAATTTTCAAATACGCGAACACTCAAAAGGAAATATTATAATTCGAGTAATTACTATCTCTACAACACAGCTAGTCCGTATAACATCTCATTCATGTCACACATGGTCACAAGTGTCACAGTCACTACGGTGAAGCAAAAAAATAGGAATTCGATACATCTCATTATGAGTCTCAAATGATCACTATATGTGACTCCACTGAGAAGTCAATGTGACTGCTGCTTTGTGACGAGTCACCAGGTGACTTTACAATATAGTTAAATTGTGACTCTCATGTGACTGTCACTTTTAGACTCAATTTCATATATAGTCATCATGAACGTTGCATTACGATAAGTCACCAAATAATATCATATTATAGTCACATGGAGACTTTTTCAAAAGAGCACAATAGTGACTTCACATTAGTCTCCCTGTCACCTCAAAGTCATCATGTGACTTTAATGTGACATTATTTGGTAACTAATCACAATGCAGCGTTCACGATGACTTTGAAATTGAGTCTACAAATGACAGTCACATGGTGACTCGTCACAAAGCAGCAGTCACAGTGACATCTCAGTGGAGTCACATATAGTGATCATTTGAGACTCATAATGAGATGTATGGAATTTCCCATTTTTTTGCTTCACCGTAGTGACTGTGACACTTGTGACCATGTGTGACATGAATGAGATGTTATATGGACTAGCTGTTTTGTAGAGATTGTCATTACTCGAATTATATTATTTCCTTTTGAGTGTTCGCATATTTGAAAATTAGCCTTTTGTGACTTTTCCTTAATTTTTGCACACCAGTGTATTTTAATCTAATTAAAAATATTTTTATTTGAACATGTTAGATTAACAAAATTCAGTTATTTAAAAAATAAATTGTTATACAAACCTTTGGCATCATTTATTTTTAACAATTTCCAACATAGTTGAAAAGTGTTTATGACTTCGCTTTGTCTGTCCGTCCGACCGCGTTCTAACTCTCGTAAATATACTCAGATTGAACTGAAAATTTTTTTCGTTATTGACATTTACTATAGCATGATACCTATTGTTAACGAAATGTGTAGCAAGTATAGTTTATTTACAAGGACAGTCAAAAGTATTCCCTTACAACACGGCCAATGGGAAAAATCATTTCAAGTGCATTTTAGTGCCCTTTCAAACATAATGAAATTGATATTCATTTATGAAGTGCATTAAAATATGTATTCTATAGAATATGTGGTGCAAAGAATATTTATTATTAATTTACAGGGGCACAGAAAAGAATTCCATTACATAATGGTAAGGGAGGGGGGGGGATTGTTTGCGACGTATTTTAATTATGTTAGACTATTTTACATATGATAAACTGGATATAGATTGCTAGGCTTACTACAAATTACTTTCTGTATAATATGAAGTACGTAGCATTTACACGCAAAAGATTTTGGATACTATCTAATATATAAAAATGAAAATTTGTCTGTCTGTCTGTAATTCTATACAAATCCATAGTTTGGAAGCCAGAATTGTGAAATGTTGCGTACATGTGTATTAAAACACGGCCGAGGCAACTAAAGTAATCCGGAGTCGAAATAATTTATAGTTAACTAAGGGGCTCAGCCCCCCTGCGAGCTATGCCCGCCAACCCCCATTCAGACTACGCAGCCTCTAAAAACATAGTAATGTGCCCTGTTTAAAGAATATTAACACGTTATGGATGATTGAATGATATTATCAATATAATGGCGGCTAGCTTCTGCAAACGGGTTGACATGCTTCTCTGTTTGAAAGTGGCATTTTTCAGTTATCATGGCCTCATCCACCGCTATCTTAACAACTGATGGTTGTTTTTTGGCTAATAAGTAAGATCAATTACACATTTGAAAAACAGCTTGTATAAAATGGTTAGGTGAAAAATGTCGCTATCTTTCTGAATAATAACGATGCTATGGACACTATTCTTCCTTTAAGTTCGCGGTTAAAAAAACTGCGTCCGCTTGGGAATAGCTTTCAGAACCACATTACGCTCACATTTTATGTTTTTATCGAGTTTTAGATATTTTCAGGAACAGGTATAGCTTATTCACGAATTCTTTTCTCTATTTTAATACACCATCATGCATATTTTCATGTTATTTTTACAATGTTTATATTAATGTTAATATAATATTGTTTATATTAATTAATAAGAATATCAGAATTTTCGAATATGTATTTATCCATTAGTAATTTCTACAAAATAAACTGAAAATATTTTGCGCTTACATTTACCTGCATTTGTGTTGAATCAAGTGATGTCATATATAAACAAATCTGCTGTTTCTACTTTTATACCATATGACGTAACATTAAAATTCTCAAGAATGAGAAACGTTTTAAATGTATCTTTTTAATATATAACGGAATTTTCAATATTAAATGCATTTCCCATGTAACAATTTATTTATTTTAAAAGATTTTTTTTCTCTCTTTTAAGATTCACGGGTACATATATTATTTAATTTAAAAGTGTTAGGGAATATTTTTGAGCTTTTTAAATACGACCTAATATTCACCATTGAAACTTCTTCACGTGTAATAATTTAATTATTTCAGACAATGTAAATATGACGATATTTAATATTAAGACATTTTAAATATGACGTAATTATCACCTTTAAATGCGTTTCGCGTGCAGTAATTTTATTATTTTAAAGCTTTCGTACTTTTTTCATATTGACGTGTAAGTATTTTGAAGTAAATTTCTATATTTTCTGCTTTTAACACGCGATCATTTAATTCTTATTTCAAAGTTTTCCTTCTATTTTTAATAATTTCACTACGACGACAACAACAACAACAACAAAAAATCCAGTAATACCTTTCCTCTCTTTTTTCCACCACAAAAATGGATTATTTTTCATGTCATTGGAAATGGTGTCAAAGTGTAAGATGACAGACTATATTTGATTCTTAAAAGAAACTGATTCCTGACGGTCGAAATGTGAAAAAAAGATTTAATTTAATCAAATTTTCCCGAAAAACATAATTTAATCGCAACATTGTCTTCACTACCGATAGAAATAAAAGATAATTTCAATTTTAATTGAAAATGGCGAAAAAGAGGAAACCTAATAATACGTATCGTTATCCGTTTTCTTCCTTTTTCCGCAAAAATGGAGTAATCTGGTTGCCATTTTTAGAGAAATTGAATTCAAATTAGAAAAAATTTAATATGTCTAAAATTAATGCAAATTTTGAAATTCTAATACCAATTTTGAGATCAATACGGATTTTTTGGTGTTAATTTCACCGCATAATATTCCATATTTTAGGAGAAATCGCCGTGAAACATAATCAGTCGTTTCATGAAATCGTTTCATAAATTCGTTTCATAAAATCGTTTCATTAGGATTTTATATATGTAGGGTAGATTTTTAATTAATAAAAAAAACTCCAATTTAACAGCAATTTCCTATCAAGTTTAAACATTTTTCGTTATAGTACTTGCCAACAATTAAAAATTCACAATAAAATTCTTATCACAACAGTTACTTTTATATTGCAAGATTTCCACGTGAAAAATGTAAATGAAACCAACAAACACACGATTTATGACCGAATGGCGTATATGTCGCGGCCAAAAGGAGTTAAGGCCATTTTTAACCAAACAATGTTGTACTCTAAATGACCTGCCGCTAGTTGCGGCAGCTATTTCTAAACCTATAAAGTTTCGGCGGTGAGAGAACTGTTGCATTTACTTTGCCCGGCAACTCTGTCACCGCCCCTCCGGGTGGTTCCGACCCGACCCCTTGAGAGGGGGAGGTGACCGGAAGCCAGGCCGAGTTCGTTGTGTACGAATGCGAGGGGCCGGATGGGGACGAATCGCCCCCTCCTCGAGAGACCTGCGGTCGACAGGCCAAAGGTCCGGTGGCAACGGGTAACGGACGTTGTGCATGGGTTGCAGGACCTTCGGGTTCGAATTCTTTCGGTAGCCCCCGGCGCCCAGGTTCTCTGGGTAATGCCGGATAGCGACGTTCCATAGGTCGATCCCGGTGCCGGTCTTAGGGCCGGCGGTGTCGCCAGGCAAAGACTAACTAAGGCGATAGCACCCCATCCATCTATTGACTAAGAGGGAGCCTGAGGTATGAGTGAGGGCTTTGTAGTGGAAAGTCCTTGGTGCTCGCTAGTGACGACAGAGCTCGCGGGAACGCCATGCAGGGACTCCCGGAACAACCGAAGGGCGAGGGTTTCGGACTGCACCCAGGTTACTTTTTGACTTGGGTGGCTCATCCCTCCAAGGACCGCAGCTGAAGCAGTTGTGAGCCAACCCTAAGGTGGGTAGGGTTTGGCGGTGCCCCCGTCGACTAAGGAGCGGTCGCGTGGGGAGGCCAATATGGCTCTGGTTGCTCCATGTCGTGCCGTGACCCTTGAGAGGGGGTCAGCCGGCAGGTCCACCATCGAACGCTGTCCCCGCGGGGAAACTGGCCGGAGGCTCGCCGGTAACGCGAAGGCTCATCGTGCCTCAGAGGAACTCTTGCTCCGATCCAGGTCCTTCGTGTCTATGCGATACTGGAGTTTTCCTCGCCCAGTGATGGGGACCTAGAGGTGTCTCCACCAAGTTTAGGGACCACTTGGTTTTTCTAGCTGGGTGTTGAGGACTGCCGTAGCAGCCGCTCGCCTCTTCTTGGGAATAGCCATCGTTGAGTGCGTTGGGCAGCGCGGCGGCTTCGTCGGAGCGTGCGTGGGGTTCCGCTCTGTCGGGGCTAGTCTGGCGGCGACCTTCGGGACGCGCCGCGGGGCTGGTCTTGCGGGTGGTTCCCTGCGTAGGCGTATGGGCTTGATAAGAGCCTGGGATCGGGAGACGGTCCCTTTTTTAGGGACACTTCACCGTCTTGCCCGGAAACTCTTAAGGGACGGTTTCCGGCAAAAACGTAATGGTCCATCATCGTCTAGGAAGAAGAGGGCTAATATCACCTAACCCGAATATTTAATTAAAGAGAGGAAATGTATTTTTCTCTTCATTTCTTTCAAAGTAAGTTTAATTATTTTAAATCTGGGTTTTAGTAAAAATATAAATATGTCGTCAGATTTATATTTAAAGCAGTAAAAAAATTACATATTTTTTATTTAGATTGAAAATATTTTATAAAAATCAAAAATTGTCCCCAAAATGTACATGGGCGGTTTCCGGCAAAAATGTAATGGTCCGTCATCGTCTAGAAAGTAGAGGGCTAATATCACCTAACCCGAATATTTAATTAAAGAGAGGAAATGTATTTTTCTCTCCATTTCTTTCTAAGTAAGTTTGATTATTTTAAATCTGGGTTTTAGTAAAAATATAAATATGTCGTGAGATTTATACTTAAAGCAGTAAAATAGATTACATATTTTTATTTAGTTTGAAAATATTTTATAAAAATCAAAAAATGTCCCGAAAATGTACATGTACATTTTGGGAACACATGCATTTTCTTCACCGAGCCTCTTTACACACATTATTCATAAAAAATAACTGAAAGAAAATTAATAAATATTTAAAATAATTTAAAATAAATATTAAAACAGCAAAACGCCCTTAGATTGTGTCTAAAGCAGTCTTTGTCTCTCTCCACCCCCCTTACTCCGCAATGGAAAACTTTCACATACATACATAAAATCATTTTTAGCTGTAAATGCGTAAACATTTCTAAAATTGACGACTACTGTATCTCTAAAATTGTCTTACAAATACAATTAATTTGACATTTTTTCTGGATGTTCCTGTAGAACAATACATTTTTGCAAAAATCTTTTATTTTTATTCATTTTGTATTAAAAGTGCTATAATTTTTCCCGCTTAAACATGCTTTTGATACATTTTGTTACATCAATTACTTTCTAATACATTTAGTAGTTATTTTTGTACAGAAATTAATAGAAATTGTTTTTGTATTATTGTTTACGCATAAAAGAATCGAACAACTTCTTCTATTTTTCAATAAATGTGGTACATCTGGAATTGTATACACATTTCCATGACTATATAAAAATTGCTAATAATTGCTTCTTGCGATAAGTCTTTAAGTTATGTTTATTCATTGCAAATTTATTAATCGCAGAATCTATCTTTTGCATCATTTGATTTCAGGATTATTGTTTGATACTTATATTTTAGTTTTTATGAATACTCAAGAATATTTTACACATACATATTGTATTTTTCGGCTAAATTACCTTAAATAGTTTATTTTAATTTATTTTATAGTATTTATGAATGCACAAGAATTTTATAAACATACATTTTGTAATCTTCGATAAAGAAGTGTAAAATTCATATCAATAGGTTATTTTTATTTTTTTTAATTATTTTCATTAATTTTTAAGGGATTGCCTAAATAACTTTTAAACATTATAATTATCGGTATCACATTCTTTAAAACAGTTTGTATTAGTGTAAATATAAAAATGTGACTAAAAAGAAAGGTGTTATATTTTTTTCTACCAGGAGAAAATATTTAAGAATTTATACTCGAGAAAATTTGATTGACTAAAACAACTGAATTTTAATGAAATTTAGAAATATCAAGATTAATTTAATATATATTTTAAATCACTATTAAATTATTATTTATATTTCTAATAATTATAAAATTTTCAAGGATTTTGAAAAAGTTGAAATAATATATTTTTTCTGATGTCTGGCTATTAAACTGCAAGGGAAATATCTAAATATTATCTGATAAAAGCAAAATTTAAAAGTATATGAGAAATATTATACTGTCATTCGTTTACTACATAAAGATTAAACTTATCTACCCTATATATATAAAATCCTAATGAAACGGATATATGAAACGAATTTATGAAACGGGTATATGAATCGACTGATTAAACAACTGATTATGTTTCAAGCGATTTCTCCTAAAATGTGGGATGCTCTGCGATGAAATTAACACCAAAAATCAGCATTGATCCGCAGATCTCAAAACTGGTATTAGAATAATGAAGGGAACGAATTTTTTTTTTTCAATTGGATTATATCATATTCAAAGCTGGAGTAGCACAGTTGAAGTTTATTCCAACAGAGCGAAAAATGTCCAGACCAGGGATCGAACCTGGATACTTGGCGTGCCGTGCCAATGCCTTACCTGTTAGGCTATCCGGACCGATACCTGGCTGACATAATTCACTCTTATTAGTTGGACTTGGCTGCGAACTGCAGCGCTATTTCATTCATCCGAGCTATAACTATAGCATTTACATGATGAAACTACGTCAACACAGAAACTCCTGTATACCATGTAATTAGGTCATAATGAAGGGAACAAATATTTTTTCCAACTGGATTATATCATATTCAAAGCTGGAGTAGCACAGTTGAAGCTTATTCCAACAGAGCGAAAAATGTCCAGACCAGGGATCGAACCTGGATACTTGGCTTGCCGTGCCAATGCCTTACCTGTTAGGCTATCCGGACCGATACCTGGCTGACATAATTCACTCTTATTAGTTGGACTTGGCTGCGAACTGCAGCGCTATTTCATTCATCCGAGCTATAACTATAGCATTTACATGATGAAACTACGTCAACACGGAAACTCCTGTATACCATGTAATTAGGTCATAATGAAGGGAACGAATATTTTTTCCAACTGGATTATATCATATTCAAAGCTGGAGTAGCACAGCTGAAGTTTATTCCAACAGAGCGAAAAATGTCCAGACCAGGGATCGAACCTGGATACTTGGCGTGCCGTGCATCTGGACATTTTTCGCTCTGTTGGAATAAACTTCAACTGTGCTACTCCAGCTTTGAATATGATATAATCCAGTTGGAAAAAATATTCGTTCCCTTCATTATGACCTAATTACATGGTATACAGGAGTTTCCGTGTTGACGTAGTTTCATCATGTAAATGCTATAGTTATAGCTCGGATGAATGAAATAGCGCTGCAGTTCGCAGCCAAGTCCAACTAATAAGAGTGAATTATGTCAGCCAGGTATCGGTCCGGATAGCCTAACAGGTAAGGCATTGGCGCGGCGCGCCAAGTATCCAGGTTCGATCCCTGGTCTGGACATTTTTCGCTCTGTTGGAATAAACTTCAACTGTGCTACTCCAGCTTTGAATAAGAATCTGGTATTAGAATTTTAAAATTCAAATTAGTTTTCGAAATATTATTTTTTTTCTAATTTTATATACATTTTTCTAATGATGGCAACTCAAATTTTAATCAAACAGATATTTTTTTTTCATATTTTAGAAAAGGTTGGCATGGTAAACCGGCTATTGTTTACTTGATAATAAGTGTTTATTTACTTTTATTTCTTTTTATAAATTATATAAATTATTTTGTTCTATAATTATTAATTATTTTTTTATATTTACTTTAGAAAATAATAGAAAATAATTAAAAAATACGGTACTACTTAGTTATTCCGTCGACCAATTTCAGCAAATTATATAAATCGCCAAAACACTCGCCAAATTATACACATTGACAATTTTTATTTTAAATAACGAAAGAACAAATAAATTAGTATAACATTAATAAATATACAAATAAAAAGTCGAAATAAAAATCACTTGATGACGTAAACACGTGTAACTTGCTTAAAGTCAAGTGAATGTGACATTTACGATCAATCATTATTGGCATTTAATCTTATAGTTTGGTGATACATTTTTGGTTGATGGGATAAATAAGTAATACCAAAAATGCATATGTAACTATGGTATTTGAAAACGAGGTTTTCGCCAAATTTTCGTAAAAAAAAAATCACGCCAAACCTGCTGTGCGTATATGACATCTAACCAAATATTACCATTCGAAAAAAAATGCTAAGTGGCGAGTTGAAAAAAAGCTATTGGCGAGATTTGCATCCGGGTAGCGTAACAGTACTAAGAATTCTTTGCAACCATGGCAAATTTTATGTAGTTTTATTCGATTTTTTTTTTGATTTTTTAATCAAAATGGAAAATTTACGGTCCGATATTGGCGCGATTTTTTTCTGACGCCAATATCATATACGGAACGGGCACTTAACTGGCGCCAAAGTATCGTTATTTTGCTTGATATGGTAAGCCGGATGTTGTTGTTTATGCTGTTGATGCGTTACCCAAATTGGCGTCGTTACAAAATCGCGCCAATATGGGACGTATATGACCTCTGTGCCAAACTTTCATATGAACGGCAAAGGGATCAGACCGTATTTGTTGATGGCAGTTGATGACTTGAACTATTATAATATAGATGAAATGATGGCGATAGAATAATATTTGGCGACTTATCACCTGTGCCTGGCTAACATTAAAGTACCAAAATGGCACCTAGAGTATAAAAAGCGAAGTGGTCCGCTTGTTATTGTTGATGATAGTCACATGACATAGGCTATTGTTATAGAGATTGTTTTAAAATACCGGGAGACAAAGACTCGGTATACTTAATTTATTTTATTTTAGCTTCTTTTCAAGTGTTTAACTGATCCTCTTTAATCAAAAAAGAAAACAACCATTGGATGTCTTAACAGCAACTGATTCGCCCTTAAATTTTCGCAATCAAAGGGAATTGAATGGAAACTCGTTTACAGGGAGATCTGCACAGCTTTTTTTAGTATAATTCAATCTTCTCTAATATTTTTAAAACCCATCAGATTAGCGTGGTTTTAGATTCTGCGGTGTCTGAACGGGGGTTGGTGAGCGTAGCTTGCAGGGGGCAGAGCCCCCTAGATTTTATATAATATTAGAATAAAAAATGATCAGAAATGATGCAAAAATTTAGATTATAATGATTTAATAAAACTTTGATGAATAAGCATAATATAACAGACTTACCAACTAACCTGTGTAAAATACAATGAAAATCTATGTAAAAAGAATATCACAAACATATCACATTTTAATATAAAATATTTAATAAACTACGTTAAAATCATGTATATTATTTAAGCATAAATTCGAAATTCATTCTTTAAAATAAAATACTTTTAAAAAGGGTAATTGAATGATAAAATGTTTTGGCAGGTTAAATTTTTTTTTATAATTATTTAGATACAGGGTGTCCAGCGAATAAGACCCTGATTTCAAAATTAAATATCTCAAAAACAAAGATCAATAGAATTATGCGGTAAACGGTTTGTTTATTAGCTAAGCTGTAAAAATGTTATACAGAAGTTTCAAAATTTAGTTATAAAAACCGTTAACAGATGGCGCTGAAATCGCAATACTTGTAAACTATGCTTCGAAGTCCAGAGCACTGGTGTCTCATTCCTAGATGGCTCCCTACGTAAGAACGAATATTGGGAAAGTTCACTTTTTCATTTGGGGAAAATACCGGGAGACAAAGACTCGGTATACTTAATTTATTTTATTTTAGCTTCTTTTCAAGTGTTTAACTGATCCTCTTTAAGCAAAAAAGAAAACAACCATTGGATGTCTTAACAGCAACTGATTCGCCCTTAAATTTTCGCAATCAAAGGGAATTGAATGGAAACCCGTTTACAGGGAGATCTGCACAGCTTTTTTCAGTATAATTCAATCTTCTCTAATATTTTTAAAACCCATCAGATTAGCGTGGTTTTAGATTCTGCGGTGTCTGAACGGGGGTTGGCGAGCGTAGCTTGCAGGGGGCAGAGCCCCCTAGATTTTATATAATATTAGAATAAAAAATGATCAGAAATGATGCAAAAATTTAGATTATAATGATTTAATAAAACTTTGATGAATAAGCATAATATAACAGACTTACCAACTAACCTGTGTAAAATACAGTGAAAATCTATGTAAAAAGAATATCACAAACATATCACATTTTAATATAAAAGTGTGTAGAAGATGTATAAAAGTGTATAAAAGATGTGCAGAAGTAGAGACATCTGGTCACAGAATTATTGCATCAGCTTTAATTTTAGAAAATTTCAATTAATAGAATTTTCAATAAAAATTTTAGAAATCATTATATCATTATATAATTATTTAAATCAAAATGCATATATTTAGAAAAACAATTTTGTACTTTTTATTTATTTTTTATATTTTTAAATCACGGCATAATATTTTGGTATTATTGTTTCTACCTGAACTATTATAAATAAAAAAGTAATTTTGCACTTTTCGTTTATTTTTAAATCACGGCATAATACTTTGGTTTTAGCACAACACATATATTTCTTTTCTTTGTAAACAAAGTTTTAGAGACAGAAATTATGCTGTAAATTATTTCTTTTTTAAAAGGAATTAATGATAAGTCATATCATCAACGTCAAAGCAAAAGTATTTTGGATGCTGCATTCCTTTCCAACACTTTGGATCCTATCGCTAGAAGCTGCAACATATGTCTTTGCTCAATGATAAAAAAATTAAAACGAGTTTTTAAAATTAAAATTATTTTTTTAACTTAATTAAGTTTTCAAAAATAGAAACTTTGAATTTTTTCATTCAAACTATTCTCTATAATTTAAAAAAAATGATTTATGAATCATTATTAAAAATGCTCAATGATTTTTAAAACATGGGTTTCTTTTAGCGTAATTAAATTTTAAAAGCAGAAACTCTGTATTTTTTTATTCAAAATTTTTTCACAGTTTAAATAAACATTAAAAAGTAAAGATTTCCATTTTTTTTTCAAATCCTCCTCATCTTGGATTCGATTCCACGATCTACCAATTAGGAGAGAAAAGACATACCACACACATACTGGTATCCTGGACCGAAGTAGCTTATAACAAAATTTTAAACAAATCTCAATTCTGTCAACACATTGCTCCGCTTCTGCACATTACCCAAATAAAATATTTTAATAAGTTCTTATATAATGATTGCTAAAATTTTTATTGAAATTTCTATTAACTGAAATTCTCTAAAATTGAAGCTTTGACCAGATGTCTCCACTTCTGCACATCACACCAACGAAAAAGTGGTCTTTCCCAATTTTCGTTCTTCCATACCATTCCATCTAATAATGAGACGCTAGTACTCTGGACTTCAAAACACAATTTATAGGCATTGCGATTACAGCGCCAGCTGTTAGCGGTTTTTGCAACTAATTTTTGAAACTTCTGTATAACATTTTTACAGCTTAGCTAATAAACATGTCCGTATAATTCTATTGATCTTTGTTTTTGAGATATTTAATTTTGAAATCAGGGTCTTATTCGCTGGTCACCCTGTATACTTAACAAGAAAATAGAGTTCATTTAACTTGAACTTTTTCAAAAATATTCAAAATACAATATTTGATAATGAATTAATTGATTAGTTATTTCTTCAATTATATACTTTATAAATTTTTATGAAATGCAACAATTTAAATATGCATTGCATATAAATTTTGTAAATATGTAAGTGAATAAATGAACGCATTATGTGAAGTATTGTGTTTTGGAATTTTTTTTGAAAAAGTTCAAAGTGAAAAAATTTGATTTTCTTGAAAAGCGTACCTAAATAACTATAAGAATTTTTTTTAATCCTGAAAAAATATTTTATCATTTAATTAACCTGCTAAAAAGTATTTTCTTTTATAGAATAAATTTTGATTTATGCCTAAACAATCGTTATGGCACAACAGTGTCTAGTGATTACATTTTAAATAACCATAATAGGCGCCCGAAAGTTCTGTGTTTGTTGGCGCCTCGTCTCTTAAATTTGAACCAACACCTTTTCAAATGTCTGACTGTACTTTGCTATGTGACATCTCAAGTGGAACTCCTCGTCCAATTGTTCCAAATTCCTTTCGCAATCATATTTTTGATCATTTTCACAAATTTTCTCATCCTGGTATAGCTGCTACTACTAAACTCATATGCGCCAGATATGTATGGCCAGGCATGAAGCGTCAAATTAAAACGTGGTTTCGATGTTGTGAACCATGCCAGCGCTCTAAAATACAGAGGCACTAAAGCACCTTTGGGTACATTCGCTCTTCCGGATGCACGCTTCGATCAAATACATATAGATCTCGTAGGCCCTTTAGCTCCATCTGATGGCTATACTCATCTTTTAACGATCATTGGTCGTTTTTCTAGATGGCCAGAGGCCATTCCTTATCAAAGATACGCTATCAATGACTGTATGCAGTGCGATATTCAATACATGGATCTCCCGCTTTGGTTGTCCTTCAGTCATCACATCAGATCAAGGTCCCCAAATGCGATCAGCTATATATACCGAATTTACCCGCATGTTGGGCACGAATAAAATCCGCACAACGGCATACCATCCAGTTTCCAATGGAATTATAGAACGTTTTCACAAACATCTTAAATCATCTCTGAAAGCTCACGAGAATAATAGATGGTCCGAGATACTCCCTGTAGTTCTCCTGGGTATCAGAAAAGACGTTAAAGAAGACTTGCATGCTTCTTGTGCTGAACTAGTGTATGGCACAACTTTACGGCTTCCTAGTGACATGTTATCTGCATCAGTGATTCCACCTTGTACTGATGATTTCATTACGAATCTTCGCAACAATATGCGACTTTTAAATCCAGTAGCAACATTTGCTCATTGCACTGACAAGTATTAACCCATCTTTACAAACTTGCTCGTACATCTTTTTACGAGTTGACCGAGTGCAGCCGCCTTTATCTCAGCCCTACACTGGTCCACATCCTGTCATTTCTCGTAATAATAAAAACATTACCATAATGATTAAAGGGAAAAAATTGCGAGTATCAATCGACCGTGTTAAGCCTGCTTATCTGTTATCAGAATCATATGATAATAAAATTCCTGACTCTGTTCAACTTCCAATTTCTACTAAGAAAGATGACAGCAATTCACCTAACTACGTCACGTGTAGTGGCTGTCATGCACATTTTCCCAAAAGACTTGTAACTGTTATTTAATTTTGTTTATATAATTGTATTTGTATCTTACTGTATATGTGTATATGTATTTCTTTTTTTTTCTGTATGTTACTGTCGTTCACCTTGTTCACTGGGGAACACTCTGTGGTGATCTTTCAACCCAACGGGCGATAAACGCGCCAGTCTGTAAGTGGCACGGCAACCCTCCAGTGTGCAGATGGAATTGAAAAAAGAGGCTTGTAGTCGGAATATGCGGAATGTTAAAGAATACTGTATAGTTTAATGAAAGCAGAATAAAAACTTAATATTTAATTTAAGATGCGAGTCAGATTAATATATTTATTGAAATAGTTACAGGGTAATCACGTTAGCATGATTAAATCCATTGTTGTTGTAACTCGTATACAATTGTAACCAAGGATGTAGTGGAGGGTATACGGTGATATACGCCGTATACCTTCTGGATTTTTTAACCGTATACCCTCTGTTTCTCAAAAAAGCTATAGCATATACTCTCTAGAGTAACCCTCTAGCCTTTTTCTTCGAAATTAACTTATATATTCTGCCTCTGGTTTTTCGCTTTGGCGTAAACTTAATCGCCACTCTTCCAGTAAAATTGAAAAGTCTAGTTAGTGCCAAAATAGACCCTATCCCTAAAGATGAAGTTTCTGGAGTATATGTAATTCCACCGAAAACAGAAATTATTTATCTCGCATACATAGGAATGTCTTTTCGTAAACTTAAAGATCGTATTAAAGAACATTTGAGAGATCTGAAGTACGGCCAACAATAGCCCTGTCAAGACATAACCAGAAACAGAATATACAAGTTAATTTCGAAGATGCAAAAATTATTTGCCCCTTAAAGAATTATGATGACTTAGCTTAAAGAATCCTAAAACAAGTAATATTCCACATACCTTTATATCCATATTTTATTTTTCCAATGTTTTCCGGATCTAAAAATTGACTTTCACTTTCACTCTTTTCCACACCAACTACATGAAATTTTAAAAATAAGACGTTAATAACAATATTTTTTGTATTCTCTGACGAAGACTGTGTTTATAGCTGAAAGTACTAAGAAGAGTATAAAAGAATTTAACATCCTTTTTAAATACTTTTTGTCATCTTTTAAGTATTTTGCACATAGTGTAGTTTTAAGTTTATTGGAAATACTTCGTATGAAATTATATTATTGGTAATGAAATGGAGAAATAAATATTTTTGTTCAATATTGGTGCAATATTCATGAAATGTAAAATGCCCATGTTGGGCCAGTATTAACCATGATGTACTCAATGCCTATATAATTGGTCTAATATAATTTCGCTACTAGGATGCATATGTACTTAATTTTTTTCTTTCTATTAAGGCTATTCTTAAATCCAAAGGGGCTAATTTATGACACATTTTTTAATTCATTTTTGTTCGGAAACGTGTGAAATTGGCACGTTTTGTCATTCAAAAACTATGTAATTGAAAGGCGTTTTCCATTTTTTGGTAAACCAGGGTTGGCAGGTTTTTGACGCATGACGGTTTTTACCGCATTTTACCACGGTTTTTACCGTCATGTCAAAAACCTCTTTGTCAAAAATGTCAAAAACTGTCAAAAACCCATTTTTTAGGAGTAGTTTTTACATTATTTTTCTTCATTCTATCTTTAGTATTAAGTTGTTTCACATGAATCATTCAATATCAAAAGTCTCTAAAGTATATTTATCCATCCAAGAAAAACAAAAAAGAATTGCATTAGAATATACGGTACTTTTCGGTTAGCCGGGCGCCAGTGTTATATATACATATGTATGCATACCTATATATACATATATATGTATATTTATACATATATAGAAGCTATATGTATACATGTATATATATGTGTGTATATATACATATATATGTATATATAGGTATACATACATATCAGTGGCGTGGCGTCCGGTCATCGCTGGATGCGGCGATGACCAAGCAATATTTTAAAACTCTTAATAAGCTTTTAAAACTCTACGATCCGGTATTAGCAGAACATTTGGAGTTCATGTATAAGTGAAGGTAAGATTCAAAGTTTCTTTTTTGAACATTCAACCATTGAATTTTAGAGTTAATAATTTTTCACCACAAACTTAAATAATTGCGATGACCACCGAAAATTTTCACGCCACGCCACTGATACATATGTATATATAACACTGGCGCCCGGCTAACCGAAAAGTACCGAATATACATATACATATCTGTTAGAAGATCTCTACAATAATCTTAAGCTGTTTGGCATATTCTATAAAAATTGTATTTTTTGAACGAATTTTATAATCCATAAGTATAAGATTAAAAAATGTATAATTTCTGCAGAATGTGGTACACTGTTTAAAACTAAATTTCTCAGAAGTGAGTTTTCTTAAAGTGTTAAATCCAAATTGCTCATTGATTAATTTAATTTCTAAATAGCAATAAATGAAGTAAAATATATTTAAGTCTAAGAGCTTTCACCTGAAATGAGGTCCTACAGGTTTGTATAAAAATTTTATTAATTTAAAATTTTAAGATTCTGCTTATTGAAGTGAAAATGAAAATCACTATAACTGCATTTATGAAATACATAAGATATGCATTTTAAAATATCATATCTAACAATATTCAAATTTATTCATCGACCACAGTCCATGCTTGACATCTATTGTCACACCATATAACAGCATTTTTGCATCTCTAAAATAATTTTAATGTATTTTATTAAATGTATATTGAATATTATTTAATTAATAATTATAATAACCTTTTATTATCATTTAATATTAATGTTCATAGCAATTAGTATAATCTATATTAGTGGAGATTATGACAAATATTGTTCTTTCCTTTTACTCTTGTATTTTAAAAATTTTCCCATGTAGGAAATGCTCTTCTTTTAAATAAATTTAACAAAGTAATTGTGAATAATAATAACAAGAACAACAAAGAAAAATCAATCTACAAATGTATTGTATGCTAGACTTACACTATAAATTTGAGGAAAATCGAAAATGATAGGTTTTTGACGGAATAAACCGGTAAAAACAGGGTTTTTACCACTGTCATGTCAAAAACCCAACCTGTGGTAAACGCAAAAGATCATTCAGAAAATTCTGTCAAAGTTGCCGATTTGTACAACATTTCCGCACGCGACACTGCGGGAAAAGAGAAAATCCGGTCGTCACGTTACCACAATCGCTTGTAACTCGATAAATAATTTATTTATCAAAATGTGGAAACCTCGTTTCGATTCCAAATCGCTTCAATTACTCAGGCCTGCCAATTTAACTTTTAACAAGTAATATAAAAATTTTGTTTTTAAAGTCAATTCCTACTTAGGTCATCAAAGAAAAATTTAATATAATCCCTTAAGCTAATATTAGTTTTTGTTGTATTAAAATATCTCAATTTGTTGATTTGCTGTAAGCAAGTAAGCGCTATTGGTTTACAATGGAAGTCTATGGGAATTTGGCGAAATATTAGAAATACAGCCAATTTGACGTCACTTTTGGCGACTCATTTTGGTCGCCAAATCGAACAGGGTCCCCCCCCTATGGTAACCTCCTTTATTAGATGCATTATGCCCCCTTTATGAAGATGCATTAAATGCTGTTCAATAACCAATGGCCGCCATATTGTCTCCCATATAAAACTAAAATTAATTAATTAAAATTTAATTAATGAATTAATGGAGTGAAAACACTGTTTTAAACACTAGTGTCGTGAAGGAAATTTTCACCTTGTTATTAATAAACTTTATAATATACTTATAACTACTTAAAAGGTGACAAAAACATATAAAAATATTATTTAATGCAACCCGAGATCTTTCGAACACACACGCGTTCATTTTCAAAGGGAAAAAAGATGACTGACTTAATAGAAATACATTTTAAAAACAAAAACAAAAATAATACGCATGCGCAAGCGGAGTTCAGTTCATTTCTCTACAGAGGGGTGAAAAGATCAGCTCATATTATCAGGAGGTCTTGAAATATTTAGGATATTGAAGTGATTATGAAATTGAAAAGTGATTAGAAGTGATAATGTTTGTAACGATGTCCTTTCCTATAATATTCCTGAAATTTGGTACAATATCCTAAATATTTCAAGACCTCTTGATAATATGAACTGAGCTTTTCAGCCCTCTGCAGATGGACTGAACTCCGTTTGCGCATGCGTACTATTTTTGTTTTTGTTTTTAAAATGTATTTCTATTCAGCCAGTCATCCTTTTTCCCTTTGAAAATGAACTCGTGTGTGTTCGAAAGATCTCGGTTTGCATTAAATAATATTTTTATATGTTTTTGTCATCTTTTAAGTAGTTATAAGTATATTATAAAGTTTATTAATGAATTAATATTTGAAAAATCTGTATTAACATGCATTGGTATCCAGTGCAAGTTAAAAAAAATTATTTCAACTTGATAGGATGAATAATAAGTATTTTATTAATGATTGAAAATTTGAACAAGATATATAAATAAATAAATATAGGGAGAGTGTGAACTAATAGTAGGAATTGAAAAAGTCCTTCCAGCCAGTGCCGGGAGAAAGAGGTAGCTTTCATATTCCTTATTTTTTTAAAGCCAGCTTATATTATTCAAACATACGGAGCTCAAATTAGTGGAACCCGATTATAGAAGATTAAATACTAATTTTTGTCAATATTGAATATGAATGAGAATTTCGCCAAATTAGTCAGCGTTATCAAAGCTGGTTTTAATAAAGTGATTTATATTTTGTAACCAAATTCGGTGATATCCCGAATTATATTAATAATTATATTAACCCGAATTATCGGTGATAGCCCGCCATTTTAAAACAACATAATGGGTGCAACAAAGCTCACCAATGAACTTGGTCGCGACCTTAGTAATTCCTGTGCACATGCTTACTCATATTTAAATCGGTTGATATATACGAGTGCTGTTGCAGGCAGAAAATCAGATTTTTCAAAATGTCACACACATTCGAAATTCAAATTGCTATATCTCGGCCTTTTTTTTAGATAAAGGGAAAACAAAAAATGATTCGGAATCTTTGTAACAAGCTGAAACACATAAGAAAAAAATCTTTTTCAATTTCTAATTTTTTTGTACCTCATTTTAAATTAATTTTTTCTTAAATTTTTAAATGGACGCCATTTTGAAACAAGATGGCGGATGAAGCTAGCAAACGAACTTGGCCGGGAGATTGCTATGTACTATGCCATTGCCACCTAGAATAGTAAGCCTTCTGGCTGCAAGAGAAAATTCCAGTGACGTCAAGCTTAGTAGGCGAGAAAAAAATTCCCAGCAGGAAGTGAACATACAGTGACTAGATAGAAATGGCTGTGTGAGTTGTTTTATAAGCGCTGTTTTCGAAGTTTTATGCATTTAAAAAAGGATTGTTCGTCAATTTAAACTAAGGTAAGTGTTTTCTTTTGATAAATCTTAATTTTGTGTATGCATTTACTTATTTATATTACTTCTAATACTTTTACTGGCTTCTGATATACAAAACTGAACATAAGCTGTAATTTACCACGTGTTTGCACGCGAGAATGCTGTGTAATATCTGTTTTTAATTGTTATATTTTTTAAAAACCTAATTATTGCTATTATAAAATACATTTTAAAAATAATTTTTTAGTTTGATAGATAAATCTAATGTGCATTATGTTTTTCTTTTAAAATTAAATTAAATTTTGGTACTATAATAAACATGTAACTTTACTATTGTAATTCGTTTATTTTACTATTCTAATTCGTTTATTTTACTATTATAATTAGTTTATTTTACTATTATAATTCATTTATTTTACTGTTGCAATTCATTTATTTTACTTTTGCAATTCATTTATTTTACTATATTTTAAATTATACAGTTAAAAGTTTAATAAGAATTTTAAATATAAATAATAATAATAATAGTAGTAAAATCGTAAAATATTTAATTTAGTTTAAAGTTTAGTCTGACTTTGAAAAGATTTTATTGTACTTTTAACAATGATTTGAATATTAGTCAATGACATTTCATTTGGCATATTATTTTTATTGTTTAAATTTTAGAACAAATACTAATAATAGTCAGATATGAAATTTAATGCGATTTCTTTAAAATAAAATTAAACGTCATTAAATAATGAATATTTTAGTATTTAAATTTGTTTATTTCAAACTTTTTAATTATACTAAACGCTTCATTTTTAAATTATTAGTATTTTAATTTACAAATTTTAGTTTTTCACATATTTTTAAAATTTATCGAATGTTAATAACATTTATTATTTTAGCATGCACATAAAATTCATTTTGAGTTTACTGCCAATTTATATGGATTAACTTCTACAGATTTCAGTTATATAAATTATTGAATAAATACTAATAACAGATTTCTAGTCAGTTAGGCAAATGTGTTGTGCATTTTTTTTAAAAAATAATTAAAGTAAACTTTAATAATGCATTAATATTATTCAAATTTTAACTATTTATTTAGTGCCTTACTTAATTTAACATTTTCTAGGTTTATAATGCTATTGTTAGAGCTTTTCAAAATTAATCAAAATTTAATATTTTAGTTTCGGATTGTAAAAAATGGTCTATAGAAATAATAATTATAACCACAGTAATATTACTATATGTACTTAGACATTTTAAGATAATTTATGTTCAACTTTATCAAAAGCAAGTAAAAATATTTGAAGAAAATGATTAGATAAATACACAAAAAAATTAAGAATTTATCAAAATAAAAGACTAATCTTATAATAATAAATATCCTCCTACTTAATGGGAAGAACACTTTGTTAGTTCTATAAATTAATTAATAAACGAAGACAAGTTGAAAATATAAACCACTTTCATAAAAAAAAGAAAGAAAGAAAAGAAAAGAAAGAACAAAATGAGACTCTTTCAATAAAATATTTAAATATTACTTTTCATAAATAAATACAAAAAATTGTATTTAATCATAAACAATCTTAGAATATGGAATAAATTGAAATTCTAATAAATTTGCAAGAGAATTTAGGTCAATTTAATGCTTAGTTGTTTATGTAGAAAAACACAGTAATATTAAATTTCACTTTATCAGTGTGATATACAGATTCTTCGCCTCTTGCTGCTGACGTCACCTGCCAGCCAGAAGGCTTTGTATTCTAGGTGGCAATGACTATGCACATGCCTTGTCACATCCTAATCGGTTCATAAATACGCGTGTAATCGCGTGACAAAAATCAGATCGTTTCAAAATGTCAGTCATGCTAGAAATTCAAAGTGCTATAACTCAGCCATTTTTTAAGATATAGACGAAACGAAAAATGCTCCAGAATCTTTGTATCAAGGTCAAATACATAAAACAAAATCTTTTTCAATTTCTATTTTTTTTTGTACCTCATTTTAAAATAAATAAAAAAAAATGAATGGCCGCCATTTTGAAACAAGATGGCGGATGATGTTGGCCAACGTACTCGGTCGAGACACTGGTATGTACTATGTACACACCAAGTTATATTCAAATCCGTTCATAAGTACGCGTGTTATCGCGTGACAAAATTCAGATAGTTTCAAAATGTCAGCCACACTAGAATTTCAAAGTGCTATAACTCAACCCTTTTTTAAGATATAGACGAAACAAAAAATGCTCCGAAATCTTCGTATCAAGCTCAAACACATAAGAAAAAAATCTTTTTGGATTTATAAATTTTGTACTTAATTTTAAATTTCAATTAAAAAAATATTTAAATGGCCGACATTTTGAAACAAGATGGCGTATGAAGCTGGCCAACGAACTCGGTCGACACATTACTATGTACTATGCACATACCTTGTCATATCCAAATCGGTTCATAAAAACGCATATTATCGCGTGACAAAAATCAGATCGTTTCAAAATGTCAGCCATGCTAGAAATTCAAAGTGCTATAACTCAGTCATTTTTTAAGATATAGACGAAACGAAAAATGCTCCAGAATCTTTGTATCAAGCCCAAACACATAAGGAAAAAATCTTTTTTAATGTCTAATTTTTTTGTGCCTCATTTTAAATTTAATTTTTTTTTTAATTTTTAAATGGCCGCCATTTTGAAACAAGATGGTGGATGAGGCTGGCCAACGAACTCGGTCGAGACATTGCTATGTACTATGCACATTCCTTGTCACATCCAAATCGGTTCATAAATACGTGTATTATCGCGTGGCAAAAATCAGATCGTTTCAAAATGTCAGCCATGCTAGAAATTCAGTGCTATAACTCAGCCATTTTTAGGTAGCTTTCATTACAAAAAGCTACCTATTGCAGCCGTTCGGAGGAAAGCGATTTCAAAAAATTTTGGTATATTTTCATCGATCATGACCCCCAGACCCCGAAACCACCCTCCGTTCAAAATTGATATATATATATATATATATATATATATATATATATATATATATATATATACTAGCAAACCCCGCGGCTTTGCTCGCGTAATATTTGAAATATGCCAAGTGATATTTATATGTCTAATTTTTATTAAAAGGTACTAACTAAATTTTTATTAAAAGGTAATATTTTATTTTATTAAAAGTTTTTTTTATTAAAAGGTACTTATTACTTTTAGGAATAATTCAAAAATTACTATTTAAAACACAGATTGATTAAACATTATTATTACACTGCATTAGGCAGAAATGAGACTTAAATTAATAAAATGAAATAAAACTAAATAAATGATAATTTAGAAAATATTTTGAAACTTTTATGCTCAATTAATACGCTCTTTTCAGTATTCATTTGAAGTTTTGAATTTTTTAGAAACCGTCTTCTTACATCTTAAAATTAGCCATCATGTCAAATTCCAAGTTCTACCAAGTCTCTCAACATAAAAGGCTATGTTGAAACAGGAACTGTCACCATTAATTTGCCAACATTAATTTTGAAATCGGTTTGTTATTTCCTAATATTCCACAGAAACGTAATTTAAAAAGCTTTTAAAGCCCTTTTTTAGAACGTTTGTTGTTCTTGTGAACCCCAGGTGGTAGAATCACCGGCATAAAATATAGCCTGTGTAGGATCAGAGACTGTTACAATTGATTCGCAACTATTACTTTTATAATCGGTTTATATTCCCTGAAATTGCATAGAATCGTAATTTAGAACTTTTCTAGAATGCTTTTCGCACCTCCCCTTCGCTTCACCCATTTTTAATTCGAATTTATTTTCGACGATCCTTCGAGGGCATATATATTTTATAAGTAACTACCATGTCATATTTAAAGTTTCTAGCCTTTTCAGTATTACAGAAATCGCAATTTAGAAAGTTTTTAGCTCCTACAACCCTCTGCTGGTAGTGGAACAGACATAAAATACACCTTATGTTTGAGCAGGTTCTATCACCAAAATTTGTCACCATTATTTTTTTAATCGGTTTGGTAATTTATAAGTTTGCTTAAAAATTGTAATTTATAACGCTTTTCACTCACTTCATTTTTTTTTTAATTTGGAATTTTCTTTCGACTGTTCATAGAAAGCAGTTGCATCTTGTAAGTAAATACCATGCCATACTTCAAAGTGTTAGACCCCTCAGTTGTGCAAAAAACGCAAATTAGAACATGTTTTGCTTTTGCAACCCTCAGATGGTAGTGACAGCAACATAAAATATAACCTATGTTATAGCAGGGACTGTCACCATTGATTTGCAACCATTACTTTTGAAATAGCTTTGGTATTTCCGTAGATTGAGTAGAAATCGCAATTTAGAACGTTTTTAGGACACTTTTCGCGCATTTTCACCCCTTTTTAAATTTCTAATTTTTTCGAAACTGTTCTTAAAGATAATTTAAATCTAATAAATATGTACCTTGCCTAAGTTTAAGTTGCTAGACCCTACCGATCACAAAAATCGAAATATAGAACGCTTTTTTGCTCCTGCAATGTCTTGGTGATAGTGATACCGACATAAAATATCTTCTATGTTATAGCAGAGGCTGTCAGCATCAATTTCCTACCATTACGTTTGAAATCAGATTCATTCTTCCTGAGATATTGCCGACAAATCAGCTTTTAGAACGCTTTTTGCGCATTTTGCTCCTGCATCTCCTCTGGAGTAGTGGAAACAGATATAAAATATAGCCTATCTTGGAGCAAGATCTATCACCATCATTTTTACACCATTATATTTGAAATCGGTTCAGTACTTCCTGAGATTGCATAGAAATCTCAATTCAGAAAGTTTATTACAACGCTTTTTGCGCATTTTGACACCCTTTTAAATTTCGATTTTTTTAGGAAATGTCCTTAGAGATCACTGATATCTTATAACTAACTACCATTCTAAATTTCACTATTCTAGGCCCTTCCGTAACGCAAAAGCCGCAATTTAGAACGTTTTTCTCCTGCACACCTTTTGGGTTAGTGGCACCCAAATAAAACATCGCCTATGTTGGAGCAAGGGTTGTCACCTTCATTTTGACGCCATTATTTTTTAGATATGTTTGGTATTTCCTCAGATTGTGTAGAAACCACAATTAAAACGTTTTTTAGAACGCTTTGCGCGCATTTTCACACCTTTTAAATTTTAAATTGTTTAAGAACTGTTCTTAGAAATCCTTTATATCTAATAAGTAGCTAATATTTCAAATTTCATATTTCTAGGCCCTTCGTTAACGCAAAAATGTCATTTTTAGAACGTTCTTTGCTCCTGCACTCCCTTTCGGGTAGTGGCACCGACATAAAACATAGCCTATGTTGGAGCAAGGGTTGTCACCGTCATTTTGACACCATTATTTTTTAAATCGGTTTGGTATTTCCTGAGATTGTGTAGAAACCACCATTTAGAACGTTTTTTAGAACAATTTTCGCGCATTTTCAACCCTTTCAAATTTCGAATTGTTTAAGAACTGTTCTTAGAAATCCTTTATATATAATAAGTAGCTAATATTTCAAATTTCATATTTCTAGGCCTTTCAGTAACACATAAATCTCATTTTTAGAACGTTTTTTGCTCCTGCACCCCTTTCGGGTAGTGGCACCGACATAAAACATAGCCTATCTTGGAGCAAGCATTGTCACCATCATTTTGACACCAATATTTTTTAAATCGGTTTGGTATTTACCGAGATTGTGTAGAAACCACCATTTAGAACGTTTTTTAGAACACTTTTTGTGCATTTTCACCCCTTTTAAATTTCGAATCGTTTAAGAACTGATCTTAGACATCAATTATATCTCATAAGTAACTAATATTCAAAATTTCATATTTCTAGGCCCTTCAGCAACGCTAAAATCTCATTTTTAGAACGTGTTTTGCTCCTGCACCCCTTTCGGGTAGTGGCACCGACATAAAACATAGCCTATCTTGGAGCAAGCGTTGTCACCATCATTTTGACACCAATATTTTTTAAATCGGTTTGGTATTTACCGAGATTGTGTAGAAACCACCATTTAGAACGTTTTTTAGAACACTTTTTGTGCATTTTCACCCCTTTTAAATTTCGAATTGTTTAAGAACTGATCTTAGACATCATTTATATCTCATAAGTAACTAATATTCAAAATTTCATATTTCTAGGCCCTTCAGCAACGCTAAAATCGCATTTTTAGAACGTTTTTTGCTCCTACACCCCCTTTCAGGTAATGGCACCGACATAAAACATAGCCTATCTTGGAGCAAGCGTTGTCACCATCATTTTGATACCAATATTTTTTAAATCGGTTTGGTATTTCCGAGATTGTGTAGAAACTACCATTTAGAACGTTTTTTAGAACGCTTTTTGTGCATTTTCACCCCTTTTAAATTTTCAATTGTTTAAGAGGTGTTCTTAGACATCATTTATATCTTATAAGTAACTAATATTCAAAATTTCATATTTCTAGTCCCTTCAGTAACGCTAAAATCGCATTTTTAGAACGTTTTTTGCTCCTACACCCCCTTTGGGGTAGTGGCACCGACATAAGATATAGCCTATGTTCTAAGTTGGACTAACAACATCATTTTGATAACATTACTTTTGGAATCGGTTCGGTAGTTCCGGAGCTTACCTCCTACAAATAAACAATTTTTTCCTCTTTATAATAGGAGTATAGATATATATATATATCTGACCTATGTCACACTGTAACTCTCGTATTTATGAACCGATTTCGATGTAATTCGGTGTGTACATAGTACATACCAATGTCTCGACCGAGTTCGTTGGCCAGCTTCATCCGCCATTTTGTTTCAAAATGGCGGCCATTTAAATTTTTTTAAAAAAATTAAAATTTAAAAAGTGGTACCAAAAAATTGAAAATGGAAAAATATTTTTTTCTTACGTATTTGAACTTTATACAAAGATTCCGGAGCAGTTTTTGTTTCGTCTATATCTTAAAAAATGGCTGAGTTATAGCATTTTGAATTTCTAGCGTGGCTGACATTTTGAAACGTCCTGAAATTTGTCACGCGATAAAAGGCGTATTTATGGACCGATTTGGATGTAACTTCTTTTATACATAGTACATACCAATGTCTCGACCGAGTTCGTTGGCCAGCTTCATCCTCCATCTTCTTTAAAAATGACGGCCATTTAAATTTTTAAGAAAAATTTAAATTTGAAATATGGTACCAAAAAATTGAAAATTGAAAAAATATTTTTTCCTTATGTATTTGACCTTTATACAAAGATATCGGAGGAATTTTTGTTTCGTCTATATCTTAAAAAATGGCTGAGTTATAGCATTTTGAATTTCTAGCGTGGCTGACATTTTGAAACGTCCTGAATTTTGTCACGCAATAAAAGACGTATTTATCAACCGATTTGGATGTAACTTCGTTTATACATAGTACATACCAATGTCTCGACCAAGTTCGTTATCCAGCTTCATCCGCCATCTTGTTACAAAATGCCGGCCATTTAAATAATTTAAAAAAATTTTAAATTTAAAATGAGATACCAAAAAATTGGAAAATGAAAAAGATTTTTTCGTATGTGTTTGACCTTAATACAAAGATTCCGGAACAGTTTTTGTTTCGTCTATATCTAAAAAAATGGCTGAGTTATAGCATTTTTAATTTCTATTGTGGCTGACATTTTAAAACGACCTGATATTTGTCACGCGATAACAGGCGTATTTATGAACCGATTTGGATGTAACTTCGTCTGTACATAGTACATACCAATGTCTCGACCGAATTCGTTGGCCAGCTTCATTCGCCAACTTGTTTCAAAAGGGTTGCCATTAAAAAAAATTAAATTTAAAATTTAAAATGAGGTATTAAAAAATTGGAATATTAAAAAGATTTTTTTTATGTGTTTGGCCTTGATTCCGGAACAGTTTTTGTTTCTGAAAATTTGTTCTTTTGTTTATATCTTATAAAATGGTTGAAATATAGCACTTTGAATTTCTAGCATGGCTAACATTTTGAACCGATCTTGTATTTGTCACGCGATAACACACGCATTCGCCTATTTCGATGTAAGAAGGCATGTGGATAGTATACATCAATATCTCGACCAAGTTCGCTGGCCAGCTTCATCAGCCATCTTGTTTCAAAATGGCGGCCATTAAATTTAAAAAAATTATATTTAAAGTGAGGTGCAAAAAAAATTAGAATTTGAAAAAGGTTTCTTTCTTAAGTATTTGACCTTGATATGAGGATTCAGGAGCATTTTTTGTTTGTCTTTATCTTAAAAAATGGCTCTGATATAGCAGTTTCAATTGCTAATGTGGGTGACATTTTGAAAAATCTGATTTTTTGCCTGCGACAGCACTTGTATATATCAACCGACTCCGATGTGAGTGAGCATGTGCACAGCAATTACTAAGGTCTCGACCAAGTTCACTGGTTAGCCTCATTCCCCATGTTGTCTTAAAATGGCGGGCACTTTAAGAAATCGCTGAATTTGGCAGCCAAATATAAATTACTTTAAATAAAAGTAGCTTGGATAAACTTACTAATTAAGCGCGAAATTAATAACAAATTTCGCGAAATTCTCATTCATAATGATTTAGTATTGATTAAAATTAGTATTGAATCTCCTATATTCGTTTTCCACTAAATTGAGCTTCGTGTGTTTGAATAATATAAGTTGGCTTTTTTAAAATAAGGAATATGAAAGCTACCTCTTCCTCCCGGCACTGGCCGGAAGGACTTTTTAAGATATAGACGAAACAAAAAATGCTCCAGAATCTTTGTATCAATCCCAAACACATAAGAAAAAAATTTTTTTCAATGTCTAATTTTTTTGTGCCTCATTTTAAATTTTATTATTTTTTTTTTAATTTCTTAAATGGCCGCCATTTTGAAACAAGATGGCGGATGAAGCTAGCCAAAGAACTCGGTCGAGACATTGGTATGTAATATGTGCCCACGAAATTTTATCCTAATGGGTTCATAAATACGAGAGTTACAGTATGACAAAGATCAGATATATATATAATATATATATGTGACCTGTGGCAACAGTCTGTAAGAGACGACGGCAGCGCCACGAGTCGGCGTAGAAGAATACCCTTTTAGAACATTAGACAGACGCGGGAAAAGAAGGTAAAAGAGGTGGTGGCAAAAACACCGAGCTCTCAACGACGTTTCATTAAGACGCATTAAGACGAATGAGTGTTTAATTTCATTAATGTTCTACTTAATTGTAATTGTATATAGTGTAAATAGTTCATTTAATATATTTAATTCTTAAAGTTAGCAAGTGTTATTATTCGAGTATGAGTCTCCTTTTCCCCGTCACACACACACACATATATATATATATATATATCAGTGAAAGAAATATGAGAGTTTAATCAGTGAAAGAAATATGATGGTGAAGTATGGTACAGTATACCCATATGGAATGAATGTAAAGTTCGATCAAAGTAATGTAATAAGGAATTTTAGAGAAAAATTATTGGATGTCTCAATCTATGAAAGGACAAAACATATAATGAATTATGACAGGGAAAAAATCATAGGACAAACGTTGAATTAAAGAAATTAAAATGTTGCAAGGATGTCGAAAATGTTATCGAAAATTACAACTCAAACGATAACGAATCAGTAATTAAAAACATTATATTTAATGTCAAAAAGAAAATGATACCAGAACTTTTGAGGAATTTGCATAAAAAAAACGGGTAACAACAATATTGACATGGCTCTAAATCTATTGAGATTTAGAATAAGAAAACAAAATTTAGATAGTTATGTAAAGAGCATGTATAAAAAAGATGCCGAAAATAATAAAATATACTGTGTTTTGGAGTACATGGGGTCACATCTAAAAGGGGTTAATATTAATAAAGTTTTAAATACGTATAATAGACTGCTGCCGGATAAAAATATAGAGATTATTAAGGCTTTTAAATATGTTAAACCGATGGGCAGACTCATATATAATTATAACGACTACGCAAAGGATTTGAAAAAAAGTATCGATAATAGTGTTTGCTATTGTCACGAAGTAATATTCAACGAATATATAAATCCAACCTACGGACGCATATTAACGGGTAGTTTGGATATTGTACGTAATAAGAAATTGAGTGAAATCATGAGATACGGGACGAGATACAGGATTAAGAGTGTATTAATCCTGTATCTCGTCTTGTACTCAGGAGGCTTATGGTAATGAAATAAACTATGAAATTGTCAAATCAAGTAAACAAGTTATTAGTAATAGAGTAAAAGCATATTATAAAAAAAATAAAATAAAGCAAATTAGTACTAGTTTTCCATATTTGGTAATGGTTCCAAAGTTTCATAAAGATCCGGTTGTTTTTAGAGCTATTACATGTGGTTTCGGTTCATATTTGGAAAATTGTAATAAAAAATTGTTGAAATTATTAAAAGAGATTTTTGATGAAGTATTGAAAGATAAGCCGGCTTGTATAATAAAAAACAGCTTTGAGTTAATTAAACATTTAAATCTAATGAAAAACATTTCAAGTTTAACAGCGTATGATTTTGAAGATTTGTATAATAGTATAGATTTGGATAATCTTAAAATAAAAATTATGGAGTTTTTCAGTAAATATAATTCCTCAACTACCGGACAGGAATGGTTTACTAATTTGTTTAACTTTGTAGTGAGTGAGAACTACTTATATGACGGGAAAATTGTTTACAAACAAGTTAGAGGTATACCAATGGGGGGAAGTTGTAGTTCGATTTTAGCCGATATCTACTTACAGTGAACCAAAAAAAAAAAAGTTGGACAACAGCTTCTATTGATTTCACTGTTTAATTATTTTGTTCTATGTTGTTCTTTAAAAGTAAAAGTTTATTTAAAATAATAACAATTATTAAGATGATTTAGACAGTTTTATTTTACTTTAATAAAACTTATACCTAAATTATAAATTAATAAAACGTGGTGATGATATAACATTCAGCACCAAATAAAAACTTGGACACTTACACAATGTTAAAAAAAACACTTTTAAATAAATAAAAGAAAATCTAATATTTCGTGTGATGTCCTTTTGCTGCTATTACAGCTTGTAGCCTCTTATTCATAAAAAGGGCCAGTTTTTCGGTTAACTCTGATGGAACATTTTGCCATACATTGAGAATAGCAGTTTTTAGTTCATTTTTATTCTTAATCTCCTTTTCTAGTAATTGTTTCTCCATATAAGACCACAAATGTTCTATAGGATTTAGATCCGGACTTTGGGGAGGATGGGGTAGCACTTTTTTCACTTTGTATAATAACCATTCCTGTACAATCCGAGCGCTATGCTTAGGATCATTGTCTTGGACAAAATAATAATTTCCATTTAAATTTAATTTTGAAGCTGTTTCTGGTAAATTTTCTTTTAGAATGTTCAAATACATCATTTTGTTCATTGTACCTTCAATGAACACTAGATTTCCAACACCACTAGCTGCCATTGAGCCCCATAATGCATCCGCTACCATGTTTTACAGTCGCTTTTATATTCGCTGATTTTAGCGCTGTTCATTCCCTTCGCCATACAAAACGCCGACCATCAGATCCAAACAAATTAAATTTCGACTCATCTGTAAAAATAACAGACTTCCAGAATTCTCGTAGCTTTCCAACATATTGTTTAGCATATTCAAGACGTTTTCTAACATTTCGGAGAGACAAATATGGCTTTTTTCGTGGTGTGTATGCTCTATAGTCTTTGGAATGTAAAAAGTTTCTTATAGTCTGTGGATGCACATCCACTATAGATGCTTCCTTCAACTCTCTGGCTATCTTTACAGCAGAAATTCTAGGATTCTCTTTCACAAATCTCACAATCCGTCTTTCTGTTTGAGACGAGGAAATCTTTTTGGGCCAACCACTTCCACTAGGTCTTTGCAAAAATCTGTACTTTTTGTATGTATTTATTATGTAATGCACTGTTGAACGTGGCTTTTTCACAGTTTCTGCAAATATAACGTATACTTTTCTGCTCTTTCCATAGTTTAACAATTAAGTTTTTCATATCAACAGAAGTTTGCTTTTTTTCCATTTTTGAGAATTTTTAATCCAGCAAAAGGAAATTTCAGCACGTTTCGATCTCATAGCTTTGACTTGGACTCGTGCCAGAAATCAACACCCTCTTAAAAATTTGCATAATGTCAATCCAAAGTAAAAGTGAAATAAGTGTCCAAGTTTTATTTTGGCCGAAAAAAACGCACAATTTATTTTTAAAATATTTAAAAATTTAATATAACATTTTATTAAGATTAAATAAAACTATTTCAATCTTTGAATAAATTATCTTTTTCTTTGATATTGTTAGATTACAATATCACAATTGGTTAAAAGAATATTAAGCAGCAAATTCGAATCTTTTTGCTGTCCAACTTTTTTTTTGGTTCACTGTATATATGTACGAGGAACAAATTGATATAAATGAGGATACGAGATGCTTTCGTTACATTGATGACGTTTTAATAGTCAGATGCAATGATGTGAAAAAAGAAAAATTTGATTGCTATCCTAATGGTTTAAATTTGAAATTGGAGTCAAAAAGTAAAAACATGGTCAATTATTTAGACATTAATATCGAGATAAAAATTGGTGAGATAAAAACAGATATATATGATAAACGAAAAAGCTTTAACTTTGAAACTATAAAAATGTTAAATTTTGGATCAAATGTGCATATCTCAATATATAGAAATATTTTTATTAACGGGTTAAACCGTATAGATAGACTGACATCAAATACTGGGGAAAAAATTGAAGAACTTTACAAATGGTATATTCTGGCATTGCACCATGGCTATCCTGAGGGATTTTTGAAGAGTCTGCTGCGAAATTTCGTAAAGTGTAAGACTTATCGCAGAGATTTAGAGGTAATATGGATGCGAAGAGAGGAGTAACTGTGGCTTTGACTGTTCAGGGTTTGCGTGCACGATTGTTTGAGGTTTCACGTTCAGTGGACTTTACCCACGAATGGCAACAGCCACGCCTCTGCGGGAATATACCCTCGGAAAAAGACTGTTTATTGGACGAAGGGGAAGCAGTGTTAAAATGTTCTTCACGCCTATTGGTGTTTTTCTTCTGTTTACCCGCGGCTGACGTCACATGGGTAAAGTCCGTTGTTGGTTTTCTATGGGTCTAGGCAGCTCGTTCGATTTGTTAGTTTTTCTTTTTGGTCTTGACGCTTGTTGGGGGAGCGTTGTGCACATAAAAACTGGTTTTAACCCCGCAAGTGCATGCCGCCTGTCTCCATTCATTCAATTTCTTCTGGTTTTAGTTTGAATGATTTTAAAGTTTGCCGTAAAGTATGTTGTTTTTGAAGTTAGTTATTTTTAGTTATTTTGTTGTTGTCATTTAGTTTAGTTTATTTATCGTTGGATCAGTTCCGTGGTTTCGAATTTTTGGTTTGGTTTTTGGATATATATATATATATGGGTATATATAAATATATATATATATATCAATTTTGAACCGAGGGTGGTTTCGGGGTTTAGGGGTCATGATCGGTGAAAATATACCAAAATTTTTCGGAATCGTTTTCCTCCGAACGGCTGCAATAGGTAGCTTTTTGTAATGAAAGCTACCTAAAAAAGCACATTAGTATATTATTCTAACACTAGAAAGATAGCCCGCCAAAAATGACGGAATATTATAAAGATATATACAACACATGTGCAAGAATATCAGTTTTTCTCGCTTGCTCCGCAGTGATAGATGAAAATAACAGATTTTAACCCGGGAGAACTAGCTAGTGAGAATGCCCAATTGCTTTTCTTTTACTTTACATTCATATAATACCAACTTTTTTTAGTTGGCTTAGTACTTTTATTCACAAAATAGGTAAAATAATTGAAAAACACTTTGAAATTTTAATTAAAATGAAAAATGATTTAAATAAGAGTTTTAAAAAAGTACGACTGTGAGAGAAAATCTCATGCAGCGAGTTCCCCCGGGTTAAGAACGAAAGTCATTTATGGAAATTTGTAATACAGTAGAAGACCACTAATACGCACAGCTTGGTTCAAAGTGTTGTGCGGATTTTAGGCTTTTTGCAGATTACAAGTCATGTTCATATTATAAAATTAGATATATAGCTTCTTTATGCTAAATAAATTGTATAAATATTGAAAAAAAAAATGCGTGTGTATATGAAGTGAAACGGCGAATATGGTTGCCAGAAAATATGTTGCCAATTTTCTTTCTTCGCCAAGGCCCCTAAAGTGAAAAAGTATCGAGAATTTAAATTTTGTATCCGACTATATAAAGCGCGGTACTTTTCCAGTATAGGGGCCTTGGCGTACTTTTTTAAAGTTTGTCACAATTTGGGCTTCAGAAGTAGGATTTTTTGCTAAATGATATAAACAGCTATGAAAACAAAATAATGAACTTTTAAGTTTATTTATATAATCTATAAACATTTTATTTATATCTATATTATTGTTGGGTTTTTTTATATACAATTTACTTCCGTTTGCATACAAAAATAGTTAAATAGCTTCTTTATATTAAAAAAATTGTACAAATATTGAAAAATATTTTGTGTATATGAAACAGTGAAATAGTTGTTAGAAAATATGTTGCCAAATTTCATTTTCTCTGTCTAGCCCTATACTGGAAAAGTACATAAAGCGCATTAAAATCGGGCAATCAGGAGCTCTGTCAGTACAGAGCCGTCTATTGGCTGTTATGTTGTTAGTAGCATCGGAATGAAGGTCTAAAGAAGTACATTTTCGTATATTACACTTTAAATTCTCACTCATAGATTTTGAAAAAAACCCTCAAAAACTTGGAGTTTAAATTAAACTGAGGTGACCACGATAATGAAATATTAATGGTTTTAAATAGGAATTTCGCCAAATTAGCTAGCTATCGCCAAGTTGACTTCATACATGACAACTTATTTTTGTCGCCAAATACACTTGATTGGCTGTTAACAAAATTTGCATATGAGTTTTCACTTTTCAATTTTGACAAGCATGTGAAGTTTAGTTACGCTGATCTTCATCTCCCAAGGTAGTCGGAGTATTTAATTGTATGTAAACGGTTGCATATAATGTGAAAGATGGGTCAGGGAAAAGAAACGTCCTTAGAACTGCGTAATCTGGTCGTAAAATTAAGAAACGAAAATAAATCTTACAGCAAGATTGCCAAAATTATAGAAAAAAGCCATGCAATTGTACAAACTATACTTAGAAATTATAATTTACGTGGAAATGTTAAAAAATTATGTATACACTATGCTAAAAGGTACACACAATAAAATACAATAAACATCAACATTCCATTTCGCATCTGCAAACGTCTTCAGGATGTTATGATAAACACAAGTCTAAATTTTAAAAATGCAGGCAACCGTCTCAGAGTCTTGACGAATCTTGACTGGAGCGCGCACCAAACGTCATCAAGTTGCCAAGGCAATCAAAAGGAGAAAACCATCCCTATACGATTTAAAAGGGGAGGGGGGGGCGGGGGGGCTAAATGGAACTGACTCCAAAAATGTTTTGTAACATATTATGCCATATTTTATGTATGCTGTAGGATAAATTATTGTTACAGGTTTGTTGTCCAAGCTTAACTATCCTAATAGACTCTAAAATTTTGTTGAGATATGGATTCTTTCACAAAATTATGATTCTTGTTTCAACAAAGACAACTCTGCTACCATCATTAGCAAAAGAAAATCTTGCGGGAGCTGTATTTAGTTTCGATTGTGAAATAAAGAACTTCTCTTGTGCTCTTTTAATCTTTCTTATTTTTTTTCCTTTTAGTTTTTCCGATATAAACCATTCTTTCTTTATTTGGGAGGGTAATTTGAATTTCATACACACCGACTTTTTGATGATTCAAGATTTATCTATATTACTAGCAAACCCCGCGGCTTTGCTCGCGTAATAGTTGAAATATGCCAAGTGATATTTATATGTCTAATTTTTATTAAAAGGTACTAACTAAATTTTTATTTTATTAAAAGGTAATATTTTATTTTATTAAAAGGTACTTATTACTTTTAGGAATATTTAAAAAAATTACTATTTAAAACACAGTTTGATTAAACATCATTGTTACACTGCAAAAGGCAGAAATGAGACTTAAATTAATAAAACGAAATTAATCTAAATAAATAATAATTTAGAAAATATTTTGAAACTTATATGCTCAATTAATACGCTCATTTCAGTATTCATTTGAAGTTTTGAATTTTTTAGAAACCATCTTCTCACATCTTAAAATTAACCATCATGTAAAATTCCAAATCCTACCACCTCTCTCAACATAAAGGGCTCTGTTGAAATAGGAACTGTCACCATTAATTTCCCAACATTAATTTTGAAATTGGTTTGTTTATTTCCTAATATTCCACAGAAACGTAATTTAGAAAGCTTTTAAAGGCCTTTTTTAGAGCGTTTGTTGTTCCTGTGAACCCCAGGTGGTGGAATCATCGGCATAAAATATAGCCTGTGTAGGATCAGAGACTGTTACCATTGATTCGCAACTATTACTTTTATATTTGGTTTATATTCCTTGAAATTGCGTAGAAATCGTAATTTAGGACTTTTTTAGAATGCTTTTCGCACCTCCACTTCACTTCACCCCTTTTTAATTCGAATTTATTTTCGACAGTCCTTCGAGGGCATTTATATTTTATAAGTAACTACCATGCCATATTTAAAGTTTCTAGCCTTTTCAGTATCACAGAAATCGCAATTTAAAGTTTTTAGCTCCTGCAATCCTCTGGTGTTAGTGCCACAGACATAAAATATAGCTTATGTTTGAGCAGGATCTATCACCAACAATTTGTCATCATTATTTTTTTAATCGGTTTGGTATTTGATAAGATTACATAAAAATTGTAATTTATAACGCTTTTCGCTCACTTCATCGTTTTAAATTTGAAATTTTCTTTCGACAGTTCTTAGAAAGCAGTTGCATCTTGTAAGTAAATACCATGCCATACTTCAAAGTGTTAGACCCTTCAGTAATGCAAAAAACGCAAATTAGAAAAAGTTTTGCTTTTGCAACCCTCAGATGGTAGTGACAGCATCATAAAATATAACCTATGTTATAGCAGGGACTGTCACCATTGATTTGCAACCATTACTTTTGAAATAGCTTTGGAAATTCCTGAGATTGAATAGAAATCGCAATTTAGAACGTTTTTATAACGCTTTTCGCGCATTTTCACCCCTTTTTAAATTTCCAATTTTTTTGAAACTGTTCTTAAAGATCATTTATATGTAATAAATATGTACCTTGCCTGATTTTAAGTTGCTAGCCTCTACCGATCACAAAAATCGAAATTTGGAACGCTTTTTTGCTCCTGCAACGTCTAGGTGATAGTGATACCGACTTAAAATAGCGTCTATGTTAGAGCAGAGGCTGTCAGCATCAATTTCTTACCATTACTTTTGAAATCAGTTTGATTCTTCCTGAGATATTGGTGACAAATCGGCATTTAGAACGTTTTTAGAGCGCTTTTCGCTCATTTTGCTCCTGCATCTCCTCTGGGGTAGTGGAAACAGATATAAAATATAGCCTATCTTGGAGTAAGATCTGTCCCCATCATTTTTACACCATTATATTTGAAATCGGTTCAGTATTTCCTGAGATTGCTAGAAATAGCAATTTAGAACGTTTTTTATAACGCTTTTTGCGTATTTTGACCCCCCTTTTAAATTTCGACTTTTTTAGGAAATGTCCTTAGAGATCATTGATATCTTATAACTAACTACCATTCTAAATTTCACGATTCAAGGCCTTTCAAACACGCAAAAACCGCAATTTAGAACGTTTTTCTTCTGCACCCCCTTTGGGGTAGTGGCACCGACATAAAACATAGCCTATGTTGGAGCAAGGGTTTTCACCATCATTTTGACGCAATTATTTTTTTAATCGGTTTGGTATTTCCTGAGATTGTGTAGAAATCACCATTTAGAACGTTTTTAGAACGCTTTTCGCGCATTTTCCCCCCCTTTTAAATTTTGAATTGTTTAAGAACTGTTCTTAGAAATCCTTTATATCTAATAAATAGGTGATACTTCAAATTTCATATTTCTAGGCCCTTCAGTAACACATAAATCGCATTTTTAGAACGTTTTTTGCTCTTACACCCACTTTGGGGTAGTGGCACCGGCATAAAGCATAGCCTATCTTGGAGCAAACGTTGTCACTATCATTTTGACACCAATAATTTTTAAATCGGTTTGGTATTTCCTGAGATTATGTTGAAACTACCATTTAGAACGTTTTTTAGAACGCTTTTTGTGCATTTTCACCCCTTTTAAATTTCGAATTGTTTAAGAACTGTTCTTAGAAATCCTTTATATCTAATAAATAGGTGATACTTCAAATTTCATATTTCTAGGCCCTTCAGTAACACATAAATCGCATTTTTAGAACGTTTTTTGCTCTTACACCCACTTTGGGGTAGTGGCACCGGCATAAAGCATAGCCTATCTTGGAGCAAACGTTGTCACTATCATTTTGACACCAATAATTTTTAAATCGGTTTGGTATTTCCTGAGATTATGTTGAAACTACCATTTAGAACGTTTTTTAGAACGCTTTTTGTGCATTTTCACCCCTTTTAAATTTCGAATTGTTTAAGAACTGATCTTAGACATCATTTATATCTTATAAGTAACTAATATTCCAAATTTCATATTTCTAGGCCCTTCAGTAACACATAAATCGCATTTTTAGAACGTTTTTTGCTCTTACACCCACTTTGGGGTAGTGGCACCGGCATAAAGCATAGCCTATCTTGGAGCAAACGTTGTCACTATCATTTTGACACCAATAATTTTTAAATCGGTTTGGTATTTCCTGAGATTATGTTGAAACTACCATTTAGAACGTTTTTTAGAACGCTTTTTGTGCATTTTCACCCCTTTTAAATTTCGAATTGTTTAAGAACTGATCTTAGACATCATTTATATCTCATAAGTAACTAATATTCTAAATTTCATATTTCTAGGCCCTTCAGTAACACAAAAATCGCATTTTTAGAACGTTTTTTGCTCCTGCACCCCCTTTGGGGTAGTGGCACCGACATAAGATATAGCCTATGTTCTAAGTTGGACTAACACCATCATTTTGATACCATTACTTTTGGAATCGGTTCGGTAGTTCCTGAGCTTACCTCCTACAAATAAACAATTTTTTCCTCTTTATAATAGGAGTATAGATAGATTAGTAAGAATTTGAATCAGGCATGGGGGGTAATGCTGCTAATTTTATATTGAAGGCTTGAAGAATCAGCTTTAATTTTTCATATAAAATGGGGATATAATGCATACTCCTGTATTTGATAGGTAAACTATTAACAAATCGCTGGCCTGACTGAGGGGGGGGGGGGGGCGGTATTAAGGGGGCTCAGGGCTTGAAAACTTTTCAAAAAATTTATTATTTTTTTTAGTATCTATTTTGATTATTCAATTACTTCTGATCACAGTGCAAAAAACCCCATAAAAATATTTGCATTTTTAACGGAGTTACAAGCATTTATCTAACAATCACTTTCATAGCCGCACCCATTTAATTGCAACTTTAAATCGCGTTTTCTCAAAACTTGATTTTTGACGACTATCCGTAAGATTTAAATAAAAAACTATTTGATGGGATGGCTTAATTTTTTTTTTTTTTTTTTTTTTTTTTTTTTTTTTTTTTTTTTTTTTACATGCATGTAACATCATTATCTGTAGAATAAATTAATAAGTTTAGATAGTTTAATATTTTGAGTATTTTTAATGAAAAAAATTGTTTTTTTAGTGTTTTTTAAATCTTCAAATTTTCAAATTTTCAAAATTTTTTTTTAAAATAAGGTTTCTTTTGAGTGATAGTTATATCCTTAATTCATTCCATAGAGTAAAGTTTCCTGATCATTTTAAAGCAAAATTATGTTCTTATGTCAATTCAACGTTAAGATATCTTACGGATAGTGATAGGACACCTAATTTTTTTTCGAAAATTATGTTATATAAATTTTGCTATATTTTTTATTTTATTACATTGAAGTACTTCATTTTATAATTTTATAAGACTACAAATATACCTTTATAATATTAGAAAGTTTAAGTTAGTTACATTGAATACTTCTGTTTTTATATGGATTCGAAGTGAGAGCTCTGTTTACGTGTTTTCCTATATCGATCAATCCCTGAGCCCCCTTAACGTGGAAATGTGCTAAACAAATCTCGATCTGGTCGTCCAAGGAAATTTAAGGACCATGATGCAAGAATTATAGTAAGAAAAGTAGAAAAAAAAATCCGAAAATTAGTGCCCCACAATTAACCAGGCACATTGCGATGGCAAGTGGCAATAAAGTTCATCCAGAAACTGTTCGTAGAATTCTTCGATCGGCAGGCTTCAATGGTAGAGTTCCCAGAAGGAAACCTCTCATTTCATTTGCAAAACAACAAAAAAGGCTAGATTTTGCATCTAAGCATATAGATAAAGACTTTCACTTTTGGAAAACAATGTTATTTACTGGTGTGAGTAAGTTTAATATTTTTTGGCTGTGATAGGCATGGAAAAATTTGGCGAAAAAAATCTCACAAAAATGAAACCAGAAAATTTGACACCAACTGCTAAAAGGGTAAGATACCTTTAAACCTGCAAAATTTTCGAAAATTTTTTATACATATTTTGATTCCGTAATCATTTCTGAACAATATGCAAAAAACGGCATTAAAAAATTCCCATTAGTTTACTAATTATGGCAGTTTTATTAAGACTAAGTATTAAGGCTACATACGATAATTAAACTTTGCATTGCATTTATTCAAAAAGATGAATTTTGATACTGAGCGAAGTGTTACTAAAAAACTATGCATGGCAATAAAAAAAAACTTTTCACCACATATTCATTACTGTATTATCTACAGATTTATTACACAAGTTTTGAAGCTTAGAACATAGTGGTATTTTTTGTTTTTTTCGACATGTTCAAAGGTATCCTACCCCCTTAAACACGGTGGAGGGAGTTGAATGGTTTAGGGCTCAATGGCGGCGGCTGGGGTAGGTAATTTTGTGTATATTGACCAGTGGCGCACCTAGGGAGGGGGCCAGGGGGCCCTGCCCCCTCCAAAAGAAAAGGGAGAAAACACTAGAAAAATATCTAAAATATTTACGAGACCAAAGTTGATATTTTGTGTGTGTGCGTTTGTGTAAAAAGTTAATTGACGCCCCATAAATACGCGGGGCTCTCCAGCCAATTTCAAAGATGCACAGCATGAGAAACGTGTTTGCTTCAGACTACATTTCTATATATCATTGGTAATTCTCATTACACGGCTGGCTACTCTTATACGTATTGTGAAAAAAACTGCAATGCTACCATGCAGTTAAAAAAAAAATACTTCAACAGTTTTTCCCCATTATTGCATGCAGTTTTAGAAAACTTTTTTTTTTAAATTGCGAGGATGAAAACAGAAAGTTACAAAGAAAGCTATCACCGCCAAAAAATGACATCCTTTTGGGGATTAAAGCTGAATCGTGTTTGTTTCAAGTTTCTCCCAGTCGAACAATTGAAATCCCGCGTCTAGATTCAGAAGGTCCAGATGTAATATAGTGAACTTCGGTTTGGATCATTATAGTGCAAAACCCTCACTTGGTTCGGTTGCATCCTCACCCATTCCTTTTCCTTTTGCTTGGACTTTGAATACTATGCAGAGTTATATGCGAGTACACAAAATTTACACAAAATTTATTTTGTATTTTACATGGCTATTTTGAAGTGACTTTATTGACAATTATATATTAATCTTCAAACAAGTTTTTCAGTTGTTAAAAGTAATCTGCATGAAACTCTTCAATGACATTTGCAAATTAAATTTGTAAAATATTTTTTGAAATTGAATTATTTCAAAATATAAAAAAAGGATGATTTAAATGCTACTATTAATGACCTTATTAACACTATAAATACCTATTTGGATTCCGTTTCCCTAGTCGAAAATCATCCAAAGCCATCGAATAACCATGAAGAATAGTATTTCCTTAGATGATAGCAATTAGCAACACATCGTATTGTTGAAAGAAAAAACATTCAATGCTGACGATAATTTAAATATTATGAAAAAGTTGTGGGAATCAGAAACAAATTTTAATTTTCCCACAACCTGTACTACAGCTGCAAATGACAAACAAAGTTTTCAATACACAGGTTTTAAAAAATATACTTGACTTATGTATTCTCAAGTTGAAAATAGTGCACGTTGTAAATATTGCGTATTTTTTGCACATCCTAACGTTGGAAAATCTAAATCGGAAGTAGCTGGGTAGTTGGTCATGCAAAGTTATAATAATTGGAAGAAAGCCATTGAGAAATTTAATAATCAACAAAAAACAATATCATTTCAGGGCTATTGCAACTTACGAAAAGCTACAGAATATTCGAGAAGGAAATACATTTCAGTCGATAGAAAAATTGATGTGGGTCAGGCATCACAAGTTGCAGTAAATCGTAACCGATTAGAACCGATTATAAAAATTGTAATTTTATGCGACTGAGCGTGGCAGTCGCCAATGAAGCCAACTTTTGAACTTTACTAAGAACAAGAGTCGATGCGGGGAGTGAAAACTCCACTGAGCATTTTAAACATTCTGCCGAAAACGCTACCTTTATTAGCTGGAACATACAAAAACAAAGTATAATGCGAGTAACAATATTATCTTGAATCGTTTGGTACAAAAAAATTAATTCGGCAAAATGTTTCTCATTTCTTGATGGTGAAACTTGTGACATCCCTACTACTGAACATCTTTCCTTGTGTGTCTGATATATAGATGAAGAGAATGACAACAAAATTTGTGCCGAATTCTTACAATTTATTCCTGTAGCAAGCACTGGAGGAAAAAACTTGCCCGGCAAAATATTAGAAGGATTAAAGACATATGATATCGATTTGTCCTATTTACGTAGGTTACGTAGGGAAAGGTCATGATGGTGTCCCATCAATGAGCGGAAAGTTTAACGGATTTAGGTCCCACGTATAAGTATATCCGCAAGCTTTATATGTTCATTGTGTCTCACATAGTTTAAATTTAGCTCGTGAAATGTTGAATCTGGGACAGAAATAAGAAACTGCATTGGCATAATTGAAATGACACACAATTTTTCAATTCTCCTAAATGGACAAGACGTCCTCCTCAACAATATTGACAAACATACACCGGAAATTAATAACCAAAAACTACAAAAAGTTTGTCCAACTAGGTGAGTCGGACGCCATAAAGCCACCATGACCATGGTAGAATTATATGATGTAGTGATTGATCGCTTTGAAACAATCGCATCTTGGGAAGACAGAGATTCGTCTTCTAAAAATTCTTTATGTGAATTTGGTTTCCTAATTTCTTTATTTAGCTTACAGAATATATTTGCATACACTTTATCATTGTCTAAATTATTGCAAAAATCTGCCAGTGAGCTTTTAATTGCCTGAAAATTTCGTTAACGATGTTGTGGCTCACTTACATACTATTCGTAAAGCCCCAGATATTTCTTTCAAGGATCTTTATCATAAGCTTGTATGAAAGCCAATAACTTTCATATTGACATTAAAATGCCAAAAACTGCATCAAAACAAACACAAAGATCCATTGTTGCAGCCGATTCTATAGAAGAACATTTCAGGAAAAATATTTTTATCCCATTCGTTGATCAAACGTTCACTCAACTTAATGGACGTTTCACTCGGCACAGCAACATTTTGATTTTATTCTACATAATAAAAAGTGCTGCAACAGCTAGTGAAGTAAAAGATTTTCGTTAATTGTGTGAATTTTATATGCATGATTTACTTTCTACAAATTCAGAAACTTTGAATGCTGAATTAAAGTTCAGCTACAGAAAATTTGAGAAATAGCTTTCAATAACTCGATGCAAGAATGTCATTGAAGCAGTTTCGAAGTGGAACAAAATGCTGTAACCCAACACCTACAAATAACTAAAGATATTTGCAACACTTCCCGTTACAACCTGTCTCAGCGAAAGGTAATTTTTGACATTACACATTTTAAAAACTTACTTAAGATCCACAATGACAGAATCAAGATTAAATGGGCTGGCTTGTTATATATACACAGAGAGATTAATCTAACTGCGACCGAAGTAATTCAAAAGTTTTGCGAAAAAAATAAAAAATTAATTTTAATGTGTAACAATATTTTTAATTGAATTTTATTGAATTTTTGAAGTAATTTTTTTATTCATTTAACACGGCCCCATAGTCGGTTAAGCCACGGGAGCTATAGGGGCTTCTACCCTTTCCACGACTAGGGGCAATGCCTCTACAATAATTTACTGTCATACCCCACAAGAGATTAAATTCTCTATTAGTTTATTAATTCCCATACAATTCTGAGTGACGAGTTAAATTTAAATGAACTAGCTCAAAAATTTGCATCCAATAATTCATCTCGTCAAAGCTATTTTGGATATTTTTCTTGAACTACAATATGTCTGACAATCAGATAGATATAGATATAAATAGGAAATTCTGTAAATGTTTATTTATGAGGCCTTTAAATGTTTAACTTCTGCACAATCAAAAATTAGTACTTTTTATAATTATTAATAAAATTAAACTTTAAGTATAATAATTTTAATTAAAATAAATAACCAATTAATTGATACTGAATTAATTACGATAATTTTATGATTAATTAGTGTATCCTTGTAATTTCCAACTGTAATCAAAACTTGAGAAATTTTGCCCCACTAATTTTATTTTGTTTCGCTGCCAATGTTCGGCCCCCTCCAAGATAAAATCCTGGGTGCGCCACTGATATTGACAGTAGAATGGACCTATTCGGATATTTAAAAATACTACAGAGCAATCTACACTCATCCGTTCGAAATTTAGGACTGAGAAATAGCTGGGTCTTCCAACAAAATAATGACCCGAAGCATGCTGCTAAGATCATAAAGGAATGACTCCTTTATAAAGTACCTAAACAACTGTATTCGCCACCACAGTCACCAGGCGTAAACCCCATTGAGCACATTTAGGATGAACTTGATCGTCGGATTCGTCAACACATAATTATAAGTAAAGAAACCTTGAAGATCGCAATACAACGTGCATGGCCGGACATTACTCCCGATATGACGAAAAATCTTGTTTTGTCAATTCCAAAAAGAATGCAAGCAGTTATAGTTTCCAAGGGAGGTCCTACAAAGTATTAATTTTTAATTTTGAATCCTTAGTTATGCATAAATGTAGTATACATTAGACTTTTGCGAGATTGAGATTTCGATTTTTTGTGACTATATAATATCGACTTTTGCACAATTTCGCTAAATTTTAATGAGTATTTTTTAAATTTTCTTTAATGGACATATGTTAATGTCTGAAATGTTTACTAAAATAAAGTTTTACTTTCCAAAATATTAGTATTGTGTTAGATTGTTGTAATTTTATGAGTGTATGTAGACTTTTGTGACGGACTGTATGTCTGAAAGTTTCGCATTGTTAATCAAGAGATTTGGGAGCCGCCTTAAGAAATGCAAAAATTAATTTCTTACACCGCGAATTTCGAAGAATTGTGAACAGAGAGACTTTTGTTTTGTCTATAGAAAAGAAAAAATAATATTTAGCACACTTCAAAAGAAACACTCCCACATACACAATAAATGAGCATAATACAAGTTTTTATTGCTTGAGTTACAACTCTATCACAAATGTTGCATTTGAAGTTCCCTCATCAATCGACAGACATCACCAATGCTTTCCCATACCGCCACCTCCTCTTCCCATGGCTGCGCCTGCATTAACTCTAAAACCGATTCCTGTCTATCCTCCTAATCCTCCTCCGTATCCTCCTTCGATATCAAATCCACCTCCAATTCCACCTTGTCCATAACCAAATAGAGTTCCGTGCAGATGCTGAGGTTTGGCGAGCGCCATCTGGTAGCAGAGAGCGACACACAGTAATAGCAGCACCTGCAACAACAACAAAAAAAAAAAAAAAAACAGAGCACGTTTACTACCTGTCGTAGTTCACAGGGCCGAAACTAAGGGGGTCAGAGGGGGCATGTGCCCCGGGAGCCACAGACAAGGGGCGCCAAGTGAAAGATTATACCTTTGGAATCGATCATTTTCTTCTGATGGATTGATGGACTTCATTATTATGAAACAGCCATTATAAATGAAGTGTTAGGTGAAGATGAAAGAGCAGCCGTAAAAAGTTTGAACTCTGATTTTCTGGTCAGAATGGGGGGAAAAATGGCCAAAAATTATGGCCATTTTTCCCCCATTCTGACCAGAAAATCAGAGTTCAAACTAAAAAAATTATGGCCATTTTTTCCCCTCGTTCTGACCAGAAAATCAGAGTTCAAACTTTTTACGGCTGCTCTTTCCTCTTCACCTAACACTTCATTTATAATGGCTGTTTCATAATAATGAAATCCATCACTCCATCAGAAGAAAATAATTCGGTTAAAGCGGAAAGTCGGTTAAGCGGGACTCGGATAATCGGAACTCTACTGTATAAGCAAACACTGTAAATAGCCGGTAATACATGCGAATTCTTTTATGTGAACGAACTATAATTGCAACAAACGCCACATTCAATTTACGTAGCTCAGTATTACATATTTTATGATTACATATTTTAAATTTTAAAATAAGTCGGCCATTAGAAAATTAGTAAAATTTACTTTGTAAATATACTTTGAGGAAAAAAAAGGGGGGGGGGGGCGCCAAAATTCATGTTTGCCCAGAGCGCAAAAAAGGCTAGTTTAGGCCCTTAGTTCAAGTTGATATATCACAGTCAGAACAAATGGAGGGTCATTCAAAAGTTACTAAAGTATTTAAAAAGTTAACAACAACAAAAATAAAAATAAACCCATTATTGGCAGATTTCTTTTATGCGCCAGAAAACTTAAAGACTAACAAAAGTTTTTTTAATCTTTATATTATCTTCATGCTGAAATCTTAACATATATTTTTCATACTTATAGCCTATATAATAAATCAGTGGTGTAGGACGGGTTTGCAGTACACTGAGATAAAAATATGGTTTTGGCATTTAGAATCTAAACTGTAGCTCTAGAAAAAATAGTTCCATATCATCCTTATAAATTTTAGTTCCCTTTGCTAGAGAATTCTAGAGTCTCCTGCTAGAATTCCAGAGCATTTTCCTATATTCTCGTGTTCAAGCTTATTTAAAAATTTCTGCAAATAGATGCGAACACAAGAGATTAGTTTTATTAACTATAATTCTAGTTTATGAAACCACTCCAGAAATCAAGCTTATAATTTCGCTACTGAAACGATTCATTATCGTTTCGCCATCTAGAAAACAAGAGACTAGAAATTCTAGATCATTTCGTCTATTCAGCTTAGTTGTTTACTCTATTCGCATAGCTCGGAAATCTATATTTCTAGTTTAGGGATTCAGAAAACGACTACCTATTCATTCTAGGTGAAGGCGGTATTTTATTTTTCTAAGTGTAGTGCACAGGGCAATTCAAAATATTGCGATGCTCCTTTGCAGCTACTAGACTCTTTTATGCTTCAGTTTTACATGCACGAAATTCTTGACGCCTCTAAAAATTTTGCACCTCAAACAATCGTCTCGTCGGACTACCCTACGGAATGTCACTGTAAGGCAGGCATAATCAGGCGACAGGAGCAACATATTGCATCTCTTACAAAAAAGAAAAAAAAAAAAAAAAGAAAAAAAAAAGGTTTCTTCTTTGTTTTCAATCTCTTTTCTCTCCTAAAATGCACATAATGTTGCTTCTGTAACCTCAGTGTGCGAAAGCTTCATTGGTGACATTTGATATCACTACCAATGCTGGTTGATTGGTTCAGGACGTTATGATCATCTGCTATATATTTAACCCTTTGCACTCCAACGGTGAGTCTCACTCACCACGCTATTCTTTACATCAACTCCAACGGTGAGTCTCACTCACCATCTTAATTTACAAGAACAATTTACATTAATTTCAACCTTGGTTCTTACTTACTGTTCTGTTATTTACATTAATGGAGTGATCTAATTGGAATCTGTACAGATATGATAAAAGGAAGTACCCAAATTGTATTTTATAACAATTTTTTTTGTGAATTTAAAACTGACAGAAATGTATCCTAAACAAAATTTAGCTTTATAAAAAACGGCACTGTTATTCGATGTGCTCTCTTTTGACAAAGTAATGTTATAAGAAAAATAAAACTGGTACTCACTCAGTATAACATTCTCGTGGCATTAGAATGTACTGATTAACTAATAAATTTTGTTTAAAGAACAAAAAACAAGTGGAGACATTTTTTTGATTATATAATAATTATCTTTGTTGAGTATAAACTTGTAAAACAGCAGAGAAATGAGCGTCCGTTCAGCCATTTAAAATACGTGAAACTATTTGGCAATAACAATTGATTAATCAATTGAAAGAAGATTTTCAAGAAAGCCGTGAGGCTTAAACATCCACTGATACCCACACAAGTGTTCGATTAAGTAGAGGTCTCCATGCAATGCTAACAGGTAGAGTCGAAGATTGTGGAGTCTGCTCTCACAGAACAGGAAAAGGTAAGAGACATCAAACGACATACTTTTGTGACACTTGTCCCCGAAAAGCCTGCAATGTACCTTGGTGAGTGCTTTATAAAATACCACACCCAACAGAACTATAGAGCATAAGATTTAAATATTATATTTCTAACGTGTAAAAAAATGACAAACATTCAAATAAAAAAATTATTTTCAATTTGACTATATAAGACCATATTTTATTTTCTTTAAAAATGTTGCAGAGTTGCTAGTTCCGCCATGGAAAACTAGTTGGATGTGCCAATCCCAAAACATTCTTCTATCTCGTGTCAATATTTCGTTATAATTAGTTTTATTAATATTTTTATTAGAATTAAGCATAACTTCATACACTTTTCGATGGTACAATATTGAAAATTGCTCAAAAATCGCTATTACAGCACCCCCTTCCGGCGAAATTTTTCCAAATTCAGGGAGGACCTTCTTGCCATGGCCAAAAACACACACAAAAAAATTTGGTTCAGTTCTATGCATAACTTCATACACTTTTCGATGGTACAATATTCAAAATGCCCAACAATCGTTATTACAGCATCCCCTACCGGCGGATATTTTCCAAATTCAGGGAGGATCTTCTTGCCATGACCAAAAACATACACAAAAAATTTCGTTCAATTCTATACAAAACTTCATACACGTTTTCAATTGTACAATATTCAAAATGCACAAAAATCGCTATTACAGTGCCCCCTACCGGCGGAATTTGTCCAAATTCAAGGAGGACCTTCTTGCCATGGCCACAAATATACACAAAAAATTTGGTTCAATTCCATTCATAACTTCATACACTTTTCGATGGTACGATATACAAAATGCACAAAAATCGTTATTACAGCGCCCTCTACCGGCGGATTTTTTCCAAATTAATGGAGGACCTGCTTGCCATAGATAAAAACTAAAAAAAAAAGAAATTTGATTCAATTCTATGCATAACTTCATACAATTTTTGATGGTGCAATGGCGACATACGGACACACGGACAGACAGACAGACATTTTCTATAAACATGTTTTTTAGAATCGCTGACCCCTAAAACGTGCAAATCCGTCAAAAACCGAAAGTCGAAAAAAAATTTCGATTACAATACTTTCTTCTATTGAAGATAGAAGAAAGTAAAAAGCTTGGAGTGCAAAGGGATAAAATGTAAATGGGAATTTCGTGCCTGCTGCTTATAACTTGAGTTCTGCTGAATGACTTTTGATGTAACTTGTGCTGTCAGCCAAAAATTTTTCAGTGAAGGTTTTAGTGCATAGCATATCGTTCTAAGTTGCTTGATTATAGAATTATGGGGAAGACTTCTATAATCCAGTAAACACTATTATAAAAGATTAGCCTTTTTCGTCATCATTTTTTTTTTAATTCCTACTATTAGTTCACACTCTCCCTGTACTTATTTATTTATTTATTTATTTATATATCTGGTTCAAATTTTCAATCGTTAATAAAGTGCTTATTATTCATTCTATCAAGTTGAAATAATTTTTTAAAACTTGTACTGGATGACAATTTCAAATATTAATTAATTCATTAAATTTTAATTAATTAATTTTAGTTTGGCAGGGGAGACAAAATGGCGGCCATTGGTTGTTGAAGCATTTAATGCATCTTCATAGCTATAAGGGGGTTACCATAAAGGGGTACCCTGTTCTGTCGCCCAATACCGCCAAGTTTGACGCCAACTTCGCGATATCTCTAATATTTTGCCAAATTCCCATAGACTTGCATTGTAAGCCTACTTGCTTATAGAAAATCAACAAATTGAGATATTTTAATGCAAAAAAAACTAATATTAGCTTAAGGGATTATATTAAATTTTTCTTTGATAACCTAAGTAGGAATTGACTCAAAATTTTTATATTGCTTATTGTTCATCAGGACGGATTTTGATAAAACTTTCATTGTTAATTAGATAAATTTTCATGGAAGGTTTTAGAATGAAACATATTGTTCAACGTTGCTTAGTTATAGAATTTTGGGGAAAGTTCTACAATCAGGTGAACACAAGTACGGAAGATTCGCCTTTTCAAAAGGTTGCATTGGGCGGATTTTGATTAGGCTTGCTTTGTTATTTAGATAATTTTTCAAGGATGGTTTTAGTATATTGAATATCATTCTATTGTTCTTTACCAAATCGTACCGTTAACGATCAACTAAAAGAGCTGGTTCTTATGAATCCAAATTTTTTCTGACATATTAGAAAGCATAATAGCGCAATGACGATCGTATTGTTTTTCAGCAATGCGGAAACGACATTTCAGGTACAGATTCATATTACTTTAAAATACAAAGTCAAATTCCCTGATATATTTCGTTTGATTGAGAGTTCGTTTCGAGAAACCAACTAGCGTAGCGGGCGAAACCTGCTAGTCTTTTTATACACGAGAGCTAACCAGACAGGCACATCTGTTGTGTATGGAATTTGACAAATATGACCTCGAGGAATTATTAAGATGAGCGAAGCGAATCCTCTAATAGGCTACACAAATTATATTTTGTCGTACACCTTACGAAACATCTATTCAGTATTTTACTTGAAATTAAACATAAAAATAAATTATGATCTGTAGATTTGCACAATATTATTATTATTATTATTATTATTTTTTGCAGAATGACTTTAAAAAATTTATTGTTTTAATTAATTTATTTTACATGTTTTTCCATTTTTGCAAATAAAATATGAAACACCTGTATTTTCAGAAGAAAAAATAAATCATGGAGTTAGTCATTATAGATAGAATCATGATTAATTAAATAATAGTTTCACGATTTCTTTTATGAAAATTTTAAAATACCTTTTTTATGAAAATTATAGCCTATTTTTAATGAATTAAAATTTCTGAAAATACAATTATTTATATTCAATTATAAAAGTATTTTTCAGTGTTAAGAACTCAAATACACAATTTATTCTTATTATGTGAAATCCTTTACGCAGACGATACTTACGCATTTAAAAATAATTATATTATGATTTTTTGTAAAGTGGCAACCAAAGAATTGTAAACAAATAAAATTAATTGTCAAATTCGTTATATCATAAATAAAAAATTCCGATGAAATTCTTAGTTATTTGGCTGAATTTACATTTCTAAAACTAAAATGCGCCAAAACATAAAATAACGTTTTTGCCTAATAAAGATGCAAACATAATATTAAAAAATATTTTTACTTTCGAATATATATCTTATTAAAAAATGCTTCTTTCTTCAACGCATATTTCTGAATAAAGATATTAGCTTCTTGGTGATCCAAGAATCAAGAACAACATTAAAAATTAAAAATTCGTAAGCGAATAAGGATAACTAGAAAACAGGCATTCTGCATTTTCAGAATTTGGTGTCGCCTCCGATGTAAGAAAAATGTATGTATATATAAATAGTGTAAAACATGTTTCAATTTTAAGACTTAAAACACATGCTTTTATTTGAAGCAAAATGACTCATATTTTCCGCTTAAAAATTCCAGATTTACGATCCACTCTTAAACATCTACAGTGAAGTATTCATAAGACGTCACTATCGCGAAATAATACACAAATGCAGCAGAAAGATGCCGTCATTCAAGAAACTCGAAAAAAAAGAAAAACGGCTATCTCATGATTTATAGGCCTTCATTTATTTGTAACATTAATATAGATACTTAAAATTAAATATAGTTTATAATAGCTCCATGTTTTAACGGAAATCATTCGTTTATATTTTTTCAAAATAGCAAGTATTTTAATTACATTTTCTTTCGGTTGTTATGAGAAAATGGCAACAAAAATATTTAATTACTATTTTAGAACTATTTTTCCTTTACTTTTTACAGAAGTGCAGTGCTTTCATTGCCAATATTAAGCAAATGGCTCTAAAAATTACAAAAAAATTAATATTTCAAAAATAAATAGAGATGCTGTTTAAAAAAAAAGGCCTTTAAAAGTACTTTTTTTTCCCAATACGACGGTATAAAAATTGAAAATGTGCGATGCTTAGAAGTTTAAAAAGGCAGTTTAAAAACATTATTACCCATTACATTATGCTACATGGAGGAAAATCTTTTGGAGAGTATTTTAACGATATTACGCTATTTCAAACGTATTGAAAGTGATATAAATCACTGAATTTCACTACTGGATGATTACGATGGAATACACTGTAAAAAAAAAATCTGTAGTACTACTAGAGAATCTCTAGGAAACTGGGATTCCATGAACTTTTCTAGTAGCCAATACAGCTTCTTCTTAACCCTTAAATGCCCGGTGTTGCCTTTCGGCAACATACCCAATTTAGACTTCTAAATTACTATTAGAATAATACTGAAGCTATAATGTCTAATGTTGCAAGTAAAATACATTCTGAAAATATTATTTAATCGATTTTCAACATGTAGATGGCAATACTTGTGCTGTTTAAGAAGAAAAATAGATTTATTTTTTCAATTGTTGCTAAATGTTTTTTTTTTTGTTTGTTTGTTTGTTTTTTTTTAAGCTTGCGAAATACCCTATTTTGTTCTGCAGTCAACAAATAAAATTTATTTCTTATCGTAGTTCTTAATTTTCTTGTGTGTTTAATATTATAGAATTTTATCAAAGAAATTTATTTTTTCAATTAAACACCAGTATTGCCGATTAGTAACAAACTGTTTTTACCCGTAAACCATACTTAAAACAAAATACGATTCTTTTAAGTATTTTTCTCATGATTTATTTAAAAAAGGAAGGCGAAAAATATTTTTAAAATTATTTTTGAAAACTCAGGCATTTAAGGGTTAAGTAACATTACTACATTAAATTTAGTAAACAGCACATCGACTTCCTTAGTGAACATACTAAGAAATCGTTAGTAGACATTACAGGTGCTTTTTTAGTACGTATACTAAGAAAGGATTAGTAGTATTACAGATACTTCTCCTGTATCTTTACTAAGAAATGGTTACTAGTATTACAGATATTTCTCATGTATCTTCACTAAGAAATTGTTAGAAGCCGTTACAGGTCTTTTTTTAGTATGTTTACAAATAAGTGGTTAATACTTTTACAAATACTTCTCCTGTATCTTCACTAAGAAATTATTAGTAGCCGTTACGGGTGTTTTTTTAGTATATCTATTATGAAATAGTTAGTACAGTACTATTACAGGTATTTCTCTTGTATCTTCACTAAGAAATTGTTAGTAGCCGTTACGGGTGTTTTTTTAGTATGTTTATTATGAAATAGTTAGTACAGTACTATTACAGATATTTCTCTTGTATCTTCACTAAAAAATTGTTAGTAGCCGTTACGGGTGTTTTTTTAGTATCTTTATTATGAAATAGTTAGTACAGTACTATTACAGATATTTCTCTTGTATCTTCACTAAGAAATTGTTAGCAGCCGTTGCAGGTCTTTCTTAGTATGTTTACTAAGAAATCTTATATAGCATTACAAAATTTCTTTTGTATGTTCACTTTAAAAATGTAAGAACATTTATTAGAAAACATCTGTAACGCTACCAAGAAACTGTAGTAATGCTACAGGTACTTTTCCCATAATTTATACTAGATTTTTAAATGAGATAGAATTTTAATTTTCAAGAGGCAAGTTAAAACTAGTTAGGGCATTTTAAATGAGATAGAATTTTAATTTTCAAAAGGTATGTTAATACTAATTAGGGCTTTTTAAATGAGATAGAATTTTAATTTTCAAGAGGTAAATTAATACTAGTTAGGGCATTTTAAATGAGATAGAATTTTAATTTTCAAGAGGTAAATTAATACTAGTTAGGGCAGTTTAAAAGAATAAGAAACATTCGATAAATATTAAGCCAAATATTCTGCAAGAATTTCTGTATGTCTTTCATAATATTTTATGCTACAAAATTATAATATACATATATATGGGAGACTAGGGAGGGTTGACCCACTTTTAAAAAAATGTTTTTTAATTTTTTAAATATTGAACGTAGAATAAAGTTTTATATATCTTTTATTCGTTATATAACCAGTTATCAAAATAAAATTGCTGCATAAGTGTAATACATAAGAAATTTGAAAAATGATCGATTTTAGCCATGAGAAAATAATGGGTCAAGGCTCCCCACATATGGGAGGGTTGACCCACTATTGGGAGGCTTGACCCACTTTGTTTTATATTGAAATATTTGTGAAGAGAAATAAAATCTGCTTAAAAAAGGCAATATAACTTTATGCTACATGCTTTAATTATTATAGAAAACATTTTTGAAAATATGATGCTTAAACAAATCTGTTTAGACGCGATGGGAAGTCAGAGGAGAAAAATTTTGTTTTAAACAGAATTTCGTCTGAGCAGGTATAATTGCACAGTAGGGAAAATGAAATTTTAGCATTTAAGACAGTATTCCGTTAGAGATAGGTTCCGTTTTCATAGGGTTTCGTGTATTATTATGCCCGGAATTTATAGCCACTGTCTTTCCTTTTTTGTCTCATTTTCCTACTTTTTGTGACACTCAACCTGACAACTCTAATTGTCACATAGTTTGGCGTCATCTTATTGTATTCATGCTGGTGAAATTTGTCTACATACCTTTCAAAAGTTTTTCGATCAATGCTATGTTCTTTAGCAAACGTATGTGCTCTTAACTGATCATTATCTTCTTTATCCCTTTCAGTAGCAAAGTACTTTCAGTACTAAAAGGTTGAAATAAATCACTGGCACTGGAATTTACGAACAAATTTATTTGGAAATAAGAAAAAAGATATATTTCACATACATATTCAGTGGTGGAAAATTGGCGCAGAGGAGGAGCCTATTGACATCACTAAATTTTAGTAGTATTTTTCGGCTTATCTAATAACAGAATTTCTGAGTTTTTATTAAAGGGAATAATACTATAAAATATTAGTGGTGTCAATAGGCTCCTCCTCTGCGCCAATTTTCCACCACTGCATATTAAATAGAAAAGATTTTAACAAAATTCTGGTGCCATTGTGGCGTTAGGGAATTAAAATTAAGTGGTTTCATAAGCATACCGCTGCCCCTGAAAATGTTAAGACTGCTGCTTTCATACTTTCTAGTCTTTTACACTGTTTTTATTTACCTATTGTAGTAATATTTAAATGGAAAAAGTTCCTATCAACTTTCCCATTTATATTTCATTACATTTTTTCTTGCAGTGGATACTATAGCAATTTTTCAAATCTTTCTTTAATCTAAACATTTTCTTTTCTATCACTTTATTTTACCGTGGCTTTACAGAATAAATTTACATTCATTTTTATATATAACCATTAACCTTTAATTGTGCATAGTGTATAATAAAAAGATTTCATCTGGTCAACCCTCCCTCACATTGACTGGATGAAGCCTCCACACACAGCTCTTTTCTAAAGAATAGCACATTGTTATGTTAAGCCTAACTTACTGTACAATCATTATGCCCGGAATGAAAGCTCGATATTTCTGCATTACTTAAAACCTACTTACTTAAATTTCTATGATATATTTTATCTGATAATAGCTTACAAAATATTTCTAAAAAACATAACTTTTAGTTCAAAATGCCTCACAACTGATTTTTTCCACACCTATTTCGATTATCTGTATGAAACAAAGATTGTTATTTGAGCATTTCAGTAGCTTTGGTTGACACCTAATGATAAAACTCTGAAATTCTTTTAAATAGGAAAACTGATGGATGAGACAAGCCTCCCGTATGGTCAACCCTCCCTAGTCTCCCATATATATATATATATATATATACTAGGGGGCTCTGCCCCCTGCAAGCTACGCTCGCCAACCCCCGTTCAGACACCGGAGAATCTAAAAACACGCTAATGTGATCGGTTTAAAAAATATTATAGAAGATTGAATTATACTGCAGATCTCCCTGTAAACGGGTTTCCATTCAATTTCCTTTGATTTCAAAAATTTAAGGCCGAATCAGTTGCTGTTAACACATCCAATAGTTGTTTTCGTGTTTGATTAAAGATGATCGGTTAAACGTTTGAAAAGAAGCTAAAAATAAAAGGAATTAAGCGTACAGAGTCTTTGTCTCCCGGTATTTTAAAACAATTTCTATAACAATAGCCTAAGTCATGTGACTATCATCAAGAGTTCCGGGCGAACCACTTCGCTTTTTATATTCCTGGTGCCATTTTGGTACTTTAATATTAGCCAGGTACAGGTGATAAGTCGCCAAATATTATTCTATCGCCATCATTTCATCTATATTATAATAGTCCAAGTCATGTAACTGCCATAAATAAATACGCTCTGATCCCTTCGCTTTTCATATGAAATTTGGCCCAGATATCATAAACGGCCCCATATTGGCGCGATTTTTTTCCGACGCTAATTTGGGGAAAAGATCAACAGCATAAACAACAACATCCGGCTTATCAAATCAAACAAAATAACGATACTATGGCGCCAGTTAAGTACCCGTTGCGTATATGACATTGGCGTCAGAAAAAAGTAGCGCCAATATGGGATCGTATCTGTGCCGAAAGTTTTCCATTTCGATTAAAAAAATAATTTTTTTTTCGAATAATACTACATAAAAGCATTGTCCCAAAGAAATCTTGGTACTGTTATGCTAGCCGGGTGCAAATCTCGCCAATAACTATTTTTCAACTCGCCAGTTAGACTTTTTTTTTTTTTTTTTTTTCGAGTGGTAAATTAAAACATTGCTTTGAAGTTGAAATTGAATGTAATCGTTTGTTACATCATTTAATATTTGGCCAGATGCCATATACGCACCGGGTTTGGCGTGATTTTTTTAAAGAAAATTTGGCGAAATCCTCGTTTTCGAATAGCAGTTACATATGTATTTTTGGTACTACTTAGTTATCCCGTCGAACAAAAATCTATCACCAAACTATAAGACTAAATGCCAATAATGGTTGATAAATGTCACATTCACTTGACTTTAAGCAAGTTACACGTCTTTACGTCATCAAGTGATTTTTATTTCGACGTATTCCAAGTATTTGTATATTTATTAATGTTATACTATTTTCTTTGTTCTTTCGTTATTTAAAATAAAAATTATGTCAATTTGTATAATTTGGCGATTTATATAATTTGACGAAATGGGTCGATGGAATAACTAAGTAGTACCGTATTTTTTAATTATGTTCTATTATTTTTTATTTTTAAAGGAAAATAACAAAAAAAAAATTAACTATAGAAGAAAACAATTTATGTAATTTAAAGAAAGTAAATAAAGTAAATAAACACTTATTATTAAATAAACAACAATAGCCGGGTTACCATGTCAACCAAAATAATGCCATTTGGCGCCAATTAGGTACCCCAGTGCGTATATGACATCTGTGCCTAATATTTTTCTTTTCATTTCGTTAAAAAAAAATAAAGAAGTGAAAGCCATTTATTTTAAATGTTTCTGTTTGTATTAAATAAAATGATAATGAAATACAAATTGAATTATGAATAAAAGTAACATGATACATTTCTAAGGGAGACCAAACCTCTCGCCAAATTAGTTTAAAATAGTAACCTTTTCTAAAATCTGAAAAAAAAAATATATCTGTTTGATTAAAATTTGAGTTGCCATCATTAGAAAAATGTATATAAAATTAGAAAAAATTAATATTTCGAAAACTAATTCGAATTAAAAAAAAAATTCTAATACCAGTTTTGAAATCTGCGGATCAATATTGATTTTTGGTGTTAATTTCATCGCAAAGTATTCCATATTTTAGGAGAAATCGCCGTGAAACATAATCAGTTGTTTAATCAGTCGAATCAAAGAATCGTTACATTTCAGCCGTTTCATATATTCGTTTCATAAATCTGTTTCATTAGGATTTTATATATATAGGGTAGATAATAAATTTGAAATCACAAATATATGAAGAAATTGATAAAGTTCTAAAGATGATTTAGAAATGAACATAGGAAACCAGTATGTAAAATAAGAAACTATGAATGACTCACAGAATCGTCAGAGGAGCTTGTGAGTTCATTCATAGAAGATGCGTTATTTCATCCAATTTTGTCGGCATTAAGCCTAAAATGACAAAATTTAGCTCCTTATAACGCAAACATTACAGAAAATAGATAATAAAAAGCTAAGAGATCCAAAAAAAGATACACCTCATACAGGATATTAAAAATTATTAGAGCACAATATCTGAATGACATACTAAGAGTCAAAACTACTGCATATCAGCATGGAAAACAAAGTTAAGACTATTTTAACATATGATCTACAGTTAAGCATCTGAGTAAAACCCATAACTGTGCTGCCATCTGGTGTGAAAAAGGAAAAATATAAATTGGAACTGGATTAATAACAATAATGCTTAGTATTGCCATCTTAAGCCCCCCCCCCAAAAAAAAAAATAAATAAATAAATAAATAAATAAATAAATAAAAGGAATGAAAAGGATTGAAGAAATCAAGAAAAGGTTTAGATTAACTTTTAGTTAAACTAGAATGAAAAAATAGGAATAAACTTAATAAGTACTGAGTGAATACAAAATAAAATAAAGAAAAGGAATAAATTAATACAAATAAATAAAGAAAGAAAGAAAGAAAGAAAGAATTATATAAAAATAAATAAAAGGGCAATTGATTAAATTAACGTTTTAAAGACAAAAAATTGTAATATAAAAAATGAGAACATAAATAACATTTAAAAAGATGAGGAATATGTGAGATAGTAAAATTTAGCCTTGTATTATGTAAATAAATGTGAGAATTTAAAAAGCAATGAGGAATATTGAGATAGTAAAATATATCCTTAAATGATGATGCAATATGTGAAAATTTCGATAGCAATTATAAACATCATTTTTTTTTTTTTTTTTTTTTACACTGAATATAGAGGCACATTTTGGAATATAAAGATCTAAATCTGTAATAAGTGCATCTACAGTATACAAATATTATGTTAATAATTATATTTATACTAAATTATTTTTGTAGCATAAAATATGAAAAAAAGACAAAGAAACATTTGACTATGAATGCCCTATAGGGCATTCATAGCATTTGTCGTTCATTGGTATGGGACACACAAAGGAAATCGGTTACTTTCAGCAATAATTGCTGGAAGTGCGTTTTCAATTTCGGTATGCGCTTTCAAAGGGTCTCAAGACTCTTAAAGCTTCAAAATGTTCGAAATTTTAATGTTAAACTACTATTTTTTCTGAACATTTTGTCATAATTGTTTTCTTTAAATTCCAATTAGAACATAAGTTATGGCTTTTAGAATTGTACCCGCTCAATAGCTAAAGCGATGTTTCCGAAACTTTGAAGTCATTTTTCTCCAAATGACGTTTTTGGGAATAACGTGCAGGATATCTCAAAAACTTCTGAATATTTTTTCATGAAGTTTTCGAAATATCTATTTCATGTCAGTCTTATAAACTGAACCAAAATTTTATTTTATTCTTCAAAAAAATATTTTTTTAGGTAATTATAAAGTTGAAATTTTCAAAATTTTGTATTAGCTAAATATAACCTTGTTTTAAAATTATAAAAATGCTTTAGATACAAATTTATTCAGTTTCAGGTTAATTACTATAGCATGAAGTTTAATTAGTATTAGGCACGAAAAATTTCTTTCTAGTTGCAAAATGTATTTTGTAATCCTGCGTATAATCTTTTATACCATTTATCTGCAAGACAAATGACTGATAGTTTGGAACCCCCTATAAATGCTGATTCTGCATCTTGCGATTTTAAATACACGGAATCAAAGAACATACAAATGTTTCTGAAACAAAATTTAATACTGTTAAAAAAAAAAGAAAGAAAGAAAAATGTGGCCTGTTTTGAGTTTTATGGGTTTGGGTTTGTCTTTTTTTTTTTTTTTTTTTTTGGTTTTCTTAACCCTTTATGTTCCAAATTTTGAATTCATAAAAATTTCACCTTCTAAAGTATTTTTTGTGAATTCTTGAAACTACATTAGAAGATTTACACAATCTATACTAATATTCTAAAGGACTAAAGTTTGTTTGTTTGTTAGAGGTAATCTCTGGCGCTACCGAACCGATTTCAAAAGTAATGGTATCAAAATGATGGTGTTAGTCCAACTTAAAACATAAGCTATATTTTATGTCGGTGCCACTACCCCAAAGGGGATGCAGAAGCAAAAAACGTTCTAAAAATGCGATTTTTGCATTACTGAAGGGCCTAGAAATACGAAATTTTAAATATTAGTTACTTATTAGACATAAAGGATTTCTAAGAACAGTTCTTAAAGAATTCGAAATTTAAAAGGGCGAAAATGCACAAAAAGTGTTCTAAATGGTGGTTTCTACACAATCTCGGGAAATACCAAACCGATTTAAAAAATAATGCTGTCAAAATGATGGTGAAAACCCTTGCTCTAACATTGGCTATGTTTTATGCCGGTGCCACTACCCCAAAGGGGGTGCAGGAGCAAAAAACGCTCTAAAAATGCGATTTTTGCATTACTGAAGGGCCTAGAAATACGAAATTTTAAATATTAGTTACTTATTAGACATAAAGGATTTCTAAGAACAGTTCTTAAAGAATTCGAAATTTAAAAGGGCGAAAATGCACAAAAAGTGTTCTAAAAAACGTTCTAAATAGTGGCTTCTACACAATCTCGGAAATACCAAACCGATTAAAAGAATAATAGTGTCAAAATGATGATGAAAACACTTGCTCTAGCATAGGCTATGTTTTATACCGGTGTCACTACCCCAAAGGGGGTGCAGGAGCAAAAAACGTTCTAAAAATGCAATTTTTGAATTACGGAAGGGCCTAGAAATATGAAATTTTAAATATTAGTTACTTATTAGATATAAAGGATTTCTAAGAACAGTTCTTGAACAATTCGAAATTTAAAAGGGTGAAAATGCACAAAAAGCGTACTAAAAAACGTCCTAAATGGTGGTTTCTACACAATCTCGGGAAATACCAAACCGATTTAAAAAATAATGGTGTCAAAATGATGGTGACAGCCCTTGCTCTAACATAGGCTATGTTTTATGTCGGTGTCACTACCCCAAAGGGGGTGCAGGAGCAAAAAACGTTCTAAAAATGTGATTTTTGAATTATGGAAGGACTTAGATTCATGAAATATTGCATGGTATATATTTATTAGATATAAATGATCTCTAAGAACGTTTTTTTAAAACCTCAGGAAGAATCAAACTGATTTCAAAAGTAATGGTAGGAAATTGATGCTGACAGCCTCTGCTCTAATATAGACGCTATTTCCTGTCAGTGTCACTATCACCTGGAGGTTGCAGGAGCAAAAAACATTCTAAATTTCGATTTTTGTGATCGGTTGGGGCTAGCAACTGGAAATTAGGAAAGGTACCTATTTATTTAGATATAAATGATCTTTAAGAACAATTTCGAAACAATTGAAAATTTAAAAAGAGGGAGGGTTGAAAATGCGCGAAAAGCGTTCTAAAAACGTTCTAAATTGCGATTTCTACTCAATCTCAGGATATGTCAAAGCTATTTCAAAAGTGATGGTTGCAAATTGATGGTAACAGTCCCTGCTCCAACATTGGCTATATTTTATGTTGCTGTCACTACCATCTGGGGACTACAAGAGCAAAACATGTTCTAATTTGCATTTTTTGCATAACTGAGGGGTCTAACATTTTGTAATATGGCATGATATTTACTTACAAGTTGCAACTACTTTCTAAGAACAGTCGAAAGAAAATTCCAAATTTAAAAGGATGAAGTGAGCGAAAAGCGTTCTAAATTACAATTTTTATGCAATCTTATCAAATACCAAACCGATATAAAAAATAATGATGACAAATTGTTGGTGATAGAACCTGCCCAAACATAAGCTATATTTTATGTCTGTGGTACTACCACCAGAGGGTTGCAGGAGCAAAAAACTTTCTAAATTGCGATTTCTGTGATGCTGAAAAGGCTAGAAACTTTAAATATGGAATGGTAGTTACTTATAAAATATAAATGCCCTCGAAGGACTGTTGAAAATAAATTCGAATTAAAAAAGGGGTGAAGCGAAGGGGAGGTGCGAAAAACATTCTAAAAAAGTCCTAAATTACGATTTCTATACAATTTCAGGAAATATAAACCGATTATAAAAGTAATAGTTGCGAATCAATGGTAACAGTCTTGGATCCTACACAAGCTATATTTTATGCCGATGATTCTACCCACCTGGGGTTCACAGGAACAACAAAAATGTTTAAAAAGGCCTTTAAAACCCTTTAAGCGTCCTAACCGTGTTTTTCCGCCACGTAACTTTTAGAATCAAAGGCTGATTTTACACAAAATCATTATTAAAGCTAATTTTTTGAAGTGAATATGATCAATAAATATGTAAGGTTATCAAATAAAAAAAATTATACAGATTCTTTCCATAGCTACTATTTTATGAACCGTTAAACATGAATTGAAAATTCTACAGGACGCTTAAAGGGTTAAAAGCTTTCTAAATTACGTTTCTGTGGAATATTAGGAAATAACAAACTGATTTAAAAATTAATGTTGGCAAATTAATGGTGACAGTTCCTATTTCAACATAGCCCATTATGTTGAGAGAGGTGGTAGGACTTGGAATTTGACATGATAGTTAATTTTAAGATGTAAGAAGATGGTTTGTAAAAAATCCAAAACTTCAAATGAATACTGAAATAAGCGTAATTGAGCATAAAAGTTTCAAAATATTTTCTAAATTATCATTTATTTAGTTTTACTTCGTTTTATTAATTTAAGTCTCATTTCTGCCTAATGCAGTATAATAATGATGTTTAGTCAAACTGTCTTTTAAATAGTAATTTTTTGATTTATTCCTAAAAGTAATAAGTACCTTTTAATAAAATAAAATATTACCTTTTAATAAAATAAAATTTAGTTAGTAGTTTTTAATAAAAATTAGACATATAAATATCACTTGGCATATTTCAAATACTACTCGAGCAAAGCTGCGGGGTTTGCTAGTCATTTAATAAATTTTAGAAGGATTTTTCTAATTAAAATTAACTCATTAAAATTAAATGTATAATGATTTTGTGCACTATTTATAGCTTCACTCGAATATTTTATTTAAAATATATTTTTTTAGTATTTTATAGTATTAGGAATTGTAAAAATATAATGCTCTTACAATAGAAATATAGAAATACTTGCTAACTGAAAAATTTCACTCACAATCTTTCAACTTCAAGTTGAAAAGATGCAAATGAAAAAGAAAGCATCCTTTAAAAAATATTTTTGTTTTGTATAAACCAATAATACTTTTGACTAAGATAGAGTAAAGTATCTATAACTCATTCTAAAACGTATTATTGCTAATCGAAGTATTAAATGAATTTTGTAACAAGTTATTTTAATGGTACTTTAAAGTACCGTGGGAGCGTAAAGAGTTAAACTGTGAGTTTGTGAAAATTATTTTATTGGATTCGTGTTGCAAGTTGACTTGCAGCATTTTCAGATTCTGGTCCAATAAAATCCGGCCCCTGAAAGACTCAACTTTCTGTTTACAAAAGTTTCTAATCAAACTACAGTAAAACCTCGATTATCCGAAGTAATTGGGACCGACCATCCTTCGGAAAATCGAGAATGCTTCAATTTTAAGATTCAGGAGAAATATATGCAATATTTCTTATTATGGTAACAAGTGCTTAATAAAAATAAAGCAATAGCAAAATAGAAACAAGAATAAATTACCTGAATTTTAATTTTGAAATTAAGTACCTTTTACATATATCACAAGGGTTTGAAAAAATGTTTAGCTTATCGCAGTTTCGATTGCCTTTGCTTTGAAGCTCTATCACGGAGTTTTTTAATATTATTATTTCACCAGTATCACAGTTTTCCTGCTGCTCCAGCCATGCCAAACTTTTTACAAAACATTCAGAAGCTTCAGAATTGCTAATTTGTTCGTTTTCTTCGTTCCACTCCGCACCTTACGGGAGTTCAAGTTAAATTGAAAGGAACTCTAAGAAAGGGGATCTAAAATATTTATATGCACTCGTATAGTTCGGAAAAGACCGCTTGAACGCAAGGAATATGACAGTTAAAAAAAAAAAAAAAAAAAAAAAAAAAAAAAAAAAAAAAAAAAGCTTTCGATTAACCGAGAGTTTTGGTTAAAAGAGTTTCGGATAAAAGAGGTTCTACTGCATTTCAGAAAATTAATTTGAAAACAATAATTGCACAGTTTAGAAACGGCAAATAAAACACAAAGAAAAGTTATACATACAAATGCCCTCATATCAAACGAATTCCTTACTAGAAAACAAATCGTGCCTTCTACACTTGCATATCAGTATGCCTTCTTATATACCAATTATTAGGCAGAGTTTCGGTGATTAAAATTTATGGAAATCATATTTCTAATGATGTTCTAAAGAAAAAAAATGAAATTAATAAATGTGGTTGCCTAGGCATTTCTATTATTTCAGCCGTTTGTACTTAATTTTAACTATGGTCAACCTACACAAAATCGGCTCTTTTGCAAGAATTGCAATACCACCTGTTTTGTTGAAAATAATATCTTATTGCAATTTCGCCTTTTTTATTACATCCGTAAAAAGATTATAACAGTAAGGTATATTCCAGATGTACATTTACCCCTGTTTACTTCAACGTTACATTTATTCAGTCAGTCAAAAATGAACGTAAGATTTTATGAAACGCAAGTAATTAAATTGATGTACTATTATTTTCTTATGCGCAGTCGCGTAACTACGGTTTTACGCGGCCGCGGAAAGAAGTAACTTTGCACTCCCCCCCCCCCCTTTCCCACAATGAAAATAACCGTAATGTATACTAATATTATAAAGAGGTAAAAATTGTTTATTTGTAGGAGGTAAGCTCTGGAACTACCGAACCGATTCCAAAAGTAATGGTATCAAAATCTTAGAACATAGGCTATATCTTATGACAATGTCACTGGCCAAAAGGGGGTGCAGGAGTAAAAAACGTTCAAAAAATGCGAGTTTTGTGTTACTGAAGGGACTAGAAACATGAAATTTGGAATAGTAGTTACTTATAAGATACTAATGATCCCTAAGGACATTTCTTAAAAAAAATCGAAAGTAAAAAGGGGTGAAAATGCGCGAAAAGCTTTCTAAAAAACGTTCTAAATGGCGATTTTTTACACAATTTCAAGAAGTAGCAAACTGATTAAAAAAATAATGATGGCCAACATAGGCTGCATTTTATGTAGGTGCCAATATCCCTAAAGGATTGCAGGAACAAAAAAAAAAGTTTGAAATTGCGATTTTTGTGTTACTGAAGGGCCAGATACATGGAATTTGACATGGTAGTCACTTATTAGATATACATTATCTCTAAGAGCATTTCTTAAAAAAATTGCAAATTTAAAAGGGTTGAAAATGCGCAGAAGGGCGTTCTTTAAAACGTTCTAAATGGCGATTTTTACGCAATCTCAAGAAGTAACAAACCGATTTGAAAAATGATGGCGTCAAAATGATTGTGATAACCCTTGATCGAACATAGGCTACATTTTATGTCGGTGCCACTTCCACTAACGGGGAGTGCAGGAGCAAAAAATGCTCGAAATTGCGATATCTCTGTTACTGTAGGGCTCAGATTCATGGAGTTTGGCATGGTATCTACTTATTAGATATGGATGATCTCTAAGAACATTTCTTAAAAAATTCGAAATTTAAAAGGGGTGAAAGAGTGCAAAAAACGTTCTAAAAAACGTTCTAAATGGCGATTTTTACGCGATCTCAAGAAGTACCAAACCAATTTAAAAAATAATGGTATCAAAATGATAGTGACAACCCTTGCTCCAAAACTGGCTACATTTTATGTCGGTACCATTACCCCCAAAGGAGGTGCAGGAGCAAATAAACGTTCGAAAATCCAATTTTTGTGTTACTGAAGGGCCTAGAAACATGAAATTAGAAATAGTAGTTACTTATAAGATATAAATGATCTCTAAGAACATTTCTTAAACATTTCGAAATTTAAAAGGGGTGAAAATGCGGAAAAGAGTTCTAAAAAACGATCTAAATGGCGATTTCTACGCAATCTTAGAAAGTACCCAACCGATTTCAGAAGTAATGGTTGGAAATTGATGATGACAGACCTTGCTCTAATATAGGATCTACTTCATGTCGGCGTCACTATCACCTTGCGGTTGCATTTTAAAAAACGTTCTAAATTGTGATTTTTGTGATACTGAAGGAGCTAGCAACATGGAATTTGGCATGGTAATTACTTATGAGATGTAAATGCTCTCTGAGAAGAGTTGCTTAAAAATTTGAAATTTTAAATGGGGTGAAAATAAACGAAAAGCGTTCTAAAAACGTTCTAAATAGCGATTTCTACGCAATCTCAGGAAATATAAACCTATTTCAGAAGAAAAGGTTTCAAATTGATGGTGACAGTCCCCGCTCCAACATAGCTTATATTTTACGATGTTGTCACTACCACCTGGGGTTACAGGAGCAAAATAGGTCCTAAATTGCGTTTTTTGTGTTAAAGAGGGAGGGGGGGGTCTAACATTTTAAATTTGGAATAGTAATTACTTCAAAGATAGAATTGTCGAAAGAAAATTCCAACTTTAAAAGGATGAAGTGAGCGAAAAGCTTTCTATAAGCGTTCTAAATTACGATTTTTATGCAATCGTATGAAATACGAAGTCGATTTCAAACATAATGGTTGCAAATTGATGGTGATAGAACCTGCTCAAACATAAGCTACAGTATTCCACAAAAGTGATGGTACAGGAAGTATTTTTCGGAAAATATGCAAAATTAACCATGATGAGTACAAATAAAATTGAATTAACAACTCAGAATTATTTAATAACAGCTTTTGCTATATTATACAAGAAAAATTTAATAATAATTTCTTTTAGAAACTTCAAAAATAAAAATACATAAAATACAAGTTCAAAAAATGCTTCCACAAAAGTCATGATACACGTGGAAATTTTTAAAAATTGTTAAAGAAAAACCTTTTTTAATATTTAGTTGCATATCCTTTCATTTTCAGGATTACTTTAAGTCTGTTTACCATTGATTTTACCAGACTTTTGTAATATATTTTTTAAATTTTATTCCATTCTGCAAGTAAAACACATTTCAACTATTTTTTATTTCTGGTATCATAACTATTCACTTGCTGCTGTAAGATACTCTATAAATGTTTAATGGGATTTATGTCTGGAATTTGTGAATAGGTGGCAAGTGCTTGGGGGGGGGGCATTGTAAAGCAGCCATAATCGGACGATATGAGCAGTGTACCTCGGATCATTCTCTTATTGGAAGTAACAGTCCTGAGAGACACCCAACTTTAATGCATTGTCCTCCAAATTTTATTTAAAATATTTAACTATTCAAACCTGCCCATAATAGTTTCACTGAAATCAAAATTTCATCCTCCCCAACCTCCACAGTCCCAAATCATTACAACTCTTCCAACATGCTTTGCAGTCTTTGTCGTATATCTGCGGTTTCAGTGCATCATACTTTCTCCTCCAAAGTCCAATTCGTCCATTTATGCTGAAAATATTAAACTTAGACTCATGTGAAAGAATTATATGTTTCAGAAATGCGTATGAAGATTTTCTGGTACATTCTATTCTTTTTTTTTCTGTTGATCGGAGAGATGTACCGTTTCTTCCGTGCAGATCTTGATCTAAACCCAGGATCATTAATGACCCTGTTGATAGTTTCTGTATATTATTTAATTGCCATATATTTCCAATTCTTCTGTTATTTTTCTTGCACAAATTGAGGGATTTTCAGATATGCAGAGTACTATTATTCTAACATGTCTCACTGTTAATTTTTTAGGAAAAGTCGTTTCAAGCTTTATTTGTAATCCTTTTTTGGTGTATGTACAGTCGTGGAAAAAAAAAAGTAAACACCCCCCCCCCCCCCACTAACTCCCCAACAAATTATCGTAGAAGAAAGTTACCGGTACCGAACGATTGAAAATAAAGTCTACTTTTAAATGGTGTATATCAATTTTGCTTAGGGGGCTATCTACATATTAAAACAAACCATAAATTCATTTTTTTCAATGGCAATAAAAAATTCTGACAGCATACATGAACTCTACACCTTTCAATTAGCCTAAAAACCAATTTTTACGCAATTCGTACCATAAGTTTCCGAGAAATTAATTATTATAAAACGTGCGTATTTTAAGGGCTGTATCCAAATTGAAGTTCAGTAGTCGATTGTTAATCCAGAGAGCCTCCTTCTTGATCAAGGCACCTTAAGCATGTCAATGAATCCTGTTAGACAACGGGAAAGCAGAAGAGATTTCAAAATATCTACACACTTCTATCATAGACGGCCCCTTAAACCATCTTTTTTCCGTTTTTTAAGCATAATTTGAAAACTATTTGGAAGAAAAATGCGAAATTTCGGATTTTCATAAAGCAGGACTTAATAAATCTAAATCCATCAAAAAAATTGTAGGTTGCAATTCGTAATTTTTTCGAATATTAATTTCATAATTCATAATTCATATCATAAAATTATAAAAATTGCAAATTCAGTGTATTTATGTTTGGGCACATTAGTATTATTGCTACACAAAAAATTACCACATTAGGAGCATAATTTCAGGAGATATAAATAAATATATGAAAATGTAATTTAACATTAGAAGCACTAAATTTTGAATGTTTATAATTCAAAAACTTATCATTCAAATGACTTGAAATTTGGTGTCTGGGCATAGTTTGAACCGAAGATTTGAAATATTTCGTTAAAATTGGATATTGCCATTGAAAAAAATGAGGTTTGGGTTCGTTTTAATATGTAGATGGCCCCCTAAGCAAATTTTATATACATCATTTAAAAGTAGACTTTATTTCCAATCATTCGGTACCAGTAACTTCCGTCTACGATAATTTGTCGAAGAGTTAGTAGGGGGTGTTTACTTTTTTTTTTCCACGACTGTACCTATTAATTAACTTTTTTATGATGGAATGGCCTCGAGACAGTATTTCATCGGGTTTTTTTTTAAGATTTTTAAAGATTTATCCTTCTTTTCCATGAAGATTAACAATTAATTTTGTTTCCTTTACTGTAAGTACTTTTTCCGTTATTTTAAAAATTCATATGAAATTTCTTCTGCTGAGATTACAACAAAAACATTTATTTATATGTGGCTGTGGATTCTGTGGAAGTACGACTGTGTTCAGTAAAATATGCAAATGAGTGAAAATGTAAAAGTTTTTACGAATGTACCATGACTTTTGTGGAAGTATTTTTGAACTATAATAAATTTATAATATTTTTTCAGTATGTTCAAAGGAAAGTTCCATTAACATTTTATTGTATAATGCAACAAAGGCTGCTAATTAATTATTCTAATTCATTAACAAATGTTATTTCTATCAACACTGTGAAATTTGCATATTTTTCGAGAACTACTCTTAGTACCATCACTTTTGCGGAACACTGTATTATTTATGTCAGTGCCACAACCCCTAGAGGTTTGAAGGAGCAAGAAGCTTTCTAAATTGCGATATCTGCGATACTGAAGAGGTTAAGAACTTTAAATATAGCACGGTAGTTACTTTTAAAATGTAAATGTTCCCTAAGAACAGTCGAAAATAAATTCGAAATTAAAAAGGGGTGAAGCGAAGGGAAGGAGCGAAAAGCATTCTAAAAGAGTCTTAAATTACGGTTTCTATGGAATCTCAGGAAATATGTTATTGGTTGCGAATCAAGGGTGATAGTGCCTGATCCTATACGGGCTATATTTTATGCCGGTGTCGCTAACACCTGGTTGGCAGGAACAACAAGAAAGGCTTTAAAAACATCTAAATTCCATATTCTATAGAATATTAAGAAATACCAACCTATTTCAAGGTTAATGTTGGCAAATTAATGGTGACAGTCTCTGTTTAACGTTTTTCGAGACATTCTATTCAATTCTGTTTCGGCATTTTATGTTGTAAGCACCAGAGAGATTTCTTTTAGACAAGAAACTTGGAATTTGACACGATGGTTAATTTTAAGATGTAAATGTGTTAAGATGGTTTCTAAAAAATTAAAAATTCTAAACGAATACTGAAATGAGCGTATGAAATGAGTATAAAAGTCTCAAAATATTTTCTAAATTATCATTTATTTGGAATTTGTTTTAGTTCTTCTTATTAATTAAAATCTCATTTCTGTCTATTGCACTTTTATAGGGGAGAGTAGCCTAATTTGGACCACTTCACTTATTTTCAGTTGTAATTCACTTAATTCTTGGAATATCTGCAAAATATCGCTACACGGGGTCAATCAATTCATCTACTAACTAAATAAAACTTTAGATCATTTTCTTTTTGAAAATCTTAAATTTTATTTTAATTTGAAAAATTTGTCAAAAGTGGTCTCAATTCAGCAACTGGTCGCCTAAGTTGGACCACCAGTCTCCTAAATTGGACCAACAAAATCAGGTTGTTTTAATGACGAGGGAATATAACTAATTTTATTAAAAGCAAAGTTTGCGGTTACTGGAATAATCAAACAAAATAACATCAGTGAAATATAACGAAATCAAATATCTGAAAATAAGAGTAATTGTTTTCATTCAAAATGTATTCAAAATATAAATCAAAGTTATCAGTAATTAAGAATAGAAATTATGAAACTAGTTGCCAGTTACTTGAATATCATGTAAGGAGTGATGCAAAGATTACACATGAATTTTGTTTATTGATTTTTTACAGTGCACATAACATGGAACCGTATATGGCAATCTGAACACTGGAATCATTTCTGCTGTTTTATTTCTTACAAATTAGGCAAAACCAATCATCACTATCTAGATTTTTGTTTTTAGATTCTGAATTATTAGACTTTTTTTGCAACAGAAGTTTTCTTTACATTATGATTGTAGTTCTTCCCTTCCATCATTTCCTTGCTAATTGCAGTACGACTATTCTTTTAAAACTTGATGTTCCAATTGCTTTTATGCTATGATAGCTTCTTTTTAGTCGATTATTTGTGTTTTTTGTTTGTTTATTTCAAGGTTTACTTTATATGGCGAAGATGTTAACACAACTGTTTTTTGGCTCCCTCTGTGCTTTTATTTAACTAAATTTAGCAAAGGACATGACATTTCTAATGATTTTTTGGCTTTTGGGGAGGATTTGTAGCTGCAGCCTTATTGCAGGTCAATTTCTTCACAACTTACTCTCTCCTTTTTGTTCCCTATATCTTTAACAGCTTTTACTGTTACCTATTTTTTTTATTATTCCAGACAGTTTGTCTGTGTCTTTTTCAACATTATGTTATAAAAGTGTTAAAAAAATATGCTCTATTGAAAAATACGCTACGATTAATTATACGCAAACATTATATATTCAAAACATTGTTGAATTCAGCCCCCTCCCCCCGGAAGGTTTGAGGTTTTATGCGTTTTAATGGCAAAAAAATGTAATTCCACCCTCCAGGACTGTAAAAAGTCTACCCTTCCTCACGGAATCGCAAATATCCTCCAGGAGGAAAATGTTTGAATTCAACTCTGTAAACCAAATACGCCATAGGAATAAAAAATTCAAAGAAAATAAATACAAATACATACAAGATAAAACAAATTGAAAACAAAACTTAATGCACAAATATGTAAAAATATTTTTATGTTTATATAGGCCTAAACTGTATAAAAAAATTAATCCAGATATACAAAAAAAAAAAAAACTTGCATGGAGATAGTAATCTATTATAAAAAAAATAAAAAAAATAGTGTACAAAGCGTACCGTCCTCGAAATTCATTACTTACTTTTCAAAATTTATGATAACATATCTTGTCCAATTTAAGCAACTTAATTTGGTCCAATTACGGCAACTGCGCCCTTTTTTAAAACAGATAATCTCAAGACTAAGAACAAAAATGAAATCAAACATATCCGCGTGAAAAATATGCGCAATAAACAGATGAATTTATATATGTATATGAAAACATAACAACTTACCTTACTTTAAAGTATTCACTTACGTTTAGTACGAAAAAAGTATATCAAAACAGCTAACTTTAGGTGTTTTAAAATTTCTGAAAACAACACGTGGCGGGCGGTTGCTTCTTCTAACCATGAAGGACGTCATTCTGACGAGTAGGATTTCAGCGGTAGATGGCGTCTCTTCCTGTAATTAACGACAGAATGGCAACGGTCCAATTAAAGCGGTGGTCCAAATTAGGCTACTCTCCTCTAATGAACTTTCGTCAAACTGTGGCTAATTTGTAATTTTTGAATTATTCCCAAAAGTGTACTTCAAATAAAAAATAGTCATGCAAATATCACTTGGCATATTTCAACTACGCGGGCAAAGCCGCGGGGTTTGCTAGTTATAATTATAAAGAAGTAAAATAAGTGTTTATTTGTAGAAGGTAAGCTCTGGAACTACCGAACCGATTCCAAAAGTAATGGTATCAAAATTATGGTGTTAGTCCCACTTAGAACATAGGCTATATCTTACGTCCGTGCAACTGGCCAACAGGGGGTGCAGGAGCCAAAAACTTTCTAAAAATGCAAATTTTGTGTTATTGAAGGGCTTAGAAACATGAAATTTGGAATGGTAATTACTTATAAGATATAAATGATCTTTAAGAACATTTCTTAAAAAATTCGAAATTTAAAAGGGGTGAAAATGCGCAATAAGTGTTTTAAAACACGTTCTAGGCAATCTCAGAAACTACCAATTCGATCAAAAAAAAAAAAAAAAAGGTGTGAAAACGATGGCGACAGCCCTCGCTACAACATAGGCAATATTTTATGTCGGTGTCACTACCCCAAGGGGGGTGCAGGAGCAAAAAACGTTCTAAATCGCGGTTTTTGTGATACTGCAGGCAGTGGCGTACCCAGGATTTTATTTCGGGGGGGGGGGGGGGGCTGACTTAAATTTCCATAATGTTCTAAATCTTACGAAACACGTTGAATTGTGTTATAAACAGAAATCATTTTTGCCAGTAAGGCCGTAGCCAGGGGGCGGGGGGGGGGGAGGGGAGGAACAGGGATTACTTTGTTCCTAATTTTCCGAAAATTCGGACTTAAAAAATATCGCGATTTTTGACATGGTCGCCGAAAAAAAAACGATTTCATCAATCGTTCGCAGAAAAAAAATCTCCAATTTTTTTAAAGGATCCGAGAGGAAAAAACCGAAATTTTATCATAGGGTCACGGATAAAAGGCGAAGTTTGTCAAAGGATTGCAAAAAAAAAGTCAAATTCCGTCTAATGATCAGGGAGTAAGCGCGAATTACGTCAAATGCTCGCGGAGGAAACGCTAATTTCGTCAAATGAGCACAGAAAAAAACTGAAATTCATCATAAGGCTGCAGAAAAAAACGCGAATTTCATCAAAAGTTTTCGGGAAAACACGAATTTCGAAAAAAGATCGCTATAAACACGCATTCCATCAAAGGGCTGCGAAAAAAAGAGCTAATTTCGTAAAGGATCGCAAAAAAGCTTATTTCGTCAAAGGGACAAGGGAAAACGTAAATTTCGTCAAAAGGGCGCAGAAAAATGCAAATTTCATCAAAAAGACGAGAAAAAAACGCTAATTTTGTCAAAAAGCCGCGGGGAAAAACGCGAATTTCGTCAAATGACCACCTAAAAAGCGTGAATTTCGCCAAATGTCCACTGAAAAAAACGCGAATTTTGTCAAAGGGCCGCAGAAAAAAGCAAATTTCAACAAAGGATTGCTAAAAAATACGCATTCCGTCAAAGAGAAGCGGAAGAAACGTGAATTTCGCCAAAGGGACACAGAAAAAAACGTCAATTTCGTCAAAAGGCCGCAGAAAAACGCAAATTTCATCAAAAAGACGAGAAAAAAAGCAAATTTCGTCAAAAAGTCGTAAAAAAAACTTAAATTTCGACGAAGGATTGCCTAGAAAAACGTAAATTTCGACGAAGGTTTGCCTAAAAAACGCGAATTTCGGCAAATGACCACAGAAAAAACTCGAATTTCATCAAAGGGCCGCAGAAAAAACGAGAATTTCATCAAAAAGTCGTGGGAAAACGCGAATTTCGAAAAAAAGATATCTTAAAACACGCATTCCGTCAAAGGGCTGCCAAAAAAAAGCTAATTTTGTAAAGGATCGAAAAAAAACGCGAATTTCATCAAAAAGACGGCGAAAAAACGCAAATTTCGTCAAAAATCCGCAAATTTCGACGAAGAATTGCGTTAAAAAAACGCGAATTTCGGCAAATGACTTCCGAAAAACCGCGAATTTCGTCAGGGGGCCGCAGAAAAAATGCAAATTTGGACAAAGAATCGTTAAAATAACACGCATTTCTTCAAAAGAAAGCTGAAAAAGCGCGAATATCGTCAAAGGGACAGAGAAAAACGGAAATTTCATCAAAAAAACGAGAAAAAAGTGCAAATTTTGTCAAAAAGCCGCGGACAAAACGCAAATTTCGACGAAGGATTGCATAAAAAAACGCTAATTTCAGCAAATGACCACGGAAAAAAAGCGAATTTCGTCAAAGGGTCCCAGAAAAAACGCAAATTTCTACAAATGATCGCTAAAAAAACACGCATTCCGTCAAAGGGAAGCAGAAAAAAAGCGAATTTTATTAAGGGATCGCAAAAAGAAGAAAAAGCAGGGTAACAAAGAAGGGCCACAGAAAAACGTGAATTTCTTCAAAAAGCCGCGGAAAAAAGACAACTTCGACAAAGGATCTCGAAAAAAAACGCAAATGTTGTCAAAGTTGTTGTCAAAAATGTTGTAAAAACGGAAATTTCATCAAAAGGTCACGGAAAAAACGAGAATTTCGAAAAAAACATCGCTTAAAACACACATTCCGTCAAAGGCCTGTGAAAAAAATGCTAATTTAGTAAAGGGTCGCAGAAAAACGTGAATTTCATCAAAAATACGAGAAAAAACCGCAAATTTCGACGGATTGCGTAAAAAAACTCGTATTTCGGCAAATGACCTCGGAAAAAACGCGAATTTCGTCAAATGGCCGCAGAAAAGGCGCAAATTTCGACAAAGCATCGCTAAAAAAACACGCATTCCGTCAAAGGGAAACGGAAAAAATGCGAATTTTGTCTAAGGATCGCGAAAAAGAAAAAGCAGGGTCACAAAGAAGGGCCACAGAAAAGCGTGAATTTCGTTAAAAAACGGCGGGAAAAAAGCGAATTTCGTCAAACAGCCGCAAAAAAACGCTACTTTCGTCAAAGAAAACGCGAATTTCGTCAAAGAGGCGCAGAAAAAAAACGAATTTCATCGAAATGACGAGAAAAAAACGCGAATTTCGTCAAAAAAGCCACGTAAAAAAAAGCAAATTTCGACGAAGGATTTCGTAAAAAAAACGCGAATTTCGGAAAAATCCGCGAAAAAAACTTGAATTTCATCAAAAACCCGACAAAAAACGGGGAAAAAACACAAATTTCGACATGATCACGAAAACAAACTCAAATTTCGTCACAGATCCGTGGAAAAAACGCAAATTTCGACGAAGGAGTGTGCAAAAAACCGCGAATTTCGGCAAAAAGCCGCAGAAAAAGCGAATTTTTTTAAAGGACTGCTGAGGAAACGCAAATTTTGTCATAAAACCGTGGAAAAAACACAAATTTTTGGCATGGAGATGCGACAGAAAAATGAAAGTTAATAAGCTACTTTTACAGTCACTCTTCTGCACCTCCGGTTTTCCGATTTACCCGAAATCGACTTGTGATTAGCTGTAGTGTTACTGTGCATTAACATACTTCCGCATTGACAATCTTGGTGCCCGCCGACTATGAGAGAAATTCAAAATCTCCTTAAATTAAACTACTTTTAGATTTGTCGAATTTACTTGTAGGTCTCTTGAACTGACCATATACGTTTTCATATATCCCGTAAAACAGGCATGGAGCTATTTTTCAGTTATTTGAAAATTGATTTTGCGGTTTCAAGTAAATTTGGTCGCAAAACTGAGCAGGATTTTGGATTAACACGAAAAAAAATTTCGTGGCATGGCAGAAAATAAAACAAATTTATCTGAAAAAGAAGAAATATCAACCCTTTTTTTCATTTCACTGCGATCTCTTCGGAGGTGGAATGGAGCTGTAACCTCATAACCGCCGTTGCCATCGACTTCTTTGGGTGCATGCTGGGGCATCACTGTGCACTAGTATATGGGACTAACCAGAGTAGCTGCGTCGCACAAAAAATAATAGTAGTTTAAATTTATCTCAAAAGAAAGAAAAAAAAAGTTTTTTTTTTCCATTTTTGATTATTTTGAAAGGGGGCCCTATAAACTCATCAGCCTCCTTCCCCTCATTGGGTATACAGTGGTGTAACTGTGTGCTGATATGACACTAGCCAGAAAGTCTAGTTCGTTGTATTGCAGAAAACAATTGCATTACAAATTTATCTCAAACAAAAAGAAAAAAAATCACTCTTTCATTTCATTTTCAACTATTTTGGGAGAGGTCTGTAAGCCCATCACCCCCTTTCTACTTCTTTGGGTATAATGAGCTGTCACTGTGCACTAATATGGTACTAAACAGAAGAGTGTGGCTAGTCTGTTGAATAATAGGAGAAAAAAATGTAAATTTATCTCAAGCAGAAAGAAAAAAAAAATATTTTTTTTTACTATTTCGGGAGGAAGGGGCTGTAAGCTCATCAGCGCCCTCCCCTTCTTTCAATATGCTGTGATGTCAATGTGGACTAATATGGATTTAACGAGAATGGCTATTTCGCTGTTATGGCAGAAGAAAAATTACAAATTTATCTGAAACAAGAAGGAAAAAATGAGCCTTTTTTTTTCATTTCATTTTCGACTATAAAGGAAGGGGGCACCCCATTAGCCCCTTTCACCTCTTTGGGTATAATGTGGGCCCACTGTGCACAAGTATGGAACTAAAGAGAAGAGAGCTGCCAGTCTGTTGAATGATAGGGGAAAAATACAAATTTATCTCAAACAAAAAGAAAAATATCAGCACTTTTTCATTTCATGTTCGACTTTTTGGGGGAGAGGGCTGTAACCCCATCAGCCCCCTTCTACATTTTTGGGTATAATGTGGTGTCACTGTACACTAATATGGAACTACAGCGAAGGGAGCGGCTAGTCTGTTTAATGATAGGGGAGAAAATGCAAATTTATCTCAAACAGTCAAAAAAAAAAAAAAAAAAACTCAGCACTATTTTTTCATTTCATTTTCTGCTATTTCGAGGGGAGGGGAGCTGTAATTCCAGCAGCCCCCTCTCCATCTTTTGGTGTGCTGTGATGCCAATGTGGACTAACATGGAGTTAACGAGAATGGCTATTTTGCTGTATGACAAAAGAAAAAATTACAGATTTATCTTGAAAAAGTAAGGAAAAAACACTTTTTTCATTTAATTTTTCGACTATTTCTGGGGTTTTTTTTTTTGGGGGGGGGGGGGGGGCTGTAACCCCGCCAGCCCCCTTTCTCTTCTTTGGTATCAATATGGACTACTATGGAACTACGCGAAGGAAGCGCATAGTCTGTTGAACGATAGTGAAAAAAAAATTCAAATTTATCTTAAACAGGCAGAAAAAATTCAGCACTATTTTATCATTTCATTTTCGACCGTTTCGAGAAAAGGGGGATGAAATTCCATCAGCCTCCTCACAATCTTAGGGTATGCTGTGATGTCAATGTGAACTGATATGGTGTTAACGAGAATGTCTATTTTGCTATATGACAAAAGAAAAAATTACAGATTTACCTTTAAAAAGTAAGAAAAAATTACTTTTTCATTTCATTTTTCGACTATTTCGGGAGGAGGGGGGGGGGGGCTGTAACCCCGTTTGCCCCCTTTCTCTTCTTTGTTGTCAATGTGGACTAATATGGGACTAACGAAAATGGCTAATCCACTGTATGATTGAAAAAAAATTAAATTTTTTTCCAAAAAAGAAAGACGAAAAAGCAGCACTTTTTCATATCACTTTTGAAAATTTCGGGGGGGTGGGGGCGGGGCTGTAGCCCCATCCCCCCCCCCACCACTTGGGTACACCCATGTGGCTAGCAACTTGAAATTAGGATGGTAGTTACTTATATGATATAAATGATCTCTAAGAACATTTCTTTAAAGATTTGAAATTCAAAAGGGGTAAAAATGCGCGAAAAACGTTCTAAATAACGTTCTAAATTGCGATTTCTACTCAGTGTCAGAAAATACCGATTCGATTTTTAAAACAAGTGCGTAAGTGTGATCATAGATCGCACAGAGGGTTTCGTTTAATATTTCTTTCAAAACGTCCAGTACATTTATCGCCATGGAATACCCTCTAAATTTTGGCAAACCAATCCTAAACTATCTTAAAGTTTCAAACATATTTGCCTTGTAATATTTCCTAATTTTGTTCGTGCCCCCCCCCCCTCCCCCCGAAATTCTACGATATATCACATAACGGGTATCTGCCAAATTTAGAAAAGTGCCCCCCTTGAGGGGGTGGAAGTGGGCAGATATTCACCATGATTTTTGACGCGGCCTGATTTTTTAAATTTATGCTATATTTTATAAGCTATATTAAAGTTTCAAGCAGATCGTCCAGTTATATTTCCTAATTTTGTTCGCGCACCTCCCTCAATCCCCCCCCCCCTCGAAATGTGACGCGCCATTCTTTTTTATAATTTTTTATCATGTGTTATAAAGTATCTTAAAGTTTAAAAGTCCTTCCGGCCAGTGCCGGGAGGAAGAGGTAGCTTTCAAATTCATTATTTTAAAAAAGCCAACTTATATTATTCAAACACACGAAGCTCAATTTAGTGGAAATCGAATATAGGAGATTCAATACTAATTTTTATCAATACTAAATCATTATGAATGAGAATTTCGCGAAATTAGTCAGCTTTATCCAAGCTGCTTTTATTTAAAGTAACTTATATTTGGCTGAGATGTTGATGTATACTATCCACATGCCTTCTTATATGGAAATAGGCGAATACGTGTGTTATCGCATGACAAATACAAGATCGTTTCAAAATATTAGCCATACTAGAAATTCAAAGTGCTATAATTCAACCATTTTTTAAGACATAAACAAAAGAACAAATTTTCAGAAACAAAATCTGCTCCGGAATCTTTGTATCAAGGCCAAACACATAAAAAATCTTTTTCATTTTCCAATTTTTTAATACCTCATTTTAAATTTTAAATTTAATTTTTTTAATGGCAACCCTTTTGAAACAAGATGGCGAATGAAGCTGGCCAACGAACTCGGTCGAGACATTGGTATGTACTATGTACAGATCAAGTAACATCCAAATTGGTTCATAAATACGCTTGTTATCGCGTGACAGAAATCAGGTCGTTTTAAAATGTCAGCCACAATAGCAATTCAAAATGCTATAACTCAGCCATTTTTTTAGTTATAGACGAAACAAAAACTGTTCCGGAATCTTTGTATTAAGGTCAAACAAATACGAAAAAAATCTTTTTCATTTTCCAATTTTTTGGTATCTCATTTTAAATTTTAAATTTTTTAAATTTTTTTAAATGGCCGCCATTTGAAACAAGATGGCGGATGAAGCTGGCCAATGAACTCGGTCGAGATATTTGTATGTACTATGTACACACCAACGTACATCCAAATCGGTTCATAAATATGCCTGTTATCACGTGACAAATATCAGGACGTTTCAAAATGTCAGCCACGCTAGAAATTCAAAATGCTATAACTCAGCCATTTTTTAAGATATAGACGAAACAAAAACTGCTCCCGAATCTTTGTATCAAGATCAAATACATAAGAAAAAAATATTTTTCCATTTTCAAATCTTTGGTACCACATTTCAAATTTAAAATTTTTTTTAAAATTTTAAATGGCCGCCATTTTGAAACAAAATAGCGGATGAAGCTGGCCAACGAACTCGGTTGATACATTGGTATGTACTATGTACATACCGAATTACATCTAAATCGGTTCATAAATTCGAGAGTTACAGTATGACAAAGGTCAGATATATATATATATATATATGGATATATATATATATATGAAATGATAAAAAAGCCCCTTTTTAAAATCCCCTTTTTTGTCCCTTTTTAAAATTTAAATTTAGAAATTAAAATTAAAACTTTTAAAATGCTTTTGTAATTGTGTCTCAGTTGATTGAATGAGGTTGCCCCTGTTAAGTCAGTTTTCCCGCATCGCATTTTATAACTTTTAGAGATCGTTTTGGCACATCTCATAAGAATACTTTTGCTGAATAAGTGCAATTTATAAGTCTTGCTGCATTTGATCGGCCAACTCAAACCACAGCCTGTATCCCGGGCAGTCAATCATTCAGCTAACGACCAATTATAGTTTAAAGACGCCTCCTTTGACTTCAACGGCCCCTAGCTGGAATAATGCGAAATACAGCATATTTATACCGATGCACAGGTCCCCGGACGGGGCTTTTGACCATCAAACGAATGCCCTAACTCCACGACACTCGGCTCTCTAAGTATCGCTTAGCGGTACACATAATTCCCAAGCCCGATGTCCATAAAGTAAATTAGCAGCTCTCAAGCCAAAAGGGGCCTGATTTCTCAAAAGGATGTAACAAAGAAACAATAAATCAGGTCCCCGGAAAAACTGTGTCTTTATTGGAATAACTACTGTCTGAATCTGACTTTGATTTCCCGGATACCACTCGCGGCCTGCGACTACCTAAAGATGATAGAAGTTCCGAGGATTCGCTCAGAAATCGGCACGCACGCGTCCGCGGTTCGCGCCCCTGCCCCCAGCGGTCGGGCCTTGGCCGACGACACGACAGAAGATCCATAACTGGAGTAGCGACGAATTCGTTACATTGAAAAGCCGGCAGGATGGTTTATTTGCGCGGCTCAAATCCCAGAGTTCCAGCAATTAATTCCAGCAAGAACAACAACGAGATGCGTAATGAAGTCCTAAAAAATGACGTATCTACTGTTTATTTAACCAGCAATTAATTCCAACAAAACTCAAGAGGTGTGTAACAAGTGACGAAAGAAATCTCTAAAAAGAACAGTTTTCAAATCCTTTTTCTGCCTTCCATAAGTAAAAAAGAAAACGGGAAAAAAAAAAAAAAAAAAAAAAAAAAAAAAAAAGTGTCGTTCCCTAGCAATTAATTAAAAAGAAAAAAATCTGGTCATTAAAAGGAAAAGACTGATCAAAAAGAACGGGAAAAACATTCATCTGCCTAGCAATCAAGAAAAAATTATCTGTTACTGAAAATCAATTATTTCTCCAACGAACAAGCCTCTGAAACAGTCTTTGCAAGAAAGAAAAATAAAACTCTCTCCTCCCAGCCCAGCCATGGACGTTATCAGCTGAGAAAGTGGGTCACCAGGTCAAAATGAAGAACCGTGTTGAAAAACGAATTTTCTACCGGCAGATAACTCACTGATTTGTGTTAAGAAGAAAAAGAGAAAATGATTTCTTTTTTTTATGCAGGGAGTAAATTTAATCCTGGAAATTTTTATGAAGATCGTTTTTTTTTTGTTTTGTTTTGTTTGTGGATATGTAAGGCTGTCCTTGAATAGATTTGTTGAAGGTAAGACCATTTTAATCTATTCTTGAATTAAAAAAGAGAAAAAGAAAAGGTTTTAAAAGGTAGTTTTTAATTGTTTGTCATTTTAATAGCCAAAATTAGAATAAGACAACGTTTATTTTATTTATTTTTGCTATAAGAGAGTAATTTTCTGAAATTTAGACAGTATTTAAATCTTTGGAATTTTAAAATTTTAGTTCAAAGTTCGTTTTTTTTTAAATCTCAATTTGAAAAAAAAAAAAAAAATGATGTATTAAATTTGAATTTTATTTAGATTTAAGCCCATTTTTGTTACAAATATTGTGTTGCAATTTTTTTGAAAAATATTCCATTTTTATTTGAAAAAAAAAAAAATGATGTATTAAATTTGAATTTTATTTAGATTTAAGCCCATTTTTGTTACAAATATTGTGTTGCAATTTTTTTGAAAAATATTCCATTTTTATTTGTTTTAAATTGTGCCTTATATTTTTGTGTAATCTTGTAATATTTTGTATTTCAAGATGAGTGTCACTCCCCCTCCTGAAAAGAATGACTTAGAAAACAAATCAGATAAAGAGAAAGATACTCAGAAGTCCGAGATTGCCACACAGACACATAATGTAACAACATTAGGTGAACAGACCCTGTCAGCTCAAGCTGGGTCTGGTCACAACTCAGTAACCGCTAGCCCGAAAATGTCCATAGAACCTGATATTATTGCGTTTTCGCCTAATTCAAATATGAATTGGATCGCTTGGCTGGCCTATTTTGAGAGTGTTTGTGTAGAACAGGAAAAAGACGACTTCTGGAAAATTAGGCACATACAGAAATACTTAAAAGACAGTGCACTTACGTTGTACATTAATAATTGTTTAAATGTGCTGCATTGGTCCGAATTTGTCACTTTGTTCAATGAGCATTACGAAATTCCCGACACTCTTTCTTTAACTGATTTTTCCCGTATTGGATACAAGATTGGAGAGGACCTGAACGAATACTATCAGAAAAAGACTAAAATAGGGAGAACCTTAGGGTTAGACCAGAAGCTTATCTTGGAAGGATTAACGGAGGGCTTGCCGTTAGAAATGCAAAAGCTAGTTATTGCAAGCAACCCCTCAAATACACATTCATGGCGTGAATTAGTATTCAGAATTTGCAAGTTGCAACTGGACAGAAAAGGAAATGAGAGCAAAATAGATGCAAGCCCACAAAACCCCAATCAGTATCGACAATGGCGACCGTTTCGCCCCCCATATGAGACAGGACAGAATTATAACCGGCAGTGGAACTACAGAGTTCCCTATCAAAACCCCCCGACTCGACCTTTTGCTTCTAATCAAGCACGAAATCCCCAAAATACAGTTAGACCGACGACAAATGGTCAACCGAGACCAAATGTACATCACCAGACCACTTTGCCACCCTCCCCATGCAAAGTTTGTTTTAATATAGGAATACCAAATGCGTATCATTGGGTGGAATACTGCCCTTTTCGATTACAAGTCTTAGCAGTTCCAACCCCTAGTCCCAATATGAATTTTGCGAACCCCAACCCAGATCAGAGAGCTAATGAGTCATCTGAAAATATATCTAGTAATCAACGACGGTTTCTTATGTCCGGACATGTACAAAAAGAAAAAGCTAGCTACAAAAAATCAAATAGAAATTGTCAAAAAATTACTGATGTAAAAAGTGAAGGCTCACTACCTTGTTTGATCGATACAGGGAGTTCTATCAGTGTTATTCCTTATCATTTAGCCCACAAACTTAACCTAAAAATATGTAAAGTTCAGCAGAGTATATCGGTCACACAAACACAAGGTGTTCTAGCTTTGAAAGAAAAATGCCTTGTTAGTTTGAAATTAGGACATATCTCTAAGAACGTTGAACTTTTTATAATTAATAATCACTTACCTTATGCTTTGATTGGGCTACCCCACTGTAAACTGTTTAAATTAAATATTGACTGTGTTAAAATGCAAATCACGCAAGAGAAAAAGAAAGTACCTCTCATGGACAATATTTCAACAAATTCATCCCATCATACCTTACATTTATCAGAAACATATACTTACCAGCCAGAAATGGAAAATACAGTTAAAAATGCAGAGATATTCGAAGAAAATTTTGAGCCGGAGTTGTTCGAGACCACTGAACGTGTGCCAAATGTTCAGACTGTCAAGGAACAATTACCTGCTCTTCTAGCCAAATATGTCTGTATTTTTGCTAAAGATAAATATGATGTAGGTTGTGTAAACATTGAACCCCAGAGAATACAGTTAACATCAGACCTCCCCGTTTCTTTAAGAGCATATCGCACTTCCCCTAAGGAAGAAGAAGAAATTAAAGACCAAATTCAGAATTTATTGCGAGCCGGTATCATTAAAGAAAGCTATTCCCCTTATTCATCACCCGTAACTTTGGTGTATAAACGTGAAGAAGGGAAGAAAACCCGGTTATGTATTGACTTTCGAAAATTGAATGCCATTACAAAAACAGATGCAGAACCCTTACCTAGAATAGACACCCTGTTAGATAAATTGGCACATGCTAAAGTTTTTTCCACTCTTGATTTGGCCAGTGGATATTGGCACATCCCTATCCACCCTCGAGATACGGAGAAGCTGGCGTTTGCCACTACCTTTGGATTATATGAGTGGAATCGTTTACCATTCGGATGGAAAAACGCGCCTGCTTGGTTTAACCGTACCCTCAGAAGAATCCTTAATAAATACAAAATTGACTTTGCCTGTAGTTACTTTGATGATGTTATTGTATTCTCCCAAAATGAAGAAGAACATTTGTGTCATTTAGAGACCTTATTTAATATCTGTGTCCAAGAAAACCTTAAACTAAAATTGTCAAAGTGTAATTTTGTTAAATCCAAAATTAATTTCCTAGGATATGAAGTCTCGAATGGTTGTATCACACCTGACAACCCTAATATAGAGACAATTAAGAAATTAACACCACCTACGAATGTAAAAGAATTACAACGTTTTTTGGGATCTATAAACGTTTATCACAAATTTATTCCAAAATATGCTAACATTCGATACCCTCTCAACAATTTGTTGAAGAAAAATGTCCCCTATGTATGGGACCAAAATTGTCAAAATTCTTTCGAAAAGTTAAAAAATGCTTTAATTGAAAAACCTATATTAAAGTTGTTTGATCCCAAAACACCTTGTCATTTGTTTGTAGATGCATCAAGTCATGGAGTGGGATGTGTTGTGAAACAAGTTGATGAAAAAGGAACATTACATCCTATAGCATATCACTCTAGAAATCTTCGCGATTATGAAAAAAATTATGCAATTACTGAGTTAGAATGTTTGGCGATTGTGGATGCTTTAGATAAATTTTATCATTATTTACACGGTCAAAAATTTGTCATACATACAGACCATGCGGCACTTACCTGGCTCAAAAGTGTTAAAAATTTAAGAGGACGTCTTTTCCGCTGGTCCCTAAAACTTAGTATGTTTGACTATGAAATTAAATACCAAAAAGGCTCCACTAATGTTGAAGCTGATATGCTATCTAGACAGCCTGTTTCAGAAAATTTACCCCATATTATACATCTCCTTGACTTGAATGAAGTAAGAGACAATCAGAGAAAAGAAAATGTAACAGTTGATGGTAAAAAATACACTGAGATAAATGATGTTGTTGTAATTAGAAAGAAAAGTTTGTATAAGATTGTGGTCCCCATGTCTTTACGTCTACCCCTCTTAGAAAAAACCCACACACAATTTGGCCATCCTGGAATTTATAAGATGATAAATTTAATCTCTCTGCAGTATTATTGGCCTAACATTAATCAGGACATTGAAAATTTTGTAAAACACTGTCACACTTGTCAGATAAACAAAAAATGTAGGCAAAAAAGATTTGGCTTATTGCAATTAATGCCCCCAACAGATATACCTTTTGAATGTTTAGCAGTAGACTCTGTTGGCGGATTTAATTATTACAATTCTACAAAAAAATATTTGCATTTAGTCGTTGACCATGCAACTCGCTATGTGTGGGGTTTTCCTTCAAAAAGTGTAACCACCGAAACTTATACAAACATTTTGAAGCAATTATTTCAGATACAAGTACCAAATAGATTGTTAACCGACAGAAATGGAGCATTTACAGCTTCCAGGTTTAAAAGATTTCTTCGTACTTACAATGTAAAACACAGATTAACAAGCAGCCATCACCCAGAAACGAATGGGAAAATTGAACGCCTAAATCAGACTATTGTCACTAGATTAAAATGTAAAGTCAATTCCACAACCAAGAAAATACCCTGGACTAAGCTTTTAGATGAAGTCTTATATGAATATAATAATACTCCCCATTCTGTAACCCAGTTCACCCCTAGTTATTTATTGTTAGGAAAATTACCATATGATCCTCCTTTACCAAATAATAGTTATTATCCCCCTGTGGAGGAAGCTAGAAAATTGGCTAAAGAGAGAACAATTGCTTACCATAAAAAGAATAAAGTCCGTTATGATGCTCGTTTCCTTCCTGTAAAATTTAAAGTTGGTGACATTGTAATGTATGAAGAATTTCATTATCCTAATACCCGTAAACTGACTTCGCCATACTCTGGCCCATACACCATTTTAAAACAACTTTCTGATGTATCCTTTGAAATTGATAAACCCAGTCCACATTTTAAGAGAAATTCTGAAATTGTCCATTCCTCCAAGTTAAGATACTACCACCCACCTAGAAACCTTAAGCTCAACCATGAATAAAACCCAATCTATCTCTTTCATCTTTCAATTTTTTATTTTTGCTTTCCTATCGTCCCCCTTGCTCGTAGCATTTGGACGAGGACCCAGCTGGGCGTGAAACCTAACTCCCCGGTGGCGTAGAATGATGATGACAGTTAAAAGTACTGTTAGAATTTTTGTTTGTTTTATAACTATATTATTATGATAATTTTGTGACCTATGAAGGGGTCCTCCGCTCCGTGGCCACCCATCTTTAGCCGGACTGTTTTCCCAGATTCTCTTTCCAGGTTGAACGGAGAATCTGGCAAAACTGCTTCGCTTCCCCTCTGTAGGTGAATGTCGATTGCCCACCTTCCTTTTTCAGTTGTGCAAGAGGCACATTTTTTGGGAGGATATTCACCTCAGAGTATTAAAATCCATGTCACACTGACCCTGGGCATGGTGAAAATTATAGCAAACGCATATTTATAATTTTTTAGCTATAGTTTTCCTTTTTTTTAAGACAACTTAGTTTGTTTTTCATAAAAATAACCCTTGGCTGCATCAAAGAAGTAGTAAAGTCCCTACCGAAACAGAAAGGTAGAATAAGAAGGAATGTGTTTGTTGTTGTTAGTATTACAGTGTATTTTACTTTTATGTTAGCTCAGTGTGAAAATTCAGTATTGTTAGAAATGCAAACTTGCCAAAGTGCATTTTGGTAGACAATATATTTGTGTTGATAGTATTAGTGCATATTTTATATTTTTGAACATTTTATGTTATTGAATATTTTATACTTTTGAACATTTTGTAGTATTGAATATTTTATATTTTTGAATATTGTGTATTATTGAATATTTTATATTTTTGAACATTTTGTATTAATGAATATTTTATAATTTTGAATATTTTGTATTTGTAAATATTTTTTACATTTGAATATGTTATATAGTTTTCAGTAGGTTTATCTTTGAGTATTTTAGTATATGTTATATATTCTGTATATGTTAATGTTACAATTTTACACCAAAAAAGGATGTTTCTCAATGGACAATACCCAGAGACATTTACAAAAAACATCCAAAAGACTTGCTTTAGAGACAGTTTGGTGTAATTAAAGGTCCCATGTCTCGAGACTGTCCCCTTATTATTTTGCTGCAGCACCATTTAAAGAATTCCAATGTTTTAGTGTAACCAATATTTTTATGTGAACAATATTTTTATGTAACTTGATATGAATGTAAAAATAGGTCCAATTGACTTGAGAGCTGGAACAAAAAAAAAAAAAAAAAAAAAAAAAAAAAAAAAAAAAAAAACACCCTGGGTTAAATTTACGAGATAAGACCCACAGGTCTTGCAGGCGAGCCCTGTGGCTCTTGTTTTAGTGGGGGGGGATATGAAATGATAAAAAAGCCCCTTTTTAAAATCCCCTTTTTTGTCCCTTTTTAAAATTTAAATTTAGAAATTAAAATTAAAACTTTTAAAATGCTTTTGTAATTGTGTCTCAGTTGATTGAATGAGGTTGCCCCTGTTAAGTCAGTTTTCCCGCATCGCATTTTATAACTTTTAGAGATCGTTTTGGCACATCTCATAAGAATACTTTTGCTGAATAAGTGCAATTTATAAGTCTTGCTGCATTCGATCGGCCAACTCAAACCACAGCCTGTATCCCGGGCAGTCAATCATTCAGCTAACGACCAATTATAGTTTAAAGACGCCTCCTTTGACTTCAACGGCCCCTAGCTGGAATAATGCGAAATACAGCATATTTATACCGATGCACAGGTCCCCGGACGGGGCTTTTGACCATCAAACGAATGCCCTAACTCCACGACACTCGGCTCTCTAAGTATCGCTTAGCGGTACACATAATTCCCAAGCCCGATGTCCATAAAGTAAATTAGCAGCTCTCAAGCCAAAAGGGGCCTGATTTCTCAAAAGGATGTAACAAAGAAACAATAAATCAGGTCCCCGGAAAAACTGTGTCTTTATTGGAATAACTACTGTCTGAATCTGACTTTGATTTCCCGGATACCACTCGCGGCCTGCGACTACCTAAAGATGATAGAAGTTCCGAGGATTCGCTCAGAAATCGGCACGCACGCGTCCGCGGTTCGCGCCCCTGCCCCCAGCGGTCGGGCCTTGGCCGACGACACGACAGAAGATCCATAACTGGAGTAGCGACGAATTCGTTACATATATATATATATATACATATCAAATTTTGAACGGAGGGTGGTTTCGGTATCTGGTGGTCATGATCGATGAAAATATACCAAAATTTTTTGAAATCGCTTTCCTCCGAACGGCTGCAATAGGTAGCTTTTTGTAATGAAAGCTACCTAAAACAGATCGCACTGTTAGATTTCCAACTTTAAATGAAATCGCGGTCTGTTAGTTCCAGATTCCACCACCAGGGAGCGCACTCTATTCTTAACTAAAGCGTATGTGAACAAAACTCCTTTACACAACCTAACAGTAGATATGTTACTCGAGGGTGTGGCGGTCTTCAGCAAGAATTTAAGATATTTGTTGAAATTACTATTCGGAAATAGTGATAACTTAACTTTTAACATATTTACGATTAATAATTAGCATGTATCTGAGGACTCCATAAAAAACCGCACCTGAAACGGTATGAAACGCAAAGGTAAAAAAAAAAAATATATTTCGCCCGTCTTCTCCCCCACTAGCCAGAAATTTCACGCGCCATTTTTTATAAACTTTTTCTTATGTGTTATAAACTATCTTAAAGTTTCAAACATATCGCCTTGTTAAATTTCCTACTTTAAATGAAATTGTGGTATGTTAGTTTCACATTCCACCACGAGGCAGCGCAACTCTATTCTTAACAAAACTATATCTCAACGTAACTCCGCTAAACAACTTATCAGGAGATATGCTAGTTGAGGGGATAGCGGTCTTAACCGAGAATTAAAGATAATTGCTTAAATTACTATTCGAAAATAGTGGTATGAACACTTATACAATTTTTGATTTTGAATTAGTAATAGTTATCTCATCCCGTCATCAAAAAATCGCACGCAAAACAGTACAAAAAGCCTTGTTATACAGCCTAATTTTGTTCGCTCCCCTTACCATTTCCTCCACCCCCGCAACCGGAATGTGACGCGCCATGACCATTCTTTTTTAGAATGTTTTAGTATTTGTTATAAATTATCTTAAAGTTTCAAACAGATCGCTTTGTTGAAATTCCTGCTTAAAATGAAATCGCGGTCTGTTAGTTCCACATTCCACCACCAGGGAGCGCACGCTATTCTTAACAAATGTATCTGAACGAAACTGCTTTACACAACCTATCGGTAGATACATGGGTCGGGGGGGCGGTCTTAACCAAGAATTTAATATTTTTGCTGAAAATACTATTCGAAAATAGTGGTATCACTACTTCTGAAATTTTTATCTGGCATAAGTAATATTTATCTGTTTTTTTTAAAAATCGGACACCGTTCAGCAGAATACAGCAATGAAACATCACGTGACTGCCTTTTAAAATAAGTACATAATAGAAATAAACCAGTTAGTGACATTAGCGCCCCTCGCCCCCCCCCCCCCTTTACCAGAAATTTCACGCGCCAATCTTTATTTAAACTTTTCTTATGTGTTATGAACTAACTATCTTCAAGTTTCAAACAGATTGCCTTGTTAGATTTCCTAATTTAAATAAAATCACAGTTCTTGAAATCATGTGCCTTCATTAGGGTTTTTTAATACAATACGCATTTGATAGAAATAAAATCAATTAATTAAATAATAATTAATATCTCAGCTTGTAATTAAGGTAGGAGTTAGAAATGGGCATCAATGAAATCAGCGAAGAATTTCACGCCGAGATGTCTGAAAATTTAATCTAAAAATTTAATATTTAAAAAGTTTAAATTTCGTATTAAAATATTCTACTGCGGAAAACCGCAAGCAACATCGTGTCTGACACCTGCTTCCCGCGAAAATGAAGTCTGTTTTCCTTGTCTTTGCAATTAAAGAAATTAAATTTCTATCGATCGATTTTTAGTGGATTTTTCGTGTTATACACAAGGCAAAGAAACGACCTGTATACCAAATGAAAGTAGATTTTTTTCTGCGTATGGCTATTCTGTGTAAGTTAAAAATGTCTCGCCCAAAAGCTTTCTGAGATACAAGCCGATTTAAAAATGTCCAGTACACTTTTTTGCTTAAAGCGCGCTCTGACAAACCTGCAGTTTCGAAGCGCAGATGTGTGGCAACCGGAGGAGAAATGAAAATATTTCAAGAGTCCGTTCGTACCTGCATTCATTTTATACTGTTTCTTCGTTAATGAGACGTAAAATTGGTAGTTTTTAATTAATAACGTCCGTTAATTACGACTTTTTCAAAATTTTATGATTTGTCGTTTGATCTCAGGTTTCCAGCTGTAAGTTTGCAAAATTTCAAGTATCCAATATATATAGTTTCTGAGAACGGGCTCTGTGACGGACAGAGGAGTGAGAAGAATAGGGTTTCGTCAGATGAACGAAACCCTAATAAAAGAAATATTTCACCTCTCTTCTCCTCCCACCAGCCAGAAATTTCATACGCCATTTTTTATAAACTTTTTCTTATGTGTTATAAACTATCTTAAAGTTTCAAACATATCACCTTGTTATATTTCCTACTTTAATGAAATCGCGGTATGTTAGTTTCACATTCCACCACGAGGGAGTGCACTCTATTCTTAACAAAACTATATCTGAACGTAAAACAACCTATCAGGAGGTATGCTAGTCGAGGGGGTGGCGGTCTTAACAAAGAATTTAAGATATTTGCTTAAATTACTATTCGAAAATAGTGGTATGAACACTTATAAAATTTTTTATATTGAATTAGTAATAGTTATCTCATCCCGTCATCAAAAAATCGCACGCAAAACAGTACAAAAAGCCTTGTTATACAGCCTAATTTTGTTCGCTCCCCTTACCATTTCCTCCACCCCCGCAACCGGAATGTGACGCGCCATGACCATTCTTTTTTAGAATGTTTTAGTATTTGTTATAAATTATCTTAAAGTTTCAAACAGATCGCTTTGTTGAAATTCCTGCTTAAAATGAAATCGCGGTCTGTTAGTTCCACATTCCACCACCAGGGAGCGCACGCTATTCTTAACAAATGTATCTGAACGAAACTGCTTTACACAACCTATCGGTAGATACATGGGTCGGGGGGGCGGTCTTAACCAAGAATTTAATATTTTTGCTGAAAATACTATTCGAAAATAGTGGTATCACTACTTCTGAAATTTTTATCTGGCATAAGTAATATTTATCTGTTTTTTTTAAAAATCGGACACCGTTCAGCAGAATACAGCAATGAAACATCACGTGACTGCCTTTTAAAATAAGTACATAATAGAAATAAACCAGTTAGTGACATTAGCGCCCCTCGCCCCCCCCCCCCCCCTTTACCAGAAATTTCACGCGCCAATCTTTATTTAAACTTTTCTTATGTGTTATGAACTAACTATCTTCAAGTTTCAAACAGATTGCCTTGTTAGATTTCCTAATTTAAATAAAATCACAGTTCTTGAAATCATGTGCCTTCATTAGGGTTTTTTAATACAATACGCATTTGATAGAAATAAAATCAATTAATTAAATAATAATTAATATCTCAGCTTGTAATTAAGGTAGGAGTTAGAAATGGGCATCAATGAAATCAGCGAAGAATTTCACGCCGAGATGTCTGAAAATTTAATCTAAAAATTTAATATTTAAAAAGTTTAAATTTCGTATTAAAATATTCTACTGCGGAAAACCGCAAGCAACATCGTGTCTGACACCTGCTTCCCGCGAAAATGAAGTCTGTTTTCCTTGTCTTTGCAATTAAAGAAATTAAATTTCTATCGATCGATTTTTAGTGGATTTTTCGTGTTATACACAAGGCAAAGAAACGACCTGTATACCAAATGAAAGTAGATTTTTTTCTGCGTATGGCTATTCTGTGTAAGTTAAAAATGTCTCGCCCAAAAGCTTTCTGAGATACAAGCCGATTTAAAAATGTCCAGTACACTTTTTTGCTTAAAGCGCGCTCTGACAAACCTGCAGTTTCGAAGCGCAGATGTGTGGCAACCGGAGGAGAAATGAAAATATTTCAAGAGTCCGTTCGTACCTGCATTCATTTTATACTGTTTCTTCGTTAATGAGACGTAAAATTGGTAGTTTTTAATTAATAACGTCCGTTAATTACGACTTTTTCAAAATTTTATGATTTGTCGTTTGATCTCAGGTTTCCAGCTGTAAGTTTGCAAAATTTCAAGTATCCAATATATATAGTTTCTGAGAACGGGCTCTGTGACGGACAGAGGAGTGAGAAGAATAGGGTTTCGTCAGATGAACGAAACCCTAATAAAAGAAATATTTCACCTCTCTTCTCCTCCCACCAGCCAGAAATTTCATACGCCATTTTTTATAAACTTTTTCTTATGTGTTATAAACTATCTTAAAGTTTCAAACATATCACCTTGTTATATTTCCTACTTTAATGAAATCGCGGTATGTTAGTTTCACATTCCACCACGAGGGAGTGCACTCTATTCTTAACAAAACTATATCTGAACGTAAAACAACCTATCAGGAGGTATGCTAGTCGAGGGGGTGGCGGTCTTAACAAAGAATTTAAGATATTTGCTTAAATTACTATTCGAAAATAGTGGTATGAACACTTATAAAATTTTTTATATTGAATTAGTAATAGTTATCTCATCCCGTCATCAAAAAATCGCACGCAAAACAGTACAAAAAGCCTTGTTATACAGCCTAATTTTGTTCGCTCCCCTTACCATTTCCTCCACCCCCGCAACCGGAATGTGACGCGCCATGACCATTCTTTTTTAGAATGTTTTAGTATTTGTTATAAATTATCTTAAAGTTTCAAACAGATCGCTTTGTTGAAATTCCTGCTTAAAATGAAATCGCGGTCTGTTAGTTCCACATTCCACCACCAGGGAGCGCACGCTATTCTTAACAAATGTATCTGAACGAAACTGCTTTACACAACCTATCGGTAGATACATGGGTCGGGGGGGCGGTCTTAACCAAGAATTTAATATTTTTGCTGAAAATACTATTCGAAAATAGTGGTATCACTACTTCTGAAATTTTTATCTGGCATAAGTAATATTTATCTGTTTTTTTTAAAAATCGGACACCGTTCAGCAGAATACAGCAATGAAACATCACGTGACTGCCTTTTAAAATAAGTACATAATAGAAATAAACCAGTTAGTGACATTAGCGCCCCTCGCCCCCCCCCCCCCCCCTTTACCAGAAATTTCACGCGCCAATCTTTATTTAAACTTTTCTTATGTGTTATGAACTAACTATCTTCAAGTTTCAAACAGATTGCCTTGTTAGATTTCCTAATTTAAATAAAATCACAGTTCTTGAAATCATGTGCCTTCATTAGGGTTTTTTAATACAATACGCATTTGATAGAAATAAAATCAATTAATTAAATAATAATTAATATCTCAGCTTGTAATTAAGGTAGGAGTTAGAAATGGGCATCAATGAAATCAGCGAAGAATTTCACGCCGAGATGTCTGAAAATTTAATCTAAAAATTTAATATTTAAAAAGTTTAAATTTCGTATTAAAATATTCTACTGCGGAAAACCGCAAGCAACATCGTGTCTGACACCTGCTTCCCGCGAAAATGAAGTCTGTTTTCCTTGTCTTTGCAATTAAAGAAATTAAATTTCTATCGATCGATTTTTAGTGGATTTTTCGTGTTATACACAAGGCAAAGAAACGACCTGTATACCAAATGAAAGTAGATTTTTTTCTGCGTATGGCTATTCTGTGTAAGTTAAAAATGTCTCGCCCAAAAGCTTTCTGAGATACAAGCCGATTTAAAAATGTCCAGTACACTTTTTTGCTTAAAGCGCGCTCTGACAAACCTGCAGTTTCGAAGCGCAGATGTGTGGCAACCGGAGGAGAAATGAAAATATTTCAAGAGTCCGTTCGTACCTGCATTCATTTTATACTGTTTCTTCGTTAATGAGACGTAAAATTGGTAGTTTTTAATTAATAACGTCCGTTAATTACGACTTTTTCAAAATTTTATGATTTGTCGTTTGATCTCAGGTTTCCAGCTGTAAGTTTGCAAAATTTCAAGTCTCCAATATATATAGTTTCTGAGAACGGGCTCTGTGACGGACAAACAGACGGACAGAGGAATGAGAAGAATAGGGTTTCGTCAGATGAACGAAACCATAAAAATGGTGTGAAAACAATGGCAACAGCTCTCATTCCAACGTAGGCCATATTTTATGTCAGTGCCACTATTCCAAAGAGGGCGCAGGACAAAAAAATGTTCTAAATTGTGTTTTTTGTGATAGTGCAGGGGCTAGCAACTTGAAATTAGGCATGGTAGTTACTTATATGATATAAATGGTCTCAAAGAACCAGGATTCGTACATATCATGATATTTTCGAAAATATAAAAAATATCCGATATTTTGATTCATATCCGATACATTATATATATATCCGATATTTTCAAAAATAGTCAACTTGTTGATAATTATAAATATTTTCAGAGCTAATATAAATTAGAAACTAAAACATATTGCATTTAGCAAAGCAATAATCTAAATGTATTTTTTTTCACTTATGTAACAAAATTGAAGATTAACTAACTGAAAACAGACACAATTTGCTCCTTACAATCACAAAAAACAAACTATGGAATTAATTATCGAGTTTCCAGAAAATTTTGTTTTTTATACAACAAAATTATGTGCAAAATAGTTTGTTTTTATTGAAAAATTTTAACATAAATGTAAGCTTGTGTGCTTTTTCATTTTCTAACCTGATTTGTGTAGTGTAAACTAAAGAACACCAAAACCAGAAAAGATTCTAATGAAGAGTAAATAAATTACACAGTTTATCTTTCAGTCGCTGTTTTAAGTAAATATATTGTCCCACATAATTATTGGTTGTACATTTAAAAATTCAGCTTCAACTGTAAACTGTTGGAGAAGATTTTCTTTATGGAATGTGGATTGGGGTGGGGAGCTAAAAATGGCCTGCCAAAGCAAAATTTCTTATCTACAGAATGACACAGTCCATGACAGTTAAAAAATTCATTTACACTTATTTTGGCAGAAAATATCATATGCAGTATTTTGAAAATTAGTGTCAAATATATTAGAATATCGAAAATATCAAACTTCATGACATTTTGAAAATAAATATCGGATATATATCAAGATATATATCCGGTGATATATATCATCGAACCCTACTAAGAACATTTCTTTAAAAATTCGAAATTTAAAAAGGGTGAAAATGTGCGAAAAGCTTTCTAAAAAACGTTCTAAATTGCGATTTCTACGCAATCTCAGAAAGTACCCAACCGATTTCAAAAGTAATGGTGTGAAAATGATGGTGACAGCCCTTACTCCAACATAGGCTCTATTTCATGTCAGTGTCACTGTAAACTAGGGGTTGCAGAAGAAAAAACGTTCTGAATTGCGATTTTTGCGTTAGTGAAGGGCCTAGAATCCTCAAAATAGGTAGGGCATTCATAAGATACAAATGATCTCTAAGTACATTTCTAAAAAATCAAAATTTAAAAAGGGTGAAAATGAGCGAAAAGCGTTCTAAAAAACTTTCTAAATTGCGATTTCTACGCAGTCTCAGAAAGTATCGAGCCGATTTAAAAAATAATGGTGTGAAAATGATGGTGACAGCCCTCGCTCCAACATAGGCTGTATTTCATGTCGGTGCCACTACCCCAAAGGAGATGCAGAAGCAAAATACGTTCTAAAAATGCGAGTTTTGTGTTACTGAAGAGCCTAGAAGCATGAAATTCGGCATGGTAGTTACTTATTAGATATAAATGATCTCTAAGAACATTTCCTGAAAAAATCGAAATTTAAAAAAAGGTGAAAATGGACGAAAAACGTTCTAAATGGCAATTTCAACGCAATCTCTCGAAGTACTCAACCGATTTCAAAAGTAATGGTTGAAAATTCATGACAACCCTTGCTCCAATATAGGATCTATTTCATGTCGGCGTCACTACCACCTTGCGGTTGGATTTTAAAAAACGTTCTAAATTGCGATTTTTGTGAAACTGAAGGGGCTAGCAACTTGAAATTTGGCATGGTAATTACTTATGAGACGTAAATGTTCTCTGAGAACAGTTTTTTTAAAAATTTGAAGTTTAAAAGGAGTGAAAATGAACGAAAAGAATTCCAAAAACGTTCTAAATTGCGATTTCTACGCAATCTCAGGATATATAAACCTATTTCAGAAGTAATGGTTTCAAATTGATGGTGACAGTCCCCGCTCCAACATAGCCCATATTTTACGTTGTTGTCACTACCACCTGGGGATTACAGGAGCAAAAAATGTTCTAAATTGCGTTTTTTGTGTTAGTGAGGGGGTCTAACATTTGGAATGGTAATTACTTTTCAAAGATGCAAATGCTTTCTAAGAATTGTCGAAAGAAAATTCCAAATTAAAAAGGATGAAGTGAGCAAAAAGCGTTCTATAAGCGTCCTAAATTACGATTTTTATGCAATCGTATAAATACGAAACCGATTTCAAACATAATGGTTGAAAACTGATGGTGATAGAACTTGCTCGAACATAAGCTATATTTTATATCGGTGCCACAACCCTTAGAGGGTTACAGGAGAAAAAAAAACTTTCTAAATTGCGATTTCTGCGGTACTGAAGAGGCTAGAAACTTTAAATATAGCACGGTAGTTACTTATAAAATATAAATGTCCTCTAAGGACAGTCAAAAATAAATTCGAAATTAAAAAGGGGTGAAGCGAAGGGGAGGAGTGAAAAGCATTCTAAAAGAGTCCTAAATTACGATTGCTATGGAATCTCAAGAAATAATAAAAGATTACAGAAATTATTGGTTGCGAATCAAGGGTGATAGTCCCTGATCCTATATGGGCTATATTTTATGCCGGTGTCACTACCACCACCTGGTTGGTAGGAACAACAAGAAAGGCTTTAAAAACATCTAAATTCCGTTTTCTATAGAATATTATGAAATACTAACCGATTTCAAGGTTAATGTTGGCAAATTAATGGTGACAATCTCTGTTTCAACATTTTTCGAGACATTCTACTTAAGCTCTGTTTCAGCATTTTATGTTGTTGCCACTAACACCAGAGAGGTGGTAGACTGTTAGATAAGAAGCTTGGAATTTGACATGATGGTTAATTTTAAGATGTACATGCGTACTAAGACCGTTTCCTAAAAAATTCAAAACTTCAAATGAATACTGAAACGAGAGTATGAAATGAGCATAAAAGATTCAAAATACTTTCGAAATTATCATTTATTTAGAATTAGTTTTAGTTCTTCTTATTAATTAAAATCTAATTTCTGTCTATTGCAGTTTTACAATGAAGTTTAGTCAAACTGTGGCTTAATTTGTAATTTTTGAATGATTCCAAAAATTGTTCTTCTGGTAAAAAATAGTCATCGCTTGGCATATTTCAACAATTACGCGAGCAAAGCTGCGGGTGCTAGTTGGTTTATATTCTTTATGATACTTTCGCAAGATACGGGTTGTATTCAGATAATAATAACATGCAAATGTACTCTATATCTATGTTACGAGCTATATAAGTAAATTTGGAAACATTTTTTCCCACCAGCATAATACAATATATAATATTGCATTGTTTTCCACGAGATGCATTGTTTTTACATTAGAATTTTTCCTTGAAATATCAGCTAGGGGAGATGGGGGCACATGTGAACAGTTCGCATAAATATAGCTTTTTCTCATAATTGGATTAATTTCTATAAACAAAAACTACTTAATATAGTAAACAGAACTTTCTTTTACACATGGTAATTTTTTTCTAAATCACCTGTATAGTTTTCTTACATTTTTTAATAGTTTTATAAATTCAAAAAATTGTTCACATGTGTCCCATCAACGGGGTAGTTGTGAACGCACGTGGGGCACATGTGAACACAAGGAAAAAATATCCTTTAACATGCTTTTTATTCTGTTATTCATTTGTCATCGTAATCATTAGTTGTATTACCTTTTTAATTCACCATAAAGAAAAAATATACATATATTTCTCTAATTTCTGGGTGTTTCTGGGGTTTAAGAAAAGGATTATAAAATGATTTGGAGGGGAGATGCTTAGATGATTCATTAAGTATTGCTGAAATAAAATAAAAAAAAAAATTAAAGAATCAATTTATAAAAGAAATTTAAACTTTTAAATTTTGGTTAGAGGTTCTTGTTTGGGGTAAAGTTTAGAGAGGAGGGGGGGGGGGGTGTTACATACTATTTATCTCAAATCTACTGAAATACGAAAGATTCCCACTGCTGTATTTGCCTTATTTACTTGTAAATTACAGATAAAGAAGGGTTTTTAAATGATTTTAAAAAAATCTCGACTATACCCCCCCCTCCCTAACTTATTTTACTTTTGAAAGAAGAAGGGAGTTACAATAGGGATTTTACGGTAGTTATCAGTTTAAAAATTTTACGTTCTTAAAATATTACTCATACCTATCTCCATTCAAAGCATCATATACATAACTGTTTTAGATATAGAAGTAAGTCATCATTGCAAGTTTAGTCGAAACTGGTAGACGGGAAGTGCTGGGTTCGATCCCAATCGCGCCCGTCGGCCTAACCGTTCGGAGTTTTCGTGGTTTTCTTCGAACCATGGATTTCCATGCGTTAATACGGGTTAGGTTCCCTTAGAAAGACCCCCACGAAGGGCACTCCCCCTCGGGCCTATATCCCTAGTGTAGATAATCGGCCGTCACAAAATCAACCAACCAACCATTGCAAGTTTAGAACAAATGTAATAGAAAAATTTGCAAAGTTGTTCAAGGTAATGCTTTTGTATTAACAATGCATAAAAAATATTGTTGTAAACTGTTTAGTAAAATAATATATAACACTTATTGCATTTTAGAAAACATTAAATTTATTTAAAGTACAACTGAATGTAAATGAGCTTGTTGCTGTTTATGTATTTGCTGAAAAATGTGTTTGATGAAGTTTCAATGCAAAATCCACTTTGTGTGAGGAAAATATCTTCTATTTCGGGAAAACTATAGATAATGGAAGTGACATTATTTATCATTAAGTTAACTGAAAGGAACAGAATCACAGAATGATTATTGGGGCACTTATGTACTGTTCACATCTGCCCCAACTTGTCTGTTCACAAGTGCCCCACATTGCTGCTTCTGTTAAATTGATAAATCATTAACATTTCTCAATTTTAGAAGAAAAATAACTTTATCAAAAATATATATTAGTATTCACAGTATATGTTAAAACACTCAAATTCAAATAAATGAATAAATAAATAAAGTTATACGCTTATCAACTTGGAACAAAGATTTTACTTTTGAGATCTAAAAACAGTGTTTTGGCTACAGAGGACAAACAAAATGTCGAAAAGCTTCAAAAAATTTTAACCATATGCCTACAGGTGCAGCAATCTTTAGTAATTTTTTTCAAATAAAAAAACTTATAATAACTATTGAAAAATGGCGATGTTCACATCTGCCCCCTGTTCACATGTGCCCCCATCTCCCCTATATGAATTTTGAAATAAATTGTTTTAAACCAAATGTCGTAATTAAATGTTTAGTGTTAAAATTGAGTTATTTTATCTTGAGCTGTTTGCAGACAATCGCTATACTACAGCGTCTAGAATATATAGTGTGGAAAATAGCTATCTGAGTAATACTTAAAAAAGTGCTAAAATATTGGATCCCTTAAATGTCAAACTATGCTGAAATCTAAAGAGCCGATCGCAGAGACATCTGCAGGATATTTTCTAAAACTCCAAGATGATTTGGTCTAGACACAGTAATAATACGATGTTTACATTGCAATTTGAAAATATACCGCAGATATCAATACGATCGGCTCTTTAAATCTCAGTATCGTTGCACATTTAATTGATATAGATTTTTAGCACTGTTTGGATAGCAGATTTTCACGCTATTTATTATTCCAGGCACTGTAACTATAGTATTTTTCGAGTGACTTTGGACACAAATTCAAGCTAGCTTCCTTTCTGACACATTGCGAAATTTGTATTAGTAAACCTTTAAAATAAGAAAGTGCTCTTATTATAGAACTAGAAAGTCGACTAATAAACATATGAGATGATAAATTAGCCTCTGTCCTTAAGGCTGTTCTCAAATCAAAGGCACTACTTTCTGACACATTTCTGAATTCATTTTTTTTCCCGGAAACGCATTAAATTGGCAAGTTTTCTTATTCAGAAACTAGGGCATCGAATGGGGTTTTCCATTATTATTTTTTTTTTTTTTTGTAAATGCAGATTTAGACAATACTATCAAATTAGGTATCTTGAGCTGAATTCTCGATACAGCATCTCGACAAAAGTGAAAAACGTGTCGTCACGTGACACAAATCGCTTATAACTCGATAAGTAATTTATTTATCTAAAAATGGAAAGGTGTTCCGATTTGAAATCGCTTCAATAATCAGGCCGACCAACTTTATGCCTTTACGTTTTAAAATGAGTCAAAAAATGCGTCCGAAAGTTTTGCATTGATGAGCAGGGAACTTAAGAACAGCCTCAAGGAAGAAATACATCATATTTGTAGAAAAAAATTGTTAGTTTGTTAAAAACCTCGATGCCTTTACGTTTAAAAATGAGTAAGGAATTGTATCAGAAATTTTCGTGCTATTCAGCAGGGAGATTTGAGAACCACCTTAACCCTTTCAGGGGCAAGTAATTGTGTTTGTGTAATCTTGAATTCACACCGGAATTTTCGAAAAATTCTATTTCAAAAAAAGAAAAAGCAGCTTTATAACTTTTTCCCACTAAAGTTATAAAAGTAAAATTTAATTAAAAGTTCCTGGTGTAAATCTTGATTCAAATTATGCGGGATATAATATATCCCGCAGTAATGCCCCGGGCGATAATGGCAGATTCCAGCTTATTCATTGCTCGAAGCACAATGAATAAAGGATGATCTCTCAAATCATTGATTGCATAATGAATTCAGAGTCCCTTCCTCCTGCATCGACTTTTCCTCCCATTACAATCTTAAACATTCCAATGTCCGACAATATATGACAATAGTGAAAATATTGAGCACATAAATGGCCAAGATGTACCCAATATAAACAATATTGACCCAATATGATTTTGCTATTAGCGTGTACTAATTAATAAAAATATGCATAATATTAAAAATGAACCGCTTGTACCCAGCAAAGAAAGAAACAGTGGGCCATCAACTGGAAAAAAGATGGCAGCCAACAGTGCCATCAGCGATAAAGTGCAAGGGTTCCATTACTTAAACCTGTCGAAAAGTGTCCGACCCGAATGCAGCTGTCCCATCAGTGCTGGCCAACAGCAGGTCAGCATTGGTATGCCATCACATTACTTCAATCCGGCACTTTTCCTACAGTGCTATCACCTATCCCACTGCTATTCCTTTGCTGGCCCAGCACTTTCCCTTACAAAAATTTCCTATAGAATTCTATAAAAAAACAAAGTATTATATAATTATGGCTCTTTTTTCTATAAGCTAGTTTCACCAAGAGCTATAGAAATATCTGTAGAAGTGTCTATAACAGTAATGTCTATAGAAATATTTGAACTGCATGTGGTCACCCTCCCAAGTACTGACCGCGCTCGATACTGCTTGGTTTTCGTAATCGGACATGAACAAGCGCTTTCAGCGTACGCTACGACTGTTCGTATTTTTCAAGCTCTCATTACACTACTTCAAGTTTGTTTCTTTTGTGATTTACGTTCCCAATCATTAAAATGGTATAGAAATTATTCTATTGTATAGAAATCCTATGTATTTTATACGCCTTTTTTTATTATTGATTCTGAGCTGCGTAAAATATGAAAACCAAAATCCTTTGTAACCTACTAAAACCAGATTTAAAGAGAAAAAGAAAAAGTGCGTTGAAATAAAGAATTTATTTATTTACCCATTTACTTATTTATTTTGTTGGTGGCAGTGGTGCTATATTTTTTACAGTTAAAAAAATATAGCTTCATAGCTTAAATTGTGTTAAGATATTCATTTCATATTTGTGTTCAAATACTCAATGTCTTCGATATTCGCAACGCCACCTAGCGTAGGGGTTCCCAGCAATAATACTGCAAAAGTTCGTGCACTTCCATATAGTGGTGGGTCAGCGCTTGAGATAAAATGGATGCCCACCAGAATTTTATCTGATGATTTCCAACAGCAAAGTTGACTGAAGCTGTCCAGCAGTGGTCATGTAGTGGTAGATCATCAGCCAGCACTTCTCCATCATTGCCAGCACCTATCTTGCTGCTGGCCAGCAATTTCCTCTTTGCTGGGTATCATAAGCAGAATATGAAGAATTTAGACATATATGAAAGGGACTTCTTCTATGTAGAGAAAATAAATAAATATTATACAGAAAACTTCGATAAATATACTCACATACTACAAATATGCATACAAGAAATTTTTATTGTTTGAGTTACAGCTTAATCATAAGTGACACTTCGAAAGTTTGTTTGCTCTTCGATCTACAGACATTTTCAGCGCTTTCCTCCCCCCATTCCTCCTCCAAAACCTGTACCAAAAGAGAATCCACCTCCAGCTCCAGCTCCAGCATCACCTCTTCCTCCTCCTTGTCCATCTGCTCCTCCTCTTGCTCCTGCATTTCCTCCAAAAGAGAAACCTCCACTAGCTCCTGCCTGACTTCCCCATCCTCCTCCTTGGGGTTTGGTGAGCGTCACCTGGTAGCAGAGAGCTAAGCATAGCAATAGCAGAACCTGCAACAAAACAAAAGCATGAGAATAAATTTTCACGGTTGAAGTAAATCAATCATAGAGAAAGCAAATACACTGGTTTCCAAAAATTGAGGAAAAATCACAAAAACAGCAATAACTCGTTCAAAAATGAACCTATCCGTATGAAATTTGCATATGTTATATTGGAGGTAGGTCAAAGTCAGACAGAGGTTGCCAGATGACTAAATCTGAGTCTTTCTGCTGTTCATAGGCTTTAGAAACAATTTCAAACCGCTGGTTCGGTCTCCACAAGGTTTAGCCAAAGACGGGCCAGACCTATGACAAGCACCGATGACGATATTTGCGGTTCTGTGTACGAAGGAATAGAACATCAATACCCTCTCATCTTAGATTCTCCCTTGCTGCAGCCACTGGAAGGTTGGTATAAAAGTTTATTGTGCGTAGAAGGCTTCATGAAGCTGATCTTTATGCGATGCGACCAGACATTTGTGTGCCGCTCACCTCATGTCAACGTAGGGAATGTTTAAGGCAGGCACGTCAACAAGCCCACTAGACAGCTGATCAATAGAGGTGTGTTCTCTTCACGGATGAGTCCAAGTTTAGCCTCCAAAGCGATAGCTTTGATTGATTTGGAGAGTACATGGATCACGCTATCATCCATAAAAAATTCGTGAAAGGGATTCGTATGGAGGAGGTAGTGCCTGTGTGTGGGATGGTATCTCTTTGGGCGGACGTACAGACATCCATGTCTTTCCACGTGCAACTGTGAATGCTCACGTGTATAGAGATGACATTCTTGATGCTTATGTGCGTCCTTGTGCCGGAATACAACAACCTAGCTGTGCGGCAATCTCAAAAATGCACAAGCCGCTCTAACACCGCGGTCACTAAACGCATGCATGAGAGACCTACAACTAAAGGCTAATATAAAACACAGAGCATTACAACAAAATATACATAAAATTCTTAATATACCGTAACAGACATCTCCTTTGTTGAAACCCAACACTGAGAAATGTTTAATCATCATAATTTTACAACTTTCCAGTAGTCAGTACACCTTAACAGAATATTCCAGCAAGAAATCAAACAGATGCTAAAAATTTCAAACTTGACCTCACCCTCACCGGCACAAGTTTCAAATTTTTACAACTAAAAACAGCACAAAAATTGAACAAATACTAACAGTTTTAAACTTTACCTCGCCGTCACTTTAATTTTCAAATATTACAATAAAAAACAACTACACAATACTTTGTTATCGCTTAAGTCTGAAAAAAAAATCTCCCCCTCCCGTTTTTTAAACTTTCCGTAGTGCAAACATGTGGAGTTGAGTTGCAACCTCAAATTTCAGATTTTAACATCAATGGCGTCAATAAAACTATATTTTCAAGTAGGGATAACCAAAAGTAAGAGAAAATTGAGATTGCCAGAGGAAATTATTTACCGCCTTGTCAAATTCAATGTCGCCGGCTCGCTTGTTCTAGGATTCAGCTGGAACTTCTACTGTATTAAAATTCTTCACTGGAAGACTTTGTGATATACAAAGAACTGTGGACTGCTTTCGTGATGCTTAAATGATATTACAATATAAACTATTTACGCTTGAACTTAATCAAATTGTAACAGGAAAAAAAATGATTAAATAAATAGTTTATTTTAATTAATTACTTGTATTTTCATTAGATATACTGATTATTAATAGCATTTATTATATGTAACATGTTTATTACAAACATTACGACTATTTTGATGGTTTTAAAATCTATAGAAAACGATGATGTAAACCTGCAAAGCCCTTTGACCCAATCTGTGAGGACTTTTGGGAGTTCAATGGGATATAAGGTGACTCTGGACTCAGTAAACTTTAACATCAAAATAAAGAATTTTATTTATAAAGTGTGGTTATTATGCAGCGTTGTAATACGCAATCTTTGGCCAGTCAAGAGTCAAGGTGAGTAAAGCAAAACACACTTTCATTTAAGAGAATCCGTGACCTAAAATCTCCTAAAAAATAACTGATTTGGAAGGAAATAGGTGTTTTAGCCCTCAGATTCTCCCCCCCCCCCTTTCACAGTCAAGTCAACATACCCAATTAGCTTGTCAAGACAATATCAGCAGTTTAGCTTTTTTATAAAACAAAGATATAGCTCTCCCCCTCCCCACCCCCAAAGGAATGAAAATTTATCTGGACTTCAAATGGAGGAGTTAATTCAACTGTACTGAAAGTGCAAAAACAAAGATAAGCATGAGTGACCAATGTCAAAACAAAATTTCATGAACAAAGTTGGGAGAGCGAAGGGGGTACATATACAGCCTACTGATGTAATACACAACTCTATAATCTGCAAACGCCTATAATTTGCAATATATTTGAGATGTAAACAAACAGTTAAGTCCTTTTTTAAGCAAGATAATGCAGACTTTGTAGTAAAAATTTAATGACTGAATTTATAAAGAAATTTTTAAAGCATTTCTGCAGTTATAAAAAATGTTTTATGCATCTTGTAAATAACTATTAGACTGCTATAGTCTGAACACATTCATTGAATCACATGGGTGCAAATAACGAACTTCAGAGCAGGGTATGAAGAACCGGTGTTCCGAGAAACGAAGCGCTCGAACTCAATCTGTAAATTAAAAAAATTATTTACTCAGGTATAGAAAAAATAAAATAACTCTTCCCCCTTTTTAATGCTTTTTTGATCAGAACAGGAGAAACAGAAATCGTGTTTCATTTATCCTACTGATATTTGCAGATTTATGTCTGGCATTGATTTCGGTGACATGTATGTTGGCGCCATTCAAAAGTGCAAACAATGAATTTGATTTTCTTTTCTGACACTAGGGTATTTTTCAGTTGGATCATTTTTTTTTTAAATTTAGATATCTAACCGGAATAGAATATTTTTTTTTTAAATTCAACGAGCATCAGCTTGAGATATTGTTTGTTTGAGGTTTTTAGTCTTCCATTGCGTACGAGTACGAAAATAATGTTAATGATTTTTCTATTTATTTTTCATCATGAATGCGTCTCTGCTCTGCAAATTTACGAAGTTGTAAATAGTAGTCATTTGTAAGTAAATATAATTGTCATGTACTGTTATTTTTATGCAATAGAGCAGCGTTTCCCCTTTTTCTATAAAAGCATCTAATCTTTCCGATCATAGTGTGAAATGTTTAACTTAATCTGATTTTCAGGGACTCATCATGAAAGACTGTTCTACGGAAGGAATCAAGTATAGTTTAAGAAATGCAGCTTTTATAGGAAATTGAAAAACATTATTTGATTCTTTAGAATATCAGTACAGTGAAACACCGATTTAAGGTAACCCGTATTTAACGATTTCCCGCATATAACGTCCTATTTAGCTAGTCCCAACTAATTTCCTATACTTATAATGTTAAAAAATCCCGGATTTAACGTTATCATTTTGAATTATTTCCCGCATTTAACATTTTTTGAGCGATAAAATCTCAATGAAATTTTTCTAAATTAGTCAGAATTTGAGATTAAAAAAAACTTTTTTATCAAAACGTTCAAAAATCATTCAAAAACCCTCCTATTTTTCACCCGCACCTTTTTATTTTATTCGATTGTGCTTTCTGTACTACAACACAAGGTTACCTACAACGGAGCTGCAAGAATTCGTTAGAGATTTTTCATAGATTTAGATTGTATTTCTTTAGATTTCTTGATGGCGTCAAAAAGAAGACTTTTTTCTTTATTTGAAAAATTGGAAATTATCGCGAAAGCCATAAACTACAATTAATATGTTTAATTTGAATTTCGTATTCAAATTTGTAAACAAATTTACACTAAGTAGATTTAATAAAGCAAAATTGTAAAAAATGGAAAAACAGGCTAAAAAAAAGATAAAACGTGAAATCGTCACCGTTTAAAGAATTTGAAAATTGGAAGCCATTAGAACTTTCATAACACTGAAAGCATTCTTTTGAAATACTGAAGACCAATAGAAAAACTTACACAAACTCTCATACCTTGAAAAACGATTCGTTACGTAGCTGCTAAAAACAGGACGCAAAGTGAAATAAAATAATTTATTTAAATCATAACTTAGAAACCTGATGTCTAAATCATTGTAAATCAAGAAATGAAACGTATCTTACGTAAATTAGTCTTGATTTCATGGTCAGTGTTTTGTTTTCATCTTACCCCGATTTAACGTTTTCCCGCATTTAGCGTTATTTCTTTATGGTCCCTTGAATAACGTTAAATCGGGGTTTCACTGTATTAATTTTTGTAAATTTCATTCATTTTTTTCGTAAAAATGTATAGCTGCGAACTATCCCTTTTTTGTTTTAACATTATTCTCGAATCATAATCCTTATTTTATTTACTCGCAGAATCCTGCGATTAATTAACATTAAAATTAGGCAAACATTTCTGTTCGGAAGGAGTGATAACTAAAATGTGAAATAATTGACAGCTAAGTATGTAAAGAAATATTTAAAAATTTTATTTTGCTAAAGAAAAAAAATGCTTTAAATTTTGAAAACAATATATGAAATATAAATATGCGGATTAATGTGACGGTGGAGAGGTGGAGGGACGCTACGGTTATTAGTATTAGGGCAAAATATTAGGTTTCCGGTAATTTTTTTGTTAGAAATTAAGCCCTGAATATCAGGATAACATCATGAAGACTAAATTCCAAATAAAAAAACAAATTAAGTGTTTAGAAAAAAACTAAAGCTCCCAGTGAAATTCAATCAAAATCTACTCTAATAAACAATGCGATAAACATTAAATTACGTGAAATACCACTTCCATGTGAATTCTCCGGAAAGTCCGAAGAGTGGAATACGTTTAAACTACAATTTAACAACATAATAACCTTAAATGATCAACTGTCTGACGCTCAAAAATTGCATTATTTATCAGCAGCATTAATAAATGATGCAAGGGTTTTGATTACAACAGAAGATACTCTTTCATCGTCATTCCAAGCATTTAAGGGCAAATACGAAAATGATAGAGTAGCAATAGAAATGCACATTAATTCACTTTTAGATGCAGATAAATACACACAGCCTTCCGCTAAAGACCTACGAAATTTAGTCGACAATGTAATAAAAAAGCATTCGCGCATTAAGGGTTTTAAGCTAAAATAGAAACAATCTTTCCGAAGTTTTAATATTAAACATTATTCTTCAAAAGTTAGATAAAGATACTCTAAAAATATATGAAATGAGAATAAGTGCAAATGAAGTATCAAAGTTAGATGAATTAATTTTATTTTTGGAGAAACATTCTTAAATTATGGAAAAGGCACATGAATGCACTTCTATAAAACTCTTCATTAAGGATCAGAAATAGTCATTTAATTCTAAGTCATTGACCTTGTTAGCAGAAGGTCCACACAATTGTTTAATGTGTAAGGGTGATTACATTTTAATGAAATGTTCTCAATTCTTAAATTTGTCCTCTAAAAAAAGTTCAATATTATTAAAATAAAAAGATTATGCTACAATTATTTATCATCTGTTCACAATGTTAGTCAATGTAAAAGTTCAAGTAAGTGCAAAAAATGTACCAAGCGTCATCACAGTTTGATTCACCTGGAACGCAGTGAGGAAGGTATTTGTAACAAATCTACTAAAAATACCACGAAAGCAGATTTATGTCGACTTTAAATTCTATGAATAAAAGTCTTTTGTTAAACTTCAAATCTTAAACGTAAACAATACTCACATTAGCACCTTTGTGCTCGCATAATTGTAATATCTATTTCACAACTCCTACAGTGAGATAACCACAAAAACTTAGCAATAATAACTAATAAAAACAAGCTACCAGCATTTATTTTCTTTCTCACTGGAATTGACAAAAATAGGAAGTTGCCACAAAATACATGAAAACTTTTTTTCTTTTAACACAAGACAATCACATGTGAACGCACAATAAAACAAAATATTAAAATGTCATTTCAAGTCAATTTTTTCCCTTACATTGTTCATTGCTGACCGCGTGATTTTGAACAAAAATAAATAAATAATGCCGATTCCCTAACATCCTCCCACCTTCTGATTACCTTGTATAATCAGAACTAATTCTAAACGTAGAAAAATTGTCAAAGTCACTTGTTATAAAATCAGTCTTTCAGAAATTTTCAGTAGCCTTCCAGCTCTGCTGTGTCTAGAACAGTGGTTCCCAACGTGGGGCGTACGCCCCACAGCGGGGCAATATGACTTTTCAGGGGGGGGGCAATTTCAGATTTCTTATTAACAAATTTTCTGTCCTTTTCTTCTAATGAAAGTAGTGTCTTCGTCTGAAAATAGAAATAATAGATGAAAAAAATTTAAAATAACTGAATGAAAATTAATTTTCAAAATGATCCCATTTAAAAGTTCAAAACACATTGACACCGGAATAATAACGTGAATTTTTTTGTATAATTTGACACCTTTTATATGTTCAAACATCATTTTAATTTCTGTGGTTTTAATATTATTTTAGTAAATTATACCTGTTTTTACTACTTATTTTAAAAAAACTTGTACATCTATTCATAGTGTAATATGCCCTGTGAGGGAAATTTTACATATGAAATTTTGTAGGGTATATCTAAAATTGACTATTTGGACATGTTTAATCTAAAAAATATTTTGAATGACCTAAATGAGGTGCTACATTTATGAAATTAATAAAACCCTGTGTGCATCACGGAAGGAAAGGGTTGAAAGTAAACTTCTTATGGCTCTGCAGCAGACCACATACAAAATATTACATATGCATTTTAAAATTTAAAATTGGAAGAAACATGGTGGCCAAATAATTATAATGTGGAAAAAAGCCCGCTATCAAAGGATTATGTTATGAGAGGAATGAAAAATAGTAACTTAAATGGATAAAAGCGCGAATCCGGAAATGTTACTTGTGAATTGTGTTATCCATACAGTTGTGGCAATAAACAAATATCACTTAGTCTTAATGATGAAGTATTAAAATCCATTATAAAATGTATCAATTCTATCAGATGTAGTACGAAATATGAAAGAGACTTCAAGAAATTTTACGAAAATAAAAATGTAGACTATTTTTCACTTTTAAATTTGAGGTAAGTTGCCACAAAACAACAAAACTTTTGTAGATGTAAATGCGAAGATCCATGGCATCACTGCATTCATGAAGTTAGATCAAAAGCATACTTGTAATAAATATACGTATATATATATATATGATTTGATAAATTAAAGATTGTGAAATCACTTATCAGAGTTAATGCTATTTTCAGGCCCATCTGGGAAAATGGAAGTTTTTTTTATGTGACAATGTTTATATGACATAGAAGGGGGGGGGGGGGGGGGCATTATGATTTTAGAGATGCTTGGGTGGTGCCCGGCCAAAAAAAGGTTGGGAACCACTGGTCTAGAAGATTATTTGCTTGAGGATACATCCAAAATTGCAGCTTTGTCAAGCATTTTCACTGGATTGTGGGAAATCTTTAGTTTCGGATAGTCAGTAGACGAAGCTATTTCTAGTGGCTACATTCTTTGTACTGGTCTTAAAAGCTCATGTTGTGATGTTTGAACTTTTAAGAGTCGAACTTTCTTGTCTCAACTAAGTCTGTGATTTGACCTAAAGGCCAATCAATTCTCTTTTTATTATCAGATCCCATCAATATAACATCACCGACAGCTATAATTCGCTCTTGGTGTCTGTTCCTTGCTCTTTCAATTAATGCATGTAAATATTTGGACCTGAAGTGATCTTTCAGTTCTTTTTGCAATGACTGCCGATACTTCAGTCTCTTGCTTAATGGTTTTTGTTCCACAACATCCAAGTCTGGAAGATTGTATTCTTCTATACTCTGCAGAAATATAGCTGGGGAGATAGGTTTCACAGTTGCGTCTTCCGGAAGGTATGTTAATGGTCTTGCATTCATTGCGTTTTCCACATCTGTCAAAATTGTGTTCATTTCTTCATAGGTGAGGTAAGCATGACCTAATACTCTTTTGAGGTGATCTTTCATTATTCTGATAAGCATAGGCGTAACTTGGGCTCTAAGACTGGGGGGGGGGGGGGGGGCAAAAATTTTAAGGCCATTTTTTAAAAAATATTTATATTCTCCCTCCCTATCACCACACACATGCACTTAAATTAAGACGTCTTTTTTTTACCGCGCAAAAACACCCAGGTTTTTACTTATTTCGTAGATATTTTCATATATTTTAGTTTATAAAAATATTTATACTCGTCCGAACGTTTCGAAATTTTTGCAGGTGACGTAAATCTGGTCTATAACAAATGCTCTAAAAAGTTTCTGATAAAATACGCAAGTTTTGTTACTTTTAGCATAGAAAAAATATCGTCACCGTGAGGCGCGAAGTGACCTCCGTGCCGGTATATTTGAAAGGGTTAAAATTCTTATTTTTAAAAGCCGATTATAACATCGATTAGAAGAATGTATCACCTTTAAGAACATATTTTTGGTTTTGTCGGTACCTCTAAAATTGTGCCCTGAAGGGGCGAAACCGCGACGAAACACTCAGATTTTTTATTTCCATCGAATTTTTCACATATTTTATCTTGTAAAAAATATTTTATACCCGTCCGAACGTTTCAAAAATTTTGTAGGTTATGTAAATCTGGCCTATAGAGATGCTCTAAACAGAAAAAAAAAGTTTGGTGTGTAAAGTAAAAAGTAAAGTATGTTAAAGTATGGACGTTTTGTTACTTTTAGGGTTAAAAAAATATCGTCTCCATAAAACGCGAAGTGACCTAAGTTCGCCAGTGTATTTGAAAAGGTTAAAATTCATATTTTTTAAAACAATTGATTAGAAGGTTTTAGCTTTGAGAGCACATTTTTAATTTGTCGGTACCTCTAAAACTGCGTCCTCGAGGGGCGCTGCAACAGGACAGAAAAACGCTTCACGGAAAAAACGAGCCTTTTTGGAAAAAAAATTCGAAGGATTAACTGTGATATTTTTCTCAACTGATTGCGGCATTTGAGACATAAGAGATCTTATAGAATATGTCATCCGTTTTTAACTTAACTAAGCAGTTTGACTGATGTAAGTTAGGCAGCCTAAGAGAGACTGCTCAGGGCCGGCTAGGCCTGCCCCTTAGAGCTTAACGTCTCTCCCGGTATGTTCCCCGACACGTTGAGGCTCGTTAGTGAGTACAGCCCTGTCCGGCCGTATGCAGACGGACAAACACAAAATGCTCAAGGGGCGACGCTCACCCGCTAAGGGCGTCTATGCACCACCGACCACAGAACCCAGAATTTATTTTAAAAAGAACAAAGTGGGATTACAAAAATTAGACGAATGCCTTCCCGCCAGGAAAACGCCTACTCGCGACAGAGGGCGGGAGTATGAGAACATTTAAAGTAAAAATAAAATAAAATAAATAATAATAATAAACATCACTGATCCTGGCCGCCGGGGTAGGAACCCCTCTCGCGACAAGGGGCGGCAGGAAGGGAAAAGAATGGAATGCGTGGCACAAGTAAGATGGCACGAGCAAATACTCAAGCGTCCATTGGAGATGTAATGATTTGCGTGGCACAAATAAGATGGCACGAGCAAATACTCAGCGTCCATTGGAGATGTAATGCTTTGTGTGGCACAAGTAAGATGGCACGAGCAGATACTCAAGCGTCCATTGGAGATGTATCTCTTGATAGAATGGTCAGAAGCACGAGCAGAGGCTCTTGCGATCGTAGGAAAACTGATGTAAGTTAATAAATAATGACAAAATACTCCCAAAATTTCTTCTTTTTGAACTTCATTTTCTCCCGATGCATAAATAAGGCTTCTGCGGGTGCGCCATCACTTTTTCCCTTTCGCAAGGGCCGAGATGAGTTATTAATGAGAGTGATTTGCGAATTTTAATTAATAACTCAACTAATTATTAGAATTTTAAAATTCTGAATCTGAGGTGCATTAGAAGAGACTTTGGGCTACTTTCATAAAAATTGTCAGCTTCGTACTTACGCTAGATTTTGCTAGCCATCGCATACACACAGACAGACACACACACACACACACAAAGAGAAACTTTTTTTTTTATTAGTATAAATTGTCCTCAAATTGGGCGAGCTTTTTAGACATTTCCCCTTAATAATTCATTTGATAATTATTTCTTCTTTTTCATACTGATACACATTTATTAAGGGGAAAAACAAAATTAGCATACAGGAGAAATTTGAAAGGGATTGATTGAAAAAATAATTTGTATGCGACATCTTAATCATCGGTTAGATTTTAGAGCTGTTTAAATCTAGTAACATTAATAGTTCATTTTTTTTTTCAACTGGCGGTAAACTGTTATATTCCACTAGTTTCCAGGGAAATTCCGCAGATAACTCGTTTTTCCCACTCTTTTCGTTCTTGACTATCAAAGCTCTGAAACAACCTCAAATGTAGTGTGAAAAAAGTAATTAATTGGGGAGTTCAGAACCCGTTATCAGAGAAACATTCTGAAAGTCAACCGCCATTCTTAGCGAAAAACACTTTTGATACGATCCCACTCATTCTGGTTTAAGATGAATCCAGATAATTTAGCAATACAAAAATTTTAAATTAAACACTGATTTTAATGTTTATTTTAATTCGAATGTTTTTAATTTTTCACATTTTCAAAGTGGGCTCCCCTTAAAGACCTAAATAAAAATATTCAGTATTTTTATATAATGTTTTTACTTTCAAAATATTAAATACAAAATTTTATGTAATTTATAGTATTTTGATGGAAGAATGAAGAAAAAAATGTCAAGTTTTTTGCTTCGATTTATCTAAAGCATATTTCCTTTTTTACCATATTCTTCAATTGTACTTACGGTTGGTCCCAAATCCAAAGGGTCAACTTTATGACACAAGTTTTCATTTATTTTTGTTCGGAAAAGCATGGAATAGGCAGGTGTTGTTATTCAGAAACTATGTAATCGAAATACGTTTTCCATTCTTTGGTAAACGTAAATGATCTTTCAGAAAATACCGTCAATTGGAGTTTTGAACCGAATTTCCGGACCTAAGGAGAAAACCTGCCAGAAAACCATAAAAAATCATCAATTATGTATTATTTTATCCTAAAGAAAACAAGTAGATAAGTGTGATATGCAGAGGATTTCGTTTAATATCTCTTTCAAAACACTTTATCCTTAAATTAACAAATCAAAATCTTTAATAGAAAATTAATAATTCCTTGCATAAATGGCAGCACTATTATATTTAGGAATGCGTCCCCCTGAAAATTATCCACTCCCATATTTCAGTTTTTTATATATTATACAAAGTTTAAAACAAAACGGATATTTCTTTCAAGAATTATCGCGTTACGTATATACATACGTACATACAGAACATGCGGGCACATTAGCTACCAAGCTTTGATAGTCTGGGAACTAACAAATAAACGGTAATAAAAGCTAAATGATAATGCATGTAATTAATAAATAGACGTAACCAAATGCGTAAAGTTAAAAAAAAAAATCAGATTAGACTTTTTTTCACGGAGCCCTTGTTTGTCCCCCCCCCCCACACACACACACACACACAAATTCAGCTCACCTTCAATTCATAAAATTCTTATTATGTGTTATGAAATATGTCAAAGTTTAAAATCGATCGGTTCCTTAGTTTTCCTAATTTGAACAAATTCCCGTCAATTGTCTGTACGAAAAAGCATCCCTTTTATGTTTAAAAATCGATTTTTTCATAAACCGGAAAGTTGTGGTCCGATTTTTTTTAAATTTAGATTTTACGAATCAGCGTACGAAATAACATCCGGATGCGAAACAACCAAATTTGTAAAATCAATAGTTAAAAAAATCTGTACTGCGATTATGTGCAAACATTATAAGTGTTAAAATAAATAGGGTTCTTACTGATTAATACTAAAAAATAAATAGAACTATATTCCAACTATAATATTAACCTAAATAAGTAAATAGCAAAAATTAATATTTTATGAAGAATTAAATAATAATGAATATGTAACATGGTTCATATACTCGAGAACAAATACTATTCCATCATACTTTTAGATAGGTGCATAAAAATGGCATAGAATAAACACATAAGGAAAATAGTGACCACTGATTATCTATTTCACAGAAATCTTATCAGATCTTTCATATATAATAAGAGATATATTAAGAGAACAGAGCTTTATTTTTTTCTTTAACTGAAAGGGAAAAAAAAGATATTTAATTTAATGATAAGAATTTATCATTACAAGAGTAGGAGTCAGGAATAAACTAAGTTAAAATTTAGGAATTCTGTACATCGATCAGGCGTCCTTTTGACGAAATTTGAGTTTTTACTGCGATCCTTTGGCAGAAAATTGCATTTTTCGCGATCTTATGATTAAATTTCGCGTTTTCCGCGATCTTTTGACAGAAATTTGCGTTTTTTCGCGATTCTGTGACAGAAATTTACGTTTTTTACGGCACCCCTGGGACGAAATTCACGTTTTTCCCGAGATCTTTTGACGAAATTCGCGCTTTTACAGCAATCCTTTGGGCAGAAATTTGCGTTTTTCGCGATTGTATGACGAAATTCCGCTTTTTTTTCCGCAATCCTTTTAGAGAAATTTGCGTTTTTTTCGCGATTGTTTGACTAAATTTGCTTTTCTTTTTCGCGATCGTTTGACTAAATTCGTGTTTTTTCCTCGATCCTTTGACGAAATTCAAGGCTTTTCTGCGATTTTGTGACAGAAATTTGCTTTTTTCCCCGCGCCCATGGCACGAAATTCATGTTTTTTCTGGAATTTTTGGATAAAATTCAAGTTTAAACAGCGATCTTTTGGCAGAAATTTACGGTTTTGGGGATCTTTTAACAAAATTCCGCGCTTTTTTCCCGCAATCCTTTGATATAAATTTGCGCTTTTTCGCGATCGTTTGACTAAATTCGTGTTTTTTCCTGGATCCTTTGACGAAATTCAAGGCTTTTCTGCGATTTTGTGGCTGAAATTTGCTTTTTCCCCCGCGCCCATGGCACGAAATTCATGTTTTTTCTGGAATTTTTGGATAAAATTCAAGTTTAAACAGCGATCTTTTGGCAGAAATTTACGGTTTTGGGGATCTTTTAACAAAATTCCGCGCTTTTTTCCCGCAATCCTTTGACATAAATTTGCGCTTTTTCACGATCATTTGACATAAATTTGCATTTTTTTTTTTTTTTTTTTTGCGATCGTTTGACTAAATTGGCATTTTCCCCACAATCGTTTGACTAAATTCAGGTTCTTTCCCCGATCCTTTGACTAAATTCGCGTTTTTCCGCGATCCTGTGACAGAAATTTGTATTTTTTCCACAACCCTAGGACAGAATTCATGTTTATGTCCAGGATCTTTTGACGAAATTTGCGTTTTTGCAGCGACCCTTTGTCTATAAATTACAGATTTTTTTGCGACCATTTGTCGAATTCACGATAGTTTTTGTCAGAATTTTCGTACTTTTCTTTTCTTTTTTTTTTTTTTTTTTTTAAGGAAATACTTTTTTATCAAGTTGGCAAATTTATCTGTAAGGTCCAAAATAAATCTGCGACGAACGTCACGCACTTTCTGCTACCGGGTAAAAATGTAACTCTTTTTCTTTCCGTGTCACTTGGGCTGCCGTGCAAAAAATGCAATTCTGGTTTTAATTACCAAAAAATTAATTATCTTAGCTTCTGATTGTCGAAATTAAAAAATAAAGACATATTCTGAAAGAGAATGAAATTTTACGTCGGATGGCATAAAAATCATAGCTCGGAAATCGATATTTAAATTAGGTCTTATATAAAAATTCTGAATTCTGAGTCTGTTTCTGACCGCAAGTCCGCACCTGTTTTATATTCTGTGGTTATCGCCGAAAATTCAATTCATCAGACATCTGTCACCTTCACAAATGAAGGAAAATAAAAGATTTTTTTCTCGATTTTTAACGAATTTCAGAGTTTTTATGGTACGATCAAGATAATTTTTAGAATTTCTGAAAGCTGATTTTTTCCCCGTCTTGTGGTGCTAATTTCGAATTTCTGGGATGAGTAAAAAAGAAATAAAAGCACCTTAAAGCAATCGCTAGTCCTTATCTGCCGTTAAAATGACACCTGGTTTTAATCGATAGAAGAGATAGTTTTTATAATTCGATAAAAAATTTAAGCTTTTGTTGAATCATGAATGCCTTTCAGATCTTGTAATTGGGTTTTTTTTAATTAACAACGTCCATTAATTACTACTTTTTCAAAATTTTACGATTTGTGGTTTGATGTGAGGTGTTCAGCTATAAGTATGCAAAATTTCAAGTCAACATATATAGTTACGGGCACTATGACAGACGGACAGACAGACGAGTGAGACGAATAGGTTTTCGTCAGATGAAGGAAACCCTAATGACAATAGTCAGAATCAAAAGATAGTAATCAAGAGATCTATCCCACATGTGCATTTAAATAGTTCTATGAAAATAAAAAAGGAAAAATGGTTCCGCTTTTCTAAAAAATAGAGCAGAGGAAATATTCTTACTTGAGCTTTGACTACTGCATCAGAAATTACTTCTATGAACGTGGAGACGTTAATTCTGGTTATTTTGAATTATCCAATGCTTATGCCAGTTCGTGCGCAAAATAGCATATAAATGGTTAAATTAAAAAAAAAATTGAAATACAAACCTGGGCTTTAACTACAAAGCGACTGTAGGGGCAAAAGGTATTTGCCCTGTTCCTGAAAAACTAGGGGGTATGTGATCCCCACTTGCCCTCACCAGATTACGCCTGTAAGGGTACAACCGGGTACAACGCGACATGTGCAAGACGCTAGTCCCTGATGTACGCGAGAGAACGGAATGTATGTGCATATGTATTATGTATATCCAGACGCCACGAGAATTTCCACAGCTCACCAGTACTGGACTGACGCTACAAGTATATTCAAGGAACGTCACTATAAGCACGGTTTACAATGCCACCGCTAATCCTGATTCAATCCACGCCGATACCGTCATTGTATTTCCGACCCCGTTTCCAATGAAAAAGCCAGTTTGAAGATGAAACTAGCCTAGGTCATTTTCACTCCAGCTAGCTCCTAGGGCAGTAATCCAGCATTTACGCATGATTCCTTTCGGGTAAACAAACATCGCCAGTTCACTCGTTTTAGCGTGTTGTTGTTTCCATCGTTTGAGAGTTTTGTCAATGCTTTTTTTTTTTTTTTTTTTTTTTTGCGCTATTTACTGTTTTTTTACAACTTTATCAAGTTTTTTGATTTTTTACCGATTTTTAATAAGATTTTCAATACGATTTTCTTGGCGGGTTTTTTTCGTTCTGCTGCGATTTTTTACAATAACTAAGAAAAAAAAATCAGTTTTAAACTTTTAGCCTAATATAGTAAATTTTGTCCACCACGATTTTGGAAGTTTTTGTAATTTTCAATGCAAGTTTTAGCCCCCCCCCCCCCTCTTTTTTTTTTCTTTCCGCGATGATTTTTTGATGACCACAAAAGGAATTCTGTTTTAAACATTTAGCATAATAAATTAAATTTTGTCTCCCGCGATTTTCAATACGATTTTTTGGGTTGTTGCTCTTTGCGCAAATTTTTTTTATATTCAAAAACGAATTCCTGTTAGAATGTTTTAGCTTTCACTGTAGTAAAATTAAAGGTTTTTTTTTTTTTTTTTTTTTTTTGTTTGTTTTTGTATTCTCGATGATTTTTCAACATTAATAATAAGGAATCCGGTTTTAATCTTTAAGTTTAATTTAAAAAAAAAAAAAATGTTCTCTTTTCAATAAAGTTTATTCGCAATTACATACAGGGATTTTTGGAATTTTTTCCCGCGTTTTGCGGCGATTATATTTTCATTTATTTATTTTATGTTCGTAAGAATAATTTGGTTTCAAGATTATTTTCTATATTGATTATTGCGATATAAAAAACTCCTTTGACAAAGAAAATTCAAGGTGAATTTATTATAGAGTTAAATACTTCATTGTTGATAGTTGTGTTTTTGAAAATAGTATTACTATTGTAAAATTAAATCTTCATACAGATAATTTGAAATGATAAGGTAATTTTCTCTGCATATCATAATTTTTCTATTTAATTTCAATAATATATTGTCAAGTTTGCTCCAGTATGTTTATCTATTTATTTATTTTTAGCTTGATAATCTGATGGCTTTATAATATTGATTCCGATATCGTAATAAATGATTTCCCCAAAGCAAAATAAAGGGAAATTAGATCTTAAAGATTTGCCTTATTTTTAATGGCTATTTTCTTTTAAATATTACCAATATGCGATTTTTGACAGTTTATTAACAGAAAAATCTGCTTTTTGTAATGCACGTATTATAATTATATGTTAATTGATATACCATGCTATCAGGCATTATTGTTATTATGGAGAGCAACATCAGTACAGGCACTTCGTCTTTTTTTAAGTAACTAAATATTTTTTTAATGAAAGTAAAAAATGTAAATTATTACAGACTATATAGAAGATTCTTTTGAGAGAAATGGTGTGTCTTTGTAATAACCAAAAAATATAATATATAATGAAAGGTTTGTACTGACGTTGCTCTCCACAATAATAATAAAGCCTGGTAGCATGGCAGAGATCTGGACGGGCCGAGCTCGAGCCTATATTTATTCACGGCACTCGGGCCGGGCCGGGCCGGGCCCGGCCATACTTTTTCTGAAAGCTCGGGCTGGGCCGGGATCGGGCCTTACTGTTTTCCTGAAGGATTGGGCCGGGCCGGTCTAACTTATTTTTTCCGTACCGAGCCGCCCCACCAGTGGCCGAGAGATTCTGCCCTCGAAGCTGGTAGACGGGAGGTGCTGGGTTCGAACCCAATCGCGCACGTCGGCCTAATCGTTCGGAGTTTTCGTGGTTTTCTTCGAACCTTGGATTTTCCAAGCATAAATACGGGTTAGGTTCCCCTATAAAGATCCCCATGGAGGGCACTCCCCCTCCCCTTAGGGCCAATATCCCTCGTGTTGATAATTGGCCGTCATAAACACAACCAACCAACCAACCGTACCAAGCCGGCACTGGTTTCATTCTTCCTACTCTTCACAGTCAAAAATTTTAAGTCCCGGTTTTGACTATGAAAATCATTGTCTTGGCTCGGCGTCCGTTCAAAGATCAGTAAAATTTGGCCTGGAACAAAAAAAAAAGGCATACATTTCTAAATCGCCATTATTCTATAATTAAACATTAAAATTTATTCTTTTTAAAGAATAGTGTATTTTTAGGCTTATTAAAATATAACTAAATTAAAATATAGTAAAACGTGTGAAAAAAGAACCTGCTTATAATGAAATCCTGTCTTAAACAGAAAAATGTGTTGATCCATACAAAATGAATTATACTAATAGTACGTAAGAAAAGAATATTTAATATATTTACACCTGCGAAGAAGGGAACTTGTCTATAACGCATTTTTTTTTTCTTTCCTGTGCAATTCCGTCTTAGAAGATTTTACTGTACAGCATTTTTCGGATTTTTAAATCTCTAATACATGGAATATGGATTAACAATATTAATGATAACTGAAACATTTACATACAACAAATAGAAATTCATTAAAAAAAAAAATAAAATAAATATCGCAGGCTACGACATTTCTATAAAAATGAAAATTATAAACTTGAAAAAAAAACTAGTGTTTTTGGTCAGAACTCCCCGTACGAGACAAATTTTTAACCAAGTCAACGAAAAATCAACATTTTGTAGAAATTAGTTCGGGTCGGGCCGATGAAATTTTAACTTTTTTCTAGTCCGGGCCGGTCTCGGGACAAACTTTTAAGTTTTATACTGGGGCGAATCGGGCTCGGGCCGAACTTTTAATTTTTATACTGGGCCGAATTTTTCATTCTATGGGTCGGGTTGGCCCGTGCAGACCTTTATAACATATTATATCAATTAACATATAATGGGATTTTGTTTTGTGTATACGATTTCAAAAAGATATTTAACTTGTTACTGATATCATTATTTTGCTATTTGAAATTCATACACAAATTTTCTACATAATTTGATTGATTAAATGTTTGACATGTTTTGGCTCAATACAGTTTATTAAACTTAGCCACAGCCCTCGCTAAGGGCGGGGGGGGGGGTAGTCTTTCCCCCCACAAAAAAAAAACTTTCGCGAATGCTGTTACACTTGGCAAAATTTCAAACTTGGTTGGCAAATTTGTTTAAACATTAATAAAAACTATAATACACTTTCTATTTCTGATAGACTTGGCCAAAAATTAAAAATATAATTGTGAACATTATTAAGCTTTTTACAAATAAAAACTGTTTATATTTTCTAATTGTGGTAACTTGGCAAAATTATAAAACTAATTGGAAAACCTCAAGAACTATCTATTTTTGTTTGCCAATGGGTAGGCAGATACTAAAATTTCACTTGGTAATTTAAGGCCTCCTCCCCCTTCCATTAAAATCTCGTAGCGATGGCCCTGAAAGAGCCGTAGCGACCCCACGGGGGGAGAGTCGGGCAGAGTCAGGGCCGAAACAAGAGAGGGTCAGTTGGGGCTTGTGCCCCAGGCGCTAAATATAATCTTATACTGCTTTATATTTAATTTATGTGTTTTACTGCAGCTGTTTGGCGCATTTCACATGTATTTATCTTGTTTTTTGTTGGTGATTACTGTGCTTTACGTTTATATATTTGTGTTTTATTAGTTTGCAGCTTTTAGCGCATTACTGGAATGCAACTGTTGTTTTCGTTTTTATTTGGTTTTGGACTAGCTCATCTCTTCTCTCTTTTATTGTTATTGCAACAAGCTAAAATGCTTGATAAAACTCTTGATATAAATATGTTACCCCTATAAACTAAATTAAAATGGGTATAAAGAAATGTGATGATAAAAGATGAAAAACTTGACCTAATGGAGATTTGTCTGCAGGCTCTTACACACATAGTACGGTTAATTTGAATTTTCACTTTTGCAAAATTAGACATGTCATTTATCTGTTAACCTGTACCATATGAGAGCAGAAATATGTTGGTGAAACATCTGGTGAGCTGCATTACAGAATCAATAATCACAGACATTTATCTAGTAAAGATGACCACAATTCTACTTTCGAGATTAAGCATTTTTTCTTGCATGGTTTTCATAATGTTAAAATTCAAATATTGGAGCAGATTATTGATGATTCTTTTCGGTTAAGAAGTGAGAGTTTTTATATACTTCGTTTAAAATCCCTGTATCCTTACGGATTGAATACAAAGTTAAATTATCGTACGGAAAATTCTACATGTATTTATGGTATTTTTGCATCTGTATTTATACCGTCATTCCAATATAAAAGAGGTAAACGTGGAAAGCATACAGATAAATTATTACAAAGAAAGTATTTTGACATAAATCCATCAATTATTTTACAGGATCTTTGTAATTTGTTTTGTAATAGCTACAATATTGGACAGATTAAAATAATTCTATTTGGTTTAAAGTTTAAGATACTGAGAAGATTGCAACAGAAAATAGGAAATTTTAATTGTACAAACCTGCAGTTTAAAGATTTAGTTAATGATATTTTGTTATATAAAATTGGCAAATGTAGGCCTCCTGATATAGAAAAAGTTTATTTTGTTTGCAATTTTCAACAAAAAAGTTTTGATCATTTACAGTTAAGCTCAATAATTTCACGTTACAATAGCTTATTTCCAGTTAAGGATATTGCAGTTATATCGACTTACAAATATACAAAAACACTGGGCAGTATTCTATTTAATTATAGAGAAGTTTCTCAAGAACTTGAATCATACCTGGATTTGGAATGTAAATGCGAAGATTATGGAAATTCAACGTTTTTAAACGATACCGGACAACATATCGTAACAGGAGATCTGAACATTATCAAAAATGATAATCTACGCTATCTATTGAATTTCGGAACCAAATTCCGTATTAACAAAAAATTGAATCCAGTTAAAAGTTTTAATACTTTTAAAGCTGACTTGAATGCTTTTATTTTAAATTTAAGTTACAGATACAATACACCAATCCCCCTCTTTACAGATTGGAAGCTACATATTTTAAGCGATTTTAAATCGTTTCAGGGTAGTTTCCTTAATAATTCTTCTTATACTTATCATAATTTTAGTATGGATATCAGAAATGAAATAACCAATTTGAAGCGGATGTTTGTTTTCTGTCAAGTAGATAAAGCAGCTGGAAATTTTGCAGTCATATGAAAAAAATTTTATGCTGAAATGCTCAATGCAGAGTTAAATAATAGTATAACTTACAAAGTATGTAAATCTTCCGTACAGACACTTATTAATAAGCATTTGGCTTTTTCGAAGCAAACAAAAATTTCTTTTCCTCGTAGTAAAAATCTATCATTTCCATTTCTTTTTCTGACCCCTAAATTTCATAAAGTTCCTACAAAGTATAGATTTATTTGCAGCAATGTCAACAGTATAGGTAATAATTTTAATAGGAAATTTGAGGATTTACTTAAAAAAGTTTTGAACATGTTAAAATATAAATATAAAGATAGTAATTGTTTCTGGATTATTTCTAATAGCTTCGAAATTGCTGAAAAATTAAAATGCAATAGTATTAATTCTATCCAAACATATGATTTTGAAAATTTATTCACTACCATTCCTATCAATAGTTTAAAGGAGGCACTTTTAAAAACAGCGGAACTGGTTTTAGATGTTACAGATTTCAACTCTAACTTGTTTAATAAATTATGTCGTTTTTGCCTCTACAACAATTACGTTTATACAGGTTCTAAAGTATACTTACAGATCAATGGAATTGGTATGGGTACTAGTTACTCATCCACAGCTGCTAACTTATTTTTATTTTTTTATGAGTTTCAGTACAGTATTAATAAAGCTGATCTCCAGTTCCTGGCTTACAGATACATAGACGACTTGATCGTCTTAAACTTCAATAATGATTTTAATGAAATTTCTCAAGAAATTTATCCTGACTCCCTGACACTAAAGAAAACTAACAATAATGGTTTAGAGGCTGATTACCTTGACTTAAAAATAATTTTAGAAAGTAACAAAGTACATATTTCAATTTACAATAAACGTAATAGTTTTCAATTTCAGGTTAATCAACTTGTTCACTGGTCCTCCAATATTTACAAACGCATTTATATTAATATAATTATTAGTCAAATATTTCGTTTTTTTAGAATTTGTACAGATAAACATCTGTTTAAGAAGGAATTGTTTAATTTTAAAAGTAATTTATATTACAAAAACAATATACCTTTAATTTTTATAAAAAAATATTCAGATTTTGCAGATTTTCTTCATTACTGATCGATTGCTTTTCGACGTCAGTGAATGACTCATATTTCCTAAAGCCTTTTCAAGGACGGTTCTATGATGATGTGCTGCGTCGATTGGCAACAGAACTGGAAAGAATTTGGATTGGTTGATTGGATGCTGGATTCTGCTCTGTTTAGTTTGTTTTATGTTTTATATTTGGGTTGTGGCAATGTGGCTAAGTTGGTTGAGTGTGGTTTTTTCAACGAACATATTTTTAGCATCTTTTACTGTGTTCCAGGTGAGGCATTCATTTGATATTGTTGGCGTAGGGTCCGGTGGGGGAGCATGTGATAATAGCCAACGAATGTTTTAACATTTGTTTTTGCTATCACTGTTCTGGCCGAAACCCACTGCCACTAATGTATATTTTATCGAATGCTCGGCTGCTTTTGAAACATAACCCACTGCCGATGAGGCCGCAGCCTATTTTTTCCTAGTTTTTGTTAAAGTTTTAATGTTTACATAGATATTTTTCTTGTTCTTCTTGTTCTGTGAGGGGGGGGGGGGGGTGCGCTGGTTCAGGCTAAATATAATCTTATACTGCTTTATATTTAATTTATGTGTTTTACTGCAGCTGTTTGGCGCATTTCACATGAATTTATCTTGTTTTTTGTTTTTTGTTGGTGATTACTGTGCTTTACGTTTATATATTTGTGTTTTATTAGTTTGCAGCTTTTAGCGCATTACTGGAATGCAACTGTTGTTTTCGTTTTTATTTGGTTTTGGACTAGCTCATCTCTTCTCTCTTTTATTGTTATTGCAACAAGCTAAAATGCTTGATAAAACTCTTGATATAAATATGTTACGCCTATAAACTAAATTAAAATGGGTATAAAGAAATGTGATGATAAAAGATGAAAAACTTGACCTAATGGAGATTTGTCTGCAGGCTCTTACACACATAGTACGGTTAATTTGAATTTTCACTTTTGCAAAATTAGACATGTCATTTATCTGTTAACCTGTACCATATGAGAGCAGAAATATGTTGGTGAAACATCTGGTGAGCTGCATTACAGAATCAATAATCACAGACATTTATCTAGTAAAGATGACCACAATTCTACTTTCGAGATTAAGCATTTTTTCTTGCATGGTTTTCATAATGTTAAAATTCAAATATTGGAGCAGATTATTGATGATTCTTTTCGGTTAAGAAGTGAGAGTTTTTATATACTTCGTTTAAAATCCCTGTATCCTTACGGATTGAATACAAAGTTAAATTATCGTACGGAAAATTCTACATGTATTTATGGTATTTTTGCATCTGTATTTATACCGTCATTCCAATATAAAAGAGGTAAACGTGGAAAGCATACAGATAAATTATTACAAAGAAAGTATTTTGACATAAATCCATCAATTATTTTACAGGATCTTTGTAATTTGTTTTGTAATAGCTACAATATTGGACAGATTAAAATAATTCTATTTGGTTTAAAGTTTAAGATACTGAGAAGATTGCAACAGAAAATAGGAAATTTTAATTGTACAAACCTGCAGTTTAAAGATTTAGTTAATGATATTTTGTTATATAAAATTGGCAAATGTAGGCCTCCTGATATAGAAAAAGTTTATTTTGTTTGCAATTTTCAACAAAAAAGTTTTGATCATTTACAGTTAAGCTCAATAATTTCACGTTACAATAGCTTATTTCCAGTTAAGGATATTGCAGTTATATCGACTTACAAATATACAAAAACACTGGGCAGTATTCTATTTAATTATAGAGAAGTTTCTCAAGAACTTGAATCATACCTGGATTTGGAATGTAAATGCGAAGATTATGGAAATTCAACGTTTTTAAACGATACCGGACAACATATCGTAACAGGAGATCTGAACATTATCAAAAATGATAATCTACGCTATCTATTGAATTTCGGAACCAAATTCCGTATTAACAAAAAATTGAATCCAGTTAAAAGTTTTAATACTTTTAAAGCTGACTTGAATGCTTTTATTTTAAATTTAAGTTACAGATACAATACACCAATCCCCCTCTTTACAGATTGGAAGCTACATATTTTAAGCGATTTTAAATCGTTTCAGGGTAGTTTCCTTAATAATTCTTCTTATACTTATCATAATTTTAGTATGGATATCAGAAATGAAATAACCAATTTGAAGCGGATGTTTGTTTTCTGTCAAGTAGATAAAGCAGCTGGAAATTTTGCAGTCATATGAAAAAAAATTTTATGCTGAAATGCTCAATGCAGAGTTAAATAATAGTATAACTTACAAAGTATGTAAATCTTCCGTACAGACACTTATTAATAAGCATTTGGCTTTTTCGAAGCAAACAAAAATTTCTTTTCCTCGTAGTAAAAATCTATCATTTCCATTTCTTTTTCTGACCCCTAAATTTCATAAAGTTCCTACAAAGTATAGATTTATTTGCAGCAATGTCAACAGTATAGGTAATAATTTTAATAGGAAATTTGAGGATTTACTTAAAAAAGTTTTGAACATGTTAAAATATAAATATAAAGATAGTAATTGTTTCTGGATTATTTCTAATAGCTTCGAAATTGCTGAAAAATTAAAATGCAATAGTATTAATTCTATCCAAACATATGATTTTGAAAATTTATTCACTACCATTCCTATCAATAGTTTAAAGGAGGCACTTTTAAAAACAGCGGAACTGGTTTTAGATGTTACAGATTTCAACTCTAACTTGTTTAATAAATTGTCGTTTTTGCCTCTACAACAATTACGTTTATACAGGTTCTAAAGTATACTTACAGATCAATGGAATTGGTATGGGTACTAGTTACTCATCCACAGCTGCTAACTTATTTTTATTTTTTTATGAGTTTCAGTACAGTATTAATAAAGCTGATCTCCAGTTCCTGGCTTACAGATACATAGACGACTTGATCGTCTTAAACTTCAATAATGATTTTAATGAAATTTCTCAAGAAATTTATCCTGACTCCCTGACACTAAAGAAAACTAACAATAATGGTTTAGAGGCTGATTACCTTGACTTAAAAATAATTTTAGAAAGTAACAAAGTACATATTTCAATTTACAATAAACGTAATAGTTTTCAATTTCAGGTTAATCAACTTGTTCACTGGTCCTCCAATATTTACAAACGCATTTATATTAATATAATTATTAGTCAAATATTTCGTTTTTTTAGAATTTGTACAGATAAACATCTGTTTAAGAAGGAATTGTTTAATTTTAAAAGTAATTTATATTACAAAAACAATATACCTTTAATTTTTATAAAAAAATATTCAGATTTTGCAGATTTTCTTCATTACTGATCGATTGCTTTTCGACGTCAGTGAATGACTCATATTTCCTAAAGCCTTTTCAAGGACGGTTCTATGATGATGTGCTGCGTCGATTGGCAACAGAACTGGAAAGAATTTGGATTGGTTGATTGGATGCTGGATTCTGCTCTGTTTAGTTTGTTTTATGTTTTATATTTGGGTTGTGGCAATGTGGCTAAGTTGGTTGAGTGTGGTTTTTTCAACGAACATATTTTTAGCATCTTTTACTGTGTTCCAGGTGAGGCATTCATTTGATATTGTTGGCGTAGGGTCCGGTGGGGGAGCATGTGATAATAGCCAACGAATGTTTTAACATTTGTTTTTGCTATCACTGTTCTGGCCGAAACCCACTGCCACTAATGTATATTTTATCGAATGCTCGGCTGCTTTTGAAACATAACCCACTGCCGATGAGGCCGCAGCCTATTTTTTCCTAGTTTTTGTTAAAGTTTTAATGTTTACATAGATATTTTTCTTGTTCTTCTTGTTCTGTGAGGGGGGGGGGGTGCGCTGGTTCAGGCTAAATATAATCTTATACTGCTTTATATTTAATTTATGTGTTTTACTGCAGCTGTTTGGCGCATTTCACATGAATTTATCTTGTTTTTTGTTGGTGATTACTGTGCTTTACGTTTATATATATATATATATATATATTATTTAATAGCATAGCGTCACTCAAAATTTGATATAATTATTTTTAAATTCCATATTTAAAATTCTAAGCGCTGCGTCACAAATTTTTAACCCATTAATGGTTTTGTATCGATTCTAAACTACATTATTTTTTTAATGAATCTTTATTTGAATGTAATAGTTAAGATTCTAAGTAATCATGAATGTTGCTTTTGTGTATTTTGTGTCCGACAACTAAGGAGAGTTGTATAAAATATGTTGAACCTGAGATTAAGGGGCCTCTACTCTACAACATGTATTAAAATAATCAAAATATGTGATTAGCAGGGTTGACCCTCTTCTTGTCAGTCGAAAAATGCCATTCTGAGAAAGTTGTCTCAAGACTCTTAAAGCTTCAAAATTTTAATATTTTTAGATGTTAGACTCCTATTCTTTCTGCACATTTTAATATAATTGTTTCCTTGAAATTCCCATTAGAACAGAAGTTATGACTTTTAGAATTATACCCGCTCAATAGCTGAAGCGGTGTTTACGAAACTTTGAAGTCATTTTTCTTCAAATAACGTTTTGGAGCATAACGCGCACGATATCTCAAAAACTTCTGAATATTTTTTCATGGAATTTTCAAAACATATGTTTCATCTTAGTCTGTATAAACTTAACCTAAAATTTCCATTTTATTGTTCAAATAAAAGGTGATTATAATGTTGAAATGTTCAAAATTTTGTATTAGCTAAACACAACTTCGTATAAAAAATATAAAAATGCTTTAAATAAAAATTTATTTAGGTTCAGGGTAATTATTACAGACTGATGTATAAGTAGGCACCAAAATTTTCATTCTAGTTGCAATATTTATTTTGTAATCGCGCGCGTATTTTCTGCACGCCAAATATCTGACAGTTTGGAGCTCCCTGTAAATGCTAATTCTACACCTTGCAATCTTTTAAAGACATAAAATGAAAGAACGTACTTTATATCTTTCATCTTAATAAAAATTGTGTTTTAAAATCATGTACATTTTAAGATATTAAAATTTGAAAATGGTCTCTTTTTAGGTGCGTTCGTAATTATATAAATACGTAGCACCTATAGTCGTAGCTCAGTCCGTCTGTCTGTCCGCATATAACATCGCAAAAACTACCCAACCGAATCGTTTGAAATTTAAAATATATAATTGTTGCATAATTTTGTCGAGTCATTTCAAATTTTATGAAAATTGGATCTATAATGACAGGGGCAGTCAAAATTTTCCGTTACATGGCCAATGGGAATATATTACTGCAAGTGTATTTTAATGATGTTACAGCCTTTCGAACAGAATGAAATGGATATGCACTTATGAAGTGCACTAAAATATACATTCAGTTCACTATGCGGTGCAAAAAAATATTTATAAAACTAGTTACAGTACGAACGCACCTCATTTGCCCCGTTTGACGAGCAATTTCCAACTTGTTTTCATTTCTTCCGATTTTAAGAGTCCTGAGACCCCTTAATAAGAAACGTGATTTTCAACGACAGTACTCAGACGCCTCAGTAATTTTGTTGGTAATGAAAGATGATTCATTTTCTAACACATTTAAACAAAGTTAAAAACTGTTTATGACTTCGGTTTGTCTGTCTGTCAGTGCTCTAAATCTTGTAAATATGCTCAGATCGTCCTGTATTTGGTATATGGTATTGAGGTTCGATTACGAAATTCCATCTTTATATAAATGAACCGAGTTAAGTTTAATTAAAGCGTGTAAAAACAACAATTTGATTTAAAATATGAAATAAAAAATCGATTACGAAATTCCATCTTTATATAAATGAACCGAGTTAAGCTTAATTAAAGCGTATGAAAACAATAATTTGATTAAAAAAGGGAAGTAAAAAATCTTATAACAAATTTTTAAATGATCATAGTTATGAGAACATTGATTATGAGTTCACATACATAAAATTTTAATAAAAAATGTAGCCACCTTTATTTTGGACACAAAGTATGTATTATAGCAAGTAAGGCTATTTTTATTTGAACATGCCATGTTATTCGTTTATAATACAATTGCACTGAAAGTGATTTTTCAAATGTGTTATGCATTTTACAAATTGTTTATTTAAACATCATGTTTCATTTTACTAAATGGGGAAATTTAGAATTCTGATGTGTTGGAAAGTATTTCAGAATCTATGCTGAGTGAATGATCATTCGTTTTTAGGGATATTTTTAGGGGGGCGGGGAGATCAGTGTAAAGTAAAGCAAGGAGAGATCGCGTGGTAGGAGAAATCGGGCACAAAGAGATTCGATGGGAAGGAGTAGAGTGCGCGCGCAGCGGCTCCAGGTAGTTGTATAGCAGCATTAGTGCAGTGTTTACATGAAAGTGCACATTGATTGTTCCGAGCGTTTTTGATAAAACATTGCTATTTTGTTTTGCTTTTCTAATGTAAGTGCTTCAATTTTCATAACTGTTCGTTAAAATATTTATAGAATGTACGTAGTACAAAATATTTTGAAGTTAAACGATTCTTTATAAGCTACTAACCTAGACTAAGGATCCGAACACCAACAATTCATTTTAGAAGTGGCCACATTTAAATAAAAGTCCGCACAATCTCTCCTACCAAAACAGGAGAGTTTGCGCATCTGCTACTAAGGGGAGATGGCGCATTTTCCCACAAGTTTCAGTGCTAGGAGAGATTACGCAGCTTATTGGTAAATTTGCAGAAATTGCAAATTACGAATAAAATATTTGAATGATTAAATTTTGAAATAATTTTGGAAAAACACATAATTATCGAAATTAAATCTGGCAACACATTATTTTGCATAAAAGAAAAAAAAATACTTTTTCAGATAAAAATTTTGCTAATAAATTAGTAATGCAGTTGTTATTAAATTAATTTTATATAATTATTTTTGTTAATAAATTAATAATATTTTTGCTAATCAATTAACAATATATTTGTTAATAAATTAATTAAATATTTTTATATATTTTTTTAATTTATGAACAATTAATTTGCCGATAAATTAATTTTGATAACAAAAATAAATTTTCTAATAAACGATTTATTTTATTTATTTGCTAACAAGTAACGCGTGAAGGAATTTTTAATACATTTTTTTAGGTCACAATGCAAAATATTTACAGGAGGAAATCGAAGAGCGAAGGGTCATGTACCGAAGAAAATCTAAAGTCCACCGTAGAGGCAACGCAAAATAGCCTATTTAATATACGTACAGCAGGCAGGGAACTCATTATTCCGGAATCTACCTTGAAAGGTAGGCTGAACAAATCAGCTGAATATAAGATGCTTCCAGAAAAAGTAGGATAAAAACTGAAGGGAAAAAAACGAAGGTCCATGAGGATAAGTGCATTGAATGTCTGGAACTGTACCAGGAGACAACTTCGATCAATGACTGTATTCAATGTATTACTTCTGGCAGATGACTGTACGAAAACTGCACGATTTACAACAATAAGTGCATCGATTGTGGACGAAGACAACTTCAGTTAGCAAACAAAAAACATTGAAACTGTGGAAATGAAAATGAAGAAATTTTCAAGTTAAACATGTTATCAAGTAGATTAATGTTATCTTGTAATCTTAGCAGAGCTTGCTTTTTCCGATACTTTAATCTTTTTCTTAAATTAAAATTGAAGAGCTGAGTGGATGAACATGTTATGCGACATTTTCTTTAAAAAAAATATCTTTTGGTTGAAAGCTGTTATAATTAAAGCAGACTTATAAATACGCAGGTTTTAAGGTCATTTGGTGTGGCGTTAAAGTATAAATCACATCGATGAAACAGTTCATTTCAAAATAACAGTTCATTTATTAAATTCAACTTGAATTTTAAAAACTTAAATAATAAAGATCAAGCAGGACGGTCGTTCTGCCAAGCCAAGCTGAAAAAAAAATGAAAACACCGCCAAACAAACAAACGCCAAGAATAACAGCAAGACACCGTAACTGCTTATTATACTGCAGACAACTTCTCCATGTTAAATGGACGAAATATGCCAGCGTAAAATTTCCCATATCAAAAGAAGCGATCATCGCAGAAAAATAAAACCAACACCAGAAGGACCTAATAAAAAAGATCTTCAATTTGAGATCAAATGCATCCTCATAAATTAATTATAAACAGAGATATAGATTTTTTAAAATAACGTCGAGATACTGAAAATGACAGATTTATTTTCTTCGTCACAACATATGTTTAAATCGAGGTAGAGACTTAAATAATGGACAGAAAAAAGTAAGGATGGAATTTTTGGATAGATATTTACTCAATCTACGTGCTTTTATAAAATTCAGCTTTAAAAACATTAATTTTCTATACATAATTAGCGAAAAACTGTTAATTAGTTCAAAAGTTTACAAATTATGCCAAATAGCGATAAACCCGCCAAAATATTTTAGAAATCTTATACTTTTCTTTTATATTATCCTTTTGCATTGATTTCATCGAAGATAACTATGGCTGAGATTCAGATAGATTTTTCGCTCTTAGCGAAATGAGTTTGACCAATCAGAAGCCTGCATGTTTGAGAATATTTGCTGTTTCTGGATCCCGGCCTATGTCATGAAAGTTTTGAGTCATTTTTTAGTGCCGTGGATGAAGTGCAATGTTTGTAGAAATGTAGGCTAGGATCCAGATAGATTTTTCGCTGTTAGCGAAACAAGAATCACCAATCAATACCCTGCATTTTTGCAAACAGCGAAAAGTTCACAAAAATGCAGGCTTCTGATTGATGAATCTCGTTTCTCTAACAGCCAAAAATCTATCTAGATTGCGCCCAATGGAGGATATTGCAAATATGGGTTCGAGGCTGAAAAAAGTCACGTGATACCGGTAATTTATCCAAGGAACTTCTAACTGATAAGAAGGGAAGATACTACTACTTTGCCTCATGAACCGTTTCATTGGCTAGCGGGGATTTATATTACACGTCTACGGAGCCTTCCCTTCTTTACGATAGAAGTTTTTACCTTGACCACGTAATCACAATGTAGATGGAATATCCTCCATTATGTTGAACACAATTTTGCATTTCCACATCCAGGAAGGGTATTGATTGTCATAACAACAATACATATTCGAAACTATTTAAGGCACTGATTCTGAACTCCTTTGCTATACATTTCGATATTAAAGTAGTTGTTGTTTCCATAGTAACAGTACTTTTCTGTATTGCTTTCTCTAAAACACAAATATAGAAATTTAAGAAAGAGCGCTCAGAATCAACACCATAACAGAGAGCCTTTATACATAAGAGTGGTGATATATCCACAGGAAGCATGCTCATTTCAAGTTTTTGCCGAAAGTATGGCTAGAGCGTCTAGAATACCTTGTGTGGAAATATGCTATCCAAACAACGCTAAAAATTTTTATCCCTTAAATGTGCGACGATACTGCTAAAATCCCAAGTATCGATCACAGCGACATCTGCGGGATTTAGTATTACATTGTATAGACTAGCAATATCTTGCAGTTTGAGAAAATATGCTGCAGATGTCGCTGTGATCTGTATATTTCAGCAGCATCGTTGCACAGTTAAGGGATACAATATTTTAGCACTTTTTTAAGTATTACAGGGATAGCCAGTTTCTACACTATATATTCTAGGTGCTATAGTACGGCAATCCACTTTCTTGAATAGAGGCTATTCTATCTACGTTATGTTCACGTTGTCAAGGCAAAAACGTCTAACGTAAAGAAGGGAAGGCTCCGTCGAGGTAATGTAAATCCCCGCGAGCCAATGAAACAGTTCATGGGAGAAAAGAGTAGTAGTTTCCTGTTTCCCTTCTCATCAGTTAGAAGTTCTTTATGTAAATTCCCGGTACCACGTGACTTTTTCAGCCTTGAACCCATATTTGGAATATCCTTCATTAGACGATACGCGCATGGACGAGCTTTATTAGACTAGGGAAATAATTCAATATGCATTAGCCTGACGATAATGACACGCTCGCAAAGACCTTTAATGATTTGTTTTAATCACTTCTACCAAAAAACATTTATTGGCCATATGTCGCTACTTCGTTATAGCGACACACTTGTTCCTAATTGGATCCCGACCTTAATGTATCAAAATACGGAGTTTGCTTTCTGTACTATGCCTGAGCTCAGTTATAACGTCTAGAAATATAGGCCGAGATCCAGGTACATTTTTGCAAACAGTGAAAAGTTAGCAATAATTCTGGCTTCTAATTGATCAATCTCGTTGCGATAACAAAGAAAAATCTACCTAGATCATGATCATGGTCATGGTGTGGAAACCGGCTATTCCAGTAATACTTTAAAAATTGCTAAAAATTGAATCCCATAAATATTGAAAAATACAGAATGACAAATGTCGATAGCAGGAACATTTTCTAGATCTTCTCTGAGCGAAACGTTTTCTCATTTGATGTCTTTTGAAATAGTTACGTTGGAATGGAGGATATTCCAAATATGGGTTCGAGGCTGAAAAAAGTCACGTGATACCGGTAATTTACCCGAGGAACTTCTAACTGATAAGAAGGGAAGATGCTGCTGCTTTGCCTGATGAACTGTTTCATTGGCTAGCGGGGATTTACATTACACGTCTACGAAGTCTTCCCTTCTTTACGCTAGACGTTTTTACCTTGATCACGTGATCAAAACGCAGATGGAATATCCTCCATTACCATATGTCGCTGTGATCGACATTCATCGTTCAGCCTCGTTCAACATTTATGGGATACAATTTTTTAGCACCTTTTTAATAAGCCGATTTTTAAACTATATCTTCTAGATACTATAGTTCCGTTATAGGCCTAGATTATATGTTGTAGAAATCGACTATCCCAGCAATACTTAAAAAAGCGCGGAAATAGTGAATCCCTTAAATATACAACGATGTTGAATTCCAAACAGTCATTTGCAGCGGCATCTGCAGGATATTTTTTAAAGAAGAAAGAGACACGTGTAATGCACCGCTATAGCGCCTAGAATACATAATGTGGAAATTTGCTATCCAAGCAGCGCTAAAAAGTTGTATCCCTTAAATGTGCACTGACGCTGAAATCCAGGGAGCTGATCGCAGCGACATCTGTGATATACTTTCAAAGTAAACATCGTATTATTACAGCGGGCTTGACGCCAAGAACACAGGTCAGATGTATGTTAATAAAATGTAAAAAAAAAAAAAAAAAAAACACTACAACGTCTAAACCAAATTATAGCGCCTAGAATATATAGTGTGGAAATTGGCTATCCCTGTAACACTTAAAAAAGTGCTAAAATATTGTATCCTTAAATGTGCAACGATGCTGTTGAAATATACAGATTGCAGCGACATCTGCAGGATATTTTCTATAATTGCAAGATATTGCTAGTCTATACAATGTAATACGAAAATCCCGCAGATTTCGCTGCGATCGACACTTGGGATTTTAGCAGTATCGTCGATCATTTATGGGATACAAATTTTTAGCGTTGTTTAATAAAATATTTCTACACTAGGTATTCTAGACGCTGTTACCAAATCGTCATGAAGTTTTAGGAAATATCCTGCAGATATCGCTGTGATCGATTCATTGGATTTCAGCATCATTTGAAATTTAAGAGATCCAATAATTTAGCATTTTTTAAAGTATTACTGGGATAGCCGATTTTCCACACTATATATTCTAGGCGCTGTAGCACCGCGGTAGCCTGTCTTTTTCGTTTACCTCAGAGTAGATATAGATGAAGTCATTTGTAGCTGTTCCTAAACTGTGGCCAACAACACATAAGGCCAGTTCATAACGTCACACGGAGTTGATTATCTGTACACAGCAATGGACACAAAAAAAATCGGCGCGCAGCTTTGTACTAATCATCGTGTAAAGATGATCCAACTTTGAGGCTAACGAAAAAGACAGGCTACGGTGGTGGGTCCGATTCTTCTTTTTTTATAGACCGCTGGAGTCACGTGATGCTCGAATGCACCAAAGAAGGTGCGTGAAAAGAGCATCACGTGACTCCAGTGGTTTGTAAAAAAAGAAGAATCGGACCCACCGCGGTAGCCTGTCTTTTTCGTTAGCCTCGATCCAACTCCGTGTGACTTTTAAACATCATGAACTGGCCTATTATGTCATTGGTCGCGCTAACACCCTCCCTCCTGCGTCCACCGTATATAGCGGCATCTTGTACTGCAGACTGCTAAATGGGCTGCTATCGGTCAAAATCAAGAGAGAAAAGGGCAGAAGAGAGGGAAAGAACTCGTTTTTTTTGGTAACTAGTTTTTCACACGGGAAGATTGACATGTCTGTTCCTCTCCTGTCATAACTTCATGGTGGTGAAATAAGCCAAAGCCTCCTAAATATTTGAGAAATTCTTGACTCGCGTCACGAAAACATCACACAAAGCAGGCAAAGCAAAGAAACAAAATCATTCATTGGCTCGTTCATATTCACGAGCCAATGAATGATTTTTCTTCTTTGTTTTGCCTGCTTTGTGTGATGTTTTCCTGACACGTGTCAAGGCTTTCTCCAATATTTAAAGGGCGTTGAATAGGCCGGGATCAAGATAGACTTTTCGCTATTAGCGGGGTGAGATTGATCAATCAGACGTCTGCATTTTTCCAAACTTTTTGATGTTTGCAGTAAATACCGAAAAGCCTGCAAGGATGGAGGCTACTGATTGGTCAATGTAATTTTACTGAGAGAGAAAAATTTATCTGGATCCCGGACATTAACTTTGGTTGGTTAAAACAATTTTGAATAAAATCAAATCAGGAAGCCAATGTTTGTTAACTTTTCTGGTTAGTTTAATTGAAATCTTCCTCGTCTATTACTGAAAACTGAGTTACCGTACTTTGGACAAAAAATTGAATATGAGTACACGACTTGTGCATATGTCACCACTCTAACACAGTGTTGCCAGATGGGCTACTTTTTTTAATTCAGATACTTGATTGGCACCACTTTTTTGAAATTGTAAAATGTGCCTGATTTAATGACATATTAATTAAGGCGAAAACAAAGGGAATTTTACCGTTTATAATAAGTGCTGGCAATCAAGAAATCTGAATTTAAAAAAAAGTAGCCCACTGGCAACACTGCTCTAACATATAAATGTTCTCTGTTATGACCATGATTCTAAGTGCAGTTGGTTAAATTTCAGTATTTGGGCATTAGAGAAAGCAATAGTGGCCCACCGTGGCTGAGTGGATAAGACACCATACCGCTAATCGCTTGAGAGCGTAGGTGGAAGCAGATTCGAATCCCGCCGTGATCCGCATGTGATATGATGTATGTGTTCAATAAATCAAACAAACAAACAAGCAAGCAATAGTGAAAGGTACAGTTGGCATGGAAACATAGACTTCTTTAATTCGTACAGAAAATTAATGAATAGTAGTAAATAACTCAAGTTTAAAATGTAGGCAAATGGTCTGGAAATATCAATGGCTCCCATCTAGTATTTCACAAAATTAATTTAATAGATTCACATGATGTATAACTTGATGCAACTCTTAGCTAATGAAAATTCTGCAACAAGACTTACGTAGGTAGATCTTTTGAATGAATAATTCAGAATTCTGAGAACAAAACGAAGTTCTTAAGGGCTCTTCCTCACACCCCCCTCAAAAAAGGAAATACGATAGAAAGATATAGGAATTTGGATAGCTTCAATATGTCTGTGAACTTTTGTCAGAGTTCAGAAAAAGAGTCTGGGCATAAAAAAAAACAAATTTGACGAACGATAAGACTATAGATTTCAGGCAATTTTTAATCGAAAAATATTTAATTCTAATGTATATGCGGCTTTAATAATAGACTATTAAAGATAATCAATTTAGGGGAAAATTTATAGTAAATTAATATCCTCACATTTATGCAAATAGGTATGGATAAACAGACTTGAGTAAAATTACATATTTATTCTTTCTTCTCTATAACACAATCTAAATGAAGATGAAGTTATATGTACAGTTTATATCTTTAAATTTTTAGATTTTTTTTTATCAAAAATGTTCCTTTATTATGTCTAGAATTGCTAGATTTACAGATCTTCGATTCTTTAGATGCCTGCGGGGTTTCATTCTCGGATTAACCGTAGGTATTTGTAAAGGTAAATTTATTTTGCAAAACCGTCAGCAAAAAAAAGTTGGAAAAAATAATTAACTGACAGACTAACTGTAAATATATATTTTATTTCGACTCTGTTTTTGACTAAATTTTCATCTTTCGTAGAAAATATTAAGGAGACATAAATTGAGAAAGACTGATACTTTGAAAGAAGAAATTGACTTTCCTTACTTTTAAATTATTAATCACTATAAAAAATGAATGATAGGTAAACAAAATGTATAATATTGTGTTTGCTCCCTGCTTATAAAGGCTATACAAGGACTAATTTTAATTTGAGCTAGTAGAATTATCTCAATAATATATCATTTGTTTTAAAAAAAGAACTGATATCTACTAAAAAACAACTTTTCAAAAGTAAAAAAAAAAGCCAAGCAAAAAAAAAAAAAGAAAAGAAAAGAAAAAAGGTGAAAGTTGTGGCTAAAAAATAGTGTGATATCAAATTTCCAAGCTTATATTACGGTACTTATTTAACATTTTTTGATAAAAATTTACCATATGTAAGTCGAGTACCTAAGTATGCGTTGATAGAAACCCTGTTCTCCTTTACTAAATACATCATAACGTGTTTCTGAAAATTAAATTTTTTTTAATTATGCATGATGGGCTTGGCGGCCATCTTTCCATATTTTACACAAATTTCTAAGCACTCAAGCTCGTAACATATTTGCATTATTAAGAATTTCGAACTTCTAGTTTTAGCTACAGACAGATAAATTAAAGTTTTTTTATTTTGAAAAAACAAATTGATTTTTACTGCTTTAACTAATTAATTAACCCCCTCCGAAAAAAGAGAATCATAAGATGAAACCTGAAGTTACTTCAGCTTTATTTTTAGACAAAAATTTTTAGGCACTCATTTCCATAAATTAAAAGAATAAAATGTTTGCTTTAGTAACAATTTCGAACTTCCAATCTTAACAATGAACTTGTGTGCTTAGAAATGTGTGTAAAATATGGAAAGATGGCCGCCAAGCCCATCATGCATAATTAAAAAAAATTTAATTTTCAGAAACACGTTATGATGTATTTAGTAAAGGAGAACAGGGTTTCTATCAACGCATACTTAGGTACTCGACTTACATATGGTAAATTTTTATCAAAAAATGTTAAATAAGTACCGTAATATAAGCTTGGAAATTTGATATCACACTATTTTTTAGCCACAACTTTCACCTTTTTTCTTTTCTTTTTTTTTTTTTTGCTTGGCTTTTTTTTTACTTTTGAAAAGTTGTTTTTTAGTAGATATATATATACACCTCCAGCTTTTGCTGGGAATTATATAGACATATTATAGCTTTAGCAAGGAGTAAGTTTAAACTCCAACTCCATCGTCTTTCCATTACATTACCTCCATCACTACACACTCCATGGAGTTGTTTCACACTAGATATACTTACTGAGTACATCAAACTGGAATAAAAATATGCATACAGTTACAGTTAAAAGAGAGTGCCTTTACGACCGAAATGGAAAAATAAAAACTGGTTCGGAACGATATAACTTCCGAACAAACCAGACGACAAATTTTGGGGGACAAGACTTTGTCCAGATTTCCAACATGAGGCCCCATCGGTCGTAAATACCTCCTCTTTCTTTTTATAATCAAAATCAAAGATATTACAAATAGCTCCTTGAAACTTTACATGCAGAAGAGGTTTTGTCAGAAAGTCTGCCTTATTATCTTTAGAAGTTACATATTTTAACTCAAAAACATTTTCATTAATTAACTGACGAATAAATTGACATCTTATGTCAATGTGTTTCGTTTTAAAATTCTCTTGGCTATTTTTAGAAAAATAAATGGCAGATTCGTTATCACAGTACTGAATTGGTTTTATCCTATCGTATAAATTAAGTTCATTTAAAACTCTTGAATACCAAGTTAGTTCCTTTACACTCTCAGTTAATGAGATAAATTCAGATTCCATAGAACTGAGTGCAATACATTTTTGCTTCGATGATTTCCAAGCAAACGGAACGTTACTGAAGTAAATTATATAACCACTACTTGAATGTCTTTTAGTAAGTTGACATCCCCAATTAGCATCTGAATATGCACATAAACTTAATGATTTTACATTAGACAGATTTATTTTAAAACTTTTAGTAGCAAAAACATAATTCATAATATCTACTACTATTAACCAGTGTTTATATGTATACCCATTACAAAACTGTGACATTACATTTACAGAAAAACTAATATCAGGTCTTGATCTATTTGACAAAAATGACAAACACCCGATTAAAGATCGGTATGGAAATTTTTTCATTAATTCATTTTCGATAATTTCATTTTCGTTAACTTTATCTGGTAAAACAGAGCCAATTTTAAAAGGTAATTTAACATAACTTTTAGGTAAATCTTTATATTTTAATTCTAATCTCTCAATATACGTTTTTTGATGAACGAATAATGAATCTTTAATCTGTTCAAAGTTAACACCTAGCAAATACTTTGTTAATCCTATTTCAGTAATTTCCAAGCTATTTTTTAACATATTAGTTACAGATTGCAATACATTTTCATCTTTAGCAAACAAAACTAAATCATCTACATAGACAACTAAAATTGCGTTACTATTCAGTTTATACACACAGTTACACCCTTTTAATTTACAAAATCCAAGATTATGTAATATATTATCTAATTCAGAATTCCATTCGCGGCCACTTTGCCTTAATCCATAAATTGATTTATTTAACAAACAAACTTTATTTTCAGCATCCTTCATTTCAAATCCCGGACGTTGTTTCGTAAACACAGTTTCTTTTAAAGAGCCATATAAACATGCTGATTTTACATCCAATTGAATATGATACCAATTTAACATAGAAACTAATAAAATAAACATTAGTTTTATAATTGAAAAATTTACAACAGGTGAAAATATATCATTAAAATCAATACCTGGTTTCTGTTTAAAACCTTGAGCTACGAGACGTGCCTTGTACTTTTTACCATTTTTTCCCGTGTTTTCTATATTATAAACTCATTTACTTCCTACTATTGTGGAATTTTTTGGTGGATCAACCAACCGCCAAACTTTTCTCTTACTCATCATCTCAAGTTCTTCCCTCATCGCGGCATTCCATTTCCCCCTTTCTGGATTTATTTGTGCATCCTCAAATGATTTAGGGATTTCGGTATTGTAAAATTCATGTTGAAATAATTCAGTTAAATATGGATCGTCCGAATCACTAGTTGAGGGTTCACTTAAAGTTTCAGTATTAGGATGAGTAGTTTTAGGTTTAAAGTTAAACTTATCTGGCTCAAACGGGATTTTATGTTCCTTACAACATTTTTTAACATCATTTAAAGATCTCAGTCTCGTATTTGTTATCGGAGTATAATAATATACGTCAATTCTCTTACTTTTCGTTCTCGGTTTTTCAATCCTTTTCCATTCCGAAATATTTATAGAACTTACAGTTACCTTACCCCCCTTTTTCTCTCCATCTTCGTTTAAGCTACCTCCTGGTAGTTCATGATTGAGATCTAAAATTGCGTTACTTAAACCGTTTGTTTTAATTTGAGATTCATTAAAATTCAATATCAAATCCTTATATTTGTTTTCTCCCCCAAATAATGTTTCTACACCCTTTTTGGATTCATCTATACGCACATGAATAGTCTCTACAGTTCGCCTTTCTTTTGGAATGTAAATTCTATATCCTCTAGTTTTCATGGCATAACCAACTAAGATACCTAGTAAAGCTTTCGGTTGAAGTTTATTTCGTTTAACTTTAGGAATATGAACAAATGCTAAAGAACCAAAAATTCTTAAATGTCTTACCGAAGGTTTGAATCCCGTCCATAATTCTTGCGGTGTAAGACCTTGGGTTAAACTGTGTTCAGTCCTATTTTTTGTATGAACGATCGCCAAAAGAGCTTCTCCCCAGAATGACGGTTTTAACCCGCTATCGTGTAGCATTGCTCTAACTGCATTCATTGCTACTTTATTAAAATTTTCAGCAACACCCACCTGCTCTGGAGTATAAATGGAGGATCTTTCGATTCTTATGCCTAAATCAGTTAACAATTTCTCAAATAATTTATGGGTAAATTCCAGCCCATTATCAGTTCGTACACATTTTAACTTTTTACCAGTTTGTCTCTCAGCTTTAACTAAAAACTTTGTAAAGCATTCAAACACTTCCGTTTTATCCTTAATTATATAAACCTCAGTCCTTCTAGAATAATCGTCAATTATTGACAAAAAGTATTTCCCCCTCCTAACGAGTTAACAGGGCTAGGACATCACAAATCTATATACACCCTATCGAGGATTTGATTAGAAATGCGTTTATACAAATGATTTCTTTTAAACGATTTTCAATTAGATTTTGCAATTACACAAGATTCACACATCTTATTTTTACCGACTTCAAAAAGGAGGAGGTTATCAATTCGACGCGTATGTATGTTTTTTTGTTTTTACCGTTAATATTTTCAATACCTTTAACACAATTATTTTTACTCATTTTTTCAAGTAAAGGTAAGTTTGTATGACAAAATCTACGATGTACAATATCTGAATTTAAACTAGTAGAATAAGCAAAATTTTCACATTTTGAAGCATAACCTTTAACAATATACCATTTATCAACTGGAGGTACAGTAAAACAATATCTATTAAATTTATCATACACAATCATTTTATTATTTCCCCATTTAATTTGGTTTCCTGCAATGTCTATATTAGACCCACCAGTTAAATTTCTTCTCATGTTAGGAGCATATAACACATTTTTTAAAGTTATTTCTACATTACCTGTTACATCTAGTATGGTAAAGTCAATATCACCAATACCCAGTATTTCCGACAAACAGTCCTTGTCTCCTATCAGCACTTGTTGAGGGGGGAGGTTCCTATATGTTACAAATAGACTCCTGTCATTCGTAAAATGAGAAGTAGCCGCTGAGTCCAGAAGAAATTCCACGAACTTTCTACCATTTGAAGATATTAGGGCGAATTCAGATTGCTTTGTAGGTTCACTGTAGAAAGCTTGCTTTTTCCCTCTAGAGTTCTTTTTGAAACACCTTGTATCTGTGTGACCAGGTCGCTTGCAGTAACTGCATATTAAACACGGCCCCATACGATTAGCTGGTGAAGTATACGATCGTCTGGTGGTGTCCAGGTCGCTTCCACTACGTGAAACCCATGGCTTTTTACTACTTCCAAAATTAACCGCTGGAATGGTTGGTTTAACGGTAGGGTTTTTAAACTTAGTTGCATAAGCATCACCTACAGCGATAACCTCTTTACTTTCATCTTTTTGTTTTAAAGAAATTCTACCATATTCAGTTATTAACTGCTTAGATACATTTTCTAATTTAAATTCTTTATCATCTAGTCTATATAACACTTGAACTAGATTACCATATTCCTCAGGTAATCGATGGATTAGTTGAAAACATACTAACAGTTTTGGCATCTCAAATCCAGCATCTTTAATCTGAACCTTCTTTTCTTCAATTTTTTTACAAAATAAACCTATAGTTTCTTCTTGCGAGTTTAACTTCATCTCGAAAAATTCATCGACTAATCCCGCTAAGCGTGCTCGTGAAGTTGGTTCGAAGTTTAACTTTAAAATATCCCAGGCATCTTTGCCGCTTTCTGTTTGAGCAATTAGTATCTGGAATTTCCGTTCGATGGATTGGTAAATTGTTGTATAAGCTCTTCGTTTACGCCATTCAAAATCGCTTTTCTCACGATCAGAGGCATCCGATTTACATGCGATATCTGGCTTTGTAATAAACTCCCAGCAATTTCGGTCAATCAAGACACATTTGACGTCGAGCTTCTAGGAAGGATAGTTATAATCCGATAGTTTCGGGAAGGAATAAGTTAACTCTGGAACTTGTGCCATTATGCAGTATATATTTCATCTAAATCACACCATATTTTATCTATTTGACCTTTAAATAGCATGACATGGTCCATAACCATGTTATAATTAAAGCAGAGTTATAAATACGCATGTTTTAAGGTCATTTGGTGTGGCGTTAAAGTATAAATCACATCGATGAAACAGTTCATTTCAAAATAACAGTTCATTTATTAAATTCAACTTGAATTTTAAAAACTTAAATAATAAAGATATATACATACACCTCCAGCTTTTGCTAAGAATTATATAGACATATTATAGCTGTAGCAAGGAGTAAGTTTAAACTCCAACTCCATCGTCTTTCCATTACATTACCTCCATCACTACACACTCCATGTAGTTGTTTCACACTAGATATATTTACTGAGTACATCAAACTGGAATAAAAATATGCATACAGTTACAGTTAAAAGAGAGTGCCTTTACGACCGAAATGGAAAAATAAAAACTGGTTCGGAACGATATAACTTCCGAACAAACCAGACGACAAATTTTGGGGGACAAGACTTTGTCCAGATTTCCAACAAAAGCGTTATGAGGTATCCTATCACACGATGAAGCTAAAATACTAAGATTCTATTTATTCTTGAAGATTTAAGACATTATTCATTAATATTTAATATTTTAATATTTAATAATGTCAATAATATTAATATTTTTTAATATTTGAAAATTAAATATGAATAAGTTTTTCTGAGAGAGTTTAGTACCACAACTGTTAATATTTATAACACATGGTATCAAACAGAAAATAAATCATTAAAATTTACAACAAAAACTTTCACTTCAAATTTCTTCAAATGCAATTTTTGTTATTTGACATGTTCTTTCACTTAGCTCTTCAATTATTTAATTGTTGTTAAAATTCTTTCTTTCTTTTTAACATAAGGTTGAAATATTCCCTCCTAATACAATAATATTTATTCACAAAAACCTTACAACAATGTCATTTTAGTGTAATTATTATTGTTAACAATTTAATTGTAGTTATTATTGATAACAATCTCTTCTACCCATGTGCGCAATCTTACCATCCCTGTAAGGAGAGATTGCGCAAAATAGTTTCCTTGGTTTTATTACTGCTGTTCTATTAAATTGCAGCCGAACAATAAAATAACAATGGAAATGCATAAAAAACAAAAGAAGTCAAAATTATTCATGAATAGTTTAGCAAAATATTAATATTTAGATTTTTTATTAATATTCTTTTGAAATGTGCGCAGACTCTCCTAGCTTTACCTTATTAATATTTACAAGTGAGCTAGTTATAAAAATTCCACAATAATTTTCTCTCTTAAAAAGGTAATCTTATATTAGGAGACAATCTTTCTTTAAAACTTTAAAGCCTTTTTCTGCATGATGGTTTTTTCACCATTTCTTGCCTTTAAATTGTTAAAAACCAAGAATCGTTAAAAATAAATGGTTCAAATTTGGAACATGTCTTTTTCGATTATTTTACATTAATTTTGTTTCGTCAAATTAAGAAAAATATTTACTTCTGAAAACATGATTTTTAAAAAATAAGTTACATCATTTTTTTTACATATTTTTTATTTTTTAAATAAACATTTAAAAAAATTCTCAAATTGAAGCTTACATTTTTCTCTTTAATCAAATAAAATAATTTTGAAATTTGACAATTAATATTTCGAGTTATAACGATTAAATTACTACACTTTAAAATAAATTAATTCAATTTTTTTAAACTTTATGAAAAATTTTAGGATGTGATTTTGTGAATAAATTATACGATTAATTATCACAAAAAAATTCAAAATTCCAACTCAATAAATAAAAATAAATAAATTTTTCACGGACCCCCTAAATTAACATTGTTTCTTGAATTACACACATTTCAATTTATGTTTAATCTCTTAAAACCCGACGAATTATTTAAACGGACATATCTCTGCGAGTTTTGCAGATATCAAGAAGGATTTTTTTGTTTCATTTAGGAATGGATAAGGAAAATTTTCCTAATTGGAAACTTTACCCTAGTGGGTAGTATAAAAATTTAGTTTGTGTATTTTCTGAATCAGACCCCCCAAGCGGTTATATTTTATGCCATCATATTTTGCACCTTTTTTATGAAACTTTTCAATTGGAAATATGGGTCTAGGGACAATCTATCTATATATTACTCTATTGTATGTGGCACAGAAATCGCGATTATTTGTTAATTGTTTAATGGCAACGCTCGAAAGAAACGCATCTTATTGGTTATTGAATAGCCTTTAATGCATCTTCATACCTATAAGTGGGTTACCACAGGGGACTTTGTTCTGTAGCTAAATGCCGCCAAGAGTGGCGACCAAAAGTGAGGTTAAATTGGCGATATTTCTAATATCTCGCCAAATTTCCATAGACTTCCATTGTAAACTAATAGGGTTACTTGCTTACAGAAAATCAACAAATTGACGAGATATTTTAATCCAACAAAAACTAATATTAGCTTAAGGAATTATATTAATTATATTTAAGGGAGTCCAAGTAAATTAAATTATGAATAAATGTAACATGATACAATGCTTAGCATGCTCTCCCAAACATAAATTTTAAGAGAGACCAAGGGCTGATAGTATTTAAGGAAATAGGCTATTGTTTCGATCTTTATGAATCACACTGTATATATGTATGTATCATTTCATTAAGATTTTGCACATAGATTGTATAAGATTTGTAAAGCTATTTATATTTGTATATTTTCTAAATCTATAAAAATAAAATACTAAAAAGTAAAAAGTAAAAACGATGCTTTAAAGAATTGAGTGTAGAGTTGTAAATATTCCACAGCACCCAGTATAAATATCAATTTAGTTTATAAATTTTAAAAGAGAAATATTTCCATACTTTAATAAACTGTCAAGTGCGAGCATTACTCGCGCACAGAGAGTTCCATAGAATAAATATATGAATTTGTAATTGTATTATTAAAAAAAAAAAAAAAAAAAAAAAAAAAAAAACAGTTGCTAAAAGAATACTAAGACTTTGTAAAAAACTATAAGACGTGGTGTTGGGTATAACTGTATATATTAGAAAAGTGTAAATGGGTAAACCATGAAAGTTCAAAGATATATGGAACCTAAATAATATCAAATATAGCTATTCGTATAACTCTTTTTTTAACATTATCCTAATCTGTTCATGATGAACTCAATTTGGTACTGACAATAAAAGCAGTGCATAGTTAAACTTCATCTGGCATTTTATGAAACTAAATTCAGCGTAGTAATAACCTTTATTTCTATAGTGTAGCTAAAACAAAACCTTTGTTCAAAGTTTAAAGTTGGCATTGTGCTAAGCGCGCTTCGAATTGAGGTCTCAAAGATGCAACGCCGCCTTGGTCATTGCCGAGTTTTTCCAGATAGGTGTTTAATTAACTTTTAAAGTCACTCGAGGCGTATTGAGAGATACAATCAATGAAAACTATCGCGAATTCCACAGTATTTATGCGATTCATTCTAATTAAATCTTTCGAGGGCGATGCCCTTAAAAAACGGACACCCAATTTTAATTTCAAAACAGACAAACGGCACCAAGAATATTTAATTAAAATTTTCCATTTATCATGTACGTGAATATAAGCAAGTTCGCATTTTCTAATAAATTCTTTTATAAATTCTGGTGTCAGTTCATTATTTCATAAGTTTATAAATAGAATTACGCCGTGTCGGAAAGGTGGTCGCAGGACTCTTAAAGCTTCAAAATTTAAGAAATTTTAATTTTTTTAGATGTTAAACTCCTTTTTTTTTAATATTTTGATATAATTGTTTCCTTGAAATTCCCATTAGAACAGAAGTTTTGGCTTTTAGCCAGCTCAATAGCTGAAGCGGCATTTCCGAAACTTTAAAGTAATTATTTTCCAAATGGCGTTTTTTTTTGGGCATAGCGCGCAGGATACCTCAAAAACTTCTGAATATTTTTTTCATGAAATTTTCAAAGCACATATTTCATGTTAGTCTGTATAAACTGAACCTCAAATTTCCTTTTTATTGTTCAAAAAAATATATTTTTTAGGTGATTTTACAGTTGAAATTTTCAAAATTTTGTATTAGCTAAATGCAACATTCCATTAAAAATATAAAAATGCTTTAAATACAAATTTATTTAAGTTCAGGGAAATTATTACAATCTGAAGTATAAGTAAGCACCAAAATTTTCATTCTAGTTGCAATATTTATTTTGTAATCCTGAGCGTAAACTGTTATGCCAATTTTTTGTTCGACAAATGTCTAACAGCTTCGAGCCCCCTATAAATACTAATTCTATATCTTGCAATTTTTTATCTCAATTAAAATTGTGTTTTAAAATCATATACATTTTCAAACATTAAATGTTGAAAATGGTCTTTTTTTTCCTTTTTTCCACTTTTTAGAGTCCCGAGACCCCTTAAATTAGTATGTTTTTAACAATTTGACGTTTCTTGCTTTTATACTGTTACTGGACATTACATTACACACATGTATCATTAAAAGTTGTTAACTAGGCATAGAGTACGCCGCCCCTGTCCTTGTGTATGTCCAAACTGACCTACCTTTAAGGGTTAATATATCGGCTAATTAATTACCGACGATTTTTTTTTCGAAAATCATTATCAACAACGCTTTTACTCTTCTTCAACGATAGGTATATTCAGCGATGCTCAACAATTTTTCTGAATGCCCGTAAATCGAAATTTGTGTATAACAGAAAAATGGTAATTACTCAAAAACTATGTGACCGAGGGTAATCGCTATAATTTTCCGGCAAGGTTTATATTAACGTCTACTACCTCTAATTTTTTCATAATTTTAGTTTCAGTAGATTCGGAATTAGATGGGGGGGGGGGGGACATATTTTTGCGCTACATTTTCAACAATATCTTTGAAAATATAATACCTAAAATTAAAAGGAATGTATTTTTGAGTTCAGCGTTACAAAAGCTTACACAGGATACCCCACATGATATGCAAAGAAAAGATTTTTTTTTCAAGTAGCATAATTAGCCCCTCTACTTTTTTACTAAATATATTTATGAATGTTTATTAATCTGAAAATATGTGGGTCAATGGTCTTTGTTACTTCCCCGAATTTGAATTTTCCACGCTCCATAGTTTACGAGTAAAATGGCTGTGACAGACAGACGGACGGACAGACACGGGAGTGATCTTATAATGGTTCCGTTTTTACTTTTTAAGTACGGAACCCTAAAAACAAATCTGGAAAGATTTTTTTTTGGAAGGTGAATTTTTCATTGATATATAATTTCAAACATAAAAATTTAAAGTATGCAAATAAATATATTAAACGGAGAATAAAGGATTCAAAAAGTGTACTGTTACTTACAAATCGCTTCATATTGAATAATCCACCAGAGAGCATCTAGCAACTGGTTGATTTACTAAAGTAAGGCAGGCATCCAACTTATATACCGATTCCTAATGAAAACATTGCGTGATACTATTTTTATCCTTGTAACACAGTTGGCATCACAATGTTTTTATTTGATAGAATTTCAACCAGTATTTTTTTATGCATTTTTTAATTTGCTGTGCAAAGTCTGGATCGAAGTGCATCCGATGTTTCTTGCCACGCGTGCTTTACAATTTACTATATAATAGCCCATGCGAACACGCGATTGCAATGCGTGCTTTTTGAAGGCCGCAATTTCGTGTTCAACGTTGCATTTTTTTTTTAACTCTTTCCAAAATAATCAGAAAATGTTTATGACTTTAGTACTGTATTATGCTCTGGATTGTCCTTTGACCAGGGTCGGCGCAACCATCGGGGAAAAGGGGCGCCCGCGTAGATTGAGTCTTGTTAGGGGCCCCGAGTTCAAAATAACGTTTTCTCTATCTAAAACAATAACATTTGTGCTCTAACAGTTTCTTAGTTTGAAGCAGGTCCTGATTACCGCATAGGCCAAGTAGGCCGTGGCCTTGGGCCCACTAGCGATGGCGGGGGGGGGAGGGCAAATTAAATAAAATGATTTAGAAAAATAATTCTCAAAATTACAGTTTTCTGAAATTATTTTCTCAAAACACAAAAAATATTTTGGCTAACTTTGCAACCGTATCATAATATCTAATGATATATTAAGATCTTGACCAAATTTGTTGGGCGTCTTGATCCCCATCCTGTTTCAAAATGGCGCCCGCTTAAAGATTTCAAACTAATATATATATATATATATACAAAAAATTGTAAATGCAAATTTATTTCTTGCATAATTGTTAGGTCTTGATAAATGGATTCAAGGACATTTTTACGAAAGTATTGCAATCGAATTTTTTTTCGACTTCCGGTTTTCAACAGATTTACACGTTTGAGTTGTCAGATATCCCAAAAAACATGTTTATTAAAAATGTCTGCCTATCTGTGTGCCGCCATTGTACCATCGAAAAGTGTATGAAGTTATGTATAGAACTGAACTAAATTATTTGTGTATATTTTTGGCTTTGGCACGCAGGTCCTCCTTCAATTTAGAAATATTTCGCTTGAAGGGGGCGGTGTAATAGCGATGTCTGTGTCATTTTCATTATTGTACCGTCAAAAAGTGTATGAAATTACGTACAGAATTGAACCAATTTTTTTGTGTATGTTTTTGGCTAAGGCCAAAAGGTCCTCTTTCAATTTGGAAATATTCCGCCAGAAGGGGGCGCTGTAATAGCGATGTCTGTGCCATTTTTATTATTGTACCATCGAAAATGCATGAAGTTATGCCTAGAATTGAACTAAATTTTTGTGTATGTTTTTGGCTATGGCAAGCAGGTACTCCCTGAATTTGAAAAAATTCTGCCAGAAGGGGGCGCTGTAATAGCGATTTTTGTGCCATTTTTATTATTGTACCGTCGAAAAGTGTATAAAGTTATGTATAAAATTCAACCATTTTGTGTATGTTTTTGGCTATGGCCAGCAGTTTCTTCTTGAATTTGAAAATATTCCGCCGGAAGGGGTCGCTGTGATAATGATTTGTACCATTTTCTTTAATGTATCATCGAAAAGTGTATAAAATTATGCATAGAATTGAACCAATTTTTTGTGTATATTTTTAGCTATTATAAGCAGGTCGTCCTTGAATCTGGAAATTTTGGTGGCGATGTAATAGTGATTTTAGTATATTTTTCTCGATTTTTCGTAGTTCTTCTCTACATCGGTGACTCGTGAAGCGACGGAAACTTCGCATCCTGCTAAGCCGTCTATCCGCAAATAGCTGATGTACAACATAATAGCTAAGACCTATTGATATTAATAAATATCATGATCGAGATTAACTCGTTTCTATTCAGATTGACTGAAACAGAAATTTAAGATGAAAATCAAAGTTGGTATAGTATTAAACTAATAATTTTGAAGTATTAACATCTGTAGTTACTTTTTGAAATATTAAGATGAACGAGATAGAAGAAAATTTTCGGATTGGCACATCCTACCAACTAGTTTTGTTTCCCCTCTATGTTAAAAAATGACTGAGTATAGCAATTTGAAATTCTAGGGTGGCTGCCGTTTTGAAAGTGATTTCTTTTTTTCATAATCGGGCGTAATTTAGGAGTTTTAGCAAATGTGGTTTCTTGAAAATTTATTTTCAAAGTTGCTCCTCTGATACGCTTAAAGGAACAGTCATATCGTGAACGTTCCGCTAAGTTTTTGAAATTCCCATTCAAATTCAGTACTGACGAATACTAGAAATCTTCTATAATCGGGTTCCATGCATTTTAGTTTCGCATGCTTGAGTCAAATTACCTGAATCCTTAAAGACAAGGAAGAGTAAAGCTGCCTTTTCATCCCGGTACAAGCAAAAAATAATTTTCTTTTTAGTCTTGAGGAAAAAATAATGCTGTTATTTTTTTATTTAGAGAAAGGTGGCGGGGGAGGGGGGGGGGGAGAGCGCAAAATTTCGGCCTGCCCCGGGGGCCATAAAACGTAGCTACGCCACTGGGCCGGGCGGGTCCTAGTCACTACTCTTTTCGGTCCGAGCTCGTACCTTTTTTTCTGAAGGACCGGGCAGGGCCTAACTTATTTTCTCCATACCGAACCGGGACTGGTATCATTCTTCTAGTCTTCACGGGCCTAAGTTTTCAGTCCCGGTTTTGACCTTACCCTGTATGAATATTATTGTCCCGACGTGGCCTGGTCCATTCAAAAATCAGTAAAATTTGGCCTGGCCCCAAAACTTTTTGCAAAAAATGCATACGTTTTTAAATCGCCATTATTCTACAATTAAACATTTAATATTATTCTTTATAAAGAATAGTACATTTCTAGGCATATTAATCCATTTACGCCTGAATTTTTGTTTCCTCAAATATGTTTGTAAAATCACTTTAAAATGTGGCAAAACGAACTGAAAAAATTACACTAAAATATTTTTGTATTTATTTGGTAAAATGCAAACATGCTAAATATGTGAATATCCATATGTGGAAAAATGCATAATTATATGTTTTGTCTAAATTTATAAAAATTAAGCTTTGAAATTGCATATTATATACTATAATTAATATTTTTATGAATTATTAAAGAATATATTTATTTCTTTACACAGACTAATAACATTATAAGTAACATTAATAATGAATTAACAATCATCGTATTTGAGGATAAAAAACAATTTATTTCAAAATCATCTTGAAAAGGATTTTACATAAATAACTGTCCCCTAAATGACTATTAGAAATAGGTACCCATTTGCGCCTAGCGCCCTATATTTAGAACGTTACAAACATGCATAAAAAATAGGCTTGAACAGATAATTTCGCAATTTAAAAAAATACATATTTTAAAGAAGTTTACAAGCTAAGATTATGGCTTATTTATTTGGATCTTTCATACAAAAAATACACTTATTGCACACCTAATTTTTACGTTTCGCTATCTTGAAAAATGAAAATTTTATAAACACCGAAAAAAGGCCTTCATTTAAGCAAATAAATATCAATCTTATGCTGTAATAGAGGTCAGCACGGGCCCAGACTTCGCCCGACCCCGTATCTGGCCCGCCTGCAGACCGGGCCGGCAAGGTGAAGGCAAATTTTCAAGCGGACCGGCAAGAAAATTGAACAGGCCTACCGGGCTGGGCCAGATCGATAAAAAAAAAATTAAGCGGGACTACCAGCCCGCTATAAAAATATAATCAAAGCCGATAAAATATGACTCACTTTCAATGAAGGTGACTTTCGCGAGAATAAGTAGAAATGTGCGTCACGAGCAGGCCCTTATTATCGCATGGGTAAATCGGGACTTTGACCAGGGGCCACGGACCTCAAAGGGCCCCCAAATCCATTTATAAAATATTTACTTTTTTTTCCAATTACAACTCTGAAAATTTTCAAATACAATACACAAATTTCACCTTTAAAAGAATGAACTTAAATCGTATCTAAACTTTAGCGGTTGAAAATTATCAGTTCTAATTGTGTCGTCTAGTTGCAAAACCGGCCATCTCCATAAAATAAAATTTTGAGAAAAAGCTGATTTTTTACCACACTTAGCCAAATAAAGTTTGGAACCAAAACTCTTTACTTTTATAGTCATTAGGGCAGTATATTTAAAAACACGAAAAAAGGTGGCAGGGGCACATGAAGGGAAGGGGTTATTTAGGTCTTTGTTTTGGATTTGGCCGCCTTTGCAACTTACTTTGGAGTTGGCCGGTTTTGCAACAAACCAGGAATTAATTTTTGCTAAATTTAATCTGACATTGGGTTTTTAGGGGTTGCAAATACACAAAAATGTTTTGTTCAACTTAATGTTATTTAACAAAAAGAACTTTATGAAAGTTATTAACGTAAAACGACTTTACGTAAAACGACACAGTTACTGATTGTTAAAACTGACTAACAGTTAAAATTAACTGACTAGCTGTTAAAACTGATTTAAATGTCACTAAATAAATGATTTAAATGACATGATATTATTTTAAATAAAATTATTAAATTTTAAAAACTTAAACAAAAATCATACTATGTACATGTGCATACAACTTCAAACTTTAGTGGTCTCATCGTTTTCGATAGTCTCACAAATTTGGTCATGATGGTCCATCCATGCGACTTTTTCTTCATCATCTTTGCTTTCTGCTTTTTAAGCAGCTGATGTCAATAAATTTTGGTAAAAAAAATAACCGCTTGCCAGCATCCCAATTTTGTCCGAAATGTTTCGCTAGTAAGTTTTGGACATCCCGAAGTTAGGCTTCACCACGGTATCCGGAACCACGTCCTCGACCTTGCTGTTCATAATACTTCTCTTACTCTTGACAACAGACTTTATGACTTCTACCTCAGATTTGTAGAAGACCTCCCCTTGCACCAACAGCTTATTTTTATATTCTGTTATGATTTTTTTTTTTTTTTTTTTTTTTTTTTTTTTTCGTAGGAACAAATGTGAAATGCCACAGTGCAGGTGGTTTGGGGAAGAAATTGCTGGTCATCTTCCAGTCATGGTCGGTCTCTTCCCGACTTGAAAACTGTTCCATATTCAGATAAAATTTCTTCATGCTTTGCGGGCTGAATGAGGGACTCGATTTTCTTCAATATCCTTTCAATTTGAGCTGAAACACGGTCTGGAGGGATAAAAGAATACTGAATCAACGTAGGCAAGTTATTTGATTAATAAAATATTATGGCATCATGATAATTAATTAATCAAAATATGCTAACTATGGTGTTATTATGTTATCAATTAATTATGTATTATATTATCCCCAGGGTGGATTACCCATAAGGCAACTTAGGCTATGGCCAAGGGGCGTACGTTAGGTAGGGTTCACAAACTTAAGAACTTTAAAGTTTTCAAATTTAATGAAATAAGAACAATTTAAAATTTTAACGAAAAGTGTTAAATAAAAAATGAATTTGTAATAATTACATTTAAAACAATTTTTCTACTTCTCGATACATCAACACAAAATTCTTTCAGATTTTAATTGTAACAAAAGTCCATTCATTTCCAATCTACAATCCTCAAAATACTAAAATTTATAAAGCAAAATTTAAATGTATTATTAATTAATTAAATAGAGTAAAAAATTCTTAAATTTGTCAAAGAAAATTCACTTACAGTTTCATGAAGGGGGAGGGGGCGGAAAAGTATTTTGGCCTAGGGCGTCAAAAAATGATAAATCACCCCTGGTTATCAAAAGGTGTACATTACCTTTGAATTTTGGGTTTTCTCCTTTACCACATCGTAGATCCACTTTGCCGCTTCCTTGGTTGATTAGTAGACACTTCTTCCAGAAACACTTCCATAGTCGGAGAAAACACGAAGCTAAATTATTAGAAAATTTGTATGCACCAAGGGAGAACAGTCACAGGCGAGAGAAATCATGATAACGTTAATCTAATCAACAAGTGAGAAGTTATTGTGGGGTCGAGCAGAAGCGTCAGCTAGCGGATATGGAGATGGCCGGTTTTGAAACTCACCGGCTGAAGGATTTGGCCGCTTTTGCACCACATCGTGATTTTCAAACGCATATAACACAGGGATTGATAGGTTTTTGCATGGTTTATCGTTTCCAGATGATAGAAACCTTCACTTAGAACAAAAAAAAACGGAAAAAACACATTTTCAATTTTTGAGGAGTTGGCCGGTTTTGCAACTAGACGACACAATTGTCATGAGATAAATTTTCTTCCGTATTCAACGTTTTCTTTTTTAACTTTGAGTTAAATGTGAAAAACAAACCCGAAATTGCTATCTTTTTAGATTTATTGAAAAAATACTGCCTACTTGTGAAGTAGAATGCATTTGATTTGATATTATGCTGTGTGTAGTACAACTCAAAAAGATGTAAAAAAAAGTAACCTGATTAACTCATATTTACATATTATAATATTTGACATTCTTCCATAAGTTGAAGTTATTAAATAAATCTTAAAATAATATATCAAGTTGCTGAAGTTATATAAAAGACTTTTGTTCTGTTCGAAGAAAAAGAGTATTTTTATGAATTGAGGTACTTAATTTAGAATTGACAGAGCTAAGAATTTTCTTCTACTTAAAATCCAAGGTGCGAAAATATTGTTTATGTATTACACATATGAATGACCATCAGTTCTATTTGAATAATGTTGCAACGACTCGAATGGGGCCCCTTTAATTTATCTTTGCCCAGGGCACCAATTAGTCATGATCGGGGCCGATGCCAGTTTGACAACATCAATACAGAAATGTAACATGTCCAGCGTAGAGACCAGCATCGGGTAGTTAAATGATATCTGAGTTTATTCTTTTCAGAGTCTCGTGCCGAGATCAGGATTGCATTTTTTTTTACATAGTCGCGCAAGTCCGGAACTGGACTTTATTGTTCTCAGGATGTGTAGAAAAGGTAATATGTTTTGTAAAAATATTAATAACGATAACGAACTTCTGTTAAATTAATCTTTGGAAATATACCTGAAGGTGGTTCTCAAATTCACTGCTCAACAGTGAGAAATGTTCTGACTCATTTTTACCAGTAAAGGCATAAAATTGACAGGCCTGACTATTGAAGGGATTCGGAATCGAACAGCGTTTTCCATTTTTTATAAATAAATTACTTAACGAGATATAAGAGATTATTGTCACATGACTGCAGGTTTTTCTCTTTTTCCGTGCTATCGGTTCTGGAAATTCGATTCGAAGTTTTAACTTTGACAGTATTTCTTCAAAGATATATTGTTTTTATCAAAAAATGAATAACTTTATTCGATTACATAATTTCTGAATAAAAACACCTGCCGATCTTATGCGTTTCCGAAAATAAATGCATTCAGAAATGTATCAGAAAGTAGCTCCTTTGGACGTGAGAAAAGCCTTATTAAATGGTAGAAAAATATTTTTACAAATCTGCTTTTTATTATAGAGCTTCAAAAGTTATATTTTAACTCTCCTTTTTTTCTAAACTACATTAATTTTTTAGTGAATCCTTATTTGAATGTTGAAACGTCTAAGATTCTAAGTAATCATTAATGATGCTTTATGTATTTTCTGTCTTGCGAACAAATAGTAATTTTAAAATATACTGTAAAATTATCCCATAAATATGTATGGAGCATTATTGTTTGAAAGAATCTTTATTGTTTGTTTAGAAAAACCTGAAATTATTTTTAGAAATTGAGTCGGGCCTCATTTAATTGCTTTTCACGGGCCGGTCCTGTTTTCACTGATTTTTGCACGAACCGTGCCGGGCGATGAACTGTGAAAATATAAACGGGCCGGGCCGGACAAGGCCCGAGTCTAGAAATTCCGGCCCGTGCAGACCTCTATGCTGTCATCTCTCGGTAATATATAAAGACATTTATAGACAATTACTTCATACAATTTCCATGATGTAAAGAAGAGGAAAATTATAAAAATTTATTAAAATTCGACATGTCCCAAAAATGGGATGCTAGGCATAAATGGGTTAAAATGTAAGTAAATTAAAATATAGTAAAACGTGTGAAAAAGAACCTGCCTATGACGAAATCCTCTCTTAATATGAAAAATATGTTGATCCATGTAAAATGAATGTACCAATACGTAAAGAAAATAATATATAATGCATTTACACCTGCTAAAAAGGGGAACTTATCTGTAACGCATTTTTTTCTTTCCTATGCAATTCCGTCTTAGAAGATTTTACTGCACAGCATTTTTCAGATTTGTAAGTCTCCAACACTGTTAAAAATTTGCAGCAAACTGTCCAGTCATTCGACCATTTTTGAAAAAACGGTTTCATAACCGTAATTTAACTACATTCTGATCATAAAACGGCCAATAATATGGTCAGAATAGTGTTAAATTACGGTTGTGTAACCGTTTTCTATAAAAACGGTCAAATGACTGAACAGAATGCTGCAAATGTTTAACAGTGAATACATGGAATATGGATCAACTATATTAATTATAACTGAAACATTTACGTGCAACAAATAGTGATTCATTAAAAAAATAATTATCGCAATAACTTCTATAAAAATGAAATCTATAAACATGACAATAAAAAGCATAGATAAGTATTTTTGGTCAGAACTCCTCGTACGAGACAAATTTTTAACCAAATTGACGTAAAAATCAATGTTTTATAGAAATCCTTTCGGGCCGGGCCGGTCTCGGGTCGAAATTTTAGCTGTTACACCTGGCCGGGTCGGGCCAATAATTTTTTCTCTACAAGCCGTGCCAATATTTTTTTTTTTTTTTTTTTTTTGTACGGGCTCGATCAGAACTTTTATTGTTTATACCAGGTTGGGCCGAATTTTTCTTCTATGGATCGAGGCGGGACTGGGCCTTGAAATTTTGGCCCGTGCCGATCTCTACCATAGACTGCATAGCACAGGGACCTCCGCTCCAAAATACTGTTCCTACTACATTTCTTTCTATATATCCCATTGTAAGCTATATTGACTTTTTAATGGACCTCTGTTTGTATGTAAATATCTAAATTATTATTAATACCATTAATCCATTTACGCGGCTTGAAGACTTAAAAATCTGAAAATTCTATATCGAAAAACCTTCTAAGACGGAATCACACAGGAGACAGAAAAAAAAATCGTTATAGTTAAGTTTCTTTTTTACCAGGTCTGTTGTCTCTTGCAAATGTATCATTTATTTTCAACCGGATTATTATATCCATTTTGAAGATCCAGATCCACAGATCAAGAATTTTTATAGTTTAAAACAGGATCTCGTCATACACAGATTCGTATAACAGGTTTTACAGTACTGTATCCTCACCTCTAGAAATGTATATGTACTACTATTCTTTAAAGATAATTTTAATTGTAGAATAACGGTAATTTAATTTTTTTTTTTTCGGAAAAAAATGTTGATCCAAGGTAGGTTGTACCTTAAACAGATTTTTGCACGAGTCAGATTGGGACGGGACAATAATTTTCATACAAGCAGGGGCGACCGGTCCAGAAAATTTCTGTCGGTGTAGACTTCTAGAAAGAATAAAGCACAGGCCCAGAAATAAGTCCGGTTCGGCCCGGCCCGAGCTTCCAGAGAAAGCAAGACTCTGGCACGACCCAGAAAATTAATGATGACTCGACTCGACCGAGTCCGTTTAGGCCTCTAAATGGCATTTGAATGGGAAAAACGTGTTCTTAACGGCTGGAAAATTTAAAAAATAAGTTATGAAAAAAGTTGAGTTTGAGTTGTAAATTTCGTTCAAACTCACGGATTTTTTGAGCTTTCGTTCAGTTCACGTTCGTTTATCAAAAAGTGAGTCAATTTTAACTCAACGTTCACAGAAAGTGGACTAAGTTCGTGAACTATCGTTCAATGAACACTCTCATACCCAACACTGATCGTAAGTCAATAAATGGATCTTCTTCGCGGCACCTCAAGTTCAGCTTTACTGGCACTCGCGTTTAACCGTCCATGTTGTCTGGCAAGTAAAAAGTTCCAATAAAAGTGTCTGTTGTTTTCAAAATATTTTTTCTAAGCATAAATATTATTCTGTCTCAATCTCAGCGAGCCTTAAATACATTTTTTCGGTAGTCATAAAATACCACTTGACACGTGTCTGGCACAGTTTTTGGGCCGCCCAAAGTGTCTGGCTTTTGTACTTTTTATTTCATTAAATACTAAATTTGAAGGTATTTTGAAGGTATTAAAATTTCAAAATGCCTCAAGAATTTTTTTTTTTTTTTTTTTTTTTTTTTTGCAACGAAAATTTTAGAAATTTAAAAATTCACGGGTCGGCTAAGTGCCACGATCCTTCAGCCAGACATTTGATTTTGTATTCAGACATTGCAAAAGAAAGTGTTATACAAATTTTCACGATGCCTCACAGTTCTCCTGCTATAATGATGCTCTTATTATTACTGTCAAAGCAACCGAGGGTGGTCAAAATATTTTTATTTGATATAATTTTAACCAACACTTTTTATACATTAAAAAAAAAACTGCTGTGTATTGTTTGTGCAATGCCATGCAAAGTATTTATATCGGATGCCCCCCCCCCCCCCTTTGGACATTCACAATTTACTATAATCGTCAATGCTAACATGCGATTGTAATCAGTGCCCTAGATAAAACCTTGCGCAAAGATCTAGGTGAGGTCACCTATAACGTATTTTTAGCCACAGTTTGCATTCATTTTAAGAAAAAATATCTGATTTTTGACTTTAGGGCCCTTTTTGGTCTTGGGGTGGGTGGTGGGGGGGGGGGGGAGTGTCTTGGGTAACTGCCCCGTTTGCCCTTGCGATAATCAAGCCCCGGTTGTAATCTGTAGTCTTTGGAGTTCGCTGTTTTATATTTGGCATCGCGTTGGATATTTCATAGTTATGTGATGCTTAGATAAAAATTAATAATTTGAAATATTTCACACGTTTTTTTTAAACACATTTATTTCGAAATTATAATACACAGTTTATAGACTTATTTTTCAAATCTTCATGTATGCTAATTTTATAAAGAAGTAACGTTTGTTAGTGTGTTTGTAGGGTGTAATCTCTGGAACTACCGAACCAATTTCAAAAGTAATGGTGGTAAATTGATGATGGCAACCCCTGTTCCAACATAGGCTATATTTTATTCGGTGCCACTACCATCAGAGAGTTTCAGAAACAAAAAACATTCTAAAATTGCGATTTTTTTTTTATACTGAAGGGTCTTAAAAAATTGAAATGTAACATGATAATTACTTATAAAATGTAAATGTTTAAGAACAGATGAAAAAATTCGAAATTAAAAAGAGGTGAAAATGCGCAAAAAGCTTTCTGAAAATTTTCTCAATTACGATTTCTATGGAATTGTTAAAGATAGGAATTTGAAATTTGGCATGGTAGATACTTCTAAGGTGTAGATGATCTCTATGAACAGTTACTAAAAATTACGAAATTTAAAAGGGTGAAATGAGCGAAAAGCGTTCTAAAAAAGTTCTAAATTACAATTTCTATGGAATCTCAGGAAATACCAAAGCAATTTCAAAAGTAATGGTGGCAAATTGATGGTGACAGCCCCTGCTCCAACATAGGCTATATTTTCTGTTGGTGCCACTACAACCAAGATGATGGTAGACCTTTAGACTTGAAGTTTGGAGTAAGGCATGAAGGTTACTTTAAGATGTAAATGCTTGCTAAGACCGGGTTCTAAGCAATTTAAAACCTCAAATGAAAACTGAAATGAGCATAAAAACTTAAAAATACATTCTAAATTATCATTTATTTAGAATTACTTTTAGTTCTTCTCATTAAATTAAGTCTCCTAACACAGTATAATAGTGAAGTTTAGTCAAAGTGTGGCTTAATTAGCAATTTTTGAATTATCCGAAGCAGTATAATTTCGTCTAACAAAAATAGGCACACATTCAACACTTGGCATATTTCAATTATTAAAAAAACAAAGCCGCGAGTTTTGTTAGTATAGTTATAAAAGAAAACGTGTTAGAGGTTTATCCGTAAAGTTAGAAAATGAAATTAAGATCGAGGGTAACGCGGGAGAGGTTATTGTTTATTTTCGTTCGTGGTTATATTATATTTTCCATAAATTAAGAAGCATTTGTTTTTTACAGTGGCAGAAACAGATGTTTTTTTACAGTGACAGAAACAGTTGTTTATTTGCAGTGGGAGAAACAGTTGTTTTTTGCAGTGATAGAAACAGTTGTTTTTTCAGTGCCAGAAGCAGTTGTTTTTTGCAGTGACAGAAACGGTGGTTTTTTACAGTGCCTGAAACAATTGTTTTTTGGGTTGGGTTGGGTTGATTTTTGACGGCCGATTATCTACACGAGGGATATAGGCCCTAGGGGGAGTGCCCTCCGTGGGGGTCTTTCTAAGGGAACCTAACCCGTATTTACGCATGGAAAATCCAAGGTTTCGAAGAAAACCACGAAAACTCCGAAACGGTTAGGCCGACGGGCGCGGCTGGGTTCGAACCCAGCACCTCCCGTCTACCAGCTTCGAGAGCAGAACCTCTCAGCCACTGGTGGGGCCAATTGTTTTTTGGAGTGCCTGAAACAATTGTTTTTTGCAGTGACAGAAACAGTTGTTTTTTGCGGTGACAGAAACAGTTGTTTTTTGCATTAACAGAAACAGTTGTTTTTTGCAGTGACAGAAACAGTTGTTTTTTGCAGTGACAGAAACAGTTGTTTTTTGCATTAACAGAAACAGTTGTTTTTTGTAGTGACAGAAACAGTTGTTTTTTGCAGTGACAAAGAAACAGTTGTTTTTTGAAGAACATTTTTTATAGTTTAATCATCGTACGGATTTATTTACGCACTCTACGTAACAAAAAAAGTGTTAAAGTGTGAAGATAATTTAAGGCTGTTCTCAAATCTAAAGGAGCCACTTTCTGACCCATTTATGAATTAAATTTTGTTCATAAACACATGAAATTGACAAGTGTTCTTATTCAGAAACTATTTCATCAAATGACGTTTGCCATTTTTTGGTAAACGCAAAAGATACTTCCGAAAATACTGTCAAACTGGGCGTTTTGAACCGAATTCGCGACGAGGCAGCGCGGAATGCTTTTCGTCACGCGAAAAGAATAGCTTATAACTCGATAAGTAATTTATTTATGAAAAAATACAAAACTCTATTCGATTTCAAACAGCTTCAACAGTCAGGCCTGGCAGTTTTATGCTTTTCTGTTTAAAATTGAGTCAGAAAATGTATCGGAAAGTTTCGCGTTGTGGAGCAGGAGAATTTGAGAATCGCCTTAAAAATAAAAATTAATCACAGCCATTCTGATGCGTAAAATAAAATCTGCCAATGAGGAAGTTTCTTTTTTTTTGTTATTGCGATGGAATAAAAAGTTTTCGTGATGTTACTAAAGCACACGCGGTATATAAAATGACTAAAAAATAACCTTTAACTACTGTGCCATTTCAAAAATATTTACATTCTCAAACTGAACAAAAACTTATTCATGATGCAATGTTAGAAATAAAGTAAAAAATGAATAGCATCAAACAAGGTTCATCAAATGGAATGCTTGTACAACACGAAATCACTTTTACTTTCCTTACGTGATCCATTTTTGCCCATAAAAACACAAACTTGGGGGCACGACATCTATTGATACTATTGACCTTGATTCACCATTTCCTCAAATGCACACGAATTGAATATTGATGGCGGAGTAACAAATCACTTTTTTGAAGAATCACGAAGAGTTAAATCAATAGACTTTCTCAACATGTTATTTCATATCTATAATTCATCACAAAAACGCGATCCTGTTTACCTTTTTTCAAATTACGTGATCCATAGAATCCTTTTAAAGGAAATTTGTGTTATTAAATTTGCATAATTTCAATATTTCCCTGTTTTTGAAAAAATTTTAAGGAACAGTTTGAGCTGTCATCTCGAAAGATATATCATGCGTCAAACATAGATTATGAAACATTTTTCAACATAGTCAGAATACTGTAACAAATCATTACAATTTATTAAGGTGAAAGATGTCTAAATTAGCAATTTACAAAACGCATAACGAATTCCACAATCCCATTTCTGCAATGACCATGAATAGTACGAAAAATATCCGAATTTTTGTGTTCAGCCCTGTATACGTACGATCCACAGATTCATATGTACACTACATAATATGCTAAAAGTTAGTCCAATTAAGGGGCTGGTCACCCAGCTTCCGATTTCCCCTCACTCATGTAAAGTCTATGGGCATTGGATTCATTCGTCTATATAAACTATCTCCCCGGGAAATTAATATTTTCAACTTCTATTTTTTGTGTACACTTCCGAAAAGATGTCTCTTTTTTTCTTAGTTCTCAACGTATTTCTGAAGTATAGAGTTCATTTTATAGGAAGTGTTCAAATCTTACTCACAGGTCGCCGGCTTTTAACACATAAAATGTTAAAATTCAGCATAGATTTTAGAAATAGTTTGAAAACTAAGGAAAAAAGAGACATCCTGTAAGAAGAGTACACAGAAAAAAAGAAGTTAAAAATATGAATTTCCCGAGAAGATATTTTAAATAGATGACTGCATCAAAAGTCCATAGACTTAACATAACGGGGGAGAATTCCGAAGCTGAGTGACCAGCCCTCTTAACCCTTTAGTGCGCAGCTTTGCATATATGTAAACAACAGTGTTTTGAATTTAATAGATTTTTTTATTCGTACATATCTAATTCGCACCAGAAAATTAAAATAGCAATATTTGCTTTAATTAAGAACAGACATTCCGTATTTAAATAAAGCGAAATGAACCATTGGAACTTTCTGGTGTAAAGTCAGATTGTCTGAACTATGTAATTTTTAGAACGTATTCTATCATGGGAATTAAAGGATTAAAGGTTAAGTTCTATAAAATAAATAATTATATAAAGTAAGGTATTTGGAGATACACTTATTAAAATATTTACTAATTTGCACTATTTTAGCGTAAAACAGCCACACGATAGTAGTTTTTACTTATATTGCAGATGAGCAACAGAAGAAAAGATTGACGCATTAAATGAAAAATGCATCTCTAATTTTTTTCACTATTTTTCCAGTATAATAAACCTTTCAGAGAATCATATAATATAATATTTTCAAAACAAAATAAAAAATCGCGCATTTAAGGGTTAAGGGAGCACAAAACCTTTGAGTTTGTGGGGTTAAAAGTTGGCAGATATGGATATAGTTCTGTTCTTTTCATGGATGTGTTTTGTGTATTGTTTATTTAAATGGTAATGAATGCCTACTCATCAGGCCTTTTCGTTTGCGGTAAAGCTATGGTCATTGGTGGATGTTCTTACGTGGAAAATAATTGCTCCGGTTGAGAATTTTACCCTGATCTACTACCTAGCAAAGCCACAACCACTTATATTTATCATTTTTCATGTTTCGAAAATTATCAATACTTGTTTTGTTTATAATTTTATGACGTCAATAACTTTGGACGAATCCTGCGATTACAGCATTTGCGCGTGCGTAAAGAGAAAAGATCAACCTTTCCCAAAACATAGGTTAGAACGTTATTTAATTTAAAAAAACAACCAACGCTCAGTGATCTTACATAAAATTATGGATTCCATTGTTCTACGCACATCGCCACACATACTTGGCTGAATAATAAAATTATTCATATTTTCATTCCTTTAAATTTATCTTTATAATTTAATGTTGTTAGTTAATATTTATAACAGATATGTTTTTAAATCAATCATATTTTATTTTTAATAAAAGGAAAAGAAAAGTATGTATTAAACAAGTTATATGAAATTTCTTCACCCTACCACACAATAAAAAGAGAACATTCATTTTTTTTTTCACTATATAACAAAAAAAAAGTTGTATTGATAGTTCTTTCTTATACATAGTGCATACTTTAGTTATTAATCAAGCATTAAACGGAATGAATTTGACTTTCTGTAAAATCCTTGAATGTATAACAATTTTTACTATTTATATTTTTATACATTTTCACAACTGTATTTGAAAATGAAATTTGTATGAAAATGTGTATGCTTGTATGTATGTTTATTTCCTTGCATCGATTTTAAGAATTTATCTTTTAAAATGTTAATAGTTATTCATGCTGTTACATAATACATACTTATAATAAAAATTACACTGAAAGGAATATGATAAGATATCAACAATTACTTCTACTGACGTTGCATACCAGAAGATAGCATTTCACGAGATTTCAGCCCACTGAAAGATGACATACATTACTCCTCACCGAATGATCAAGCAGGTTAAAATTTAATATAAACCCGTTTACAACCCCCCCCCCCCCATTCCCTTCCAAATTTTTCACTTATACAAATATGATATATTTAATATTGATGTTCATACCCCATTTAGTATGCGTTTCTTTTTAGGGTTTCGTACTTAAAAAGTAAAAACGGAACCATTATACAATCACTCCTGTCTCTGTCTGTCCGTCTGTCACAGCCATTTTACTCGTTAACTATGGAACGTGGAAAGTTCAAACTGAGGGAAGTAATAAAGACTATTGACCCACATATTTATAGATTAATAAACCTTCACAAATATATTTAGAAAAATGTAGAGGGGCTAATTAAGCTACTTGAAAAAAAAATCTTTCCTTTGTATATCGTGTGGGGTATCCTGTGAAAGCTTTCATAACGCTGAACTCAAAAATACATTTCTTTTAATTTTAGGTATTATAGTTTCAGAGATATCATCGAAAATGTAATGCAAAAATATGCCCCCCCCCCCCTCACTCTATTTCCGAATCTACTCAAACTTAAATTATGAAAAATTTATAGGTAGTAGACGTTAACATAAACCTCGCAGGAAAATTATAGCGATTACCCTAAGTCACATAGTTTTTGAGAAAACTGAATTTTTCCGTCACACAGGAATTTCGATTTGCGGGTATTCAGCAAAAAAAGTTGAGGAGCGCTGTGGATACCTTTCGTAGAAGATGTATAAAAGTATTGTTGATAATGATTTTCGAAAAAAATCATCGGTAAATAGCCGAAATATTAACCCTTAAAGACACGGACGGTTCGGACATTACACAATGACAGGGGCGGCATACTCTATGCACCATCGGCTTTTAAAGCGTAAATAACAAATTTTAATAATACATTTGTGTAATGCAATGCCTAGTAGCAGTATAAAAGCAATAAACGTCAAATTGTTAAAAAAGACTTATTTAATCAGAATTAATCACATAAATACCAAGGGATTCGCGAGTAGTTTGCATTTGGTGGATCTCTCAATCAGGGTTGGCAGGTTTTTGACACGTGTCAGTTTTTGACGGTTTAAACTGTGGTTTAAACTGTCATGTCAAAAACCCCTTGTCAAAAACCTCAAATACTACAGTGATCTGTAAAATTTCACATTAAATGTCACACATTAGATGTAATATTTAAAATTCACTATTACTGTAATTAGTATATAGTATTAGTAATAATTACAGGGTTAGCAGGTTTTTGACATGTGTCAGTTTATGTCGGGTTTAAACCATAGTTTAAACCTTCATGTCAAAAACCTCAAATACTAAATTGATCTGTAAAAATTCAAATTAAATGTCACACATGACAACATTACATGTAATATTTTAAATTCACTCTTACTGTATATTAGTAATTAGTACATAGTAAAGTATTATTGTTAAGTACAACTTTTTAACAGGGTAAAATTTTTAATTTTTTTTTGTAAAATTGTGTTTTTCTAAAAAGTAGACATTAAGCTCACCTGAGCTGTACATTTTGGCACAGATGTCATATTCGCCCCATATTGGCACGATTTTTTTCGGTTGCTAATTTGGCGAAAACATCAACAGCATAAACAACATAATCCGGGTTACCACATCAAGCAAAATAATGACACTTTGGAGCAAGTTAAGTACCTGTTGCCTATATGATATTGGCGACAGAAAAAAAATCGTGCCAATATGGGGCGAATATGACATCTGTACCTACATTTTTTCTCTTACTTTTGAGAGCTTAAAGCATTAGCTAGCTTTTTTTATGGGAAAAAAAAACTTAGAAAAGTGCAGATTTTTTTGTATATATAACAAGGTAATATGCATCGATGTTATTCTAGTCTAGGCAATAACCATTCCATTCAAAATTGAAATTGGATTATTAATTTTAAACATTTACAAAATAAGAGAAGAAATTAAAAAAAAAAAAAAAAGCTTAAAGTCAAAATCTTTTTAAAACATGCTTTCTTTCAATATATAAAAATGTTTTCGATTTTAAAACTGAACAAAATTGGCCAATCATCTAAAAGGAAATTCCTCTAAGCCCATATTGAAAAAGTGCATAATAGAAGGGATCACATCATGAAACCATACCATTGTTTGGCTTATACTTTGCATCCCAACCATCAGGAGCAAGGGTTGACTGCTGTATCAGTTGTTTCAGCTCGCACTTGAGCTACAGAGAAAATTTATGGATCCTTACCCATACTGATTGTGTATGAAGCTAAAGAATCCCCTTTCCCGTCTTCTTATTTCAGTGCTATAGAGAGGACTCCATTGCTTGGTGGAAAGGTATCATTAAATGCAACAGCTTTTTGAGTCTGCTTCAAAACTTGCTCATCTAGCAATGCTTTTGCTATCAAATCCTACTAGCTCAGCATCAATTAAGAGACAAACTATTTTCTAACACTTCATACACTCTAAACTCAAAAATCTTTTGGGTGTAAATAGATGTGTGAAACACGTGGTGTGTTGTAGCATGCTGCAGGGTAAAATTGCTTCGGATTATTTAATTGTACAAAATTATTTTCTTCTGTTTGAAAAGTCCAAAAAAAAATATTTTATTGCAAATAATATTTTTTAAATTATTAAATTTCAATAAAAGATCACATAAATCATTGACTTATTTAATGTTTACGTATTGTTAAAATGTTTTAGTGTGTTACATGTATTTGGCAGTTTTCGACGGTTTAAACCAGTTTATGACAGTTTTCGACGGTTTAAACCAGTTTATGACAGTTTAAACCAGTTTTTGACGCTTGTCATGTCAAAAACCACTTTTTGACGTCAAAAACCCAACCCTGCTCTCAATACGCCTTCTGTGTCTTTAAAAGTTAATTAAAAACCTATCTGGAAAACGCGGCACGGACCAAGGCGGCGTTGTAAGTTTACGACCTCCTTTGGAAGTGCGCTTAGAGCAATGCCAAGTTTCACCTTTGAACAAGGATTTTGTTTTAGATACACTGCAAAAAGAAACTATTATTACTGCGTTAAATTTAGTTTTATGAAATGTCAAATGAAGTTTAAATATGCACTACTTTTATTGTCAGTGCCGAATTAAGTTCATCATTAACATATTAGGATAAGATTAAAAAAAGACAGAATAGCAATATCTGATATTATTTAGTCTTCATATCTATATGAACTTTTATGGTATACCCATTCACACTTTTCCAGTATATATAGCTATATACAACGCTACGTTGTATAGTTTTTCAAAGTCTTATTATTCTTTTAGCAACGAGTTTTTTAATAATACAGTTAATAATTCACATATTTATTGTACGGAACCTTCAGAGTGCGAGTAGTACTCGCACTTGACCGTTTAATAATTAACTTGTTAGAATTCAGTGTTTAAATTGTTTGTTTATTTGTTTTTTCTATTTCAGTAAATCACTTTCTAACTTATATCGTAGCATCATTAAAATGCATCAAAAATTATTTTTAACCACAGAACATGATAACACGAAATTATTTTATGTATCCCTGTAAACAAAATATGGTACTTTTTGTTTAGTCGGGCGCCAGTGTTATATATACATATAGTAAACGTTTTCTCCTCTATTTATTACCTTCTTAACCTTAGAGAAAAAGGTTTCTTATTTATTTCATTAAATAATACTTGAGATGCTAAAACACTTCTAATACACATTACTAAAATAAGAACTACCTGAGTGACGAACACTTGTTTATTAAGATGACAAACACACTCACAACGAATACCATAACAATAACTTTTGGATATTACACTATTTCACAAAGACATTAAGATGCCGAAGTTATCAAAAACAATCAGGGCGACACACCACTGATTTTCACTCCAACCTCTCACTCCACGATCTCCACGGCCATTGCTCCTGTTCCAGTTCGAAATAGTTCTGCCTTGGCGAGAGTTCACTGTTTGGCGACCGCCAACAACCGTGCTTCGCAAGTATTAAAGTTAATGCGAGCTTTGCACACACACACACATACATATATATATACCCATTCACACTTTTCCAGTAGCTATATATAACCCTACGTTGTATAGTTTTTTACAAAGGCTTACTATTCTTTTAGCAACGAGATTTTTAATAATACAGCTAATAATTCACATATTTATTGTACGGAACCTTCAGAGTGATTCTACCTCTTATATGCATACATATTTGTATATACACATATGTATATATGTGCATACATTGTATATACCAGGTGTCCTAAAAAGGACTGACTGATTTTAAAATTCAATAACTTGTAAACGGTGACAGATATTTAAAAAATTCTTGCAGGAGGGTTATGCGTAAGGTCAAAAGTTTTTTTACAGTGATTTTCGATTTTAGTTTGAATTACAAACAATAGATGGCGCTGCGATCAATAGACGCTAAATTTAGGCTCTATTTTTGGTACTTCGTGGCCCGCATAATACATTTCCATCTCTTTTTTCTGCATGGAACTAGAGAAAGGACCAAAAATCGAGCCTGTATTTAGCGACTATTGCTTACAGCGCCATCTATTGTTTGTAATTCGAACTAAAATCGAAAAACACTGTAATAAAACTTTTGACCTTATGCATAACCCTCCTGCAAGAATTTTTTAAATATCTGTCACCGTTTGGAAGTTATTGGATTTTAAAATCAGTCAGTCCTTTTTAGGACACCCGGTATATGTATATGTATATATAACACTGGTGCCCGGCTAACCGAAAAGTACCCAAAATATAAGTGCTACCTACTTCATTTTCAATAACTGGTCAGGCTGTAGCAAACATCAGTTACACATAAAAGTTACATGGGAATTCGCGTACATTTACGAGAGTTAAGAACAGACAGACAAAATTAATTTATTAACACTTTTCAACTGTGTTGGAAAGCGTTTAAAATAAAACATTCCTTAACTATATTTGGTGAGACAGTTACGAAACAGAAAACCCATTGGACTATAAACGGAAAATATTTTAAAATTTACGTTATCTGATCTTTTCTATATATTAATACATTTATTTATATTAAAATTAATAAACTAAAATAAGCTCTGCCGATTTTTGCTCGCTGTATGATGTCCAGACTCCACATGCTCTTGAAATATGCTAATTTGCCATGTTTTAAAAAGGTTATCTGATTGCAAAAGAATGAATGATATTATCCTAACCGAAGACAATCTTTAGTAATCGAGTTGCCACTCCTTTCATTTTTACTGTGGAATTTTTCGGTTCACAAACCCGCAACTACCAGCATCGGGACAATTGACGGCGTTTTACTGGATCAAATCAATCAATCAATCAATTACGAGATCAATTAGTTATTTGAAAATCAGCTTGTACAAAGTGATTAAGTAAAAGATGGCGATGCCTCATGGAATTTTATCACGTCCAGTAAGATTTTTTTCATTTAATTGCTATAAGAAAATAGTTTTAAATTTGTTGTTTTAAAAATGACGTAATTTTCACCATTAAACGCTTTTTACATATAATAATTTAGTAATTTTAAAGTTTTCATTATTCTTTAAAATTCACGTCTAAATATATCATTGCTTTGAAAAGTGCTTGGAAATATTACTTGGGTTTGTTAAAAACTTGCAACAGTAAAATAAATGGCTGTTTCAAATTATGAAATTTGGGGAAAAAACTTAAAATTTTAGACAAATATTAAAATGATTGGAACGTTAATAGAACAATCTAGTCAAATATACCACTGCAAAAGATGGTTACGTTGTTATGCGCAATTTTTGATCGGATAAAACTTATCTAACATAACTATATTTCCAAATGGAACAATTTTTGTAGGAAATGGGAGAAATTCGAAGCATCAATATTTAAATTCATTTACGGCAGCAGGCCGCTTAAGTACTTTTTTTTCAGTACAGAGGGATGAAACATCTAATCTCAATCAATACATACAAAAAATTGATGAATTAGGCTTGTTTGTATAAATTGTATATCATTTTTTATTTTAATAGGATTTTAATAACAAAGGTTAAAGTCCAAATTTTAGTCCTAGATGTTTAGTCCTAGATGTTCCAAAATGCAAATAGCAGAGATAAAGTGATTGAAACCGAAAAAGAAAAATCTCCAAAGTCATATGAAGGTTTAAACACAATAAGTACTTCAGCTACAGAAAACATCAAAAGAGAATACTCTGGGAATGAAGCCTCTGAAAATAAAGCACTTACTAACAATAGATTCGCCTCAGCTAGGAAATTTATGCAAAGATTATTCAAGTTTCGGGATTCAAAAAAGGGAACAGATGCTGTATATTCCCTCGGCCGCCATCTTGGGTTTTTTCCTTGGCTTGAAAACCACTTTCCGCCAAGTAGTAAATGTCGCCAAGCAGCGATTTATGCGCATGTTAGGCTTAACGGGGTTTCCAGAACAAGCGTTGCCTTATCGATAAGCAACGCCAACAAAAAATCGCCAAGAAATCCAAGATGGCGGCCGAGGGAATATACAGCATCTTAGCGCAAAAAAGTATCAAGGACATTCAAAATTTAATTTTTAATGAGCATTCGTAGGGCCGTTACAGCAAAATATTTGGATAAATATACTTAATTAGTTTTTCTCTTCAGTCAATCAGCGGATGATAAAAATGATTCGATTTAGAGTGTTGTTTGAAGCTTTTCTCTCTTTCGCCAGTTCTCTCTCCCGTCTCTGTCTCTCTCTTTCTCCCTCTTCCAACCTTTCTCACCGATCGCCCTTCCCTTACTTTTTCTATCTTTTCTCCCCCTTCATCCCTCTCTCACTTTGTCCTTTCCTCTAACATTCCTGTTCTCTCAACTCTCTCCTTCCCCTTAGATCCTTCAATCCCACTGCTCCCCTTTCTGCTCTCTGTCAGATCGCCTTCCTCTTTCCTTTTCTTTCTTTTTTTTTTTTTAAGTAGTTAAGTATTTTATAAATAAGTAGTTGAGTTTTAATAGAAAATTACTAGCTGACCCGCCCGGCGTTGCCCGGGCTCATAATAATATTCTTAAATGAATCTGAAATTTTTATCGCAGGTCCGTACAGAGGGGGTCAGATGGAGACGGTGCAAATTACCAGGGCCCGACTGTTGTTCAGATCCAAAGTCGTTTAAAGTCAAAGGTTAAGTTTTTTAATTTTTATATGTCTCATACTTTAAACTTTTTATTCCAAATTAACCGATGAATTTAATTAAAATGTAATGATATTTTCAATAATTTAATTTTTTATTTAAAATCTTTATATGAAAAAGCAATTACAAATACAGCATAAAGTGTAATACTGAAAAAGAAATAATAAAATTGTAAGCAAATATTACTATACAGATTTTTTTAATAAGTACCATCCAGCAAATTTATTTTCTAATAGAGTAAAGCCTGTTTATAATGGAATCCTGAAATAAACGAAAAAAAAAGTTCCAGCTCCCCCCCCCCCCCCCCCAAAAAAATGCTATTATGCTTTGAACAATTTAAATAACCTGCATAAAACGGAATTTATCACTGGTCGTTTTCGTTTCCGTCTAAGCAGGTTTTATTGTAACTTACTTCTGGGGGCGTAATAGTATTCTTAAATGAACCCAGGGGCGGATTTATTAAGTGAGGGGCCCCTCTCGCTGGAACTTTTTGGGGGCCCTTCCATCTTGAAAAATTGGGTATATTTATAATATATACTAATAAAAGAAAATTTCCTCTGTGTGTGTGTATTCGCGATGGCTAGCGAAATCTACCGCACGTACAAAGCGGAAAATTTTTATGAGGGTAGTCCAAGGCCTTTCCTGATACATCTGAAACTCAGAATTCTAAAATATCTACTTATAAACTGACATTCATTAACAATCGCAACGCACTCTCATTAAAAACTCATCTCAGTCAGCGAGAGGGAAAAAGCAAGCCTTATTTACGCATCATGAGAAAATGAACATCGAAAAGAAGTAATTCCGGGGGAAGGGGGGGGGGAGTATTTTTTCATATTAACTTACATCTGTCAAACCGCTTACTAAAGTTACAAACGGAAGACATATTCTAAAAGATCGTACCCTTATGCCTCAAATCCCGTAATCAATTAAAAAAAAAATATCGCGGTTAACCTTTTGAAAAAGAAAATTCAAAGAGGGTCATTTTTTCAAAAAAAAAAAAAAAATGATTTTCTCCCTTATGGCAAAGCCCCTCCAGGGTGTAATTTTAGAGGTACCGACAAACCCAAAATATGTTCTTAAAGATAAAATCTTCTTCTAATCGATGGTGCAATCGGTTTTTAAAAATATGAATTTTAACCCTTTCAAATAACCGACGAACTCGGATCACTTCGCGCCTCAAGGAGACGATATTTTTTGTATGCTAAAAGTAACTAAACATCCGTATGTACAGTCTTTTTAGAGAATCTCAATAGACTAGATTTAGATCACTTACAAAAATTATGAAACGTTCGGACGGGTAGAAATATTTTTTACAAAATAAAATGGTGTGAAATTTTTGGCGAAATCTGTAGAAACGTTAGTGTTTCGTTGCGGTTTTGCCCTAGTAAAAACCTGAGTGTTTCGTCACGGTTTCGCTCGCTTTTGTTAAGCATAGGCTCCAAAAAATCTAATTACGCAGAAAATAAAATACCAAATAGCATATACTTTTAATTAAATATTTTTTCATTTAAAAATATAAATTCAGACAAAATGGAGTTAAAGATATAAAGTCATACAAATTTGAGGTTCATTTAAGAGTCATTAATCACGGGTTCGGGCAATGCCGGGCGGGTCAGCTAGTTTAAAAATAATAGCTATTCAAAACTTAATTGCAATAATTACTAACAAATAAATTAAAATGTAATCAATCGTTAACGATTAATTATACGAAATTCATTTCATATTCAAATTACATCAGATTATTTTACACGAACTTAGATACTGTGGCGGATAAATGTGCTAAAATTGTGTATCTTATTCAAGTTTAATTAAAGCTAAATTCAAGTTTGTATGATTTTATATCTTATGAAAATCGGTACCCCAATGCCTTTGGCGTCATAGAGTTTTCAAATGAACTTAGTTTTTCCGGGGCCCCAATGGCTTCGACAGCGTCGAGTGTGTTCCCAACAAACCTCTTTCCAGTGGCGTAGCGAGGGTGGGGGTCCAAATGCTCTAGATACCAATGATTTTGTAAAGTTCAGTTCGCCTTATCTAATTGGAGAATTTTGTGCTAGTAATCAAGACGAAGAAAACTTTAACTGGTATCTAGAGCATTTGGACCCCCTCCCTGGCTATGCCATTGTCTCTTTCTGAACAAACCTGTGACCTAGGTTGCCACTGTCTGAGGTAGCGTATACTCGAAGTGCTCCGCAAGGCCGAAGACAATCGAAAATAAGTTGAATGACCCAAACCCCGTAGTTATCGGGCTCATAGAACCCGAGATTAGATTATGCTTCCTCTAGTGGTAGAATATGGAACTAAAATCTGTATAACAATCTTAAGCTAAATTGAAGGAACCAATTTTCGATGAAATCGAGCCATAGAAACCGAGAAAAGAATGCGCCGCTAACGTTCGAAAATGGTGGTAACAAAAGTCCAAGATAAACTTTCATAATAAAAAGCCGAGGAAAGAATGTGGAAGGTGCCCCCTCCATCTATAAATTTAACAAAGTCTCTTTAACATTAACCCAATATTTAATTTACGGACCCCCACCTCTCTAAAGTTAATCACTTACCTTTAACAGTAGCGTTATTTTTAATTTACGACTGTAGTGAGTAAACGTAAGTTGATGCCGAAAAGAAGATTATTCGAAAAAGTTGGTAGCAAGGGTATAAGGAAATTTTTTAGTAGTTTATAACGTGGCAGGAGGACCCTAGAACTATATTAAAGAAAATTGCAAGAGAATTGGATCAAGGGCCTCAAGAAGGCGATTAATATTCAAAATTGGTGGTAGCTGAAGCCTGGGAATTTTTTTTTTGTTGTTCATGGAGTAGCTGAAAAAAATAACAAGTTGTTAGAAAAGAAAAAGCTAGTGAATCGGACTATTTTTAAGGGAGTTATAATAGGGGGATCAAAAGGTGCCAAGGTGATAGTTGAGAGCACTGTCCTAAGATGAAAAGGCGATAAAAGGCCCTAGTATTTAGCTCTTTAGATCTCCAATTAGTCGAAATTGAACATAACGTACAAATTAATCATTAGAATAAAAAGTTAAATAAATGCGCTGAAAATAAGGGGAAATACTTAAAAAGGGACCTAAGGCCCCAATAAAAATATGAGGGGTAGGTGGATATCCTAAAAAGTTGTTAGAAAAAAGCTAGTGAATCAGACCATTTTTAAGGTCGCGATAATTAGGGGGCCCAAAAGGGGTCAACTGATAGCTGAGAGCAGGGCCCTGAGATTAAAACATGTTAAAAGGTTCTAGTAGTCACTTTAGATCTTTAATTAGTCGAAATTTACACATAGGGTATAAATTAATCATTTGAATAAAAGTTTAAAGAAATGCGCAAAAAATGGGGAGGGGGGTGCTTAAAAAGGGCCCTAGTGCTCCAATAAAAATATGAGGGTGTTGATGTTGTCCCGGGGACAGGAGTCCAAGACTCAATTTTAAATTTATGCATTGACAGTGACAGAATTAGGGAGTAAAAAATGCGCCCAGTAGCAGAATTTTCCGTGTTAATCTGCAGCAAACCAAAATTTATCTGCGAAACAAGAATACTGGGCCAAGCTTACTATCATAAAAAATTATAGTAGCCCATAAAATAAGTAAAACTTGCATTTGCAAAGAAAATACAAGAAGAAAATACAATAAATCTAGAGACAAAAATTATATTTTAATTTTCTTAGCCCAGAATTTTTTGAAAGTTGTTAGAATTGATCTGCAAGGTATAAAAAAATCTGCAGCACTGCTGCCGTGCTGCACTGTTTCTGCTACAGGGAAAATGCGTGGCGCACAAAAAGTTCAAGGGACTCCGGACTGGGCCCCAGGGAGCCAGGGCCTTCATTAACTAAATGGAAAAGTTCCTTTTAACAAAGATCGGATTAAAAGGGGGCAATTATTAACAATTGAGGGTACAAAAACTTCAAGGGACCCTGTACCACGTCCCAGGGGACCACAATCTTAATTCGACTGTAGTTGGATATAAGAAAATTTTTTAGTAGTTTATAAAGTAGCCGGAGGAGCCAAGAACTATGTAAATGAGAATTGGATTATTTTTAAAGAAGGGCCCCAAGAAAGCCATTAATATTCAAAATGGTGGTAGCTGAAGTCTGAGAAATTTTTTCCTAGTTCATGTAGTAAGTTGGAGGACCTAAGTTGTTAGGGAAAAAAAAGTTAGTGAATACGACCATTTTTAAGGAAGCTATAATAGGAGCTGCAAAAGAGGCCAACTGGTAGTTCAGAGCAGGGATCTTAAATGAAAACATGTTAAAAGGTTACTTTGTGCTTTAGATCTTCCATTAGACGAAATTAAGCATAGGGTATGAATTATTAGAATAAAATTTTTAAGAAATACGCAAAAATGGGGGGAGATGCATTAAAAAGGGGTCTTAGGGCCCCAATAAAAATATGAGAGTTTTGGCCAGGGGACAGGAATCCAAAAATCAACTTTAAAGTTATGCATTGAGAGGGCGACACAATTATGAAGTGAAAAATACATAGCAGACAAAAAGTTCAAGAGTCTCTGGACCGGATACTAGGGGGCCTGGGTCTTAACTGGAATGTAGAATCTGGGGATAAACTAAATTGAAAAAGGGTACCAAAAGCGAATATTGGATTAAAAAGGGAGCGTTATTAACAATTTAGGGCACAGAAACTTCCAGGACTCTGTATCGGTTCCCAGGGAGCCAGGATCTTAACTGAAACGTAGAAAGGGGGATAACCAAATGGCGAAAGGCCCCCCCAAAACGAAGAAAATCGGATAAAAAAGAGGCAAGCTATTAAAAATTTAGGCCATAAAAACTTGAAGAGCTCAGGGGGCCTGGTTCTTCAAAGATTAAAAATCTGACCCTCAGGTACATCAGGAACTGGCTTAGACTATCCTCACCGAAATGTTCAAACTTCTATGTGCGGTAGATTTTGAGAGCCATCGCACACAGTCACACAGAGCGAAACTTTATTTTATTAGTATAGACTAGCAGATCCGCACGGCGTTGCCCGAGTTCCGTAAATAATAACCTTAAACAAAACTCAAGCTTATATAATTTTATATCTTTAGAAATTCTTTTAAATGAACCTAATTTCGGAGGCCCCCCATTGACTAGAGTGTTCCCAACAAACTTATTTCCGAACGAACCTATAACCTGGGGTCCCCGTTATCTAAGGCAACATGTACCGGAAGTGCTTCGCACGTGCCGGAGATAATCAAAAACCAAGTTGATTGAGCCAAACCTCGTAGTAATCAAGCCCAAAGAATGCATCATTAATGTTAGGAAATGTTGGTAACTGAAGTCTAAGGTAAAATTTCATAATACAGGAAGTAGCCGAATTATAATCTAAGTTGAATGAACCAAATCCCGTTGAAATTGGGTCCTTAGAATCTGAGGAAAGAATGCGCCCCCAAGCGGGGGAAAATGCCCCCTCCCTTGTAAATTTCACGAATTACTTTCAACATTAACACGATATTTAATAAACGGATGAAATCCCTTATCTAAAATCACCTTTAAAGTAACGCGATTTTTAATTTACGGCTGTAATTTGTAACCGTAAGTTGATGCTGAAAAGGGAGATTAATGTTTGAAAAAAGTGGTAGCTGAGGTATAAAGACCGGACCCTGGGAACCAGTGTTTTAACTGGAATATAGTTGGGTATAAGAAATTATTTTAGTAGTTTTAAAGTAGCTGGAGGACGCTAAAACTATGCTAAAGAAAATTGTAATAGAATCAGATAGTTTTTAAATAAGCTGCAACAAAGGTCCTGTGATATCGTAACTTCGCCCATGCAGGGGAAATACCAGGCATACTTCTGCCCTTGGGATCTGCTCAACAGGGTATTTCAACTTTTCCAAGAAATAGGGGTGGCTGGACAATGTGTGGGAATTCGTCCCTAAAGTGAAAGTAAAAAGAGACTCAGGCAGAAGCTAGTGTGGAGGCTGATAGTAGACTGGGTGACACTGATGAAGTGAGGTTGTTTTTTTACCAACGGAAGAGATGCGAGTAAAAATCGTTTTACTCAGGTTGGCTATGAGAAGTATAGAACTGTTAATAAAAAGTGAGAGTGTCTACCTATGAATGGTAAAGTTTGTTATTACATTTTTCAAATCTATTTTAGTTATTCTAATAAAAGACTTTGGTAAGAAATATGTACTATTTTTCTACGATCATCTCACAAGAGCATAGTGAACCAAAAAGCTCTGGCCCACTACATCACAGCCCCAAGAAGCAGATTAATATTCAAAATTGGTGGTAGTTGAAGTCGGGGAAATGTTTGTCATTCATGTAGTAGCAGGAGGACTTAAGAAGTTGTTTAAAAAAAGAAGCTAGTGAATCGGACCGTTTTTAAGGGATCTATAACAAAGGGCCCAAAAAGGGTCAACTGATAGTAAAGAGCAGGGCCCTAACATGAAAACTTGTTAAAAGATCTAAGTTCTTAGCACTTTAGATCTTCAATTAGTCACAATTAAGCATAGAATAATATTTTAAAGAAATGCTCAAAAAATTGGGTAAATGTTTAAAAAAGGGCCCTAGGGCCCCAATAAAAATATGAGGGTGTTGATTGAGGAAGAAGAGTCCAAGACTCAACTTTAAAATTATGTACTGAGAAGGTGAGAAAATCAGGGGGTGATAAATTCTTGGCACACAAAAAGTTCAAGGGGCCCTCGATCGGATCCTACGGCAGCCTAGGGGTCCCAGGATCTAAACTGCAATGTAGAAATGCGAGACTAACTAAATGGAAAAAGGATATCAAAAATGAAGATCGGATTAAAAGGAAGCAATTTATTATCTGTTATTTGCACAAAAACTTGAAGGGTCCCTGTATCGAGCCACAAGGTGTCAGGGAGTAGAAAGAGAGCAATTTGGAGAGAGGTCTGAAATCTGGATAGTAGAAAGGCGAGAATAACTAAATGGAGAAAGGTCCCCCAAACGAAGATGATTGGAGAAAAATGGGACAAGTTATTAACAATTTAGTGCATAAAAACTTAAAGGGACCCCGGCCCTTAAAAAATTAAAAATCTGAGCCACAGGTGCATTAAGACCTGTCTTGGACTATCCTCACTTAATTTTCAGACTTCTATGGGAGGTAGATTTTGCTAGCCATTCGCACACAAACAGACTGACAGGGCGAAACTTAGCTTTATTAGTATAGATAATCAGTAACAAAGTAAAAATTCACTTAAAATATCAGCTTTATGAAAACTGCATACCAAATGTGGGGGCCCCGAAATCAGGGGCCTCAGGTTGACGGCCCATGATTTAATTAGTCCCTCAATCTGTATAATTAAATCGTCATAGAATGTCTCTAACAGCGCTTCTTTCGGCTCAGACCCAAGTTTCCTTCGAATCTCACCCTATCCGTCCACAAACGATCATAGTCCTGATAATTCATAAAGGAAAAAGAAAGATAAGGGAAAACTAAAACATTTCTGGGACTAGCAAATGATAGAAAAAATTATATTTGTTACATGAAAATAATATTGTAATATTAACTGAAAAATTTAAAAAACAACACTAAGAAAATCCATTTATCAAAACGTCACATTTCTCTTTCAACTCAAAAGAAGATTTGGGGGCCCCTTGGGATGCGGGGCCCCTCGCGATTGCGACCATCGCGACCCCTTAAATCCGCCCCTGAATGAACCTGAAATTCGTATCGCAGGTCCGTACATTCAAAACTACCTGTCCGTACAAAATTACTTTTTAGGTCATGACAACATTTTGTAAACTTCTTGCTGCTGTTTAATTCGCATTTCCAATACAGTGCTTTGCAGAAATTGCTCGTTTCACCCACAGTTATGCATGCCTCGGAACGTTTAAATCAGTAATTTGGATTTCAGAAGCAACGCGTGCGTGCTACAGTTATTAAACCTATTTTGCCGATCGCTTAACGGCGTTCTCGATCAACTCTATTTGGATTTCGAATCTATTTCGATTCGACTCGAATTAGGCTTCTTCTTCAATTTCAAGCATTCACCGAGATTTTTTACGGGCATTTCAAATGATATTTTGAGGCTACATAATTGCAGCGAAAGATATTGTGCCGAAAAAGCGAAACGTAAACAAACCCGATCGCCCTAAATCCTGCCAAGGTCTCTTACACAATAACCAATCCGATGCGTTTCTCGGGCGTTGCCATTAAACAATAACAAATAATCGCGATTTCTGTGCCACGTACGTTAGCGTAATATATATATAGATCGTAGTCAAGTGACTAAAAAAGAGAAGGTGAGATGTCGGATGGTAGAAAGTTGGAAAGAGAAGATATGAGAGGAAAGAATTTGCTTGAGTGAACGAGAGTGAAGGAATAGAGGCAGGTGGAGAAAAAGAAAAGGCTGAAAGGAGAGCAAAGGGGGCAACAGATGGTAGGAGAAGTGGGAAAAGGCGAAAGGCAGAAAAAGTGTCGGAAAGAGAGGGGGGGGGGGGGCAAGTACAGAGCTAGCTACAAAGAAAGAGACTTCACTCGTCGCTCAAAATTCCTTATAATTTCAAATGAAGCTGATTGCTTGAAGAAAGAAACGAAAATCTATCCTGGGAGCAATTTATCCCCATTATTCATTATTGAAGCGTCTAATTTAAAACATGCATATTTCAGCATTTTTTTTAAGGATACAAAAAAAAAATAAAAAAAAGAAAGAAAGAAAAGAAAAGAAAAGAAAGAAAGAATGACGCTCTTTTAAGAAAGATCTTGTATATGAATTATCAAACTCAGAAACGTCAAATGAAATATGGCCTATATCAAGCATCATTGAAGATTTTAAAAAAATTCATAATATTCATACAGCGGTAAAAACAGTTATGATTCGAATTAATGAAGCCAAATTGAAAATTTTTGCAGATAGAAGTATTATGTTTTATATATTTAAAATAACCATATTAATACTTTTCTGTGATATAGACTAATGAAATCATTCTGACAATCCATAATAAAAAAATAACAAATGTTCTTATTGCATCTTTTTTATACCTAAGCGATTTTCAATTAAAATATATTGTTTTTCAAAAAATGGTTTTGAATATATATATATATATATATATAATTAAATTAGAACAGTGAATATGGAAATTTACGAATAGCGCGTTATTTTTCGTTAATTGGGAGAAAAAATTTTGGAGAACGTAAAATTTAGGTCAAAAATTAGAAAATCATCGAAAGCACCAAAATCGCCCATAAAAATTTCTCCTCAATTTATTCAACAATCCTAGTTTATTAAATTATTTCCTGTCTTAAACAATATTTGATTAATTCCGTTTACTTAAATCCATTTCTATTTAAAAAGCGTGTTTTAATATTTATTTCTTTTAAAAATCTTTGAAAAAAAACAAAAAAAAAACACACCCCGTTATCATTTTAACTGAAGACCTTTTTATTTCTCAATCTTAAATAGCCGATATTTAATCTATCAAAGTCATCTGTTTTACACCATTATTTAGGTAGCTTTCATTACAAAAAGCTACCTATTGCAGCCGTTCGGAGGAAAGCGATTTAAAAAAAAATTGGTATATTTTCATCGATCATGACCCCCAGACCCCGAAACCACCCTCCGTTCAAAATTGATATATATATATATATATATATATCTGACCTATGTCACACTGTAACACTCGTAATTATGAACCGATTTCGTGTAATTCGGTATGTACATAGTACATACAAATGTCTCGACCGAGTTCGTTGGCCAGCTTCATCCGCCGTTTTGTTTCAAAATGGCGGCCATTTAAAATTTTTAAAAAAATTTAAAATTTGAAATGTGGTACCAAAAAATTAAAAATGGAAAAATATTATTTTCTTATGTATTTGACCTTTATACAAAGATTCCGGAGCAGTTTTTGTTTCGTCTATATCTTAAAAAATGGCTGAGTTATAGCATTTTGAATTTCTAGCGTGGCTGACATTTTGAAACGTCCTGAATTTTGTCACGCGATACAAGGCGTATTTAAGAACCGATTTCGATGTAATTCGGTGTGTACATAGTGCATACCAATGTCTCGACCGAGTTCGTTGGCCAGCTTCATCCGCCATTTTGTTTCAAAATGGCGGCCATTTAAAATTTTTTAAAAAATTTTAAATTTGAAATATGGTACCAAAAAATTGAAAATGGAAAAATATTTTTTTCTTATGTATTTGACCTTTATACAAAGATTTCGGAGCAGTTTTTGTTTCGTCTATATCTTAAAAAATGGCTGAGTTGCAGCATTTTGAATTTCTAGCGTGGCTGACATTTTGAAACTTCCTGAATTTTGTCACGCGATAAAAGGCGTATTTATGAACCGATTTGGATGTAACTTCGTTTATACATAGTACATACTAATGTCTCGACCGAGTTCGTTGGCCAGCTTCATCCGCCATCTTCTTTCCAAATGGCGGCCATTTAAAAAAATTAAAATGAGATACCAAAAAATTGGAAAATGAAAAAGATTTTTTTCGTATGTGTTTGACCTTAATACAAAGATTCCGGAACAGTTTTTGTTTCGTCTATATCTAAAAAAATGGCTGAGTAATAGCATTTTGAATTTCTATTTTGGCTGACATTTTAAAACGACCTGATTTTTGTCACGCTATAACAGGCGTATTTATGAACCGATTTGGATGTAACTTGGTCTGTACATAGTACATACCAATGTCTCGACCGAGTTCGTTGGCCAGCTTCATTCGCCATCTCGTTTCAAAAGGGTTGCCATTTAAAAAAATTAAATCTAAAATTTAAAATGAGGTATTAAAAAATTGGAAAATGAAAAAGATTTTTTTTTATGTGTTTGGCCTTGATACAAAGATTCCGGAACAGTTTTTGTTTCTGAAAATTTGTTCTTTTGTTTATATTTTAAAAAATGGTTGAATTACAGCCCTTTGAATTTCTAGCATGGCTAACATTTTGAAACGATCTTGTATTTGTCACGCGATAACACACGTATTCGCCTATTTCGATGTAAGAAGGCATGTGGATAGTATACATCAATACATCGACCAAGTTCGCTGGCCAGATTCATCAGCCATCTTGTTTCAAAATGGCGGCCATTAAATTAAGAAAAATATATATATTTAAAGTGAGGTGCAAAAAAATTAGAAATTGAAAAAGGTTTCTTTCTTAAGTATTTGACCTTGATATAAGTATTCAGGAGCATTTTTTGTTTGTCTTTACCTTAAAAAATGGCTCGGATATAGCAGTTTCAATTTCTATTGTGGGTGACATTTTGAAAAATCTGATTTTTTGCATGCGACAGCACTCGTATATATCAACCGATTCCGATGTGAGTGAGCATGTGCACAGCAATTACTAAGGTCTCGACCAAGTTCACTGGTTAGCCTCATCCACCATGTTGTCTTAAAGTGGCTGGCACTTTAAGAAACCGCCGAATTTGGCAGCCTTTTATAAGTTTATAAGTAAGCAGCCTATCATAAGTTACTTTAAATAAAAGCAGCTTGGATAAAGCTGACTAATTTCGCGAAATTCTCATTCATAATGATTTAGTATTGGTAAAAATTAGCATTGAATCTCCTATATTCGGTTTCCACTAAATTGGCCTTCGTGTGTTTGAATAATATAAGTTGGCTTTTTTAAAATAAGGAATTTGAAAGCTACCTCTTCCTCCCGGCACTGGCCGGAAGGACTTTTTTTTCTTAATTTAAAATTTATTTAAATGATGATGTAAATTTGAGGTATATATTTAACTTATTATTCAGGTATAATGTTGTACATTAATTTATACATTTTTTAAATTTAACAATCATACACAGATTTTTATTTTATTTATATATATATATATATATTTATTTAGTGTTAAAAAATTGCAATTTATATTAACTTAATCCACAAATTGTTATTATTCTTATATATATATATAATTGAAGAGCTAAGTGGAAGAACATGTTAAGTAACAAAAATTACATTTCAAGAAATTTGAGGTGAAAGTTTTTGCTGTTAATTTTAATGATTTATTTTCTGTTTGATACCATGTGTTTAAAATATTAACAGGTATGGTACTAAACTCTCTCAGAAAAACTTATTCATATTTAATTTTCAAATATTAAAAATTATTAATATTATTAACATTATTAAATATTAATGAATAGTGTCTTAAATCTTCAAGACTAAATAGAATCTTAGTATTTTAGCTTCACCGTGTGATAGGATACCTCATAACGCTTTCATCCAAAAGATAATTTTTTTTTTTTTTTTTTTTTTTTTAGAAAATGTAGCATAACATGTTCATCCACTCAGCTTTTCAATTAAGGATGTAGTTTATGGAACTTAAGGTAAATTTGGGCTTGATGAGTCTGCCATGGTTCCACTAATATTTGCATTATTCAAACTTTACTGCATTTTCAATTCCATGCTACTCTGTTATGCTGATAAGTTTTTTAAATTTATAATGAATAAACCTTGATTTTTATTTGCATAACACTTAACTTATAATTCATAATTGATAATGATCATTTTTAGTACTTAACTTAAAATATCATCAATAGATGTGCAGCACTAAAATTAATTTACATTCCTTCATATCTATTTTAAAATTCTACAGATGGCAGTACTACAAATTTCGCCAAATAATTTATATTCCATTTAATACCTGTATTTTTTTTCAATGCTATTTTTAATAAATGATCTCTAAATTCTTTTAATTAGCATATAAAACAATTTATTATGTTTTGTTTTATCATAATAATATATTTAATGATTATTCTATTATTATTATTATTATTCATTTTTCCCTCCATCATTCGCTAATTTTAAACTGTCAATTTTCGCTATTAATTGTAACTGTTTCTTATACCACGTGAAAAGGTATTTTCAATGTAAGTTTTGACGATTGTTTATGTGGATAATCAGCAATTTTTGCTCTGTTTCGTGATAAATTCTTATCATTTCTATACAGGGTATACCTAAACTCTTAGGCAAAATTTTAAGAGGTGATAGTACACATCAAGACAAACAATATTAAATAGGAATCTAATATTAAATAGAAATAGGTCCCAAACGTCTTCCGAAAGAGATAGGTGCCATTAAAGTTTAGGGTCCGGAATTTCAAATGATTATAAAAAACGGAAAATTTGGTCGATTCGTTTGCGGTTTTCGCTAACACTATTCTTTATGTCAGTATTTTCTTGAAAATAAATTTTAAAGTTAAAGTTCAAAAAATGCCGATAGAGAGCGCCTTACACTTTGGAGTAACGAATAACTATTTTTTACGGTTATTATTTGTATTTCATTGAATGCTTTCAAAAGCTGAGACTTAAATTTTGAGCTCAAAATCTGAATCGTTGGGAGTGGCTAAGTAGCGGAAACTGAACCGTGTTCAAGGAGGGGGGGGGGGGGGGGGAGGGGTGTTCAAGTTTCAACTCCTGAACACAGTTCAGTTTGCGCTTCCTAACCTCTCCCAACGATTCAGATTTTGGGCTCAAAATATAAGTTTAAGTATACTTTTGAAAGTATTCAATGAAATACAAGAAAATAACGGTAAAAAATAGTTGTCCGTTTCTCCAAAGTCTAAAGCGCCCTCTATCGACATTTTTTGAACTTTATCTTTAGAATTTATTTCCAAGAAAATATTGACATAAAGAATAGTTTTAGCGAAAACCGCAAACAAATTGACCAAGTTTTCCGTTTTTCATAATCATTTGAAATTTTGGACCCTAAACTTTAATGGCGCCTATCTCCTTCGGAATTTGGGACCTTTAGTTTCCTATTTAATATTGTATGTCTTGATGTGTACTATCAGCCCTTAAAGTTTTGCCCAAGAGTTTAGATACACCCTGTATATTAAAACTAAGTTTTTCACTTACATGTTCTTTTTTTAATATTTGATATATCTGGCTTGTCTATGTCTTGTCTTGGATACGGTTGATTGGGTAATTAGATAAATAGGTTTTAAAGCATTGCTTCTAGTTTCTCTTTCAGAAATCAACTGTACTTTACTTACGATGTCGAAATATTGCCCCTGAAGACGAGTTTCTCATCATAAGTTTCATCTTTATTCATGTGTCGTTATCTTTTTTGCATTCCTTATGTGATTTTTCTTATTGAATTTATATTTTTTCCACTTTAATATACTGTATTTTAGATAGTACTAATGGTACTATCAATTATTTCGATTTTCCTGGTCATTTTTCACTTGATAAAACGTTTTAATTACAAAAAGTTTGACTATATATGTCAAATATTTCTATTTTCCAATGTTTTTTATGCATTCAACTTCCTGTTCATATTAATCTTTTTTCCAAATTAAAAATTTATAATGTGTGAATCTTGTTTAAAAATTCATTTATTAAAGTTTAGATCTTGTCTTAAATCTTCATTTATAATTACTTCATTTAATATTTGTAGTTCCAAATTCAAAATTTATAATGTTTAAATCTTGTCTTAAAACTTAATTTATAATTTATATATTTAATAGATGATAAATTATAACATTTTATAATGGTTATACATAGACAGATAAAGATTTGAAATGGGAGTGTTTTTATGGTCCAAGGGTCATGATCGGCGTAGATCTGCAAAATTTTTCAGAAATTCGAACATAGGGGAGAATGTAATACCTAGTATTTCTTACGAAATCTACTTAAAAGGAAGATTTTTATTGACATTAGTTTGTTTTTGTCTTATCAAACTAACGTCATTTTCCACATCCCACTGAACTATGCAGAGTACGATGACAATGTCTTCTTTTACAAAATTTTCTTGACAAATGACTTATTAATTGCTACAATTGTTATTTTTGAACTGCATTTGTATTACACTATTCTAACAACGCTGTTAATTAATGTTGAAGTCACATATTTGTGGTAAAAATTGCTTAACAAAGAAAACTTTTGAAGAAAATTGGAAAGATAAAACTGAAAAAAATTCTTGAAATTATAAAAGTTAGACTTTTTTTAAATAAAGGGGAAAATCTTTGTATGGGGTATATAATACTTCACTCACGCAAAAACACCCGCTCACTAATGTCAATCCTATGGAAGAAAGTTTTTACCAATATCTCGTTTGCATTTCAATATTTTTAAATAATTATTTTTGCATTGAATAGCTGACATGTGGTCGATCCCTACAAAAGTCGTTTTTTACTAAAAGAAAACCTGTACAATAACTTATTATTTGTAATTAAAATTAACGTCTGATACTTTCAAATTTATTCTTCCAAAATGAAGCATGTAAACAAGTTGTGGATCGGAAGATTTTGCTTTCGGAGGAGAAATATTCATATTCCATAATTTTTTTTTAAAATGTGAAATGACAGCAAAAAAGTTTCTAAGAGCTAAATAAACAATGATATTAATCGGAAAGGAAAATCCCACCAATCAATGCATCCACATGGGTGAAAAAAAGACTCCATTACGAGACTGGAAAGAAATTTTATTAAAGGATTTATAATTGTGACAGATTTTTCTTACATTGTAAAAATAAAAATGGAAAAATGTTAAAATCAACTCATCATACTATCAGGAGAACTAGTTACGTCCGATATTTACAAAATGAATAAAATTTCTTTACCCAAAACGATCTTCATTGTGCTAAGGCCACCAGCCATACCTCTAAATCTACAACTATTATTTAGAGGAAAAAGAAAAGCGAAATGAAACCGGAATTGAGGATTCTCCGTTGAAATCATCCCACCCAAGTACCCCGATGTGCCTCCTAAGGATTACTGAGTATTTGGACTTTTAAAACAAGATGGACTCTTGGAAGACCATGGTCGAGAAGTCAAACAAAAACAATGATATTTTACAAAAAGCACTTTTATTTTCGAATGGTTCTTTTATAGATGGTTCAGTTTAAGCAAGTTTTACTGTATTTATTTTTCGTAAGAAACAAATTTTTAAAAGATATTATCCTCACAAAAATATTTCAGAACCCCCCCCCCCCTCTTTGACATTACTTGCTAGTTACGGCCTTGCTTTGGGGTCGATAAAATGAATACCAAGCTTGCTTGGAAATTAAACACTGAGGGTATCGCGTTAGACTGACCACCTGACCGGGACATACAGGGTCTGTCCGAGAAGTAATGAGAAGAATTTTTCGCGCCAAGCAGAAGGCCAACAGGACGGAGTTTGTGAGTGGTATGGGTGGTGGCGGCTGTCCGCTACAGAGTCTGGTGGAAATTAGTTGGCCTTGAGCCTTTGCAATGCACGGATCGCTCGTGAAGCAGACAAGTTTGAAAGTGGTGTTAGGTTTTCAGAATGCAGCGGGGTGTCGAGCAGCAATACGAGATAAAGTTTTGTGTAAAACTAAACAAGTCGACTACGACTATTGAGATGCTTACCATTTTACAAGAAACCTAAGGGAAGGATTCTTTGTCCAAGGCTCAAGTGTTTAGGTAGCTCAAAGCCTTCAAAGATGAAAGAGAGGACGTTCAAGATGAACCACGCACTGGTGTCCATCAAATTCTCGAGCTTCAGACAATGTGACTAAAATTAAAGTGCTTTCGGACTCTGATCGTCGGATGAGTCTCTGAATGATTGCGGAGACCTTGGGACTTACAAAATCTACTGTTCATCAAATCATCACGGAAGAACTTCAAATGCGGAAAATTGTGTCAAACTGGTTCCAACACATCTAGGCCATGGGACGAAGCATCAAAAAGTGGCTAAAAACAGTTTTCGTTTGACCAACTCCGGCAACTAAGAAATTTTGCATATAGTACTTATTAACTGAAAAATGCAAAGTTCAGCAAAAATATTTGCACATTAATTTTTTATACCAATTTAAAGTGGTATCATAAAGCTGACATTATAAAGCGTTCAGCGTTTTTGGCTAGTATAATCACTTTTAAATAAGAATGAAAATAAAATTTATTGAATTGCCACCATTTACTAATAAATATTAAATACTGGCAATAAAATATTATCTTTAATATTAGTATTATATTCAATATTTGGTGTTTAAGAAGTTGATTATTTCTTAATATATTTTACATGAATGTAGCTTAAATAATAGGTTAAATAAAACTTGAAAGTAAAAAAAATAGAATTAAAATACTCTATTTTTTCATAATGTATGTTTTAACACCTAATGAAGTAATAAATATAAAATTTAAGGATTTGCCTTCACATGTCGACACCTATATCAACTGCTGAAAAAAGAGCAATTTTGACTCTTAAACTTGACATTCCCTTTAACTATTAAACTTTTGAGGTAAAAACTTCTAATACAACTAATAATTTTTTTCGAATACTTCTAATTAAAAAATAAAAGGTTTAAACAACACAGGGCTCTTTTTAACAAAATTAAGTAACATAATAACAGTAAAGAGACTTTGATATAATGCACTTACCTCTTAATAAAATGCTTAAGAAGTTAGAAGAAAAATTAGACAAACAGTATATACTAGATTAATTTTCACACAATTATTGTAATTGGTAAACAAATCATATTAGATGTAAATTTCCAATTGGGTGAAAAATGTCCGGACCAGGATTCGAACCCGGGACCTCCTGGCTGAAGACGCCATCTGAGCTAACCCGGACGATTCTGGTCGAACTTTTTCACCCAGCTAACCTTGAAGATTACAGCATCTGGTCTGAAACCTGGTTCAGCTCAACAGAATAAATCTCAGGTAATGGAACTCCAGAAATCGCTGAATACGAAATTACACTAGATTAATTTTCACACAATTATTCTAATTGGTAAACAAATCATATTAGATGTAAATTTCCAACTGGGCGAAAAATGTCCGGACCAGGATTCGAACAGTATATAAATGAATAAATCTATATATGCGCATTTTAAGCAACTAACATTTGAAATATTAATATATAAATGATTTTAGAAAATTGGAAATGCTTAGATACTTGTTTTAAATAAAAACTTTATGGATATTTTATGTATAATTCATTTTGGTACATTTTTTAGAAAAAAATCATCTTTATTATGCAAACTATCAATATCTTCTATTTCTATGTCTGAATTAATTCAAAAGTACCACTGCAAAATTCATTTTGTTCATTGAAATTTTCACAATTAGTACATGAACATAATTCGGAGAAAGAAATTACATTTTATTTGCAAGAGCATTTACTTGATAAACAAGCGGTCTTTTGGCACATGCACAAAATGCTTTTTAGTGAACTATCTGGCACACAAGGAATTGTGTTCCAACAAATGCTTATATTTTCCCCATCAAAGATTCATCCATGTTCAGCAGTATTAGAGACACTCATTATGTTCTGGAAACACTGACGATGAATGCATGCTTGATAGTTTGCCCATATGGCTCGCTCATGATTTGGTGGTAAAGCAACATCAATTTTAAACTTCAGTTTGAACAATGTGTATCTTGCATCATTTACTGAAGTTTTAGTAGATTGGCCATAAATTTCGCAAATAAATAGTTCAAGAGTTTGAATAAGAGCACTTGATAAAGTCCAAGAAGTTCCTAACTCTTTAAATACATCAATATATAAACAATTTTACTTTTCATTATATTCAATGTTTTAATTTTGCCCTTTCCTTTAAAGGTACTACAGCTGTCGCAACCTGTAAAAATGTGAAGGTCTATTAAACTATCACAAATATCTGGACCTAAAATAGTAGCGATAGATGAAACATTATGAAATTCTAAATTACTCGCAGTACCCAGAAGCAAATATAATTCTGTTGTTAAAAATCTACACATACAAAGTGAAAGGATGAAAACATATGTGTCCGAACTTTTAATAATAACATGTTTGAAACATATCGAAGCATTTTCTGCATGTAACAGCATTCTTGTATCTGCTTCCTCGTAATCAGAATGCAATTCGGGTATATCTCTTACTATCAGATGACTTTCTTCACCGCTTATCATATGACATTTTACTCCATGTGTAACAATTAGCGATACACTTTTCTGCGTTGTGGGATCTACTGAGGACCATTCCTTAAAAAGAAATTCAACGAAAGCTGCCTTAATTGACCCATTTGCTAGAAATTTAAAACTGATTAGGAATTTTTGCGCTGAACTTCCTATTTTAATAAGTTTTACCTCCTGCAGCCCTCCTTTGTCGCTCGCTTCATTTAATGCTGATAACAGGATAAGTGTCAGTTACAAAGTGAATTACTTTAGATTTGTAGCTAACATCCATATTAATAATATATTTTAGTACTTGTAAAGCAAGATCTCCAAAGGTATTTGGAATATTCTGCATTTGTTGCAAAACTCCCGTACCGTCCAAAATCAAGGCATTATTTTCAAGGATCTCGCTTGGAATTTGATACAGATCCACTGATTTCAGCACAGAATGCATCAATGCTGCCTTATTTGTTTTTATGATAGAACCATCAGGGTTTGCTATAGATTGGGGATATGCAGTTAAATTACGACATTGCATCTTTTTTATCAGGTGATGATGCTTGCCCCATTACAATTATGCGAGCAAGAATGTTGCTAGCATCTTTCAAGATCCCAGTTTCCAATTTAGTTTTCAGATTAAGCTGCCTGTTAGTATCAGGAAAGGTTAGCAACTTTTTTGAGCAAATTTTGAATAAATGTTTGTTACTTAATGTTATGTTAAAACACTGAGAAAAATGACACTTTCAAATCTGAGTAAATCCATGTTTTCATTTTGTTATGAAACTTTGTTTCAAATAGGAGGACCCAATGTTTTCAATTCTGAAATACCAGAAAAACTCAGTTTCAAACAAAATTACTTCTCATTCGTTAAATGTAGTAAATTTTACAAGGGTAGTTTAATTTATTCATATTATATCATTTGTTATGATTTCGAACGAAACGTTCCGTTCAGTAATAATTTATAACATGAAATGTGGGGAACTACATTTTTATTGTGTTCGCGGAAGAACATTCAAAAGCCGTTATAATATAATCTCGAAAGCGTAAATTTTATTCTTCAACCTTCGAAATCAAAGAATGGATCAGTTTGTAAAGGAAAGACTTCGCAGGGCGAATTTGATAACCATCAACAATATATAAGTACAAACATCATGTAAAATCGTGAATAATCATCATGGATAAAGCGTTATGTGCTCATAATCAGGCATGAAAGTGGGAAATAGGAAAAAAGATGGAAAATTTTTTCCATCTATACAAAAAGGCCAAACTCGTATAATTTGGACACATTTGAACAGTTATTCATACAATAAAATGAAATATAACTGTACATATGAATGATATTTTCTTTTTGTAACTTAGAAAGTATTAAAATAAATAAATAACAATAAATGTAAAAATTTATTAAATCAAAAAAGAAAATTCGAAACAGTATGCTAAAAGTATAAATCCATCCAAATGTATCTGATGAACTTATGTGAAGTACAGAGATTAATTTTTCAAAATAAATGAATTATTTTGAATGATTTGAATGTTTAAGACTTCACTTAAAAAAAAAAAAAAAATCTCTATACTAAATATATGCACGCCAAATTGATCTTTACACCAGAAATACATTTCCAAAAATGCATCATTGAAATTACCCAGAAGTGTTTTACAAATAGAATAATGGAAATTTCCTTTCCCTAGTTAAAAAACTTAATTTATATGACTTTCAGATGCTTATAATAAAAGCTCGCCTTTGATTTGATAGCACAGCAATTCAGAAACAAACTTCAAAGATTTGAGTAGACAAAATGTCTAATTATTAAGTTTACAAGACCCCCCCCCCCCCATATGCATCTAATATTTTCTTTGCATTTTTGCACATGGTTCATACACTCAAGAACAAATAAAATTCAAGCACTTTTCAAGGATTATTCCAGCACTATTCAAGGACTGTTTAGATATATGCATTAAAATTGCATAGAATAACACATAAGAAAAATAGCCACCCCATTGATTATCTATTTCAAAGAAATCTTATTAAATCTTTTAATTTTTATAACAGGAATTTTCAAGACATTATTAGAGAATTTTTAAAGAATAATGTGTTTTAACTTAGTAAGTTACCGTGGGAAGAAATTTCATATATAATAAAAAGTTAAGAAAACAGAGCTTGAGTTTTTTTTCTTTAAGTGCAAAAAAAAAAAAAAAAAAATGAAAGGTATGGTATGACTACAAGAATAGAAAACAGGAGTAAACCAGTTAAATTTTAGGAATTCTGAACACTCAACATGAGTCAAATATTAGCATTTCTGACGTTGTGAACAATTTTTTACAAATTACTTTTTAGCTCACAGGCTATCAAAGCCTGCAGAGCTAATGTGCCCACCCGTTCTGTATGTATGTACGTACGTACGTATGCTTGTACGTACGTAACGTGATAACTCTTGATAGAAACATCCGATTTGCTTCAAATTGTTTTTCTAGGTTCATTCTGATAAGGCGCTTCCCTGATTAGTTTTGAGGGTTCATTGGTTAAGTATAAAGGGAGGAAAGAGGGGGTAGTCCCCCCCCCTTAATTTAGATAAATGCATTTTTCATGCAGAGTTATTCGATTTGCTCCAAATTTGGTATACCGGTTTATTATGTTAAGGAGATTCCCTGATTAAATTTGGAGGTACATTAGTTAAGAATAAAGGGGGGCTACCTCCCCTTCATTTAGAAAAATGGGTTTTTCATGCAGAATTATTCAACTTGCTCCAAATTTGGTATACTGGTTTATTATGTTAAGAAGCTGCCTTGATTAGATTTGGAGGTTCACTAGTTAAGTATAAAGGGGGAAAAGGGGGGCTACACACCCCCTGCCCCCTTAATTTAGATAAATGGGTTTTTCATACAGAATTATTCGATTTGCTTCAAATTTGTTATACCGGTTTATTCTGGTATGGCGCTTCCTTCATTAGATTTGGAGGTACATTGGTTAAGTATAAAAGGGGGAAAGGGGAACAAGTCCCCTCCTCTTAATTTAGATAAAGGATTTTCATGCGGAATTATCCAATTTAATTTAATTTTTTTTTCTATGTTCATTCTGATAAGGAGCTTTCTTGATTAGATTTGGAGGTTCGTTAGTTAAGTCTAAAGGGGGAAAAGGGGGTTGCCCCCCCCCGCCCTAATTTAGCGATATGGTTTTTCCATGCAGAATTATCTGATTTGATTCAAATTTGGTATACAGGTTTATTATGTTAAGGAGCTTCCCTTATTAGATTTGGAGGTTCATTGGCTAAGTATAAGGGGGGGAAACGGGGGCTAAGCCACTTTCATTTGTTTTTTGAGGGGCATTATTCTTTGAAATAAGAATATTATATACAATTAGTGTGAATAGCCTGTGAGCTCAATGCTATCAGTTTAACTGGGCACTTTTCTTTTTTATTAATAAATATTCTCTGAATTCTCAAACCTTACAGCATTTGCAATTATCCATATGGGAATAATTGAAAAAAAGGTTAGATAATTTGCTTTTACTTTTTAAATACAAAAGATTTTTTTTTTTTAAATGGATTTATAAAAAGGAATTTTTTTTTTTTTTTTTTTTTTTTTTTTTTTTTTTTATCAGTTACACAGTGAAAAAATTGGAATTAATATAATTTGGTGAAGTTTTAACTGATTGACAACATTCATGATTTTTATGAATGACAAATTTTTTTTCTTCATGACCGATTGACTAGGACCCGAGGGGGGGGGGGGGACAACAAGATATGAAATTGGCATATGACTGACGAATTTTGCGATTTTTTTCGACAAATTGACGAAATGTGCATCTTTTATCGATGACCAATGGACAAATTTTGTGGTATTTTTCCCCGGCGAATTGCTAAAATTTGCAATTTTTTTAAATAACAGATTGAACAAATTCGTCATTTTTTTTCACCGTATACTTGACGAAATTTTCAAGGGTGAATGTGACTTTAAAAAAAAAATTCTAAAATTCACAGCAAATTTTCTGAAAGATTACAGCAGAGAGGGGAAGGGGTAAATCCCCTCCCGGCACTGGCTATGCATTTTTTTCGAGGTCTTTTCGCGATCTTTCGACGAAATTTGCCACTTTTTCGCGATCTTTCGACGAAATATGTCGTTTTCTCGCGATCTTTCGACGAAATTTGTCTTTTTTCGCGATCTTTTGACGAAATTTGCCTTTTTTCGCGATCTTTAGACGAAATTTGCCGTTTTCTCGCGATCTTTAGACGAAATTTGCCGTTTTCTCGCGATCATTTGACAAAATTTTCGGTTTTATTTGCGATCTTTCAACGAAATTTACGGTTTTTTTCGCATTTCTTTGACGAAATTTGCGTTTTTTCCACGATTCTTTGACGAAATTTGCGTTTTTTTTCGCGATCCTTTGGCGAAATTAGCAATTTTTCTGAAAACGATTAGCAAAATTAATTTTTTTCGACGACCATTTGTCGAAATTCGCGACTTTTTATGGCCGAATTTTCGGATTGGTGACCGATTTTTTTAAATTTTCCGAAATGAATGCCTTAAATTTTCGGAAAATTCGGAACAGAATCACCCCTACGCAAACTTTTGGAGAAATTCGCTATTTTCTGTAATCGTTTGTCGAAATTTGTGTTTTTTTTCACGATCCTTTGTCGAAATTTGGCGGGGTTTTTTGCGCGATCCTTTGATGAACACGCGTATTTTAGCGATCTTTTAATGCAATTTGCGTTTTTTCCGCGATCCTCTGACGTAATTTGCGTTTTATTCGAGATCTTTTGTCGAAATTCGGGTTATTTTTCTAGTCTTTGACGAAATACGCGCTTTTTTCCGCGACCTTTCGACGAAATTCGCGTTTTTCCGCGCTCTTTTGACGAAATTCGCATTTTTTAAGCGACCCTTTGGCGAAATTACCGATTTTTTCATGCGAACGATTGTTGAAATTGATATTTTTCGACAACCATTTGTCGAAGTTCGCGATATTTTCAAGCACTTTTCATTCCTTGAAAATGACTACTTTTTTCCCAGCACTTTTCATTCCTTGAAAATGAATACTTTTTTTTCCAGCACTTTTTCTATTTTTTCCAAAGCGTACGAACCATGTTGCATCAATCCGGAGAATGTCCAAATTTGCCTTTAAAAAGGTGGAATTCCTCCTTTAGGAGGAACTCTTTCATGCCTGGCTCATATTTGAGTATGTTCATGTTTTCAGAAATGAGCATATACATGTTTCAAACTTGAGTAATTTTGTTTCGGAGCCATTTTGACTATGCGACATACTCGGATTTGAGTATTTTTTTACTCAGTTTTGAAAATGTCGTTTTTAGAGTGAAAAAACCTTGTGTTATTTAAACCTTTTATTTTTTAATTAGAAGTATTTAAAAAAAAAATGTTAGTTGTGTTAGAAATGTTTTTACCTCAAAAGCTTAATAGTTAAAGGGAATGTCAAGTTTAAGAGCCAGAATTGCTCTTTCCAGCAGTTGATATAGCTGTCGACATATGATGGCAAATCCTTAAATTTTATATTTAGTACTTTATTAGGTGTTAAAACATATATTTTGAAAGAATAGAGTATTTTAATTCTATTATTTTTACTTTCAAGTTTCCTTTAACCTATTATATAAGCTACATTCGTGTAAAATATATTCAGAAATATCCAACTTCTCTGCTTCCAATATCCAAATTCCTATCTGCCGTTTAAGAAGATATTATATACTAATATTAAAGATATGTATACAATATACTAATATTAAAGATATTTTATTGCCAGTATTTAATATTCATTAGTAAATGATGACAATTCAATAAAATTTATCTTCATTCTTATTTAAAAGTGATTATACTAGCCAAAAACACTGAACATTAGCTTTATAATGTCAGCTTTAGGGTAATACTTTAAATTGGTATAAAAAAATTAATGTACAAATATTTTTTGGTGAACTTAGCGTTTTTTAGTTAACAAGTACTGTATAATTGTATTATATCGGTGGGGGGGGGGGGTAATACCCCCTTAATTTAGATAAATGGGTTTTTCTATCCGATTCGCTTCAAATTTGGTATACTGGTTTATTCTGATAAAGCAATTCCCTGATGAGATTTGGAGGTTCATTATATCGTTCAGTATAAAGATGTAAATGGGGGGGGGGGGGGGGTAATCCCCCTTAACTTAGATAAGTGGGTTTTTCATGCAGAATTATCAGATTTGCTTCAATTTTGGTATGCCGGTTAATTCTGATAAGGTGCTTCTCCGATTAGAATTGGAGGTTCATTGTTTAAGTATAAAGGGGGTGGGGGTGGATACACCTTAATTTAGATAAATGGGTTTTCTTATCTGATTTGCTTCAAATTTGATATACCTCTTTATTATGATAAGGTGCTTCCCTGATTAGATTTGGAGGTTCATTTGTTAAGTATAAAGGGGGACGGGAAGGGAGCTGATACTCCCCTTAATTTAGATAAATGGGTTTTTCTATCCGATTTGCTTCAAATTTGGTATATCAGTTTATTCTGATAAGGCGCTTACCTGATGAGATTTGGAGGCTCATTGGTTAAGTATAAAGATGTAAACAGAGGGGGGGGGGGTGATCCCCTCCTTAATTTATTTTTCGAAAGGTATTATTCTTTGAAGTAAGAGTATAATATACAATTAGTGTGAATAGACTGTGAGCTCAATGCCATCAGTTTAACTGGGCACTTTTCTTTTTATTTTGACATACTTCTTAAGTTCTGTTTCACTTGTAATTTTTCTGCAAACCCCTATTTTGATATTTTCTGAATATATGAATGAAAATTATTTCATAGTTGAGTTATAAAGTAGATATTTTGGATTTGCGAACACTGACAGCGCATAGCTAAAACGAATGAAGGTGCTGTACAAAAACACATTAACTTTGACCTACATTATGTTGTGGGAGGTATTTTCATATTTTATTTAGGGTTATTGTTAAAACTAGTTTCCGAAACATATTTTCTAAAAATTTTTGAATAATTACATTGATATTTATTTAATCAAAGTTTATAAAATTGTAACTTTTACACCATATTAAAGTCTAGAGTAAGTTTTTTTCTAAGATAGATAGCGCATTTTTCTAGAACAATATCTAAATTTTTTGTTAAGTTTATTAATGTAGGAAAACATAATAAAATTTCAATCTAAAAAAATACTCAGTACATCATTTATAAGTTTCCCCACATTAAAATCTAAACATTTCATTCAATTTCATAGTACTTACATATTGTCTGTGCCAGAAAGGCACAGACCAGTTTTCCAATGACCAATCATTTTAACAAAAGGCCTTCTGTTCTGATTTACAATCACTTTAGCAGGGGTGATTGTGACTCAGAGTGAAAAATCCTGAAAATTAATCGATACAAAGTGAAAAACCCTGAAAATTATCGATGCAAAATATACCAATATCAATTTACATAACAACTGATGCTGCAACAGCATGACAATCAAATGACATATTTCTGCTATTGTTTGAAATATACAAATTGCAGAAAAACATAATTTGGTAAACTTATGTTAATTTCACTGAAAGCTAAATGACTTCATCAAATGGAGAGTGCAATTTATCTTCTTGTATGCAAAGTTCGAATTCTATATTCAGTAAATGAATTTATTCTAAGTACTCATGAAACAAGTACAAATTATATGTTAAGAGTTATTCTCTTAGTAGATTTAATGCAAGTCATATCTAGTTATTTGAAAACAGTAAAAAAATGTCAAAACCAATCCAATTTCACTTCTAAGTGACTACGTATTAGAAAAAAATAAATAAAAATCTATTTTTAAAGCTTTACTCTTACACAAGGTAAAATTCTTTTTCCTGCTTTCTTTTTGGGTATTACTACATTACAGATATGCAATTCTGGACATTTTTGTACTGAGATTGAGATGGATAACACAATACCAGGGGTGATTCTGAGTAAAAAAAAAATGTATCTGAAATTCACAGCAACTTTTCTGAAAGGTTACAGAAGAGAGGCTGGGGAGAGAATCACTCCTGGTTCTAATTATGTGTTTTTTCTGGGATCCTTTCACGAAATTTGCGATTTTTCGACGAAATTTGCGTTTTTTCACGATTCTTTAAAGAAATTCATGTTTTCCCCTGTGACCCTTTAACAAAATTTGCGTTTTTTATGCGATCCTTTGACGATATTTCCGTTTTTCTAGCGATTCTTTGATGAAAATCGCGTTTTTTCCTGCGATCTTTTGACGAAAATCGCGTTTTTCCGCAATTCTTTGAAGAAATTGTTTTTTTTTTTCGTGATCCTTTAATGAAATTTCCGTTTTTCCCGCGATCTTTTGACGAAAATCTTGTTTTTCTTCGCGATCCTTTGCGAATTTTGCACTTTTTTGCGATCCTTTGACGAAATTTGTGTTTATTTCGCGATTATTAGACGAAATTTGTTTTATTTCGAGATTCTTTGACAAAATTCGCGTTTTTTCTGCGATCGTTTGCTGAAATTTGCGGGTTTTTTGCGATTATTTAAAGAAACTAGTTTTTTTCCGCAATCCTTTAATGAAGTTCGCGTTTTTTCCAGCAATTCTTTGGCGATATTTCCGTCTTTCCCGCGATCCTTCGACGAAAATCGCGTTTTTCTCCCGCAAACTTTTGACGAAAATCGCGTTTTTCCCCGCAATCTTTTGACGAAAATCGCGTTTTCCCCGCGATTCCGGGATCGGGAAAATCTTTCCCGGTTCTAATTATGTGTTTTTTCAGCGGTCTTTTGCCGAAATTCGCGTTTTTTCCGCGATTCTTTAAAGAAATTAATGTTTTTTATGTGATCTTTTAACGAAATTTGCGTTTTTCCAGCGATCCTTTGACGATATCGATTTTCCGCGTTACTTTGACGATATATCCGTTTTTCCCGCGATCTTTTGACGAAAATCGCGTTTTCCCCCCCGCGATGTTTTGACGAAAATCTTAGTTTTATCGCGATCCTTTGCGAAATTCGCGCTTTTTTCACGATCCTTTGACGAAAATCGCGTTTTCCCCCCGCGATGTTTTGACGAAAATCTTAGTTTTATCGCGATCCTTTGCGAAATTCGCGCTTTTTTCACGATCCTTTGACGAAAATCGCGTTTTCCCCCCGCGATGTTTTGACGAAAATCTTAGTTTTATCGCGATCCTTTGCGAAATTCGCACTTTTTTCGCGATTCTTTGACGAAATTTGTGTTTATTTCGAGATTCTTTGACGAAATTCACTTTTTTCCCGTAATCCTTTGAAGAAATTGTCGATTTTTTTCAGCGAACGATTGAGGAATTGATTTTTTTCGGCGACCATTTGTCGAAATTCGCGATACTTTTTAATGTCCGAATTTTCCGCTAAACGTAACGATCTCATAAACCCGGAAGGATAGATTGAAAAACCCGGAAATCCGGGCTACACCCGGAGCACAATCACCCCTGCTTTAGCATTTCTCAGAAATTGTTTAGTCTAACTCTAAATTCCAATTTTAAATTACTCCATCATGCAGCCTAAAAAAAAATTCCATTAATAATTTTTAGGATTGAAAAATAATTGTATTACATAAATTGGTTGACAAACATAGCTTAAGATGGCGTTTTCTTGTTTTAATATGTACATTGAAATTTAGCTCTATCACCTACTTATTAGTAATAATTAAGAAGCACTTTTTGTTCACTTCTTTGCAAACCCTTCAAAGGCATGATTTAAAATACAGGATATAAAATAAGTTAAAATGCTTGTCAGAATGAAAAATACAGAACATAAATTGTAGTTAATATACAGAAAAGAAAAAAATGAAGTTTATTGCAATCTGTATTATCAGTGACTGTATATCCAACCTGGCACAAATAATACTATTTTTTTTTTTTTTTTAAATAACCAAAATACTTTAATTATAGGAATTTTGATAGTATTTTAAATGGACAAAAAAATAATAATTGTTTTAAACAAGCAGCAAGCACTGCATGAAGTGTTTCCTTTATATATTAGTTCTACTTCTTAGTTTGGACATGTAAATATGCCCACAGCAGCCAAATATTAAGTCAATGGAACTGTGTTTTACAGTTAAAGCGAAAAGATGTTCAGGTATTATGGAAGAGATCACAGAATTTTGGCTCACAATTTTTTCAGGAGCTAAGACATTGACATTATGTAATAGTTAAGCTTGAAGAAACAAAGGGAAAAAATGATTCAATCAAATTTTAACTCAAAAACCAAAACTCTATAAAGATGTTCAATGCATTAAAACTTTTCTCACAAAATTGCCCACCTAACAGTGCAAATACCTTTGAAATTTATCTAGTAGAAATTAAATTATGAGTTACGTCCCTTTTCCATGATCAGCAGAGATGTAGTGGAGGGTTACGATGGTATATGCCATATACTCTTTGGATAATTCTGTATACTCACCGTAGCTACAGCATATATTCTCTGGCATATACCCTCTGGTTTTTTTATTACTACACCACTGATGATCAGGGATTACCCCTCTAAATGCCTAGCAAAAGAGCAAAATTATAATGCTGTTTTCTCTGTAATTTTATTCAAATACTATAAAATTATGATTTTTTTTCAATACGATATAAAAAAAAAATAAATACGTGTATGAATCCTTGAGAGTATATATTAATACTCAATGTTTTGAAACGGCATTATATCTGTAGAATTATATTAATGTGCTTCTATGAGAGTGAAACCTACAGCTTAGCGAATGGATATATCAGTTCACGGCACTGAGATGGTTAATACATACAACAGATATGTTTTTTTAAAACATGAAAGTAATAGTGACTAGTGAGGAATCTTTCATAATCCTACCACAACAACCAAAATATTTTCCATAACCTGGGTGCTTTTATTATAAAAGAACCCAATGTTTTTCCAGTGATTGAAAACCATAAGCAAACCTGTTACTAAAGAAAAAAGAAAAATAACAAAAGTAGCAGTATATGGAAAAATAAAAGTTTATTTGATATATTTTATACAACAAATTAGTCACAAAATTTCCATAAATTTCTCTCAATTTTTGAACACACAAGTATAAAACTTCATAAGCATAATGCGTTTTTTTTTTTTTTGTCCAGGTTTCTTCATGCAGTTTATCACACATACAGGTTTAATACAATTATTTCATGACATTTATAATTAGGTGATGGTTTGTGAAAGCTACCAATCCACATTTAAAAAAAAAAAAAAAAGAAAATGAACAACTTTACAGTTTTCAAACAGCTGTCAATGACTGTAGGTATAATGCTTTTATTTTTTAAAAACCAATTTTGAAGTTTACGCTGCTCATAATAAAAAATGAGATCAAGAATTCACTGCTTTTTTTTTTCATTTTCGCATTGTGTGCTATTGGTTAGAAACTTCTAAAATGATGTTAGAAAATGGGTCACAATCCATATGTGATGTACGATATTCCTATTGTGATACTAAAATCATGACTACAGGATTTAAAATCAAGACTCACACTTCCTGTTCTCTGTAATACACCATATCTTTAGGGATTGGATCAGGGATACCTCAGGCAATATTGGCACCACTAAATACAAATGTGGTATATTTCTATAACATGTGCAAGAATAAAAAAAGTAAAGAAATCAACCACAAAAAGTATTCCTTGAAAAGAGCAGTATCAATAAAATATAAAAATAGTCCCCAGTGGTATCCCTGATATACTAAAAAATATTGTGCATTACAAAAAATGACAAATCTGAAGGTTTTTTTTTTTTTTTTTTTTTTTCTGAACTATTGGAATTAAGTGGCACAGCTAGGATATTTATGGGAGAAATTACATGGGAGGAATTTAGAATCATTATTAATCATAGAATAAAATTTCTTTTTGTTCATAAATTAGATTTTAGTAAATGTGTGACCTATAAAAAGCAACATATTGAAAAGTACAAGCAGTCAAAATAAATTTAGCATTCAGAGGTTCCAAGACTTCATACAGGAGGCCTATTCTTTAAACTTCGCATCAGATGAATAAAAGAAACAGCAGCCGTAACATGTGCACTTTACTGTTACTGCTCCCTAATTCACCCTTTTTTCATTTTGGATTGAAGAAGAGGACTCATTATAAAGCCTTAAATGAGTTATCTGATATTTTGCTTATTTAGGCTTTTCCTTTCATTTGTTTTTACATATCTTAAGATAATTGGGAGTTAGTAAGAATCTTACATCAGTTTTTAAACATTCTGGGTGAGATTTAAACCATTAATTTCCTCCCTCCTTTTTTTGGCATCAGTGGTAAGTATGTATGGTGGCAGCTTTTCACATAGCATCACCCAAAAAGTCTAAAAAAAATACATTCGAAGAAATAAGCTAAGCAATAAAACTGACAATTCAAGCAAAAATTATTTTTAAAAATATATAAATACAGAAGATGTACAATAAAAAGCTATATCAGTAAAAAGTTTAAATAACAAAAAATATTTAAAAAAAAATGGAAATGTTCTTTTTTAGTCAATGTTCAAACAAAACAATATGACATAGTTGAATAACAATTTTGTCTTCTTTATAAAGAATATTACTTTTAATTGTAGTATGAAGTCTGCCACTTATACAAGTTATCATTATTATTTTGTGTGTGATTATTTATATTTTAGTGAATAAAATTGTGTTATGGAAAAAAAAGAGAGTTATTTTTTTATTATAAATGAGTGAATCATATCAATTTAAATAGACAATGGAATAACCCACTTCAAAGGATGGAAGTTGTATAATTCAACAATATATACATCTAATTTAAATGCACATTTACACAACTTTTGAACAGACTCTCCAATTTTGACAGAAAGCGATTATTTGTTATATGGTCCCCTTTAAAATTTTATTATGACCCAAAAATTGAATACTTGCCTATCTCTCTGAAATCTATAATAAGCCAATAAGTTAACCCTTTATAGTTTTTTGAGTTAATAGTCTTCCATCATTACTTTCTAAAATATTAACATGTCTTCTGGTATATTAGTGCACATTCATGTGTCCCAACATTCCTACTCATTTCTCCATATGGCTGGGTATTACAAAATCTAGTTTTTTTGTTCTGTTGCTGGAGCAAGAATAGTGGCATTTTCTGGGTTTGGAGTAAACTAATATTTCTCCTCACAAGGAGCTACAATTGAAGTCCCATACATAAAACTGTATTTTCTCAAGAACAGTATTTTTAATGCAATAGGTGAGAAGAGGACAATCTATGAACAATCCACCAATATAGCTGCATCAGAGAACAGAAATGATACTTTATGCCACGAGTTATTTGAGAAAGTAGTTGGAGAGATGTATTTGGAAAATGAATGCTAATTTGAAAGGGTGTGGGGAATAAATAAAATTGGGATGTAACGTATATTTTTAAATTCATAAGTTTGTCTTTTTCATCAAATTTTCTTGCATGTTATATATGAATTTTAAAGGAAAAGCCTTATTTTCATGGTTAAGAAATAAGGTGTATCTTACAAAGAACGTCTCCGTACAGGCATACTCAGGAAAATTTGAAAAACTTATAGAATGTTCTTCTCATGAGTCTATATATGTTTATAAAATAAATTTCCGGCAGAACCTTCATAGAGCATCCGTAAAAAAATAATGAAAATTTCATTTTCTGACTATTTATTCCTAGTTGGTAACAACATGAAAAAAAAAATATATATGATTTTAAGATAAATATACTCTTTAAGGAAAAACTTTTTTACTCTTCATACTGAACTAATTTAAGCAAGTTTTTCTTAAATAAATGCACTTCTATAACTATGGATTTGTCATAGATATTGATATGTATCTATAATGAAATTAAATGATTATTTAACGACAGTTACTAGATTTGAGATTAATTAAAATTGCTTCAAACTCAAAATTAAGGTCTGATTTTGAGCATTATCAATTTACTTCGATATTGTTAGTGTCGGAGACAAGAGAACAGCATTGTTGCGATGGAAACGACACCTTATGTAACATCAAAATGCATAAGCAGAACTTTCTTAATTGGGCAGTTACTTTTTAAATACATTTAAAACTTATCCAGCCAGTGAAACTGCATAAAATTAAATAACTTCAGCAACACACACTTTATATGTATTATATAAGCTTATAAAAGAATAATAAACTGTTTTTTAAACTGTACTGTTTAAACTGTAAGTTTAAATTCATTAAGTACTGCACATTTCAATACTCATTTTATGAGCAATTTTCAAATGCATTAAAATCACTTGCATTTGGTAAGGAAAGGTATTGCTCGCCAAACTGCATGGAGCATGCTAGAGTCCTGTGGGTTCTACCCGACCCGAACTCGCAAATTCCATTTTAAGTCAACCCGCAACCCGACCTGAACCCACAAAAATAATTTTCGGCAACCCCACACGAACTCTCAAAAATAATTTCAGGCAACCCGCAGCTCGACCCAAACCCGAGGTATATCAACTCGCAATGTAAGGAAAGTAAATCATGTTTTAACACCATTATGAAAAATAATCTGCAATTGTATCTCTAATAGAGGTCTGAACCGGTTCGGCCCACGGGCCGCAGCAGGGCGACAAAATTTCAAACTGGCCAGGCCACTTTATTAGGAGTTTTTTCAACGGGCCGGCAAAAAAATTGAACGGCCCTGCTCAAGCCGGGCCAATAACTACAATTAAGCTGGTCTACCAGCCTGATATAAATATTTAGGCGAAGCCGATAAAATTATGAACGAACCATGCCGGGCTAAGGCCGAACTTTTAAGTTTTACACGGAGCGGGCCTGAAAATTCCAGCCCGTGAAGACTTCTAATTCTCTAATACCATTTTTATGTTTTACATAGAAGATTGAACAAATCTAAATTCTTTATTATTCAACTATAGTAAAACCTCTGACCTGACCCGATGCAGGGCTCTAAATGGTATAAAACAAAAAATCTAATCTTTAAATATGCTTTAAAATTAATTGCGGTTTCAAAAGTTCCACTTATAACAATACACCTTGTTTTACACAAGTGGCCATCTGCCTTTAGTTTTTCCCGTCTAACATAGTGCATCGCGTATCACCACAATTAAATTACTCATTTGATATATTAGACAGGAAGGACTATTTAGCGTTTTGCTGCGTATTGTGGTTTTAAAATACGATACAAATATAATGCAGTTTGTTATTTTGAAGACTGGTGTGAAAGGATGACTAAAGACAAAACAGGCAGGCACACATTTTGCTTTTGTGAAACTTTGATCTGTGGTTTATATAGGCTTTTAATAGGAAAAAATATTTTCCACATTCTTTTAAAAAAGTGGATCAACCCAAACCCGACCCGCAAGAGTGAAAAAGCCAACCCGTCCAGGCCCAAACTGTGGGTCGGGTCGGGTTCGGGTAAAAGCGTGTAACCCGACTCGATGCAGGACTCTAGAGTATGCCAAATACTCCAAAGTATTTAATTTTCTTTTTTACAGATTTTCTACTAGGATTCCACTGGTAAATTTGACCAACTGTTTATTACGTACAAGAGTTACATATATGATTGATCATTAGCATTTATTTCAAAATATTTTGAGTATGCGCTTTAAGGAGATTTTCCTTGTTAGATTTGAGTAAATAGGGAAATCCCAAGTTCTTACATGCAATGTAATACAGCAAAAAGATCTGGCAGACTTCTTCACAGCCGTTAAAGAAATTAATTATTTAAACGTTTGAAGAGCTTAGCGGAGGAACATTTTATGCTGCATTTTCTCAAAAATTTTTTTATTTCATGGGTGAAGTTGTCTATGAGGGTATTCTATCATAGGATAAAGCTAACATACTAATTACTCTTGAAGATCCGAGACATTATTGATTGATATTTTAATTTTTAGTAATTTAAATAGTTATAATTCTTCATATTTGAAAATTAACTTCCGAGAGAGTTTAGTGCCCTCCGTTATTCTATTAAATATATGCTATCAAAAATAAAATAAATCAAAAAAATTTATAACAAAAAACTTCCACTTCAATTTTCTTGAAATTTAATTTTTGTTACAAAATATTTTCCACTAAACTTTTCAAATTGAAAGTCCTCCTTTTCAATTTTCTGTTACCCACTAATGTACAGTTAAAAGTCAGCATTCTTTCTCTTTAAATATATATAATTGCACATCATTCCTACAATAAATAATAATGCAAAAAAGACAGACAAGTAATAAATTATTGATTCCATGTTAAATATTTGAAGCAAATGCATGCAGACCAAGTATCAACTTTTTATAAACATAGCAATAATGTAGTTAGAAATCACTGCCTCTAAACTTTGGCCACCACATCAATGTAAAAACTGGCCCAATATTGCAAAAACATTGTAACAATAATGGGTTTTCTATCAATGGCACCTGCTTTCTTCAAATGCATACAAAAAATAGCATAGAAAACAGGCCATTTGGAGTTTTAATTAAATTAAAAATGAAATCTTTACTGATTTTTCATAAAACATGTTAAAAACATCTCAATCCTTGGCTGAGATAACATATTAATAAAATTTACAATGGAATATCTTTGTTTGGCAAAAGTATTTAAAAATTCATTTTTAATGCAAGTGATTAAACAAAGTCTATACTTTTAACCATTATTTCACACAATCTTAAAAGAAAACATGATTAATACAGAGTGATTAATGCACTTTACAAATTATTCAACTTTCGAGGAGCCATAGATTTTTCACAATCCTTGCCAAATAGTCAAATTATTATAAATGACCATGTCTATTTAAAATTTTAATGAACCTTTTTTTAAAACTTCATATTATTTCCCAGGTGATATAGTAGTGGAAAGAAAAAAAATATATAGGATGATGACCAATAAATCCATTCATATTTTCAAAATTTCATAAAAAAAAAATTATTCTATTGAGATGAACTTTGCAATCTATGACTTGTTAAAGTGTCTGACTTTTTACAGAAAGACCCCCCCCCCCCAAAAAAAAAAAACAACACAAATTTCCCTTTAAAACTTTTTTTATCACAAAAATTTTAACTATTTGACAAGTCTTATGGTATCTCCACATGCCAATAAGACAATTTATTAAACTTATTTTTGAAATGTGAACAACAGATTTATTGAAATCTTTGAGCAATATGAGTACATGAGTTTTAAAACTCGCCAAAAATTTCAACTATTTGACAAGTCTTTTACAGGGTTCCCAGCAAAACATGACTGGCATATTCCCGGACCAAATCTCTTAAAATTCCCTGACCAAACAGGCATATAACAAAATCTGCTACTTATTTTCACAATCCTTTGTCAAAATTAGCAATTTTTTTCTTTAACCATTCTTCAAATTTCTCATTTTTTTTTTTTCAATCGTTTGATGAATTTTGTGATTTTTTCCCCCAAGACCTATTTGATGAATTTCGCGTCATTTTTATTTTTTCTCCAAGACTTTTCCATGAATTTTTAGAAAATATTTGTAAATTCCCTGACTTTTCCTATATATTTTGTAGTTTCCCTGACTACTTTGAAACTCCTTGACTTTCCATTATGCTGGGAACCCTGCTTTTAGTGCAAACCACACTGTGGTATGACAATTTTTTAAGTTTTTATGAATATTTAACATCTAAACCTACATAAGGGTCTCCTACTATTATAATTATATTATAATTTGTTTCTTTTTTGTCAAAAAAAAAAAAAAAAAAATCAAACTTTTTGTCTTATTGTGTAAACCACACTCCGAAACAACAACTTGTTTAGATTTTATGAAACTGTCAAATGTAAACAGACTTATGAGGCATCCTGTACTATGCAATGACATTTCTAATTACGTATTAGATTATTAAAAAGAAAATTATAAATAAATAAATAAAAAATCAAATAACATGTATATATTAAGTGTTGAAGTAAATAAGAAATTTAAAACTTTGCCAATTTCGATAAAATGGATTAAAATAGTTTACTCAAGTCCTGACCACTAAAACATATGTACAAAACTGTTTGATAAAAATATTTAAAAATTTATTTTCACTTTAAATCAATAAATGATTAAAACAAACAAATTTAATTTTTCAAATACTGAGTACTTTAAATATTACTTGTATAAAAAATAAATAACACATAATGACTGTTGCATTTTATAAACTATTCAACTTTTAGGATCCATAGATTTTTCTTAACCCTTATACAATATTTAAAGCAACAAATAACCACCACTGTATAATAATAATAACAATAATAATAAAATAGTTTTCAAAATTTCATATTTTCCAGTTGGTTTTCAAACAAAATTTAAGTACTACAAGGAAAAGGTTTAAAGAATATAACTTAAGTATAAAAAAATTTAAAACTTCTGAACATATAAAGATCTCATTTAGTGACAAGTAATACTTAAGAGTTAAACAAATACTTATAACATTCATAATCTATCTTTAAACTAGTCCGTTCTGCAATGACATGGATAATATTCACCCTAAATCAGCTGGTGATGCATACAATTTACCAATAAGCACCAGATATTCATTACAGTTTCACTTGCATTCAAATAATTAAATATAACTTGTTATATGATGAATGTATTTTTCATTTTGAAATTAAGCTTTATTTTTTGTAGGAAAGCACCTGGCAGTGCTAAAGGATAAATTAAAATAGATATAAACAAATTACTATTCAACAAAATAATAAATATCAAGTCCAACAAAATAGAAAATATGTCAAACAGTAATCAAAGTAGAGAGTTCGTTATTCAAACCTCAATTATCCAGCATTTCATATTATCTGTCACCGATTTTACTAGCAGAGATGCTATTGGAGACTTTTTTTTTTTTTCTTTTGTATGTCTACCACTATTTCAAAACAATTATTGTGATAAATTTGTATTAATCTTCAAGGTAGTTTATTACCGTTTAGAAATAGTTGTAAAAAAAATAGTCACTCCGCAGTAGACTGAGCCTTTTGCTCATGATGAAGACTGTTAGCCACAGGCTAAGAAGGGGGCCAGCACTGGCTTTCTATTTTGAAGGTGGCCCAGGCGCAAGTAAATTTTTAGGGCCTCCTTCCAAAAGTAAAGTATTTCAGTGTCATTGGAGGTCCATATAAGCAATGGGATTAGCTGCAGCTTTAGGATTTTTTTTGTTGTTTGTGTTTTTTTTTTTTTTTTTTTTGGTTTCAGGGGTTATCTGTCAATTATGTCAGCCTTTAACACCTTCGGGAACTAGCATCTCTCACATGAATTTTATTCCGTTGGTATCAGTTTTTTTCCTACATAGTAATCTTTATGTATTTCATCAAAGAAATTTTACGATTAAATAATCCAATATTAATTTTCAGAACTGCTGGTATCAAAAACAGTATCTTAATACATTTTTTGAAGATGTCTTGGCCCCAAAGAGGTGATGAGAAGATAACAATGTATGACAGAAGGAGGAGTCAGATTACCATTTTGTGACACTAAACTTAAATCTAAAAACAATTAGACATTTTTTTGGGAAGAAATATAACATATTTCATTAAAAAATATATTAATTTTTATTCAGGTGATAAAATTTTCCCTTCCTTTGAATTACAATAGCTTGAAATAAATACAGACAAGAACTTCATGATTTTATGGTGGTTATTTACTTATTTTAGTAAGTAAATAGGCAATACAATAATTATTTTTATGTGTGTGAGTAAATAATGAGACTTCAAAACAAGGTAAGGGGTTACTAAGTGAACGTGAAAACCTGCAACAAAAGAATAGGGGAAGGAGGGATTAAAGGGCTACTTCAGTCATACAAAATCCTATGGGGTATATTTTTAAAAATATCTCGTTTGCATTTCCATATTTTTGAATTATTATTTTTCTTTGAATTGGATAGCTGTGGTCGATCTTTACAAAGACCTTTTTTTAACTTTTTCTATTTTATTTGCAGTTTTTTTTTTTTTTGCCTTTGAGAATATTTTCTCTGAAACTGGTTTCGAAAATGCCCTCATAAAAAAACCTGCAACAAAAATAAAAAGTAAAAAACAGCAATTGTAGAGATTAAACGCAACTATCCAATACAAAAAAGATGGATGACTCCTCTAATGTAACAAAATCTTTCAGTTTCATCAGGGTCCGTATAAATATGGTGCCTGGATGCTTAGAACACCTTTACTCTTTTTTTGGGCTAATTCTGAATCTAGGTCTAGTTCATACTGGATAACTGAGACTGCAACAGATGTCAATAAAATAAAAAAAAAAAAATCTGCATGAATACTGTTCATATTAAAAGTTTTTTTCTTTCATTGCTGAAGTTCTTGATTTGGCCATATTTCAAAATTGGTCTGATGCAAATAAAAAAAATTCAATCTTAAAATGCTAAATTTTTACAAATTTTTTGAGATTTCTCGGTGAAGGTGGCACAGGAAATCCACGTAAGATGGGCCTCCATCCACTCCTCTGTCTTCAACTAAAAATTGTCGGAAAACACCCTCCATTTTATCACCTTGAACCAACACTCGCAGCTAAAAAACAAATACAGTGATGATACTGTTAACAGACTGGGATTATAAGTATTCATAGAATAACAACGTACATAAAATTTGACAAAGTATAGAAAATAAAACATTATGTAGCTTGCAACACAAGTAATGAGATAGTAATATAACACAACACTAGCATTAAGAGGTACGGTACTTGTTCACTTTTGTGCCCACTACTTTTCAGAAAATTAATCAGCTGCCAACCAGTGTGACTTATGGCCAATAATGGATAAGCATGGTGACAAAAACTATTAATTTTTGACAAGCTATATTTTAAAGGTTTCAGATAAATGGGCAGACATTATACAATACGTAAAACAGTTTGACGTAACTCAAATAAAGACAGAAGTTAGAAACAGATTGCTGTTTATTTAATCAGAAGAGTAACAGGTATAACACATGTTCGTTGTAACACTTTCCAACATAGTTAAAAAGTGTTTAGGAATTCGGCTTGTCTGTCCATGTTCTAGTTCTAACTCAAATAAATATATTCGGATTTCCATATAATTGATAATGAAGTATGTAGCATTTATAGTTCATTTACAGAGGCCCTCAAAAGAATTCCGTTGCATTACAGTTCTATGGGAAAAAATCATTTGTGGGATATTTTAAAGATGTTACACTCTTTCAAACAAATTGAAATTGATATATATCACAGAGGTGCACTACAAGATGCCAATAACACAAAAGGTTATGCAAAGTATTTATCGTTCATTTACACAGGGCCACACAAAATAATTCGGTTACAGTATTGTCTATGAGCAATAATTACTGGAAGTGCATTTTCATTTGTGGTATGTTTTTAAATACAACTAATTTTTTGCATATTACATTTTGTATTTAATTTCTATCAATCCTATACAGGACTACACAAAATATATTGCGTACATTTCCGTTTACTGATGAAAATAGTTGAAGGAGATTTTTCAACTGTGCTATGTGTTTTCCTAACTATATTTTAGCATTTACAAAGTATATGTAGAAATCTACAGCATATATACAGGGCAGCGCAACAGAGGATATTTTCTCAACTATTGATGTTAATTGCTAAATTGGGTTTTCAAATGTGTTTTCCAAATTATTTACATAGACATTTTTCACCTTATTAAACAATGAAGTTTTGTAACAGTATTCTGAATGTATTGGAAAATGTTTCATAATTTATGCTTGATGGATGATTTTTTAAAATAAACTAGTTATGAATGCTAAATTTCATCTTAATAATATAATATAAAATTACATAAATGATTCAATACTTAAAAGATGATTAAACAATTAAAAAGATGTTAAAAATCAAATACTTTCAGCTAATACTAAGCCATCATCAGGATTTTAAACAGTGCTTATGAACGCTAGTTGTCCATGACTTACTCACAAAAGCTTTGCTTGAAAATATACGTCCGGATTCCATGGTCGATTCCACTAACATGCCAAATAGAGAAAAGAGGTGGGGGAGGAGGCACAGGTTTGTTTACAAATCACTGCTCCCAGATCAAACCCATCCATACATTTGGAACATTGTAGGATAAAATGTCATCGCATGTTTTTTCATTCCCGTTTATTTTTTCAGAAAATTTTCAGATATGATACATTCATTTGGCGAGGGCACCAATTGGGGTATTAATTTAGTTCTGTTTCTTTTCTAAGATAGGATAAGAGGAAAGAAAAAATAAAACATTATTTATAATATCTTTATAGGATTTCTAAACTGATTTCTCAATGTATAACTGTAAATAAATTAACATTAAACTATTAATTGAAAAACACTTTTTTTTAAATATTAAACTTTTTAATTTTTTCTTTATAACTTCTACTCTTCAGTCTTTAAAATGCTTCATTGTTGGAGTTTCAGAGCCATTTGGCCAATTTTGGTGAGTGTTTATGGGAACATTATTCAATCCATTGTTGTTTCAACTCGTATACAATTATACGAGTACAAAGACTATCTGGTGATTCATTACCTGCGGCAGGCTAATGGATAAATGCATTAATGTATTACTTTAAAATTTAGATCTAAAAATATTAAAATGTAGTATTGTCATCGGAAACATACCTATAAAAGTAACTTTATAATTCCAGCCTATCAGAAAATGGGCTAAAAATAGATTACAAAATTTCATCTTTACATACAAAAACCAGGTTGAGTTAAATAGAAGTGTAAAAGGTAAACAAGTACCGGAGACATACAATGTGGGGATATTAGACAATTCCAGGATAAGTCAACTGTGGACTACTTTATTTTTTTTTTATGTTATAAACTAATTCAAAACTGCAAAATTTTTGTACATAATCCATAAATAAAACTTTTTAGTCCTCGGTATGCTATTTCTTTCTCCCAGCTATTCAAGTGTCATCTCCAAAAAATAACGTTCCATTGTATAAGCCAACTGTAAAACAAAGCAGATGTATCATCATACAGAATAATCTCTACTGCAATTTTTTTAATTTCTAAGCATCGCACATGTTCAATTTTTCTACCTTCGTATTGGGAAAAAAAAGTACTTTTAAATGCAATTTGTTTGAAAACTGCATATGAATGATTTTTGATAAAACATGGAGCTATTATAAACTATATTTAATTTTAACTATCTATATTAATATAACAAGCAAATGAAGGCATACTATGAATCATGAGATAGCCAATTTTTCTTGTCGAGTTTCTTGAATGACAAAATCTTTTTTTTTTGGATTTGTGTATTATTCAGCAATAGTCACGTCCTATGTATATTTTACTGTAGATGTTGTTTAAGACTGGATCGTAAATCAGGAATTCCTCAGCGGATGCGGTCATTTTATATCAAATAAAAGCATGTGTTTTAAGTCTTAAAACTGAACTATCTACATTTATATACACATATGTATTTTTTTTACATCGGGGACGACACTAAATTCTGAAAAAGCAGAATTCCTTCTTTCTAGTTTTTTTTTTTTTTTTTTTTTTTTTTAAGGGGAGAGAGGAGAAACTACAATTTAGGCTCATTGTCTTGATCCTATTTAAAGATTTTTCTTTTTAAAGGGCTTTCAAACTTTACTGTGATACCTCTACAGACTGTTTCAACATAAAAATATTAAAATCAATTTTTTGAAGTATTAATCTAAATATAACAGAATGCATGAATTTCATAACATACTTTTATTACTGAAAATTAACAACAAAAAATATGTATTTTCCTTTTATAAGTTACAAAAACAAATCTGCAGACAAAGATAAGGACACAGATACCCTATTTGAGATTTTTAAGTGTCACTGCATGCAACTTTTTTGAACCAAGTTAAAACTTAACCATTATAATATCGATTTCTAGCAATAAGCACATAACTAAAATTTCATACAGTAAATGCACCCGTAATGGACAACTTAAGAACATTTATCTAATTATTATTAAAGTGTTAGTGAATTCCAAAAGATATACAGTAGAGTGCTGATTATCAGAACTCCAATTAACTGAACTTTCATTTATCTGAACAGCCTATTTCTCTCAATTTTTTTTTTTTTTATTGATGATGAAATTGTGGATGAGATTTAAGATGAAAAAGAAATTGAAGAAATGAAAACGAATGCTCTGAAAATGAACCAGGTCCATCCCATAACGAAGCCTTTGAATGTTTGGAAACAGCTATGAAATGGCTCAAATGGCAGAAGAACTCTGATCCTATTCAACTGACGTATTTACGAAGAATTAGAGATAGGGTAGCATTGGAAAGAACGTTATCTTTAAAAGCAAGCAACAATCAAAAGCTTTTTTGCTTAAATTATAATCTTTGGAGTTCAGAAAATGATAAATTGAGAAAGAGAAAATTTTAAATGATAGATAAGTTAAAAAAGTTTTTAAACACGCTATAGCACTAACAGGTGCTGCCAGTCCTAAGCCCGGATAAAGAGTGAAGGTTTTAGTATCGTCAGGAACATCCCTTAAATTATCTGTCCATTTATAAGGACTTTTCCTTATCCGAACTAGGGTCGGTCCCGACTTGTTCGGATAATCGGCGCTCTACTGTATATATTTTTTAGCCTAGTCCCAACCTTCATGTATCAGAATAAGCATTCAAAGTTTCAAAATACATTCTTCAGAAATAATGAAAAATAAAAAAAATGTTACCTTCTTCTTGACTCCAGTTGTGGACCTAGTCAATTTCTAATGCATGAATTTTTAAGTTTTCAGCTTATCCAACAAATCATTTACAATGTAATGGAATACATCAACAGAAGTTTAATTGAAAATAAAACATAACATTAAAGAAACAATGTTTCAAATCAAAATCTCTTAATGAAATCTTTAAGAATTTGCAAAATATCTGTTTTGGAGACACTCTTGAAAATAAATGTACAGTCGTGGAAAAAAAAAAAAAGTAAACACCCCTTACTAACTCTGCAAAAAAATTTTGTAGAAGAAAGTTACTGGCACCACACGATTGGTAATAAAGTCTACTTTTAAATGATGTATATAAAATTTGTTTAAGGGGCCATATACATATTAAAACAAAAAATAACTGTCTTTTTCAATAGCAGTACACAATTCTGACAGCATAAATGAACTCTACACCTTTCAATTAGCCTATAAACAAATTTTTATGCAATTTGTACGATAAGTTTCCGAGAAATTAATTATTTTAAAATGAGCCTATTTTAGGGGCTGTATCCAAATTGAAGTTCGGTACTCGATTGTTGGCCGAGAGAGCCCCCTTCTTGATCAAGGCATCTTAAACGTCACTGAAGCAATCATTGAAGACTGCTAGATTACAGGATAGCATAAGAAATTTCAAAATATCTAGTCACTTCTATCATAGACAGCCCCTTAAACCATTATTTTGCCTTTTTTAAGCATAATTTGAAAAACTACTTAGAAGAAAAATGTGAAATTTTGGGTTTCCATAAAGCAGGACTTAATAAATCTAAATCCATCAAAAAAAATTGTAGGTTGCAATTCATAATTTTTTCAAATATTAATTTCATAATTCATATCATAAAAATTGTAAATTCAACATACAGTGACCTCTCACTTATATGACTTTCAAGGGACCGTGGGAAAAAGTCGTATAACTGAGAGAGTCGTATAACTTTATAGGCATTAATTATTTTACCTATACTAACGATAAGTTTTGAGTACTAAGAACATATTTTAACAAAATTTGTAAAATGTATTAAAAAATTAAACATAAAATATGTTTAAAAAGTTCACAAAATTGTTCATTTACCACTATGTTTATTTTAAACATTTACAGATCAGATTTTCTCAAAAAATGAAGTGATATTAGTTTGGTTCTGTCGTAGATGGAAATAGAAAATGTCTTTCTCTAAGTCTAATAAAGCTTTTAAGCTAGTTTGGGAATAATCATTTTAATGGACATAATTCTTTAATTTATTTAAAGCGGTACTTGCTTTTGAAAAATTTACAACAGCAGGAACATTGCTCTCATCTTGGTCATCCTCGTTGCTCACGTCTTCATTATTAATATCCTCAAAGATTTCTTCAGCAGTTCTCAGTTCTGACAGAAGACGTTTATCATCACATTCTACACAATCTTTGAAATTAATACCTTCGTCCATAAACATTTTATACGAGTCTTCGTTATTAAAGGATTCATACGCTCTCAATATCAGGTTCATTCGTTCAACTAGCAGTTTGGTCTTGTGGGAAAACTGAATTTCCTAAAACAAATCTTAAAATTTAATTTGCTGCAGAAACGGCAGATCTTTTACATCGGGATGTGATGGACATTGATCCATTAGAAGTAAAACCTTTCTTTGTTGTTTTTGAAATTTATCATCCATCTCTTTTGAAAAATCATTGGAAATCTCTGATGTCATCCATGCTTTTTTTAAATTTCTGTAGCCACATGGAAATTGTTTTTTATTCTTAAAGTACCGAGATTTTCTTGATTTTCCTATTACTAAAGGTTCTAATTTTTCTGAACTATCACTATTTGTGCAAAAAAGGATAGTTAATCTTTCTTTACTTTTTCTGCCCCCTTGACATGGTTCTTCTTTGTATGATAATGTCTTATCTGGCATCAGCTTAAAAAACAGTTTGTTTCATCAAAGTTAAAAATGTCTTTAGGTCCCTTAATCCTTAATTAACATAAGTAGATTTTGAAACCATTGTCTAACATCATTTCCATTAACACATGCGCTTTCTCCTGTGATGCGGCGATGCAAAAGTCGATGTCTTTTTTTAGCTTCTCGAATCACCGCAAGACGCTGAAAAATTCTCGATCCCATACTTCTCAGTAAGAGTGCGAGCCTTTTCTTTTAAAATCACACCATCTATCGGTAAATTTGAAGCTCGAATTTGGTTAAACCACGCGATTAATGCTGATGTCAATTTTTTAAATCTGCCACATTGTATCCTGGATCTCTTTGAATCGACATTTTTTGATGCATTTATAATGACATTTTTATTTTTCAGAATTCCTTTTAGTGTCGATTCTGGCAGATTGAAGAGAGCAGCTAATGCCTTCTTTGATTGTAGTAAATTTTTATCATATTCCTTAATGGTTTCAACTTTGAATTGTATGCTTAATGCTTTACGTTTTGACATTTTCAGTTTAGGTATCGACATGCAGCAAACTGAAAAAATTACAGCGAAATGAATAACCTTTCATGCGGCGTCTAGTACGGAAGCTTGTAGCGATTTGCTTTGACGGACGCGTTTTTTCCCCCTTCGCTGTATGGGCTGTACGCACATAGGTCTTTTGGCATGATTATAGCTTGGGATGTGCTTCCGATATGTTCTCGCTTTAGTATTTTTTTCTAGTGATGTTCAAAAACTGCCATTTTCGATTTGTTAAGTTTAAAATAAAAGTCTATTTTTCTTAAAACAACCTCATTCCTAAAAGACGGCGCATTCCTTAAAGCTGTTAAAATTTTCCAGGAAAATGCATTTTGCAAAAACCCTGATTTCTCCACTAGTGCCATACAGAGACATGATCTGCAGGTAGTCATTTGTCTTTTGTTAAATGGCAGACACAAGAGAATTCCATACTATCACCCTCCCACCATAGATTTCATCGTTAATAACAAACGAAGGTAGATAAAGAAATGTTATTCATTATTCATAAACACTTTAACAATAATGAAAGGATAAATGTAAGAAAACGTGAATGATTTGTACTTTAAAGATTATAAAAATTAATTCTAGAGTGAGAAATGTAAAATCGCCTGAACCGTTTAAAGCGTCATATAAGAGAGAAGCAGTCGTATAAGTGAGAGAAGTTTAGCATTATTTCCCATAAAGCATGGACGGGACCGAGAGAATTCGGCGTATAACTGAGAGAGTCGTATAAGTGAGAGGTCACTGTATTTATGTTTGGGTATTTTAGTATTATTGCTACATAAAAAATTAGGACATCAGGAGGTATTAATGAAAATACGAAAATGTAATTTAACATGAAAAGCACTAAATTTTGAATGTTTATAATTCAAAAACTTATCATTCAAATGACTTAAAATTTGGTAACTAGGCATTGAACCGAAGATTTGAAATATCTTGTTAAAATTGGGTATTGCCATTAAAAAAAAAATGAAGTTTGGGTTTGTTTTAATATGTAGATGGCTACCTAAGCAAATTTTATATACATCATTTCAAAGTAGACTTTATTTCCAATCTTTCGGTACCAGTAACTTTCTTCTACGATAATTTGTTGAGAAGTTAGCAAGGGGTGTTTAGTTTTTTTTTTTTTTCTACAACTGTACCAGCAGATTAAAAAAAAAAAAAAAAAATATTCCAAACAGTTTATGGAAAGATAACATTTAAGGATGTTAGTTAATCAGATTTCTTTCAGCTGTTTTTCAGAAATGCATTTTGGGCTTGTTTTTACTATAAGAGTATTTACCTTACTTTCAAAATGTTGATCATTGAAACAGAAAACCCATAAATTCTAAAACTAATATTTAGTTAACTAAAATCTGATTTCAGACATACAAAAACTGACACAAAGAAATCAGCAGAATAGAATGAATAAAGTGTTACATACTCTCATACACCACTGGCGTCTTTTCTCCAAATCTTCAATAATACTACTTATTTTCTTGGATAAAGCAGTGTCTAATTCAGGTAAGGAAGTCTGCAAATTAGATCCACATTAGTTAAGTTATTTTTTAAAGTTAGCAATATACATCTAGCACATAATTTGTTTTAAATTTCGTAAAGACAATCTTTTAAAGATTATTAAATGCACCTTTAGAATTTACTACTATTATTATTAATAAAGAGGCGATGCAGTAATGTTTGCTGATTGTAGAATCCCATGCTTATCTACAGAAAAAAATTAATTAAAAATGACTAATGTATTTTCCCAAAATTCTATCTTCATCATCAGAAAGTAGATGTCCAATGTTGATGTAATAAGTATTTTTATAAAAACAACAAACTTAAAAAAATGTTAATAAAATTTTTTAAACTACATTACATTAGTATCGGACATAGACTTACATTATATGGACTTCTGATGCAAGTAAATTGAAAAAAAAATGTACATGGACAGGTGAGTGTTATACCCAGATTATAAAAATGAATTAGGAGAAAAAAAAAAGGGAAGAACCACTAAAATATCCAATTTAATAACTATGTTAATTATGTAAAAAAATTATTTTTTTTTGCAATCAGATTACATAAAAAGTTATAGTTATACATACTTTAAACAATGATCTTTATTTTATTTTTTGTTATGTATCTGGTCAAGGTTTCTTTGAAAGAAAGAAGCAAGTTATATGGCGAATGTACCTAAAAATAAAGCCCAGTGATGTAGTGGTCAGAGCGTCTGACTATCACGTAACAGGCTCAGAGTTTGACTCTGGGCTGAGCAAATTTCACTCAGCCTTGACAGCCCCTACAGAACAGTCTCAAAGGGTCTTTTATCCTTTCAAGGTTGATATAATGAGTACCAAGCTGGCTTGGGAACTAAACACTGAGGGTCCCATGTTAGGCTGACCACATGACATAAGCTGTATAGCAAGTCAGGGTCCAGGATGAAGGAAACAGGGTTGGGCACTGTAGGCCTTAATACTTAATAGATCATAACACCACATGTTTATTTTATACTTAAAAAAAGCAAATGAAGTTGGAAAGTTTAGGTGTGCTTTAAATGCTGGAATATACAATATATTAGGTGATGAGTGAGTCTATGTTAACATTTCTCCTTAAGTTAACATGCTAGTCCAGGAGGCAGCTGCGCAGACCATCATCACATCAAGTTGATGGCTGAAATTCAAGGATTAGACAGAACTCGATTAGGAAATTTAAATGCAACTAGCCTGCCAAATCATATCTTGGTGGAAACCGCCTGCAAATCCGATATTAGTGGTTGGTCAGTAGGTTTATCATTGTGTTTTCCTGCACCCAAAAGTATGAAAACATGGAGGACTGGGAGCAGGAAAACACAATAGTAAACAAACCAGTCAACCACTAAAATAAAATCTGCAAATATTTCCACCAAGATATGACTTGGCAGACCAGTTGCATTTTAATATGTGATTTGAGTTTTAACTAATCCTGGAATATCAGCCATCAGTTCCAGATGGTTTGTGCAGCAGCCTCCCGATCTGAGACATTTCATGATCTGTGATGGAATAATCTATTTCACTAGACTTAAAGAGTTGTCTCTTCATGAAATTAGGAACTTTAATATTGGAAGATTTTAACTGAACCTGCAAATTATGCAACTGACAAGATTAAGATTACTAAAGGTATTCAAAACAAACAAATAAAAGTAATATAAATCTTTTTATTTTTAGGTCTTAAATTAATGTTGTCAAAAATCACACAAATTGAAATCTTGAGCATTTTACTATCAGTAAGATATAAGAAGAAACTAAAAATATTGAATGAAAGAACCAACAATCTAATCCAAAAACAAATCACATAAAAATAATATAACATTTCAAGAATATCAGGTAGTGAAGTAGACGTTCTGCTGTTGTGACTTGGTTAAACACACAGTTTGTTTTTGAATCTATCCATGACATCAATTCCATATCAAAATGGAGAAAGACATACTAGTCAATAGAAAATCACCCCTTTTTAAATAACATAGTGTTTTGCACAGAAGAAATGTCTATGAATTGATTGAATGCTGATAAAATTAAAAAATGTAACAAGATTAAAATCATATTAAAAAATAATTAAATAAATTTTGATTTAGATTTAAAAAAAAATATTTATTTTTACAAATAACATAATTGTACTTTAAGTAATAATATAAATACTATTCACATTTCAGTCATGAATAAAACATATTGTTGCAGAAATGATAAAATTTTTTTCATCAACTGGAAATAGAACTTTAAAAATTTTTACTTTACAATAAAAATGAAGATGTTAATTTTGCCTCTAGGTTCTGTCTCTGTGAGGTACAACTCTAAATCTACATGAATATTGCATTATTAACAAGAGCTTGTATCCAAAATGCATCCATCAGATATGTGATTTCAATTAAAAACATAAAAAAATGTTTCTGCCCCTGAAAGAGTTTATAGCCTTGACAATACATGAATTTTAAACTGTCACTGATAATGAACTTTAGTGCAACATTTGAGGATAATCAGTTCAACAGAAATGGGTTGAAATTTGATTACATGATTTGAACCAGGTAGACAACAAAGGAAGTTAAATAAGAGCATGTAAAAACACTATTGTGTGATACATCTAACATTACTTAAAATAGATATATATAATGTTGCGATAATAACATAACAATAAAATTGGATGGGGGTAATACCAGAGTTCTTCCAGATGGTTTCAGGAGGGTTCTGCATCCTGTCTGACCTTTGGTTTAAAAATTAGCACCCTTCTTGTCCCTCAGCCCTCTGTCCACAAAATTAAGCCTTAATTGCATTTTGTATAGAAAAAATTGCTCTCATAGTAAAAACTGACTCATTATTGTGTCTTGCAAAGAGTGCACTGACTGTTAAATATTAAAAATCAAAAGAATACCTTTAAAAATAAAAATGAGCCCTTAAGAATCTAAAAGATGCCATTAAGAGTTTAAAATATGTCCTTACAAATCTAAAAAATGTCCCTATGAATATAAAAAAGTTTCCTTTTCAAATCAGCAGCATCCAGTCCTTTATAAAATCAGGATTTTGTCTACTAAACAGTTTTGTTTCAGTTCCAGATATAATTCATAGTCATAGATAGTGTTCTACTGTCTCAAACTAACACAGAAAAGCAGGTGAAAGTTTACCCGATTTTTACCCAACATTCTATTTAGCTGTTGAAATGCTTCTCTCCCCCCCCCCTTCCCAGCCCCTAACCATAAAAAAAATTTTTGTTTTGTAATTACAAGGTTATTTTGAGCAGTATTACAGTATGAAAAAGGACAGTGCCAACTAACGGCAATACTTTTGGGGATAAAACAAGGAAGCTTAGTAGATTAATCGACTTCAACCATTAATCTCCTGCAAGAACTTCAACGCTGTCACTGTTTATTGTTTAATGATTTTTAACACTTTCTGAACTATGTCAGAGCGCCGTATGTTACTCTGTTGAACAGCACTCGAATAACACTTGAGCATGACTTTAAAGCTTTAAAATTCAATTTCCCCATTGTAGAACTGGACAATGTCTTAATTTCTACATTGTGATGTATCGCCAGAATAAAATCCCGACATTACGGTGCATCACGGTATTAGACTTTTGTTAGTAGTGTCTTGGGGTTTATTCACTTCTCAGTTGCCAGCAAAATTATTACATTTACTAACTCTTTTAATTTATACATTTATTTAATGTTATATTTTACTTTTTTTTTAAGGGGGGGGGGGGGAGTATTTCCTATCAAAATAAACAAATGAACCAATCCTCTTTTCCTGTCAATACAAGATGAAAAATCAACTGGCTCTATATGTTATAACATACGTTTAGAGTCAGAGTGATGTGGCCTAGGGAAAATGTATATTTTGCACCACCGTATTTTCTCAAATGAACATCATGGTGCCTTCATATATACTTGAAAAATAGATTTGAAAATATGAAGCATGCAGTTATTTTGGATTTCGTTGTTTATCTGCTTCGATGATTGAAGGAGAAACCGGTTTCCCGTTACTCTGCCATTGGTCTTGTAAATCCTCCATGTCTAGCTATGCACGTGTTGTTTATTCACATCGGAAATGAAATCAGTTTATCCTGTACTCTCCCATTCATTTGCGATCCTGGTGTGATGCATTGTATGTTTGCGCTGCATTGCTAATTCAAAGATCAGGAAATCGGTTTGACGATTTATGATTTAAATCGATATCTCACGATGTATCGATGCATCGCCCAGTACTATCCCGGTGCTTACTCGAGTGCAGACTGCTCTAAGATATTAGGTGGGTATTTCTTTTCTGAAATAAAACGTAGAAGGCAGCAGACACCCTATAATTTGATCACTTTTGTGGGATGTTCTTGCACATGTATGAAAATTTACACACAAAAGTGAATTTTACAGAATGATAAGCTTTGAAATTGTTGCTATATTTACTGTGTTTGTTTATATTGTTCTTCTAAATCATATGCATTTAGAATAACATAAGAAGCAAATTATTTTTTTTTAGTAAAAATGTAAGCAAAACTTTTTTTCTCATGATAAAACTTAATTCGTCATTTATTGTTAACAAAATTTTTCTAACACAAATATTATTATATTACGTACATATTTTCAAAATAAAGGGTTTGAAATTTTAGATTTAAAAAAAAAAGGATATCTGAAGTTATTATTATTATTTAAACAAGGTGAAATACTTGAGTCCACTGTAGTCAGCACAGCAATAAAAGGTCAGACCAGAAAGAGTTAAAAATGAATAGCCTATTTGTGGGACACTCTGTAAATAAATATTATAATACACAACTTTCTACACACACATAATACTTTTTTCGGTGAAAGAAAATAGTAACTAATAAGGAATCTTACATAATCTTAATCCATTATAGACACTAAAACAATGTTTTTTTCTATGATCAGGTGGTGTAGTACTTTTTTTTTTTTAATCACAAATGACACAGCACTTTTTCAGCAATAAAAGCAATAAACAATTCTGTCTTAAAACCTGTTCTTGCACAATTTTGAGACAAGTTTTCCAACAATTCATGATTTCTCTCTATTGCCTTGGTGACAATGACACTATCCGAACAACAATCAGAACTTGCTTGATCAAATAAATTTAATGTAAATACTTATGCTGTAGGTTAGCAATTAATTACCCTTTGTTTATCCACTTGGTGAGTACTTTGTACATCAAACACATTCTGCAACCAATCAGAGCTAATGGCTTGTCCAATCCATAAAAACATATAGATTCCATTTTCTGAAAAGAAAAATTTATTTAATTGATAATAGATTACTTTGTTTAAACAAAGAAACAATTTTACAGATTGAAATTTTAAATAAAGAAAAAAAAAGTGAAATTTAAAAATTTGATTTATATAGATTCATACAATACATATTTGGTTAAATCAAAGCAGCTGATAAATTAATTTTTTGTTTAATTTTCTAAAAATTGCAACATGTTGTAAGGTAACTGCTTAGTGCTTATAAATAATTTTCAGGCTCCTTTCAACTTTATTATAAGCAGTTTCTATGGTATATTGATAAGTTTTTAAAGATCTTTTTTTTTTTTTTATTGAACATAATTTAGAATATTTTCAGCTGTCTTTACTTCTTTTTTTAATGTGTTGCTAGTTTACACAGTATGCAATACACAAATTTTGTCTCTAATTAATCAAAATTACACCTTCCTTTACAAAAGAACATTTAATTTTTCCATGATCAATATATTTCCAGACTTAAATATCTGTAAATGGTCCAATAAAAATAATAAAGTTATATTTGATTTTCTTAAACCAAAACATAAACAGAAAGGTACAACTTCTGCTTTGAAACAACACAACAGTAAAAAAAAACTTAACTATTTAATATGCAACAAACAACAAAATACACAACCCAAATATACAATGTTTTAATTTTGAGGCAGCTTTCATTAACTGGTATAGTTACAATTAAAAATAAATAAATAAAACATGGCATTTACTGGGATATATCACATATTAACATCTCCTTTTTTTAAATTAAGGATATTTTTCATAAATAACAAAAAAAAATTCCTTATGTGTTACAGTCTTCAAATGCTTGATTAATTTATATTGCAGGTTTGTTTGAAAATACACTAGGGTTTAATTTTGATTACAGGGCAGAATAACTTACAAAAAATTTGTGAAAAAGTTGAAGAATGTCTTTCATACAGTCATGGTAGTTTTAGATAATACTCATCAAATTTCTCTAATGATTTTTCCCTTTGGCTAATAATGCAAAATTATGTAGGTGTTGCATATTATTTTTTATCATAAAAAGAAAAAGAATTGCCCCTCAAATGATTAATGAAATAAAAACATTTACCCAATAGGTAGGCTCCATTATCATTCAGCTTTTCAATTGAACACCGAATAGGCGTAGGGATACTTTCACTGTCAGGATCAACCTCATGCTGAAACAGAAAATATAACATTAATGTACTTTACGGCTTTATTTCTACAAAAATACTTTTGCAATAAAGCTTTATGGGAGGAAGGGGATGCTGGGGTTGTATAGCTTGAGGATCTGTTGTTTTTAGAGGGATCCAGGAGTAACATTGTATACTGTATTTACATTTACATGTGTATAATGTACACCCTGTTTTCAACAGTACAGGGGGAAAAAAAAAAAGTAACCTTACATACAAAACAGCATACTAATTTAACACAGGGTTCATACACATTTTCACACAAAAAGAAATTATCAGAATAATTTTTCAGAATTAATAAGTTTCATATCAACAATCTACGCCAAAGCATGCAAAATAACAGGGGTTGCTAGCTAAAGTGCACTTTAACTACAGACCGGAGATTTTTTTCAGAGTAGTTGCACAGTTTTGTAAGTTCTGGGAGAAATAACTGATTTTCCCTGAACTTTTAAAGCTAAAATAATTTCCTTAACCCTGTACAGCAGAAAGTCATCTAATTTGAAAATAAAAATTATGTAGAAATCCTTAAGATTAAAAAACAAACAAACCTAGGATCATAAAGTTATTGTTACTTGAACCCACAACAATGACAAAATATTTTAAATGAGTCCTGCATCTATTGTGCTGACAGTATTGACATGATTCATTGAGTATTGTTGAATTGTGTCAATATTCCAGTTGAATTAGGACCGATTTAAAATATTTTTGTCATTGTTATGGGTCCAAGTTTATGGTGCTGGTATTACTTATAAATAAATATTATTATAATATGAATAATATTAATAAATTAGTGCCATAAAAATTAAGGTTTTCAGAATGTGTACTTTCCTTCCATTAGAAGCTTTGTTTGAAATAAATTATTGATACTCCAGTGGTGGAGAGTGTGAGGGACCTGGTGGAGGAAAATCTCCTGGGGACCTTGAGGGCAAGGGTCCCCCCTCCAGTAATATAAGATTTATAAAAATTTGTGTGAAATATATATATATATATATATTTAGAGCTTTCAATATTTAAAATCCATTTTTATATAGAAAAGGAGTGAAAAGACAAATTACTCAAAACTACAAATTTATAGGTTTATTCTCATTAAAAACACTATTTCAAGATTACGGTTTATATAAACATCTCACGGAAACATTCCAAATAAAAATAATGTAATGATTAAATGTAAAAATAATATGTAATACATTTATATATGATGGTACGGAAAATGACATCCAATTTGTTTCTATCCCTCATAAAAGACACATACAGTTACATCATATCAGGTTCTTATTAGGTATAGTGTTATCAGGCATGTTATCAAGTTGACGAAAAAGTTTTTTCTGTGCTCAAACTGGGCTTTAAAAAAAATGCAAACTCAAAATTAATGAAGACAGTAATCTCCATTCAGATTTATGATTTTCTGCCAACATTTTGGCAGCTTGTCAAATCCCTCCTGCCAGAACTGTGACGATCACAACTCAAGAAATGATCGCCTTCAGAAGTGGCTTCTGCTTAATTCAAAATTGAATCTTGAAGACAACGATGTAAGTGCAAAAACTGACAGTAATCTGAAGGGGGTGTGCCTGAGCTGTAAGATGTATGTGCTACTAAGCTGGTACATCTTTCAGCTGGTGATTACACTTGTATGCCACCAGGGATTGTCCTGATGAAAAGACTTTACCAAACATCTTATTTTAAACTTGAACTTTAATAAGCATCTCACAATGTGTGTCACTATCAATGGTCTGACAGGATTTCAGGTACTGTAGATGATTCCATGGCAAACCCATCAGATACATAGCAAAACCTTCTTGTTGGTGAGCAAAGATACATAGCAAAATCTTCTTGTTGGTGAGCAATCTTACAGTATTTCAAGCTGGTTAACTAGAGTTAGGGCATCCACTTTTACTGCTAGTATTGTCGTAATACAGTCAAGAATCGATAATCCGCGCACCCAATATCTACAATTTTCTATAATCCACATTGCTTAGAAACAGAAAATATCGCAAATTTTGCCAATCTGTCACTACAAAAATTGCGAACTTCCACAAATGGTCGCGGAAAAAAATGCAAATTTCGACAAACAATTGTGGAATAAATCGCTAATTTTGTGAAACGATCCCAAATTTTCCAATTTGTTGTTGAAAATATCGTGAACTTCGACAAATAATGAAGAAAAAAGTGCAAATTTCTGTAAACAATCGAGGAAAAATTTGTCAAAGATCACAGAAATACATAAGGAATTATCAGAAGATCGCGAAATCACAGGGAATTTTGCCATTCTGTTCTGAAAAATATCACGAACTTCCACAAATGATCAGAAAAAAATTGCGAATTTCGTTAATCGATCACGAGAAAAAAACACGAATTTTGTTAAACGACTGTTGAAAAAATCGTGAAATGATTGCGGAGAAGAATACGAATTTCGGCAATTGATCGCAATAAAAACATAATCGCGAATTTCGTCGAACGATCTTTGAAAAAATCGGGTATTTTGTGAAACGATCGCTGAAGAAAATACAAATTTCGGTAAACAATCGAGGAAAAATAGTGTAAATGTCGTCAAAAGGTAGCAGAAATACATGAATTTTGTCAATCTATCGCTGAAAAATATCACAAACTTCGACAAATGGTCACAGTAAAAAAATCGCGAATTTCGACAATTGATCGCAGGAAAAAACGCAAATTTTGGCAATTGATCACAAAAAAACAATTTTCAGAATTTATCAAATTATCAATGTATTTATTACTTTTTAAATATATAATTTCTTAAAAGAACTTTTAAGGAATATCATATTAACATTTAGATTTCAAATTTATCTTATCTATACTGAATATGGTACTAAAATGTTCTGCAGAAAAAACAAATGACTCACAATCGACACAATACTCTATAATCTGCACAACTTTTGGCCCCAACTTGTGCAGATTAAAGATCTTTACCTGTACTTACTTTTTATCATAAGTAACCACCCAATTGAAAAATGATTGTTTATGATGCATCTGCAGCAGTTTCTGATAGCAGAAGAAGCCATTTCGAAGGTTAATGCACTTCTTAAGGTTATAATAGTTCCAGCAGGGGGAATTGGACACGCTGCCAAAATTTTAGCAGAAGGTCCAGAACTGAATAGAGATTACTATCCTCATTAACTTTGAGTTTGTATAACCCTTTTCATAGTATCAAAATAAAATTTTAAAACAGATTTTTTTTTTTTCACTAATCTGATATTATCTAAACAGTATTGTGCATGGAAATTGCTAATAATACATAATTATTTATTAATCCTTTCAAGGACGGTGGTCACAAATATGACCACTTAATTTTAATTCGAATCTCTCAACTAGCACCCAAAATACTTGGATAAAATTTTGCTTTTACGATGAAAGTGAATTAAAAGTAAGTATTTATTCATTTATTGAGAAATTCATTCATAAATTCTAATGTGAATCATTCATTTTACTATTTTAGAAACAGAATTACTCTCTGCTGGAAAGGGTTAAGTGAAATTTCTTAGTTAAAATCAAGGTTAGTAACATACATAAACTACCGTATTTTCCGGGAATAACGCCGCGGCGTTAAACTAGATTTTTCTGGTTTGAAAACAAAAATGCGGCCAATAACTAGGTGCGGCTTGTAAATAGTACCAAATTTACTGCCAATCATTATTTAAAAATTTTAAATCTGGTTAGAAAAAAAAGAAAAAATCCATGATCTTATGTTGTACTTCTGAAAAGAAAAAACAATGTCTCGCACGGCGGGAAGGTATCAACGTGTTTACAAACAATGTAATTTTCATGAGCAAAAAATTGCACTTTGTCCGGGCATAGCATCCAATCACAATGATCCTCCTCAAGTTCACCTGGCATCTTGCATGCCATATAAGGAATAACTCCTCCCACTTTCTCCCTCGTTCATTCTTCGCCAGAGCCGATAAAACTACAGGAAAACTATTTTGCTCTATGTTCATAATTACTTTCAGCATTACGTTTGGCAACAGCTCGATTAATCTTAAACACAATCAAGCGTGCAAGCCCGATCCAAAACAAACGAGATGCGATTTGCTGGCTCATTTTTTTGATAGTGACACGAATGATGCAGATGATTTCATAGACACCAATCACAGTTTCTCGCCTGAAATTTAAAAATTATTCCAGAGTGATACTGAGGACAAAGATTTTGATGGGTTTTCAAATGTATAACATCAATTATTCGTCACTACTGTATTATTATTTTTTTCTGTTTGTTAAAATAAATAACGTTGATAATGGAATTAATTGTTCAATTAATTAAAAGATAAATTATTTAAGTTCAAAATGTTTAATTTTATGTCCGCCAATTAATAATTTTAATTAATTACACTTGGTATATTTTTATAATGTATGTGACGTTATGCACAGCGCGGCGATATACCTGGTGCGGCGTTATACTGGATACGGCATTAAACCAAGTTTTTTTTTGTTTTGTTTTTTAAGTAACTGCGGCGTTATACTCGGAAAATATGGTAATTAAAAATTAATTACAATAAAAAATAACATAAAATAGGAAAACATATAATTTTTAATTGAGATGACAGAACAAGCTTCTGAGAATGCAAATTTTTTCTCTACACTTTCAGGAATGTTTCTCTTAACCTGATCGATAAAAATCTTGTTTTTGTTTTTTTTTTTCAAGTCAAAAAACATATCTTGAGTAGAATATTTAATAAAATTTATTAATTTTCTATCTTGTTAGTTTGTGCTACTATATTTGATCCATTTTATTAAAATTTTTGACTTAAAGTATGTTCTTATGATTAAAAAACAGAAGAGTCGCAGGTATGAAGCAAAGTAAAATGTAAGTAAAGAATTTTACCATCTATTTTACATTGCAAATAAAATTTAAAAAATAAAACAGATTATATCCGAAATATTAGAGTTCAGCTTTATTTAATTCTGGTTTTACGACTTTACTGAAGTAAGTATAGCACAAAAGCTAACATTAATGCAAGGGATCAAGAAAGATTAAACATAGCAAACTATAGCTTTCGGAATAAACCGTAGAAAAATATTTAATTTCATTGAATTTTTCAAGAAATATTTTATTATTCAAGAATAATAAAATATTGCTAGAAATATTTTGTAAAGCATGTAGGCTGAAAATAACCAAATTCAGCTGTAAGCTGAATGTTGGGAATTTCCTGTCAAAATTGATAAAGTTGGCATCTGTTTTTACCATTCCATTTCAGTCATGAAAGTTGCTCGAAAATACTTAAAACTGCAAAAAAATTATTAAATCAGAAAAAGGGCTATATAAAGATAATAAAAAGTGAAAAATAACATATTTGATTACAATTATAAGGGGATATAAAAAGTACATTGACAGGATTCACAAATTAAGCCTGCTTATTTACAATATCTAAGAATGATGTGCACATTACAAATAACGATAATAATAATAAAAAAATAATTAAAATGTTCACAAAACAAGAAAAAAAAATAATTTTAAGATTGAAAAAAAAAATGCTCAATTATAGAGAGATTTAAAATGCCTAAAAAGTTTATGCATATTGTAAGATAAAAATCCTTTTATGACTGCTTTTTAGCAAACATGTTTTCAAGATAAAGAATGTGAATTTTAGGTTTATGAACAATTTTATATATTTTTAAAGCAATAAGATGACACTTTACATTGATTGATTAAAAAAAAGTTTTATGGTTTTTAAAGTATATGTAGTTTTAACTGAATTTTTAAATTTCAACAAATAAAATAAAATATCACATTCTGGGTATGTAATATTTTAGAAGTTAAAATGGAATTTTAGCAAAAAGTTTTTGAAGACTTATTAATAAGAATCTCTGCTGCATTTTTTCATGAAAGTTTTATGTAAACATATAGGTGCATAATCTTTAGATTTATGTTAGGTTGTCTTAATAAGAAACTTTCATTTGTATGACTGGACAGGATATGGTATGACATGTACTAGGGGGAATAAGCCAAAGCAGAGCACAGGACCTGATTTCATTCAAAATCAACTTCCTATATCATAATAATAACATTTTCAATTCCATAGAAAACATTCCATTATGAAGTTATAAATACATACAGTCGAACCTGGTTAAGATGCGATCTCGCTTAATACGTGGATTTTTTCCCTTAAGTCTAATGCAAAAATATCACGTTTAATACACGATCCTGCTTAATACGCGATACATTTTCGGTCCTTTGAGTATAAAAAAATCACACTTAGGACGCGAATTCATTGATCAAGATGTGAATTCCTTCTCTCTACTGCAGTGCACCAATTTAGTGGATGTTTTTTATTCAGATAAAAATCATCGTTTCCGAATAGTAATATTTACTGTATTTAATAACAGATTATTCAAGTCGAATATTACTAATCGAAAATAGTAGGATTGGAATAAAAAAAATCCCATGAAATTACCAACACTGCCATTCTTCTTTGATTCTGCATCCTAACATTCTTCGTCTTTTGCTTTCGTGTATGTTTTCAGTGTAGTAGAGAGATATAGACGAATTCAGGATACACAGATACATCATAAAAATTATTATGATTAGAGACAATTATACCTGTTGTAGTGAAGTTTTAACCCCTTGAGGGGCAAGCAATTGCATTTGTGTAATGTTGAATTCCAACCGGAAAGTTTGAAAAATTTTATTTCTAAATAAGGAAAAGCAATTTTTCAACTTTTTTCCCTCAAAGTTCCTTTCAAAAGTAAAATTTAGTTAAAAGTTTCTGGTGCAAATCTTAATTAAACTTATGTGGGATATAATGTATCCAACCACCCTTCAAGGGGTTAAATGTACATTATATCACAACTATGTTTTATAATGCATTATAGGCAAAAAAAATTAAACTCATAAAGACTAAACAAATATGACTGTGGTTGTATAATTCTTTTATGTTTTTAATGCTTTCTTTACTTTTTGCTATGCTATCGAAAGATTAATAAGGATAGTTTTTCTTATATAAAAAAGGACAAATTATAATGGTACTCGTTATCACAATTACTAAACATGAATTTAACTCATTTAAACGATTAAATGTGTAAATAAGCCCAGCTCATGGAACATTATACAAATTACGTTTAATATGGGATCCCGCTTACTGTGCGACTTTTGTCTACTCACTTGAAATGTGTCTTAACCAGGTTCTACTGTACTTAGGTAAATGTATCTTTTGATTTAACTACATCCTATTCTAAAACTACTGATTATAATCAGTACAAGGTCAAAAAAGCCAATTAAGAAATACAGCACAAAATCTCATAATGAAAGATGTAGCAAAACAACTGGTACATAATAGAACAACATCCCTCTCATTGCTAGGTATACACATTACAATATCTTGTGCTTAATAATATGCACCATGATTTGGATAATTAATAAATAAGTAGATTCCTGATATATTTAAATATATATTTCAAAATTGAGGAATTAACAGATACTTACCAAAGGCAATAAAGTTGGATAGAAATGTAGGGCAGTGCTCCTTACACCCATAGTATTCACAGCTTGCATAGCAAAACTTTTATCATCTAATGAGAGCTCAGATCCTAGAGGCAAATTGACACAAATTAGAATACAAAAATATTTACAAAACATGTAGCACAATATTAATTTTGATTATTCATTAACTCATTGAATATGAGATACATCTCTAAACCTATATTTCACCACCGTCTTATATATAAGATAGCTCATATTTATTGAATTTTTACAAGTAATATTGCATTTTGTATTGTTGCTCTGTTACTGAAACCAATTTTAAGATTAAATGCCATTTGTAATCATGTTAAATTGACTTTATAATTTCCATAATTTTATCAGATTTTTTTTCTTTATTAAAAAATTCAAATAATTATGAAAAAAAGAAATTACAAAATTCAAATTTAGACATGATAAGTATCATTGCTTATTAATATTGTTAATTTTCAAAATGTATATATACACAATTTACAGTAGTTTATTGCAGTAATCACCGACCTTTTGAACCTCACAGAGTACTATATTTTACAAGGTTAAATCTTGCAGACCACTAATATAAAATTTTGAAAAATATAAATACACATGTACAATAATGATCAGAGAATTTCAGTTTTATTAATATGAAATGCACTTAGTTAATGTAACAAAATTATAAATACATTATAGGTCAAAACTGGGAAATTTCACTAGTGGCCACTGGCCGGTAGGACTGATTTTTAAAGTGGCCACTTTTTTTAAACTAGCAGCCACTTTTTTATTTCAAAATGCTAAACAGTAAAATTTCTATAAGTATTAATCTCAAACTGAGTAGCCCAAATAAATATGTTAATATAAATATACTGGAACAAAAAAAAGTAGAATCCTTGATGAAATGCAAGAAAATTTTATTATCTCCTTGTAAAAAAGTGGCCGGAAGGTGGCCGCTGATAGACAATTTTTCACTAGCCACTTTTTTTCATTTACTGGCCCTGTGGCCGGTGGCCAGTGCTAATTTTGACCTTTAAAATACATATCAGGGAAAATAAGTTTTCCTGTGCTACTAAGATCAGTATTTTCATTCCACACAATATACTCAGACCTGCCAACTGCTATGAAAAATTCGTAGTTGCTACGATTTGGACCTATAAACTACGATGCTACGAAAATCGGCTTTAAACTACGATTTTTTTTTGCAAAAAAAAACACAAACGCATTTTTTGTTTGTAGTTTGCAATTTTTATTCCGTGCAGCATATTTTTCAGGAATGATTCTGTTCCGAAATTTCCTAACTTGCAAAGTATTCATTTCCTAAAGTTTTAAAAAATCGGTCATTAGTCCGAAAATTCGGACATTAAAAAATGTTTATGGGGAAAAAAAAAATATGGGCTGCAAAATAAACTTCTTAACATAAAACCCTCTTTATGTATATTAACCACGAGTGAATCGTGTTTCTGTAAATATTTATACAGGAATTCCCTTTCTTAGAAACAAGGGTGCCATTTTAAGAATTTCTGGAGAGGGGACGGAGGTGGTTCTTTGAGAGGCAAGGTTTGAAATAGTGTGCAAAATCGCACAATTTGCACACGGAAAAGGAAAGTCCTGCATAATGAAAAATGCTGTGCAGTATTTCCCCCTGCAAATTTTTCCACAGACCTATGATTCTTTTGCGAGTATATTTTGAAATTTCTTGGAAGTCCACGAATTTTTTTCCTTTTATGGAATTTCCCCGGATTAATCCGTGAATCGATCGCGGAAAAAAAAATGATAATTTCTTCAAATGATTGTGTAAAAATATCGGGTATTTTGTCAAAGATCTCAGAAACAAATAGTGATTATCTTCAATTGGTCACTGGATTTGCGAATTTCGTCAAAAGATTGCGCAAAAAATCACGAATTTCGATAAACTATCGAGGGAAAAATATTGCAAATATCGTCAAAAGGTCATGGAAACGAGTAGTGAATTTTGTTAATTGGCTGCGAAAAGATATAAAAAATTTTGCCGATCAGTTGTGATAAACTATTGTGAATTTCGACAAATGAGCATGTAAAAAAATCAATTTCGTCAATTGGTTGCAGAAGAAAATAAATTTAGTCAAAGAATTGTGGTAAAAACATGAATTTTGTCAAAATATTGCAGAAAAAAAAACGCGAATTTCATCAAAAGATCAGTAAGAAAATGCAAATTTCATCGAAAGATCAGTAAGAAACGCAAATTTTACCAAAAGATCGCGGAAAGAAAACACTAATTTTGTCAAAGGATCGTAGTAAAAAACATAAAATGCGTCAAAGGATCGCGGTAAAAAATGCGAATTTCGTCAAAAGTTCGTGGTAAAAACTGTGGATTTCAACAAAGAATAGCGACAGAAAAATGTAAATTACAATTGTGGGGGGAAAAAATTGTGAATATCCTGAAATGATCGCGGGAAAAAAATTGATAATTTCGTCAATATTTACTGCATTGGGCTAAAAAACTAGAACCAGGCTCCTCTTACAAATGTAAAAAAACGTTTCGAAACGAGAAGAAACTCTAAAAATCGTATAAAATTTTTTAGAAGAAAAATGTTACTGTATTGAGTTCAAAGACTGAAACCTTATTTATTCCTCTTACAAATGTCAAAAGATGGCTGCGAAACACGAAAAACCAACCAACCTCCAGATTAATTTTAATTTTGTGTGCTACGATTTCTCATTTTCAAAGGTTGGCAGGTCTGTATACTGCACACATAAAGAAGTAAGCTTACTTTATTTTTCCACACAACCTCCAAGAACACTGATGTATTTGTCATAACTTTTATTTTTACTCTTGAGGAAAAAAAAAAAAAAAATGCATGTTCTGCACATGAAAGAAATGTTTCATGGCTCTCTTCATTTCTCCATTAGTTCCAAAACGTCTTCTTCAGAAAGCCTTTAAAAAATGCAAATATTGTTCAGATTTTTTTCCGCAGACTACCAATAGTTTTTCCCAGACCACCGGTTGGCTACCTCTGGTTTATTGTAATACAAGGGTTGCCTTTTATGTTTTTACAAAAGACCAATAGAAGGTGCTACTGAAATTTGTCTTCAGGATATTCGTAAAATTCAGATTTTTTTTTTAAATCTTGGAATCAGTGACACCTTAGAAATCGTCTGTGAATTTTGTTTACAGTGAGTGCTCTAAAGAAACAAGTGAGTAAAAAAAATGGAAATAATTCGTGAAGGTTTCCGTTGGATGATTTTTTACAATTTTAAGAAAGGCTTCACAACAAGAATACTGAGTATCGCTTCGTGAAACTTTTGGTAATGAAGCACCATCAGAAAAGACTGTTTACAATGGGTTTGCAGAATTTCGTCGTGGTCATCCGTCTGTCAGTGATAAATCTCGAGAAGGACGACCAAAATCGGTAGTGATTCTAAACAACATCGATGCTGTATGCAAGATGATTGAAGAAGATTTGTTCCACATGGATTCCGCACAATTTGACAGAAGCTCAAAAAGAGGCTCGTACAAAATGGTGTAAGGAAATGCTAAAAAAATTCAAATTTGGAACTGCAAAATCCATATACAACATCGTTACAGGTGATGAAACTTGGATATATTCATATTAACCAGAAACTAAACAACAATCCACTGTTTAGGTGTTTCCAAATGAACCAAATCCTACAAAAGTTGTTCGTTTACGAAGCACTTCCAAGAAAATGATTGCTTGTTTTTTCGGCCTTACAGGACTTATCACAACCATTTCTTTTAGAGGATCGAAAAACTTAACGCTAAATGGTATACAGAAATTTGTTTGCCAAAAGTCATGAACGAAATCAGGAAAAACAACAAAAACGCTGCATTATTCTTCATCACGATAACGCCAGCTCCCACACGGCACATGAAACAATTGATTATTTGAAGGATAAAAATATTGAATTAATGTCTCATTGCCCATATTCTCCTAATTTGTCGCATAATGACTTTTTTCCTTATGTCTCTTTATTTCCCTTATGTCAAACAAAAAATGTGTGGGCAATGATTTTCATCACCTCAAGAAGCTGTTGATGCCTTCCAAAACTATGTTTCTGAGATATCAACTTCAGAGTTGAAAACTGTTTCAAGTATTCGTTTGAATGGATGGAAAAGTGTATAAATCTTAAAGGCGAATATTTTGAAAAGCAATAAAACAGTTTGTTCCCAAAAAATTACTTTTCTTCCTACTTTTTGTAGAAATTTAAAAGGCAACCCTCGTATGTCCTACATATAGCACAGTTTGTAAAGAGGAAACTAATAAAGTTGTGGCAAGTTTTTGAATTTTATATTTATGTTTGTTCTCTCAATGTCTAATTAAATGTCTGAAATAGCAATTATTAGCAAAAATATTAATAGTAAAATATGGGTTAAGGGGCTACTTCACTCACACAAAAACACTTGTTAACTAAATTTAATCCTATGGAAGAAATGATTTCAGATATCTTCCTTCCATTTCAATATGTGCAAATGATTTTTTTTTTTCATTGAATAGCTGAGATCAATCTCTACAAAGGCCATATTTAATTTTTTTTTATTTTCTTTGCAGGTTCTTTTAATGTCATTCCCATTTTGTTGTTCTGCATTTCGTAAACCTGCTGCCGTTGCACAAAAAAAAAAAAAAAAAAAAAACTCATATTGCATCTGCGCTGTGGCAACACTTCAAAATTTGTCTCGTGCTCTCTAAGTGTCCTCAAACAGTGTGACATCATTTGCATCAGACACGACTCCAGCATATCACAAAAACGAAAATCGCAGATTGTATAAGCACGGGATATGATGTACACTAGCTTTGAATCATCAATGTGCCAGATGCATATCATATAAACTTTTCAGACTTGAATTTATGCGGATTCTGGTTACAACATGTAAAGAAATGAAACTAGCTTATTATATATATATATATATTTTTTTTTTTTCATAAAAATGGCATTACTGGCATGTTTCCCAATGTGACTTCTTTGTATGAATTTGTAGCTTCACTTTTGTTGTCTACAGCAGACTGTGAAGGGGAATTCAGTCTCATGAATATAACAAAAACTGACTTGAGAAACAAACTGACAATCAAGAATTTAAGTAACTTAATGATGATTAATTTGGAAGGGGAATTTTGAAAAGAATTTCCATTAAAAAAAGCATTTGCTGTGTGGTATACAGCCAAATCTCAAAGGGTCAATCTTACAGAGTGATGTATTTGTTTGTATATTGCATAACTAAAAATAATACTCATCCATATAAAAATTTTGTATAAATAAAACTTTTTTTTTTTCCTTGGCTAAAGCTATTTTTATTTGGCTAGAAGTTATTGGCTGCAATTAGCCAAAAAGCTAAAAATCCCTTTTTCCTAGATTAAACCCTAATTTTAAGTACACATTACTTCCCATTACTACACATTTTCTCCATTTTTTTTCCTTCCCCGATATCGTTAAGTGTCTTTCATGTGTTATCTAATTTTAAAATTACAAGTTGGAAATTGTACGTCAAACATGGAAAATGAGGTGTGCTCGTACTATAACTAGTTTTATAAATATTTTTTGCGCCGCATATTGTACTGTACTGAATGTATATTTCAGTGCACTTCATAAGTGCATATCACTTTCATTCTGTCTGAAAGGTGAAACATCATTAAAATGAACTTGAAATATTTTTTTTCCCCCATTGGCCGGAATGTAACAGAAAACTTTTGATTGTCCCTGTCATAAAACTATACATCCGATTTTCATAAAATTTTAAATGACTCGAGAAAATTTTGCAACAATTATATATTTAAAATGTCATACCATTCAGCTGGGTAGTTTTTGCTCTGTTATATGTGGAAAGACAGACAGACGGACTGAACAATGACTATAGGTGCTATGTATATATATAATTATGAACGCACCTAAAAATGCATATGCATAGCTGCCAACTTTTACGCTTTTTTCTCAACATTAAAGTTTTATAGTAAACATTGTCTTATATAATCGTCCAAATCTCACGGTTAAATAAAGCGAAAAATCTATTAAATTTTAGTGGTAGCAAAAAAGCGTAAAAGTTGGCAGCTATGCATATGTAATCATGTAAATTTATTTACTGTATAGGATGTCTGCACTAGAGCCATAGATATTTACTATCTACCCATTTCCTTTTCTAATGATATTTCAGATTTATAATTTTTATAAAGTTGGTAGTATCTCGTTCAGATATTTCATAGGTTAAATATATTCAAGACAGTCACATTTATATATACTTTTAACTAGTTTCATGTTCAAAAGATTCTTCTTGGGACATATAGCAGAGCGAATAGAAGAGGAAAACTCATTTAATAAAAAATTGAAAGCGTTATGTAAAATTGTAAACTAAGCCACCAGAAAAATTATAACGAGTTTCAAGGCTAATGTCAGACGAACGTCTTTTTGCCTCTTCCACCATCCCTACACATACTAGCAAAAGTGTAGGGATGGTGGAAGAGACAAAAAAGCGTGCAAAAAGACATTTGTCTGACATTAGCAAATACTACAAAATATGTCAAAACATTTTTAAAAAATTGCTCGCATAATGATTCTAGTGTCAAATATATTTAAAATTTTTGATAGAAAACATTTTAAAAATTCAATAAAAAAACAGATTTTTTAAATTGTCAGTAACAAATTTGGAATTGCCCCCTAGAAAGTCAAATTTCCCTCTGGTGGGGCAGACGCCCCACGTTGGGAACCACTGGCCTAGATCAACCATATTCATTAGGGTTTCGTTCATCTGACGAAACCTTATTCGTCTCACTCCTTTGTCTGTCTGTCTGTCCGTCACAGAGCCCGTTCTCAGAAACTATACATGTTAGAGATTTGAAATTTTGGGTACTTATAGCTGAACACCTCACATTAAACAACAAATCATAAAATTTTGAAAAAGTTGGTAATAACTGAATTACGGGCTAATTAACTTCTAAAATTAACCAATCTACCTTTTTAACGCAGATTCAAATGAACTTTCTCCAAATCATCCGTGTTTCTCCTAAGGGTTGCCAGTAAAATCAGCCGATGCATGGTTACCACGGAGGAAATTAAGCCGAAAAATGAAGTGGGCATTATAAATCGAAATCGCATATAAGAAAATATTGGTCCCAGAAATTTGTAAATGGAATAGACAGACGCAGAAAAAAATCTACTTTCATTTGGTATAAAGTTCACATTTCTGCGATGTATATAAGTTAAAATATCCACTAAAAATCGATCGATAAAATTTTATTTTCTTTAATTGGAAAGACAAAGGGTTGCCAGTAAAATCAGCCGATGCATGGTTACCACGGAGGAAATTAAGCCGAAAAATGAAGTGGGCATTATAAATCGAAATCGCATATCAGAAAATATTGGTCCCAAAAATTTGTAAATGGAATAGACAGACACAGAAAAAAATCTACTTTCATTTGGTATAAAGTTCACATTTCTGCGATGTATATAAGTTAAAATATCCACTAAAAATCGATCGATAAAAAATTATTTTCTTTAATTGGAAAGACAAAGAAAAAAGATTTCAATTCAAAAGATTTCAAAGCAGGTAGACATGATGACGCTACGGTTTTTCTTAATAGCATATTTTAATACGGAATTTTAACTTTTTAAATATTAAATATTTTGATTAAATTTTATGGCATCCTGATGTCAAATTTCTCGCTGATTTTATTGATACCTATTTCTAAGTCCTATCTTAATTACAAGCTGAAATATTAATTATTATTTAATTAATCGGTTTAACTCGCAGAAGAATAAATGTCGGTAACTCCCACATGTGTATTTTAAACAATTCTTTCTAAGTGAGCCCCTAATTATGTTGGAGACATGAAATTTTGGGTACTTATAGCTGGACACCTCACATCAAACAATAAGTGATAAAATTTTGGAAAAAGTCGTACATTTAACCCTTTGGGCTCCCACATGTGTATTTTAAACAATTCTTTTTAAGTGAGCCCCTAATTATGTTAGAGACATGAAATTTTCGGTACTTATAGCTGAACACCTCACATCATACGACAAATCATAAAATTTTGGAAAAGTCGTACATTTAACCCTTTGGGCTCCCACATGTGTATTTTAAACAATTCTTTCTAAGTGAGCCCCTAATTATGTTGGAGGCGTGAAATTTTGCATACTTATAGCTGGACACCTCACATCAAACAACAAGTGATAAAATTTTGAAAAAGTCGTACATTTAACCCTTTGGGGTCCCGCATGTGTATTTTAAACAATTCTTTCTAAGGTGAGCTCCTAATTAGTTTGGAGGCGTGAAATTCTGCATACTTATAGCTGAACACCACACATCATACGACAAATGATAAAATTTTGAAAAAGTCGTACATTTAACCCTTTGGGCTCCTGCGTGTGTATTTTAAACAATTATTTCTAAGTGAGCCTCTAATTAAGTTGGAAGCATGAAATTTTGCATTCTTATAGCTGAACACCTCACATCAAACGACAAATCATAAAATTTTGAAAATGTCGTACGTTTAACCCTTTGGGCTCCCACATGTGTATTTTAAACAATTCTTTCTAAGTGAGCCCCTATTTAGGTTGGAGGCGTGAAATTTTGCATACTTATAGCTCAACATCCCAGATTACACGTCAAATAATAAATTTTGTAAAAGTTTTATGTTTAACCCTTTCAACTCCAGCTCGTGTATTTTAAGCAATTCTTTCTAACTGAGCCCCTAATTAAATTGGAGATTTTAAATTTTGCATACTTATAGCAGAACACCTGAGGCCAAGCGACAAATCATAAAATCTTGAAAATGTCTTACGTTTAACCCTTTGAGCTACCACATATGTATTTGAAGCAATTCTTTCTAAGAGAGCCCCTAATTAAGTTGGAGACATGAAATTTTGCATATGTATAGCTGAATACCTCAGACCACACGACAAATCATAAAATCTTCAAAAAGTCTTATATTATTTACCTCTCCGGGCTCTAGCCTGTGTATTTTATGTAATTTGTCTAACATCCGCCCTTTTAACCAGGGGAGAAATTTTCCAACTTTTGCCGACACCCCTTTGACCCTTCTTTCATCTTGTGCACCATAGCCTTACATATTTTAGTTCCATTTTTTACTGCCAGGTGCGCCTACTGATCTCAGGTGCTATGGGCCCAATCCCCTCCACTAATATATCTGCGGATAGTATGTAAAACGGGATTTCGTTCGGATAGATGTTTGTTTAGAATCGAGTGCGCCCCCTGGTTGCGAAATGTGGAAGTAATAGGTTTTTCAAAAAGATAAAGTGTTTTGAAAGGAATATTAAACGAAACCCTCTGTGCGATCTGTGATCACACTTACCCGCTTGTTTTTTTTTTCCCTCACGGTCATCTTTGATGTAATATTTTGCATGTTTTAACATAATTTTAAATTAATTATAAATATCAGGACAGATTTAGACTTCTCATACAAATACATAAAACAGTAATGAAGATCTTAAATAATTTTTACGGGAATCTCAAATGTTTGTATTCATATATTAATTATGGCAGGAAGATAAATCACCAGAAAAAAGTTGCTAATGGTCAATTACATTTAAAACAGTAATTTAATAGACAATTATTAAACACAAAACATCATTACAAATGGTAAATAATGCAAAAGTAGACTAAAATAATACAAAACTGTAATGGTGTATGTTTATTAAATAATAACATCAGGTTGAGGGCTACAAGCGATGAAAGATATTATACTTAGATATTATATATAATATATATATGAAAGATATATATATTACTTCTGGTGGAACATTATGCATTTTGGAATGAATATAGTAATTATATATATCCTATATACATACTATACCTATGACTATAATATACATTTACTATATCATATTATATAGTTATGTATAATTACTTCCGCAATTGCCTTTAACCCTTCACTGCACCACGTGCCATATCTGGCACATACCTAAAAACATTATAATTTTGATTATGTGCCATAAATTTGGCTAATATGATCACTGTAACTGATCAAGAACAATACAAAGAATGGAATAACACTTATTTTGTTCATGTCAGGTGGCTGCATTATACAAAAAATTAGAATTTGTTCTTCGGAAACAAAACAAAATTTCAATCAAGCTATTTAGGTAAGATTTACTTTCATTATTTTTACTGAATACATAAAAAAATTAATATAATAAAAGTTGCAGAGTGTTACGCAGGTAAATTTAATTTAAGCTCATTTAGTTGCAAAATATAGCAATACACTATTTTAAAACCCTAAATATGTACATATGGCACACATTATAAAATATAAAATTTTAGCTGAAATTTTGAAATTTAATTTTTTTTTTTTTTTTTTACTATTTTTCCCATTATTAGACCAATATATAGATTTAAAAAAAAAAAAAAAAAAAAAAAAAAAAAAAAAAAAAATCATAGAAATAGAAAAATTTGTGCAGTGAAGGATTAACATGGAACTATATAATATTAACTATGCAGTTACGTTGTAGGAAGAAACAAATAAGGGTTCATTAAATTAATATTATTTTTGCCATCGTTGGCATGGTTTAGCTTCCTGGCACAGGCAATGCATAAGTACGCAATTTTTTATACATAAAAATTATTTAGTGATTATGTGTCTTGGACCATGCATATAAGGTTAGTGGGCTACATGTGGTACCCAGGGCTGCCTACATGAAGGAAGGAAGGAAGGAGGAGGGGAGATAACAGTCCCCCTACAGCATCACAATGTCTCCTATAAACATTTCAGGTTTTGAACTTTTTGGTTTAGGGGATACTTAAATGACTGATTTAACAGCATGATTACTGATATATATCCAGCTTACATCATTCATTTTTTTTTTTTTTTAAATATGAGCAATATTTGGCAGAGTGAAGAAAGCTATATTTCAGAAATTATGGTATAACATAATTAGGATCATGATTCATTATTGCTGTTTATAATTATTACAAATCAAGTTTAGAGAAAAGAGTATGCCAACACAATAGATGTCTAAGTCGTGCACAATGCTTAAGAACACTTGTACATTTTTTAGCACAAAAACTGCACAAAAAGACCAAATAAAATGCTTTTGAACACTCTGCAACATAGTTATTTCTAGCAGGAACATATATTAAAATATCATAAATTTGTACAAACTGAATTTTTCAAACTGAGTGAAAACACATCTGTCGGTAGATGAACCCAACACCTTTGACTTAAATTGCCAAAGCTCTACCAATTGAGCTACTTGGGACACAATTGGTATTTTTATTTTAGCAGGGAGCATATATCACCAATAGCATTTTATACTCACCAATAGCAGCTTTTATTTTTTGTGTGTCCAAATTAAAAACAACACTTTGATGTCGAAATAACAGTTTGGATGTATGATATTATTCCTTTTGTTTTTTGGGGGATATTTTAAATAAAATCTGTGAAAGGCGTGCATTTTAAATGCATATAATATATGCATTTAAATTAGAGTTATGTATCTTAAGGTGGTTCTCAAGTACATTGCTCAAAAAACCTGAAACTTTCTGACATATTTACTGACTCATTTTTAAACATAAAGGTACAACATTAGAACGGCTGACTATGGAAGTGATTTGGAATCAAAAGAAACTTTTCCATTTTTTGATCAATAAATTATTTATGGAGTTATAAGCAATTTTGGTTCACATGACAACTGGTTTTTCTCCTTTTGCTGACTGATATTTCTTCTTTTCTCCGGAAATTCAGATAAATGGTTCCATACTGTAATCAATTTTAATTTAAATCTTATGGTATATCGTGCCTTGGATAGTGATGATAACCCTTTCTGGGATTTCAGGTATTAATCAAGGTAATACTGTAAAGTTATTAACATTTTTGTCACATACATTTTTTAAACAACTTGTAATTATATCTGAACAATATTACAAACATTTCATTACAAATTAATTAATTAAATAACTAAATAAATACCTCCACCAACAGCATCACTCTTTAAAAGGCAGTTAATGTAGAGTGGGAACAACTTCAAGGAATCAGCCAAGATCAACTGACCGGCAGCAGAATTGGTGGCACAGTGCTTTCTATAGCAAGATAGAATCTTCACACCTCTGCTGATCAAGTTGCTTTTCACTTGCTGAGGGGTGCTTTCTAAGACTAGCTTCACAGCTGAAACAAAAACAGTAGAAGGTTTTTATAATGCAAACCAAAAAATGTGAGGTTGTGCATTATATAGAATTTTGCTTATATAAATCACATTTCAGACATTAATTATTTCTTTAAATATGACCAAAGATGTCTGAAACACATCAAAACACAGTAGAGTACCTTTACATTGCATCCCTTGGGATCAGGAGTTGTGCAGACTATAAATTTTCACATACTTTTTAATTTAATAACAATTTTTCCAGTACAAAGCTCTGGATCAAGAAGATAAAAATGAAAGAATATATATAATTTAGTCCTCTAGAGCAGTGGTGTGTAAACCATAGTCGCCAAATTCAAAGAAATTTATTTGACAATAAATATATATATATATATCTTCTTCAACAAGTATCATGTACGAATAAAATAATGAAATGAGGTAACATTATTTATAAAAGTAGAACTATATATTTTCTGTGAAAACAATTGTTTGTATTAGTAAATATACTACGCTTCAGCAACTGGCAGGCAAATGGACATACAGATAAAATATAATTAACAATTTGACATGCCCTCTACTTCCTCTTTGGTGGAATTCATATGCAGCTTGGATTGGTCTGACGTTTAGTAATAGCCATCTTTGCTACATCTTTTTCAATCTAGGCATGGCCCCTCTCCTTTCTTGCTTTTTAATCTTTACATTGTGTTCACAGCGAGGACCAGCCTGTTCTTTCCGTCTGTGCATCAGTAGTTCAGCTTTGCTGCTTCTTATGTTCATTCAACTGCATTCTGTAATTCTGTTTATATACTGCTTTTGCTAATTCTAAATAAAATTTTCAATCGGGAACGTACATAACATATGTTTTAAGGGGGTCCGGGACACAAAAATCTCCAAATTTTCAATTTTTTTTTTTTTTTATTGGATTAAAAATTTCTCTGCCATTTTCTGCTTAAAATGATGTTTCTATCTTAATTAGAACAGTAAATATTAATTTTTTCGTTTTGGTTTGTTTTCAAAATCTGCCTTTCAAGCTATGGTTGTCAAGGAAACGAGTTCTTGTGAAATGGCTTTTTTTTTTCCATAATAGGTTTTTTCACCATTTCTCATATTTAAATTCTTATAACTCAAGAACCGTTAAAGATACAGGGTTGAAACTCGGAACATATCTTTTTCAATTATTTTACTTTACTTCTGAGCCAGCATATTTGAAAAAAAATATTTACTTTTGAAAATATGATTTTTTAAAAAAGTTGCACCACTTTTTTTGTAATTTTTTTCGTTAAATATTTTAAATTTTTTTAAAAATTAATATTTTTTAAAATGCTGGCTCTAAATTAAAATATATATATTTCTGTTCATTTAAATGAAAAGCAATTTAAATTCTACAAATAATATTTCAAGTTATAATGATTTTAAGTTATACCACTTTTTTCATAAATTTTAAATTTAAAAATTTTTATAAAAAGCTATGAGAAGTTTTATCATTTGATTTTGTTTACAAATGATATGGTTAACCATCACAAAAAAATTCAAAATTTTAACTCAATAAATAAAAATTTTTTGAAAATGTGTCCCGGAAGTAGGAGAGTTCAGCAGCGTGCTCAGAGGGCAATAATAAACAAAATTTAAAAAATGAATATAGATATTACAATGCTTATAAAGAAAACTTTTTTTTTTCTAAACTCAAATAGCCTCAACAGATAGTTCATTGGAAACGTTACCAAGGTACTTACGATTTTAAAATGTGTAAAGCTTGTACTTTTTTAGTTAAAAAGAAATACATATTAGCAAGTTCATTCATAATGAAGTTTGGCTCAGAAAGCTCAGTTACATGATTGACATTTTTGAAAAACTTAAAAGATTTGAATAAGTCTATAGGGAGAGAGTATACAAACATTTTAACACCAAGCAGTAAAATTGAAACTTTTCGGAAAAAGCTGATACATTAGCAAGGAGAATTGAACCAAAAACTACACAGATATGTTGCCATGCTTTTCAAAATTTAGTAAAGGAAATAATATCTAATCATTCTTGTTATTTAAAAACATTTTCCATCGTGATAAAATTGGGAGAAAACATTTAAAAAAAGTTTTAAAAAATTTCCAGATAATAAATTAGCTTGGATACATGATTAATTTTCATTTGATAATTTTAGATCCAATATCTCTTTTAATGAAAAGGAACAAATAATTGATATTTCAAGTGACAAAACGCTGCACAGTCAATTTAAGTCTCTGACTTACCAAAATTTGGTTATCAACTGGAAACAAATATGCCGATTTGAAGAAAGAAACAATTAATATTTTGATTCAGTTTGCATCGACCTACTTATCTGAAACAGATTTTTCAAAATTAGTTGCCATTAAAATAAAATATCGATCTCGATTAGATCCTGAGGATGACTTACAGGTTATGATTTCCAATAGTTTTCAGAACATTGCTATTGGATACATTTTAGAGTTTAATCTAGAGCTAGCCAAATAGCCAAAAAGCTAACTGGAAGTGTTTTTTGCCCCCAAAGCATTTAGTGAATTGGCCAAATAGCGACAGCCAAAGAAATATGCTATATCATTCCCATTTTTTTGTTCCGCATTTCATAAACCTGCTGCCGTTGCACAAAAACGAAAAAAAAAAATCTCATATTGCATCCACGCTGCAGCAAGACTTCAAAATTTGTCTCGTGCTCTCTATGCAAGCATCTTCAAACAGTGTGACGTCATTTGCATCAGACACGACTCCAGGATATGGTGAAAACGAAAATCGCAGATTGTATAAGCATGGGATATGATGTGTGCGCTAGCTTTGGATCATCAATGCACCAGATGCATGTCGTATAAACTTTTCAGACTTTAATTTATGTGGGTTCTGGCTACAATGTGTAAAGAAATGAAACTAGCTTTGAGAAACAAACTGACAATCAAAAATTTAAGTAACTTGATGATGATTAATTTGGAAGGGGAATTTTGGAAAGAATTTTCATTAAAAAAAAAGCATTTGCTGTGTGGTATACAGCCAAATCTCGAAAGGTCAATCTTACAGAGTGATGTATTTGTTTGTATATTGCATAACTAAAAATAATACTCATGTATATAGAAATTTTGTATAAATAAAACTTTTTTTTTCCTTGGCTAAAGCTATTTTTATTTGGCTAGAAGTTATTGACTGCAATTAGCCAAAAAGTTAAAAATCCCTTTTTCTTAGATTAAACCCTACTACATTTTCTTCTTAAACGGAAAGACTGAAAAAGATGTAAAATGTTTTAATCTTTTTGAATACGCTGTATGTAAGCTTAATTGCAAATTATAATTTAAGTAAAGCGTTAAATGCCTATATTTATTTTATTTTTTTATTTTTTAATGGAAGCAATAATGAGATCTTTGCAAGTGCATTCCTCACACTGAATTTTCATGATGTAAAGTTTTTGAAAGTATTATTCAATTAAAAAAACATTTATATACATATTCATATGCATAAATAAAGTCATTCCTTCTTAACATTACCGTAATTTCGGGAGTAAGCGCCGCGGCGCTTATGACTTTAAAAGTTAATAAATTGCCGATGCGGCGCTTCTAACGTGTGCGGCGCTTACGATTTTTTTTTTTTTTTTAAGTTTTTATAAAGAATGTCGAAAAAAGTTAAACCTGATAGCAATATACTTGTTCTTGTCACCGTACGTGTTTACCTCTAATGACAAGCCTATTTATCCTTATTCACATTATTTCTTTTATTAAAGTACTTTTATTTACAGTAATACACAATGCATTAAAATAAATTAACTTTATTTCCTTCTTTCTCTTCTTAAATAACGTTGCTTTATCTACTTTCCTAACGTACGTATCGTACTTTTCCTATGTTTACTTTCTTCTGTCTCTTGAAAAACTCCACTAAGTACCTGATGACGTAATCCTAACAGCTACCACATAATGATGTCGTCATCTTTGCACGTGTTTGAAGCTGTCAGTTGTATTGTTTTCGTTTCTCCAGATGATATAAAGTGCGGTCAGCAGATAGTTATATCGCCTTCCCTTCTTTGACCTACTAACCTAGTGTGCGTTTAACGAATGGCAGGAAGATGGTAGATGAGTAGTAATGAAGATTCATACAGTTTATCTTGTTTCTTTTAGTGGATTCTCGGGAGGAATGTTTTTATTGTAAAGTGGATGCGATAGTTTTAAGTGGTTGCAGTGTTGAATTCAGATCCTTTTCTCCGGGAGGGATTTGTGTGGCTCCGGGGGGGGGGGGGGGGGGGGGGGGGGATTGCCCATTTTTGACTGCTGAAAACACAAAATCTCAAATCTTCTGGGGAGGGATGTGCCCCCCTCCCCGGATCACCCCCTGAATTCAACACTGAGTGGTTGTAATCCTTTTAGAATTAAATAAAAAAAATATTAGAGAAGAAATTAAGAATTAAATAAAATAAAAAGTAAAATCCATTATAAGAACAAAGGAAAAGGTAAAAAAATTCGGTAATATCCATCTTTATTATTTTAGCGATTTAAGCATTCACAAAGTGTCAATATTATCTGATGTTTTGAAAATAGTTTTCTATTTAAATTAATCATTTACGTTCGTAAATTTAAATGATAGAATAAAGTCTAACGAAACTCCAAAGAAAAAGGGAAAGGGGTAGAAAGTAAAAATAAAAATCGTCGTTGGTTTGCATCACTACTTTGTAAAGTTGTCTATCGCGCATTACATATCTGGCCCGTTCTGTCTCACGGAGTAAAGTTTTTTGTCCTCATTGTTCTCTTAACTTATCCATTCACCCCTTTTATAAAAGTGGGTTGCTCTTTGCTCGAAACATAGTGGTCAGTCGATTTGACTGGATACTTGCCTGTCCCCTCTCATTGCTATTGCCATGTGGCTATTGCTATATACAATATACATCGCATTCGCACTTGTGTCGTTCGTTTTCAGCGTGGTTTGCCATTTTTTCAATCTTTTTTAATCTTTTGATTGTTGGTATATTTTAAGATGGCTTCCAAGCGACTTCGAAATTATACTGCTGCATTTAAATTACAAGTGATTATGAAAGCAGAGAGTATTGGAAATCGTCCTGCAGCACGTGAATTTGGTATAGACGAAAGATGCATTCGCCGATGGCGATCAGAAAAATCAGCTATTGAAGAAATGCCGAAATTGAAAAAAGCAAGACGTTGCGGTACAGCTCATTGGCCAGAGTTGGAAAAAAATCTAAAGAAGTGGATTTTAGAACAGCGCGAAGAAGGGCTTTCAATCTCAACTGTGAAAATTCGAATGCAAGCTAAAAATATTGCTGCTGATATGGGAATTTCAAATTTCAAAGGAAACGTAAATTGGTGTTTCCGTTTTATGAAGAGACACAAGTTGTCCGTGAGGCAAAGGACAAGTGTGGGACAGAATCTCCCTGCTGACTGGATCGAAAAGAAAAAAAAATTCCTGGAGTTTGTAATGAAATTGAAAAATGAAAAGAATTTTAAGCCTTCCCAGTTAATCAACATGGACGAAGTTCCGTTGACGTTCGATTGCCCCCCAAGTAGAACTGTGAATTCAACTGGAGAAAATTCTGTTTTCATTTCAACTACGGGTCATGAAAAAACTTCATTCACATGCGTTTTATCGTGTACCGCGAGTGGCGAAAAGATGAAGCCTATGCTAATTTTCAAAAGGAAAACCTTACCAAAGGAGACTTTTCCTTCGGATGTTGTAATAAGATGCAACGAAAAAGGATGGAATAATGAAAACTTGATGATAGACTGGTCTTCTGAAGTGTGGAAAAAAAGAAAAAGGCGCTTTTTTCCAACCAAGTGGAATGCTGATAATGGATTCCATGGCGGCTCACTTGACGGAGCCTGTAAAAGCGGCGGCCAGGAAATGTGCTGCATCTCTGGCAATCATTCCTGGTGGGCTTACTAAAAAATTGCAGCCCTTAGATTTGATACCAAATCGCATTTTTAAACACCACATGCGACAGCAATGGGAGACATGGATGTCAAGTGGTTTACACTCCTACACTAAAGGCGGCAATTTGAAGAAAGCGTCGTACGCCGAAGTGGCGAAATGGGTGTCGGCAGCATGGAATGCCGTTGAGCCGAGTTCCATTATTTCGGGATTCGCAGCGGCAGAAATAATTCCCTCGAGTCAGGATGCTGATACGGATATTGAGCTGTCGGACGATGATGAAAATAGCCTCGAATTGAATGACGATATTCGAAAGTTGTTCCAATCAGACAGCGAACTGAGTGAATTTGATGGCTTTTGATTTTGCTGAATAGTGGATGCGACCCACTATAAAAAGCGTGCCTAGTGGCGCTGACCACTTTAAAAAACGTGGAGCGCCATGAGGAGAAGGGTTCGCGTCCCGCGCTCTGAATGGTTATATTATAAATAACCAACGGATGTCTCCTCAAGTCCTTGGGAATAAAAAACTAAATAAGTAAGTCATTTTATGTTTTAAAAATCCTTTAAAACATTAAATTAATTTTAATTGCGTTATTAATTGTTCTTTTTTTAAAATGTCTAAGTTTAGGCCTTTAATCTACATTTAGTGCGGCGCTTATGCCAGGTGCGGCACGTACGGCAATTTTTTTTTTTTTAGAAGGAATATTGCGGGTGCGGCGCTTACGTCGGGTGCGGCGCTTACTCCCGAAATTACGGTATGTGTTTTAATAATAAAAAAATGAATACATCAAATGGTTTGCAGTTTTATTACTAAAATAGGTGTAAAAACAATTAAAAATTTTTAAGATATTAAAACCAATTTACAGATGTCAAATATGAAAGAATTCGTCAGAATTCCGAGCGCTTTTGACCAAACCCTGGTCATCATCAAGGGATGAAGTGAGAAGAAAACAGGAAGCTTCCAGAATGCACACTGGTTTAAATATTGCAGGGAGATACCAAACTGGAAAAAAAAAGGAAGGAGGAGGGGAGTGGATGAGTCCACTGAGTGACGGAGATATTTTCTTCTCACTTCACCCCTTGATGATGACCAGGGGTTGGTTAAAAGCCCTCGGGACTCAGACGAATTCTTTCATATTTGACATCTGTAAATTGGTTTTAATGTCTTAAAACCTTTTAATTGTTTTACACCTATTTTAGTAAAACTGTGAATCATTTGATGTATTCGTGTTTTTAATAAACATTTTAAGGTGAATTTCACGTTCTTTTACATATAGATTTTCTATATATTTAATTATGTGTTTTATTCATACCTCTAATAAAGTAGAAACATAAGCAAAAGTCCCAAACAGAATGCTAATTTAACTACGTTGGCGATTGAAAAAAGTCTACTGTCTGCCCAAGGGTTGTGACAAAATTTTACACAAGTTCATGGGATGGAAATGAAAATAGTTTGTGCACCCACAGCTCTGATAATAGTCATTTTTTTACAAAGTGGAATAACTGCAAAATTCACTGTTTATGTTTCCAGAAGTTGTGTGTTATATAGAGAATTGCATTATATAGAATTATGATATAAAGATCTTCTACTGTACCTACTAATGCTTCTTTCAGGGATCATCTATTAATTACATCACATGAATTTTATGGGGTTTTTTTGTTCTTCTCTCCTCCCTTATTACACACATTGTCGTACTCAACTGATACCCCCTTCCCCTTCCTTGCTGCAAGATATTTTTTAATCTTTTAATTTGGAACTAATATTGACTACAAGAACATTATAATTATATATTTATTTATTTTAATACTTTATGACTGCATAACAACTTAAAACTAATCTTGAAAAAAAAAAAAAAAAATCCTTTCACATTTTCATTAATTGTATTAAATAAATCACACTGAGTCCATAATCTTTCGTAGCAGTCTTTGATATTTATTACTTATCATTACCATAAAATTGTCAAGATTGAGTGTTTTTACTTCAATCTGTTGCAATTTAAAAGAATGGAAAAATATATCTAATAATACCTGAGAAAAAATACATATTTCCTTATGGACATCATTATGCAAACAATGCCTATACCTGATTGTCACTATATTTCTATATTTCAGATGTGTTGACACATATTAACCCTCTTTCCCTGTCACACATTGCAGATCTTCCCTCTTGGGATGTATACTGGTGATTTTATTTATCCTTTTAAAGAGAAATTGATTTAAATTTTTAACAGTTACTTTAGTCGTATGAAATCAGCTGTATCAATTAAAAGTACTTTACATGTATGCAAAATATCAGGTAATTGGAGAGACTCAATGAAAAGGTCCAAGCCATATGCCACTTAACGAAAATTGTGAAGTCAAAATCAGCTTAACGATTCATTAGCTTACGTAACTGAAATCGTAACAAACAATATGATATGCCAAGGCAGCGCAATGGGAAATTTATATTTAAAAGAAGCAACGCAGATGCCAGGTGCCAATTTTAATATTAACAGGATATCTTTCAGGCCGGAAAGGCATTTGTATTGACTATCAAACTACGAATTAACAACAAGTGTTTAAATTACAGCTACAACAGGAGCATATGGTCAAAGAGTAGCTTCTTTAATATATTTATTAACAGACGGAAAGTACGATCGCACAGTAATGATTTAACGATGAGAAAAAGATTTGTTTTTGATTTATTTTATTGGCGTTTTTGAGTGAGCCTGGGATATAAAGTTAATGTAATTTATTAAGCGCAAAAGAAAATAAGAAATAGATATACTTTTTGGAAAGGAAAGGAAGTATTGATTAAATTTATATTTGCGAAAGGAGTAATTTAATTTTAAAAGGAGATAAATAATGATATGTGATGATATGTTACTTTCATCATCGCAGGATGTGACATCATTTACAAATGACTGACCATTTATTCTAAAGTTGCACATTTTTAATTATCATAAGAACATTACTCAAAATAGTTTTACATACAGAAACTGAAACTCAAGGCAAGAAAATGGGTTTTATTCAAGCCCAAAATTTTGAAATCTCACTCAAGAAATTCAATCAATTTTTGGAAAATTTCCTTTTTAGAAATAAAAATCAACTGGGAGAAGCATTATCAATGAGAATTATGAAATGAAAAATGTAAAAACTGAAAAAAATCCAAATATTAAGGGCACAATACAATAGTTAAAAAAATATTTTGGGGAAGAACGATATTCAATTTTAACATTGTCCATTCAATTCAATTTAGGGTTAATTATAATACACTATATTATAACAATTGTAGTGTGGTGTATTTAACATAGCGAATTTTTTTTTTAAAATAAAGTAAATAAACATTTTTGATAAACAAATATAGGGCTGAAACATTTTGAGGGCTACTGCACTGCACATACCATTCTGTTAACATTGAAAAATATGCATATAGTTGGTTAAAAAAAAAATAGCATTCGAAATCCTTGGCGGTCCACTGGTTTGAGACCACCAAAAATTCAACTGAACCACTAATTTGAAAAATTTAGTGGTCCACATGGACCAGTAACTTTTTCCCCTTCTCTCACAGGTAAACTTAAATTTTCCCATCCCTGAGAAAACTGCAACCAAACACAAATCACACAATTATATTTTATTTAAATAAATAAATAAAAAATGCATTAAACCTTAGTCAGTTGAAATAATCAGAAATAAAATATCTAATTAATAATTTTATTTCAAATGAAAATCAAATTTCGAAGTAATTGCTTAAAAGGCGCAAAGGCCAACATAGTGAAAAAGATTCCAAGCCGGGACTCGAACGCCATCAGTATAGCACACTGACGTTCTATCGACTAAACCACTTGGAACGATACACAGCTCAGAAAATTTTTCACTATGTTGGCCTTTGCGCCTTTTAAGCAATTACTTCGAAATTTGATTTTCATTTGAAATATTGTATCCAAGGCGAATGTTTCTCTCTGGAATAATTTCCATGTATTAATATAGTTTCTATCGATGCTGGATTTAATTATGTTTCGTGTTAGCCCCAGGTCGGTGGCTCACGATAAACATTCCATCTTGTGCTGCGTTTGTAGCCTTGCCAACATATAATAGTGAGAAATTTTCCGAGCTGTGTATCGTTCCAAGTGGTTTAGTCGGTAGAATGTCAGTGCGCTATACTGATGGCCCGGGTTCGAGTCCCGGCTTGGAATCTTTTTCACTATGTTGGCCTTTGCGCCTTTTAAGCAATTACTTCGAAATTTGATTTTCATTTGAAATATTGTATCCAAGGCAAATGTTTCACTCTGGAATAATTTCCATGTATTAATATAATAATTTTATAGTTTTTTTTATGTACTGTTTATTTAATTTTTAATAAATTATAATTTTACATTTTATTATTCTGAAAATTTTGGATAACTGCATGCAGTTTGGTTTATATTCAAAGAGGGGAGGGGGGGAGGTCACTCAAAGGGTTAAATGGACTTAATAGAATTTTATGTAGCGGGCGAGTGATGATGACTGCGGACCAGTAAATTCTCATGCTTACTGGTCCTTGGGACCAGTGGCTTTTTTTTTATCAGTTCTACCACTGCATAATAAAAATTAAAACAAACTTTTAACATTGTTATTCTGAACTGCAAAAGTAAAGTTTTTCAGTGATATTTGCCAGGGATGCCTAAATTACGCGAAAAATTGGATACGGGACGCAAAAAAAAATAGCTCTTATGCGTCCCGTGGGACGCGTAATTTCGTGAAAAATCGCGGAAAACAGACGATTTTCGTCAAAGAATCGCGAAAAAAGCGTAAATATCATCAAAATATCGCGCAAAAGCAGCGATTTTCGTAAAAGGGCCGCGGAAAAATAGCGTATTTCGTCAAAGCATCGCGAAATAAAAAGCTAATTTCGTCAAAAAATCGTGGAAATAATCGCAAATTTCATGAAAATATCGCTGAAATAAGCGCAAATTTCATCCAAATATTGCGAAAAACGCGATTTTCGTAAAAGGGCCGCGACAAATTAGCGTATTTCGTTAAAAGATCGCGAAAAAATAGCGAATTTCGTCAAAAAATCGCGAAAAAAAAGCCGAATTTTGTCAAAGGATCGCGAAAATAGCGCAAATTTCATCAAAAAATCGCGGAAAAAAGTCGATTTTCGTCAAAGGATTGCTAAAAAATAGTTGTTTTTCATCAAAGGATCCCCAAAAATAGCAAATGTCAAAAAATAACGTAAAAAAGCACAAATTTCGTGAAAATATAGCGGAAAAAACGCTATTTTCGTAAAAGGGCTGAGACAAAATAGTGTATTTCGACAAAAGATTGCAAAAAAATAGCAAATTTCGTCAAAAAATCGCGGAATAAAGCCGAATTTTGTCAAAGTATCGCGGAAAAAAAACACGATTTTCGTGACAGACTCGCGAAAAAATAGCGAATTTCAACAAAAGGATCGCGGAAAAACGCGAATTTCGTCAAAGTAACGCGGAAAAAACGTGAATTTAGTCAAAGCACCAAAAAAGATGTGCAAACTAAACTTATAGGTAGAAAATTCATAAAATGAGATTTAATTTCTTTTTTATGAGATTCTTAAAAATACAACATGATTTCAGTGTACTTTGATAATATTTATATTCATTAGGTGGACCAGTAAAAATCCCCCCCCCCCCCCCCTCTTCGTTCTTAATGCATTGAAATGTCTCCCGCCTTCAGAACATTTAAGATTTGATGCTTATTAGTGATTTAGATATAAATTTCCCTTCCAAGGAAAATGCCTGATTCCAACACAGATCTATGCTGACAAATAATTTAATGGGAAGTATAATAATGAAAGCACCCATTCATTCAACGAAAAGTACACCTTTACTTAACATAAGTGTTCTTTTTTTCAGCAAAAATATCTTTTTCAATAAACGCGAACATTAGTGATACTTGTTAGTGGAACTTGGTATCTTCTACCCTCAAATAAACATTATTTTACAATTAAAATTGTATCTTGCATTTTTACTTTTAAAAAAGTAAAGAAAATTTCTCTTAATATTTTTTAAAAATATCTTATTTGAGCGCAAATAATGCTGGTTTTAATTCATTATTTAATTATTGTTAAAACAATAATAAATGCATTTCATTTATCTTAATAAACAACTTTCATTTATTCCTTTAAAACATAAATTATTATTGATGGGGACTCGCTTTTGTAAAAAAGGGACCCAGATTTTTGGAAATCCTGGGTCCCAGGGACCCAGGTTTTTTCAAGTACAGCGGCATCACTGATTTGCCATATCTTAATACTTATTATTATTTAAAATAGTGAGTCAAAATAAATAGAGGTAATTTTATCTTCCTTCCAAACAGTTATACACTCCACCATTGGAAGACTCATCCCAGGAATTTTTATTATTTATTATTATTATTATTTATTTATTTATTTATTTTTTTTTTTTTATTTTAAGCACTGACATAGTAGAAGGGTGGGTCACTTCGCTGAATAATTGAAAAAAAAAAAAAAAAAAAAACATGGGCATATGCAGACAGTTGCAAGGGAGGGTTCCAGCCCTACCCCTAAATTTTTAAAGCTAGAAAGACATAACTTGAAATATGCTCACTGGCAGAAAGAAATGTAGAGAGGGGCATGATTTTAGAACACATGTACCTGTGGCTTCTAGTATGCTCTTTTAAAATAAAGAATATAAATATGAAACAGGCTGAACTAAGAATTTTTGTCAAAATTGCCAATACAAGACAATTTTTAAACATATCAACATAAAAAAAAATACAAAAATTTATAAATTAAAAAATGTGCAGAAAAATTCTCACATTGCTTAGCAAAGTAGTTAATCATAGCATCCATCTCGCAGCATTTGAAGACATCTGGCATCCCAACTGAAGTGGGGATAGCTAAATTATGCACTCGAATGCGCCTTTCTCCTGCTATGGTGGTATACAGCAGTGCTGCTTGGACATAGATGGTGTCATTTTCAGGAATCTTGTCATCATAGGCCATTTCAATTGTAATAGATTTGTTGCCATCCAGTGCACTCAATTCAACATCAGTATTATTGGACATGTAAAAGTTCCCATAATAGAAAACTGGGCTCATGCCTAAATACAAAATATGAGCGAAATTAGTTGTGACAATATCATACACTTATTGCAAAAACCTACTACAACTTTATATTAACTTATGAGAACATTACAACTTTTTTTTTACACATACTAATTGAAATGCTGTATGCTTCTATTTATTTGGGGTACTTAGATTTTTAAGTAAAGATGCCAAATTTTGATATTCATGTGACATTAAAACAACATTCATGAAAAAAATTATGCATGGGTAAAAGTTGGGTCAAAAACTGCGATTTTTCTGCCCAAATCAAGAGAATTGGTAATTGCAGCAATGCCTGCTGAGGTTCAAAAGAACTTTAAGAAAATTTTTATTAGTAAAAAAAAAAAAAAAAATCTGAAATGTGAACTTAGGAAATTGACAAATAAAACAAAAAAATGGGAAGTGTAACAGATGTGATTTATGTCACATTATTAAATTCATGTTTACGTAATCAAGTTTTCATATTTTTTTGCTTTAAAAATATGAACTTATGATTCAAAAAACAGAATTGTGAATTTAAAAAAAAGTATCGGTTGAAAAACCCAAAATTATGTATGAGGTTGATATGTTCCTGTGTGAGTTTGATAATCAATTTTAACAGTAGATTTTTAAAAAAAATCTAAATCAGTGAATTGCAAAATTGACAGGACATTTGCACACATAAATATTGTAAAGGTATTTTTATTTTATTTTAATAACTAGGGGACTCTGCCCTTTACAAGCTACGCTCACCAACCCCCACTGAGACACCACAAACTAAAAACATGGCTGGCTTTTAAAATATTGCGGAAGACTGAACTATAATTTAAAAAACCAGTGGCAATCTCCAAGTACGGTCAGATCAGCTGCTGTTATATATCTACTGGTTATTTACATGTTTGATTAAATATGATCAGTTAAACATTTGAAGTACACACAGTCTTTGCCTCCTGGTATTTTTTTAGCCATGCTATAAGAAAAAAATTATAAGACATTTTAAATGTATTGTTTTAAATCTGATGAATTTTTTTAATATTCACGTGAAAATACTTTTGTTGTTAAAAAGAAAATATTATTTGTGTCATCTTAGAATTCACAACAATATCAAAAAAGGTCATACCAAAATATAAAGTAAATGTCTCGTCTAAATATATTTTTAAATAACAACTGTTTTGCAATATTATTATTTGGTATGATGTAATTCTTTTACTTACTTCTTTTAATGTATATTATTGAATTTATTACTTTAAATTTTTCTTTCTTTTTTTGATACGTGAAAATGCTTTTGTTGCTAGAAAGGAAATATTTTTATTTGTGCTGCCTTAGAATTAGCAACAATTGTTTAAAAGATCATCTAGAAATGTAAAATGTCTCGTGTAAATATATTTAAAATTTTAATCTGTTTGCAATATTATTATTTGACCATTTTAAATAGGATGTAAATTCTTCCATTTACAGCTTTTAACGCATATTAATTCATTATTTAAAAACTTTCTCTTTTAATATTCATATGTAAATATAGTTTTTATGATGTAATTTTCAATATATTCCCGCTTTTATATAATCATTTAATTCACATTTGAAAGTTTTTTTTCTGTTCATAATAGTCACATGTAAATAAATTTTTAATTTGTAGGAAATATTTTTTGTGCTGTTTTTTACATTTGCAACAATTTAAAATAATAACCTCATCTAAAATACGAAAAAATATTTCTCGAAATGCTGAAAATTTGAATTAAAATAGAAATAAACACTCAAAATATTAGTCAAAAAATTAACTGCAGTTCGCATGTCTGGAGCTTCTATTGCATATCCTTAGAAAAATCTATTAAATTCCTATGTTAAGTTTCTGCTCCTATAAAACTTTTTTAATGAAACAATTTTGACCAACTTCAGCATTAAATATCTCTTAAAATAATTCCTCAATTTGAAAACTGCCTGCATCAGTGCATTTATCAAACATTTCTCTATAATACTACCAATTTTCATATTTTTATGTGCAGTAGTTTTCTTAACCTCCTGACCACCAAGCAAAAAGACAAAGTTGTAATATTGCTTTCTCTTTTAATTTTTTTTTAAAGCCTAAAAAAAGATAAATTTTTCTTCATGATATGAAAAATTTAAGTATAGGAATGAAATCCTTGAGAGTATTAATCATATCTTAATCTTTCAAAACTAATTTATAGCTGTACAATTATATTAATTTAAAATATGATTCTTTCGCAGTGAAACTTACAGCTTAGTGAATGGATATATCAGTTCATGACAGTAAGAAGGTTAATATTAGCGAAGAAAGACCCTAGGTCACAAAAAATTCATTTACAGTGGTGGTGACATTGTTAGTTATTTTTTTTTAATAGAGATTAGAATTTTACATCTATTAAGAACTATATGTTCAACTTATAAATAACTTTTATAAAAAGGGAAAACAATAAACACTCACCAGCGCTTGTCCTGACTCGTAAAACAGCATCAAATGCAGTTTCAGTTGTAATATTTCTTTTCAAGTCTTTCAGGAATTGATCGCCATCCACATGAGACTGAAATTTTTTGTAAATTGTTAATAAACAAGAAATATACAAGCATTTATCACACATTGAATATACCTCATTTTTCAAATATTAACATATTATAATAAATCACTCCATTTTAAAGGGAACCCACCCAACCAGAAATTTCTGCTTAAAATCAACATGAAACATTACAAAAAAAAAAAAAAAAAAAAAAAAAAAAATTCATCAACCCAAAACTTGACCCAAACCTGATACCCGTCAAACTGAATCTAAAATATTCAAACTCAAAGTGAAAGAAAATTAATCATTTTAATAGAATTATGGGAAAAAAGGTCTATAATTATAACTTTTTTTTGAAAAACTGGGTCAATCCAACAAGCAAAATGTAACTTGAACTGAAATATTTAAAGCCAACCCGATACAGGACTTTTTACTTCATTATTATCTTTTTAAAAGCACTATTAACCAGGATTAGGAAGTAGGAAATAATCAGGCATCAATGGCAACTAGTAATTTTTCCTTAGTTGCTAAAATGTTTTACTTACTTTTTGAAATTATCTATTTTCTTATATCATATGCATATAAACAAATTAATGCTTGAAGTCATGAAGAAAAATTTATAATTGAAAAAAAAAAAGGGGGGGGGGTTAAGTGAGCCTTGTTCTATTGTATTGTACATTTGTTCACTTTAAATCAATCGTAGGTATTGGTCAAACTTGATGCCATATAGCTTAACAAATAACAAATCAATGACTATAGGAAGGAGCGGATAAAGTCTTGTTTATCTTTTAATTAAATTTAAATAATTAATCCTCCCCACTTTTCACATGTACTGGGAAGGATCATTATGAAAGGAAATATTTTTCTTAAATAGAGTAATGAGAAAGACTAAATACAGTGGATCAACATGTATTAGTTACATAAAAAGCAGTGGCGCTGGCAGTCATCTCATCTGGGTGGGGCTATGAACCATTGTTAATTTTAAATGAACAATTTAATTGTGTTACATGTCCATAAAATACTGTTTAGTAAATACGTGGTTCATAAAACCGACACAATGAAAAGCACAAACAAATATAATAAATTTAGCATTTATGTGTTTTAAAGGTTTCATAAAAGAGCCTCTCCTTCAATCTTCACAGGGAGGAGAGGGGTGGGAGAAAGAGCAGTAGCAGTAACATATATACTACTTTGCAGCTATTGCTCCCAACTTTTTCTTTCATTAAATTTGTGTTGAAATACAGGTTCCTATTATGAAGCCTTGAAATAATTGTATGATCAAAACACAAGGGTGTTTATATATATATATATATATATATATATATATATATATATATTTCATATCATATATTTATTTTAACACAAGGGCGTTTTTGTACGCATTTTATCAATTTTTAAATGTTTTGGGAGGGGTTACAACCCTGAATCCCCCTCTTTGCTGTGCCAGTGACAAAAGGGCTAAATGTTTAGAAAATAAAAATTAAATTTGCATTTTAAGGGTGTTGGTCAGTGAGATCTCAAATTCCCTTCAATAATGTTAAACTTATGAGCATGGAATGGATTATTATTTTAATAATATCTCCTCAGAAATTAATATTTTAAATTCTTTTTTCAGTATATTCCTCACAAAAAATGTCTTTTTTTCCTTTGGTTGTTCAAAAATTTCTAAAATATACCCTTATTTAATATTTTATGACTTAAAAGCTGATGCTGTGAGTAAGGATTCAACACTTCAAATAAAATTATATATATTTTTTAGAAATATTTTAAAAGAGACATCCTTTAAGAAAAGTATACAGAAAGAAGAAAAAAATTTAATCTCTTGATGAGATATTTTAGAAATAAGAATGCATTCCACAGTCATAAGTTTAACATTAGTGACGGGAATTTAAGATACCACAACTAATCATTGCTAATTTCAAACATTAAGACTAGTTTTCAAACTTAGCGGTCATTAATTGTCAAAATCAACTAAATTATTGCATTTCACGACTACAAAGTTATTTTTGGTTGTCAAATTTGCTGCCTATCTCTTTCATGAAGAATTTATTAACTATTATTTTAACGGTTAACACATACACACAAAAATGAGTGAACCTTTTGATTTCCTGTTATGAGATTCAAATGTAGATGCATTTTATCTATCTATCTATCTATCTATCTATCTATATATATATATATATAGTTAGATAGATAGATAGATGTGGTATCAAGTGGCTATTTCGCCACTTGACTATCCTAATGTATGTCGGGAAACGCTGTCTGTGTACTAAGAAAACATTAATCGCTGTCATAAATGTTAACGATAGGAAGTGTGTCTTTCTTATACTTTGAAACGTTTTAAAATTTAAATACTATTTAAATGGATTCGAACTCAAACGTGATTCCTTTAAATGGGGTATACCTATGGGGGGTAGTTGTAGTTCGGTACTTGCAGATATTTATTTATTTTTATATGAGGTTAATGAGACATTAAATAAGGATTTTTTAAGTTTTAGATATATTGATGATGCATTGATGGTTAGGATTAACGATTCCAATAGGGATTTAAATTTAGACTACTATCCACAAGGTTTGACATTAAAGAAAACTTCATATGACGAAAAACATGTAAATTATTTGGATCTCACTATCGAAATTGAGAGGGGTGGATTGAAGACCTGCATTTATGATAAGAGAAGGGATTACAACTTTGAAACAATAAAGATATTAAATTTTAATTCCAGTGTACATATTTCCATTTTTAGAAATATTATTATCAATAGTTTAATAAGGATTGCTAAGTTAAATTCTAATCATGATAGTATAATAAATGATATCAAAAATCTCTATCAGGATGCAATGGTCCAGAATTATCCTATTAGACTGTTAAATAGTTTGACAAACAATTTCATCAAGTATAAAGATTACCACGATGTTTTGCTTTTGGCGATTAAAAACATAGCCAAATATTCGTAGGCTTTATAAGGAGTTCAGTTTGAAAGTGTCGTTCTTTTCGAATTGGGTTACTGCTTTGTATGGCCAGTTTCAAAGTTTTCTTTGGTCAGTATGGTCTCGACAGATATGGGGAAAGTTGCATGTGTAATTACCGGTATAACCCAGCATGCAAGTCTTTAGCCTTGCAATCTGTCTGCAATGGATGTTTTCTGTTTGTTCCTGGTTTTGTTACTAAGAATTTTCCATGGTTATTTTGTTAATTTTTCTCAGTAGTTCAGTAGTTTTGGGATTGGATGTATAGTATGTGTTTTTGGTATTATATATATATATATACAGTGTCACTTAAAAAATCTAGCATTCAGAAATCCGGCATCAAAACCATCTTTTCCCTTCCGTTTCCTTTTACACTTTCAAGTTATGGGGAAAAAAAATAGCAATTTTTTTTGTATTAAAAACTTCAAGATCGAAAGTAAAAATGCAAAAAAGAAAGAATATTTGACTTTTTTTTTTTCATTTGTCAGAGGCTATTATTTTCTGAACAAATTTTCTGGGAGCTACACTGTTGCCTAGCACCAGACACGACTTTGGTGAATGCATTTCACAATATATGGCCAGAACGAATTTTCGGCAACAGCGATCTTAGTGATGAGGAAGAATTTTCAGGCTTTCACATTTCCCTTGAAAAGGCCGCAATTTACAAGCTGATTGATCACGCAAAATCTGAAAATGCATTAGGTGTAAAAAAAAAAAACCCAGAATACAGATGTCTGGCTAAGCATTAACGAAAATGCATCAACAACGAACAATAAGATTGCAGACGCTGCGCTAAATAGAACCGCCGATAATGCTAGCAGCAGCTCAGAAGACGAGGATGAGCGACCGGCAGACAAAAAGGTGTCACTAGAAAAATGCAAAAATTTGACTGGACACATAATGTATGTTTTAGAGAAGCAAGACTTTATTTCAGAAATAGACAATTTTCACTTGTATAAAATACAAACTTGTTAAAGAACAACCAAAAAAATTTTAGCAAACAAAGTTGACATCGATGTTGCCGAAATTACAAGAGAAGGAATAATTTCACTCTTTATTAGATTTTGTTTTCTGTAGCATAGAAAATATCAATTAAAGTAAGTTTTTTTTTTTATATTTAATTTTCTCTTTTTCTTACAAAATTATCACTTAAATTGTGGCTAAAGGCACCATTAAGAATATAGAGTACTACCTTTGATATATCTAGTTACTACATTTGATATTCCTTCAAAAATTTGAAAATTTCAAAAATCTGGCATAGTCTCGGTCACCATGATGCTGGATTTTGAAGTTATACTGTATACATACAGTCGAACCTCGTTACCCTGTCACACTAAGGACCAAAAAAAAGTGTCGTCATAAGCGGAGTGTCACAGTAACCAGAGTTGGAGAAAAATATGTTTATAAAAAGCCGTATTTATAAATAATTTAAGACAATTTTAAATTCATAACTGTTCTTGCAATTTTAAGCAATAAAACATTATTATTAAACAAAATAAATACAAAAACAAAATTGAAAAGAATGAAAATGAGATTTATGATGGCTTGTTTTTTTTATTGTTACATGAAATATTGAAGAATGAAGGTTTGCTTATCCCTAGATGTGCTTCCTACAATTCTTTTTTCAATATTATGCAATGAATTGTAATCAATATTCGTTGTTTCAGAAATGGATGTTAGATAATTTCTGATTGCTTCAATGCAATGCAATGCTTCGATTTTAGTCATGTGAAAAAAAGCCGTGTAACCACAAGAAAATGCGTGCTGCCTGACCAGAACAAAAAGACCATGAGTAGACTGATACGTGTATCTAGAGCTGAAGTGGGCGATTCATCTTGTGTGGGTTTATTTATTCAGATAAAGGATTGATGTAAAATTTCTCATTTATCTCAATGGGTATTTTAGACACTTTTGTGAAAAGTTTGGCTAAGACATTTCTCATCGCTTAATTTCCATGCTCATAAGATGGATTATGGAAAATGGTTAATTTTCCTAAACCGTTGAGATATCCAGAGTTGAAAATTATTCAATGTAAAATCCAGAGTTTATTTACATTAAAATAATATACAGAAAATTGGGACTTTCAAAAACTAATGTGATAAGCGGAGTGACGTAAAAACCATGTGTCGGAATAACGAAGTCCGACTGTGTATATATATATATATATATATATATATATATACTAAATTCAATTATCAATGCTGGATAAAATTTTGCTAAGAAGTTATCACGTTTTAATTTTGTTTTACATGATTAAATGCATTTTTCTATTAATTTCTAAAAAAAGCAATAATTAAATATGCTTTATATCAGATTTACAGTTGCTTCAATTATTATAATCTTGGAGATTAAGAACTTCCATAACTTTAAATAAAATCAAGTATTTGCGCTTTTCTAAAAAGTAGCATACTATATTACAGTAATATAAAAAATGAATTTTCGAAATTGCAACTAAAATCTAGACACACGGCAGTGTGTCAGCCAAGTTCGCCTGACATAGCCGTGTGTTATTTACACGAACCATTTCGAGCTGTTTTCGTCAAATTTCAATGCTCTACTACTGAAAATCTATGAGACCTACGTACTTGTTATACGAAATATGTAGTAAGGCCACCCTAATTACCTAAAATCCAAAATTTTATAAATAACGCAAAATTAGTTTCCGAGATAATGACATTTGAAAATGTCTGATAATCGATAATTTTACCACTGACTGACTGACTGACTGACTCACTCATCAAAAAGATCTCGTATATCTACTGCAGCTACAGACTTCAAATTTGGTGCGAAGTTTGTTCACAGTATAAAACTAAGGAAAAAAATAAAAAAATTGTGAAAATCGATGAATTACCCACCTGGGGGTGCCCATTTTTACTTTAACATTACGTCTATTAGGCGAAATTTTAATTTGCCGTACGAAGGGACTCTGTTCTGTCGCCAAATACCGCCAAGTTTCTCGCCAACATGGCGATATATCGCCAAATTTGGCGACCAAAATTCGTCGCCAAAAATGACGCCACCTTGGCGATATCTCTAATATTTCGCCAAATTCCCATAGACTTCCATTGTAAACCTATGTACTTACTGGGGGTTTATCTGGGTTTACTTGCTTACAGGAAATCAACAAATTGAGATATTCTGTCCGTCACAGAGCCCGTTTTCAGAAACTATACATGTTGGAGACTTGAAATTTTGCATACTTATAGCTGAACACCGCACATCATACGACAAATCATAAAATTTTGAAAAAGTCGTACATTTAACCCTTTGGCTCCCACATGTGTATTTTAAACAATTCTTTCTAAGTGAGCCCCTACTTAGGTTGGAGGCGTGAGATTTTACAGATTTATAGCTGAACACCTCAAATCATACGACAAATCATAAAATTTTGAAAAAGTCGTACATTTAACCCTTTGGGCTCCCAAATGTGTATTTAAAAAAAATACTTTCTAAGTGAGCCCTAATTAGGTTGGAGGCATGAAATTTTGCATACTTATAGCTGAACACATCTCATCAAATGACAAACAATAAAAGTTTGAAAAAGTCGTACATTTAACTCTTTGGGCTTCCACATGTGCATTTTAAACAATTCTTTCTATGTGAGCCTCTAACAAGGCTGGAGGCGTGAAATTTTGCATACTTATAGCTGAACACCTCACATCAAACGACAAATCATAAAATTTTCAAAAAGTCGTACATTTAACCGTTTGGGCTCCCACATATTTATTTTAAACAATTCTTTCTAAATGAGCCCTTAATTAGGTTGGAGGCGTGAAATTTTGCACACTTATAGCTGAGCACCTCACATCAAACGACAAACCATAAAATTTTGAAAAAGTCGTATATTTAACCCTTTGGGCTTTCACATGTGTATTTTAAGCAATTCTGTCTAACTGAGCCCCTTATTAAATTGCAGATTTGAAATTATGCATACTTATTGCAGAACACTTGAGGCCAGGCGAGAAATCATAAAATCTTGAAAAAGTCTTACGCTTAATCCTTTGAGCTACCACATATGTATTTTAAGCAATTCTTTCTAAGGGAGCCCCTAATTAAGTTGGAGACATGACTTTTTGCATACATATATCTGAATACCTCAGACCACACGACAAATCATAAATTTTTCAAAAAGTCTTATATTATTTACTCCTCCGGGCTCTAACTTGTGTATTTTAAGCAATTTTTCTAACCTCCGCTCTTATCACCCGGGGAGCACTTTTCCAACTTTTGCCGACACCCCTTTGACCATTCTTTCATATTATGCACCACAGCCTTACATATTTTAGTTCCACTTTTTACCGCCAGGGGGCGCCTACTTATTTCGGGTGTTATGGGCTCAATCCCCTCGACTAATATATCTACGGATAGTATGTAAAACGGAATTTCGTTTGGATAGAGGTTTGCTTAGAATAGAGTGCGCCCCTGGTTGCGAAATGTGGAACTAACAGATTTTTCAAAAGGATAAAGTGTTTTGAAAGGAAAATTAAACGAAACCCTCTGTGCGATGTGTGATCACACTTACCTACTTGTTATTTTCAAAATCATCAGAGAAAAGGATATTTAGTTAATTAAATTTAAAAATCCAGGGCGAGGCAATGTCCTTCCTCTGCACTGCCTCTTTGCCGGCACCCATCGATGAATGATACATAGTGTAGCATAAGCACATAACTTTATTTTTCACTTTCAGTACAAAAAAGCAGGCCCAGCTATAGGATATTTAATTGGAAAATTTAATATAGGAATTTAATAGCAATTGTTGTTTCAGAAACAATAAAAATTTCGACTTAATACATTTCGTTCCAAAACATGCATTCAATGTAGCAGTATTAAAATATAGATTTCTGCCGCAAATTGACAGCCAAATAGTTTGTTGTAGAAAATTTAAATTGAATGTTGCTTAGTGAATAAAATATTCACATGTAAACACATTAAAAAGCATTAAGTAAAGTGTCTAAGTATATTGTAACTTTACAAAAAGTAATGATATCTAACAAAAACATAGCTGTGAAAAAAGGGAGCCAAGTTCTGTAAAGACAATGGCAAGAAAAGAAGTGATATCTAAGTGGGTGCCAAGTTCAAATAAAATTCACTCAAACTTACCTACTGAAGTATTATAGCATTTTTTAAATTGTTTAGAAATAAAAATTATTGATAGCATATTAATAATAAATCTTGAACTTGGCAAGTTTTTGATAAATGTTATGCCTATCAATTTCATGTCTTAATAAAATGATGATGTTAATATTAACAACAATGTCATTATAAAAAAATTAATATAGTTATTATTATAAACAAATGACTCGTGTTAAAGATTTGATAAACCAATAACTACACAAATACACTCCCGCTCGTTTTTGGTTATCACTCTAGCACCCACCCTTCGGAAATCTCAATGCAAACAGACTAAAAGGCCTGAGAAAGACACAGATACCCTTACGCTTGTTCTTGGTCATCCCTCTAGAGACTGCACCCCTTTAACCCTTCAGGGATAAAGAGATTTTATTCGTGACATGCTGAAATGATTGAATCACACCAGAGTTTAAAAACAAATTTATTTCAAAATAGGTTAAAGCTTCTTTTCACGTATTTAATAAAATTAAACTTTTTAGTCCTGAATTCTAGTATCAATGTAGCATTTTGCAGTTAAAATTAGGTGGGATATATTTTATCCCACCACCCTTCAAGGGGAAGGAACTCACTTAAATGAAGGCTTCCAAACATGAAATAACAAGTTTTGATATAATAATGTCATTAATAAAAATAAATGACTCGTAGGTAAAAACTTGCCAAGTTCTAGATTTATTATTAATATGCTATCAATAATTTTTATTTCTAAACAATTTAAAAAATGCTATAATACTTCAGTAGGTAAGTTTGAGTGAATTTTATTTGAACTTGGCACCCACTTAGATATCACTTCTTTTCTTGCCATTGTCTTTACAGAACTTGGCTCCCTTTTTTCACAGCTATGTTTTTGTTAGATCAGATTTACAGTTGCTTCAATTATTATAATCTTGGAGATTAAGAACTTCCATAACTTTAAATAAAATCAAGTATTTGCGCTTTTCTAAAAAGTAGCATACTATATTACAGTAATATAAAAAATGAATTTTCGAAATTGCAACTAAAAATTTTAAGATGATGCCTAAGATTTTCATAGTAGTCATCATTTGATGCCTACATTTTATTTTCCAATTTCCATCACTGATTAAGACCAGAAGTGATACCAGCCAAATGGCAAAAAAGAGGAAAATTTAAATTTTGATGCTGATAAGACCCCCCCCCCCCCCCCACACACACACACACACTAACCTTATACATAAAACTTCTTTTCTTTTGCTTGAGGGAGGGCAAAGGGAGAACTTCAAGAAAGGGGGGGGGGGATTTAGACGATTCATCCTTTATTTATTACTAAAACAATGTAATAGATAGGACAGAACACTTTTGTACAGGATCTATTATTCGAAATCATCGGGACTGAAGTCTTTCCAGATTTTGGAATTTTCTGGATTTTGGGTCCTCCCTAAATTTAGAATCCCCCATCCCCGAAATCCAGAACTTTTCAAAAACATAAAAATAACAAAATTTAAACAATCCCATGTAGAATATGAATAAAACTTTAAAGAAAAATTCCTGCACTATTCAATGGTAACAATGAATAAATAATAAAAAAGTTTGCTAACTAATATTATTGTATCTACAAGCTCTACCCTTTTTTTCTTTACAACTAGTACATTTACATAAAAAATTTTGTAAAAATCTGGAAACCATGTGCGGATCGCTCTGGAATGTGTGAGGAGAAGGGAAGGAGAGCACAAGCAAATAAACAGAACTCTGCTATTATATGTGTATTCAAGTAACACAATGGCATAGACAGAATATTTTTTCGGAGAGAGGGGGAGAGGACAAAATATCTGATGTTTTTTTATTTTTATTTTTCTTTTTTTTTAAAGGAATTGTTATATAAGTTAATTTTAAACTAAAATTTGTCAGAAAAATTATTTTTTTCTAATTTTGATGGTGGTGGATGGAGAGAGGGGGGGGGGGGGGGGAGGCTGCATGTTCCCTTCCCACTGAAGTAACATATTTTAGTGGGTTACACATTGAAACAATAGACTGAAAAAAAAAAATTAGGAATCTGTAAAATTAAAAACTTCAGAAATTGCAAAATTTTAGTAAAAATTTACAAATTAGAAAATAGTTTTTTTTTTCCCTGGATTTTGGAATTTTGGATAATGGGTCCTATACTGTACTAGAAAGTAAATACTGAAATTAAAAAAAAAAACATAGTTCACATGGTCTTAAGGTTCAAAGATCCATTAAATAAAGGGAAATCATGCAATGTACAGCTAGAAAAAAAAAATGAAAGGAAATATGCCATATTCCTGATGGCCAAATTATAACGAATGAAGTAATAATGAATTGGAAATTAACTTTTTAAAACCTGTATGCATGTTCAGAAAGATTTGCAGTACGAAAAGTTTATAACCTCAAAATAAATTCCCATGCAGATAAGATCAAAATGCACTTATTTATTAATTCTGAGAATTACTTTACAAAAAAAGGCCTACAATTACTGGTTTAAAATACATTTTAATGAAGGAATCCTTCTTAAATTTCATATTGTTATTAGATAAATTTTCTAACCTATCTATATAATAAAAACCTAAGTCATGTGACTGTTTAAACAATTATGGGCTGACCGTTTTACTTTACATATGCCAGGTAGCCATTTATAATTAAAAGAATATTTTTTGAATAAAAGTTAAATTTTTAAAAAGATTGTTTAAAAAAAAAACAATGTTTGAGAGATGAGTTACATTCTAATATGTATATATTCTGTGATAATGCCAGTTGATATTACAATGACAGCCCAACATTTCTTTCCACCAAAGTCAACACAAAAGATTCGTTCTTCAATGAACAGCAAAAATATTAATATATGGACATGGAGGTAATCATACACAAAGTAAGTTCCCCAACAATGAATTTTCTGGTGTTAGAGAAATAATTTGTGTCTGTAAGCAAATCAGACTTTAGCATAATTCTGTTAGATGAAATGTTAAACAACTTAACTTCCTTCATAAATTTTTTGTGACGCAAGTTAAAAGTAAGCAAGTCAATCACGTGTAATAATTTTTAATGAATCAAATTTTAAAACAAATCATCAGTTAATTTGCTATTTACACATTATCCATGCCATGAAAAGTTATACTGAAAATGGTTGTTAATCTCCAATATTAAACAAAAATATATATATAACGCCATTAAAAATGGTAAATAATATAGAAGCAAATTAAAATAATAAATAACAATAATTTAGCATATATTTATTATACACATAACCAGGTTTCTCGCTGACTTTTTACGAGCATTAGCAATTTGGCTAATCCGAAATAAAAAACATTCACCAAATGAAAAAAAAAATAGCAAAATAAATTCGATGTGAATCATTGAAAATTCAATCTTTAACCCCTTAATGTATCTCCCTTTTTTTTCGATACGTTCTAAAATGACCTGAGTTTTTGTAACTGCTTATAGTCAGTTATTCATCAAAATTTAATTATATGCTACAGAAAAAGAAGTGTATTCTAAATGTCTTGTGTAATCAAGAATTTTTTTTTTAAATCTGATTTAACTCAATAAAAATGTTATGAAATAAAACTTGTAATCCCAGTTAACTCAGAATTTCAAGATATTGCATTCAATGAATTCTGAAAAATTCAAAATATAAACAACAAAATGTGTCAAAACTTTATTTTTCTAGAATTCTTCGACTTTTCATTCAAGCCCATACTTCAAAGGCAATTTTAGAATAGTACTGTTGCCTATTGGGCACATTAACCCATACTGAAATGGAATTTTTGTTTACTGCGGCTTTGTCTGATGCTAAATTGAATTGCTGTTGGGTTAGTATTTCTAAAAATAATGTAAATGGTATGGTACGATTGAACATGATAGTTGACATCAATCGTTCAGTAATGTAAATTAGAGTTTCACCTGTACTGATACACACACACACACACACACACACACACACACACACACACAAAACAGCAAAAATTTAGCACTTGCAGTTTGGCAAGTCTAATCATCCATTTATTCACCAAATGAAACAATTTGTTGTGATTTGTTGCAATAGCGAGCGACAGTTAAAACCCTGCACATAACAAAAAAAATGATCGTGGATCATATTCACTTGACTCCAGATTTGTTACATGTGTTTGTTACGTCATGAAATTATTTTTTACTTTCACGTTTATCTGTATTTTTAAGGTTGTTTTAATGATTTATTAGCTTTTTGTTAAGTAAAATAACAATTATGTCATTAAACAGTTTTGCCGTGGTATTAAAGGAGAAGATGTATTGAAAATATGCGGTGATGCATTCGTAAAATAGATCAGTTCCAGCCGTTTCAACTGACATCCAATATTTTATTGGGTATTAAATTTTTGGTAAATAACTTGATGACAGTTTTTTTTTAATGTAAAGTGGTTGTCAGGATGCTGGAGAAGAACCCCAAAGAGATATTAGCAACAATATAGTTTAATGTAAGTGTGGATAACTTTAAAAGCTTTTCACAAAAAAATTCATTGACCAAATCCTATTAGCTAAAATATCCCAATTCGCAATGGACCCAATGACGGAAGATGACTTAATAGGTTGAAAAAAAATCTCTGCATTAGTGAACATATTGCAACTGATAAACAAACAGACATGAGCCTAAATGTTCAAGTGAGCTAAGTGGTTTTTGTCAAAAAAGATGAAATACATAACAATAAATATTGAAATGCTGCCATGATTAAAAAGAGTTCTTGATTTCTCTATCAGAATCTTCCGATTTGGTGAAGGATTAAGCAAGTAAATTAAATTATGAATGAAAGTAAGATGTTGAAATGCTTAGCATACATTTAAGAAAGAGCAAACTGGTCTTCAGAGGTGGCTATTCTTTAAATATTAAGACAGAAAATTACTGAGGAGGAATTTTGCTTAATTCATAACTTGGGACATAAAGGATTAATTATACCCCAGAATACAAAAATATGAAATAAAATATATAATAATCATATATATTACTTCTGATGTGCACATGCAAAATGCACAGTCATGAATGGGATATCATATGAAAAGTTTTTGACATAGTAAACTCACATTTCATTAAAAGACATTTGATTAACAATTGCAGTAGATTAAAAAATAATGAAAAATAATATAAAATAATCTCATAGATTGCAATGCAAAAGGCTCATATACAGGTCCAGTATTATGAAATAAATCTTTAAAACTAAAAAAAATTATAATGAACACATAACAGACTTTTAGAGACAAATAATAGTACCTGGAAGTATGTATATTTATAGATTTGTCCCCCAGTATAGCGGCACAAAGGAGCCATGGTGGCAATATCAATATAAGCACTTGGAAAAAGAAACAGGTCAATGGCACAGCCAGCTGCAACACACTCTTGAGCAAGTTTACTGTAAAATTCATGCTGGGGAGCCAACACAGTCTGAAAACACAAAACAATATTTAACACCAACTTGTAGGCATATATAAAATATTCAAATCAAATACAGATTTTGGATATATAGTGTTTGATTCCCAATGGACTGTAAGGTATCTGCAGTTAATATGGTCAACCTAAAGTTAGAAAATTTTAAACAGTAGTAGTAACTGATTTAAAAAATAAAAATTAAATAACAAAGCAAACCCTTTTTAGCACTTATTTTTAAATATGTTTGTAATTCTGTCTGAACACTCCAATATTGGAATTAATTTACACAGTTATAAAGAGCATTAAACAATATCATTATATGCAAATAATTATAAACATTTTTTTTAAAATCAGATATAACAAATATACCAGAGACTCATTTATAATGTGGCAATGCAACTAACAGCAAAACAAAAATGGCTGCTCTCTCATGCATGTGGTCTAACAATGCTGCCAAAGTGGGACTAAAATAAGTCTTCTGACTACCTGTGACTGGATTAAAGTGCCAGTTTTTAGATTTCATGCACCCCTATTTTCAAACTAAAATCTTTGCCTAATTTAATCAGTGAAATTTGATGATTAAATATGTTTGAATGAAAATAGTGGTATTGAAATTCAAGCATTTTCCAAACTCTAGATGAGAGATGAGTTCGGTATTTTATGCAGATCCCAAACCTGACAATTTGAAATCTGAGACCACTCAAGCTGAACAATTTTGTGTCATCTGCGCCCAAGCCAGGGTTGCAAAAAACCCGGGCAGGTTTTTTTTGGGTAAAATCCACTCTAAAAAACCCAATAAAACCCACGTCAAAGTGGGTTTTATTGGGTTTTTTACAATCCATGATATTATTCACTATTCAGTAACTTTTATATTAGTTTTTTAACCTTTCTTGTTAAAGAATTACACTATCCTATTAAAACATATTGTGGGTGTATTGCCAAATGTGACAAAGTCAAAATGAAATAATGTGCTTAAGTCTTTTAAAAGCCTGTTAATATTATGAAAAAAAGGGCCAAAATCAATATACATAGCTAATTATAACATTTTCGCATAGATAAAAAATGACAAGGTCTTTTATATCAAAATTTAACAATATAAAACTGCAAAATATAAGTTCCCAACTGGATAAAAATTTGACTTGTTCACTTTTGGCCAGGGTTGCCCCCCTCCCCCCCCCCAAAAGAGGGTTTTTTTTTTTTCAAAAAACCCAAATAAACCTTTTTTTGTTAAACCTTGTTTAAACCTGTTTTTAGGTTGTTTTTTTTAAATATCATTTCCTATTACATATAGATGCATGTTTGGTTATAAAAATAAACATTGTTGGATATTATATAAGTATTATAACTTCATTTCAAAATATTCAAATTAAATAATTACAATCACTTATGTAGATAATTGAAATCATTTGTAATTAAAATATTTTTAGTAACAACTATATATTATGTTCAAAGAATAAACTGTTCTATACAGTGAACCATAGATATCTTGAAAATATTATCAAGCATCATTTGATTAATAAATAATAAAATATTAAAGATTTATTTTTAAAATGCGTTCTTAGTGGGGAATAGGGATAAAAAGTAATCTATTAAAGTAACTTTTAAATATGTAATATGTGGTTATTATACAATATTATTTGATGTCAGAAGTAAAAGCTTTCTTTACAGACTTTTACACTGAATTATTTGTGATGTTGTGATGTTTCAATTCAAATTATTTGTATATTAAGTTAATTAGTAAAAAATATAATAAGATTTCTTAATTTAATACATACACTTTCAAAAAATAAGGGACTCCCCCTGCCCTCACTTCTTAAAAAAAACAAAAAACCCAATAAAAGCCCAATAAAACCCTAAAAAATCCAATAAAACCCAACTGAGTTGTGTTTTTAAAAAATAACCTGGGTTTTTTGCAACCCTGGCTCGAGCCCAATATTAAAATTAACATAGTAGAAAATTAATAACATTTAAAGATTGTTTCAAGATTAATTTTCTCATTTAAAAATATCTTCTTATATAGAAATAAATAGTTATCCTACATACTCTCCAATGATGTTTTGGATTTTTTTTTCTGAATATCTGTTTAGCAAAGTATGAAAAAAAAAAAAAAAAAAAAAACAATTTTCTTTTAAAAGATTATTTTGATTTAAATCAGATTTTTATTTTATTTAAATCAGATTTTTTAAAATTTAAATCAGATTTTTTTTTTATTATTATTAATTAACAACATTATTTTATACTTGGAAGGCTATAGCATGTCATTTTCAATAGTTTTATAAATGCAATTAAGAAAAAGGCTTGAAAATAGTATTTATTTTTTAAATGTATAAATTTTTATACTTCTGTGTAATGATAACATCACCTACCTTAACACTTAACAGTTCTCAATAAGATGTGTTAACACCATTAAAAATACTATCCATTGCCTTACTGCACGCACCAACTCATCAAAACAACCCCCATTATAACATATTGTTTTAAATATATGTTATTAGTACAATATATAAAACAATTATGATTCACCAGTAAACAAATGCAAGACTAAACCCAAAATGAACATCCAGAAAAGTACAAATGAATCCTTTGTTCATTGTAACTAATATATATTTCCCCAAATCAAGATCAAAATAAGAATAGATATACCAATTTTACAGCTGGCCATATTATAAATTTAAGCTCTTTTTATAATAGAAATTCCTTATACTGACATTTTCAGAGAGAAAAAATAGACAAAGTATCAAAGTAACAAATTATTTATTTACTTTAAATTGGGAAATGTAATCATGAAATTTTTAGCTTTGTAGAGAAAAACTAATTTTCCTGCTTTATCTGAACGTTTTGCAATATCTGTAAAATGAAGCCATATAGAATCCTTTTCCTACCTGCCATCTTTGGGTTAAATTTTCTGATTTGCCCTGTGCTATACCAAGTATTGCTATCTACAGTTCAGTGTGTAAAAGTAACCTCAAACAAAGAGCTTTTAATAGTTGATTCAAGTTCTTTGCTTCAAAAGTGCACACCATTCAAGGAATTCCCTCGAGTGTCGACAAAAACAAGCAGAGGATTGCTTTTGAAAATGAAAGAACATTCTTAAAGTGTATTGAGAACATACACCTTTATTCTTTGTTTGATTTAAATAACACGAACTCTTTTCAGGATTTTTTTATTTAGAGTAAAGTTAAACATTATTAATGAAAAAAATGTAAAGAAAAAATGTAATTGTGTAATTTTAATCATGATTAAGACCAACCTGCTTTAAATCAGCGTACCCTGCTGTTTAAAATAGCAAATTTGTTATTGATGTCCAATCACTGGCATGAATCTGCAAAAATTACAATTCTTATTCTTCTAAAATGTCATTGTACAACTATGCCAGAAAGACACGAGTTCTTTATCCAGCTATTCTGAAAAATGACTAACGGATGTTCCACATCTTCATTATTTCTCCTTATATCCTATCAATAAAAATTCAATTCTTTCAAGCTGAATATTAAAGGATTGTAAAAACTGTAAAAAACTTGAACTATGTTCTTATTTCTCAAATTGCAAGTTTTCTTTTTTCAGTTTGCGAATAAATATATTTTTCACTTTGAGCATGGGCATGGACTGAACCTGTCTCATCTTTACAGCATATGAATGTGTTGCTCATCAATAAGGGGTTAATTTAAATAAATTTATGGCAGATCAAATATATTGTTTATAGTAGGCATTAAAGATTCTATTATATTTATACACATAATTATATATACAGGATGTCTCCTGTTATCAGGGATCAATCCAAACAAAATTTGGAGGTCCCCTTCACAAAAATCTATTTAACAAAACCGGCCCCTTCACAAAATTACATTTGATAAAACATGCCCCTTCACAAAATTCTCTTAATAAAATAGGCCCTTTCGCAAAATTCATTTTAATAATACAAGCTCTTTTACAAAATTCTATTCCATAACAACATACTCTCCATAAATTATTTTTATTGCATGATGTACTGTATTTATGTAATTTTCAAACAAAACAAGTTCACTACAAAAGAAAACTTTACCAAAAAGACTGAAAGAAGTTACCTTTAATAAATGCTTTTTTCGCATTTGAGTAACTGGACTTCATCTTTTGTTACAAAATGTTATTTTTCACAAAACTATATCACATTTTACAAAAATACGATAAATTTCACAAAAATAACTTTTACTTTTCACAAAATAGGCCCCAAGAATAAAACCCTGCATCGACCCCTTGTTATTATTATCCAATAGCTAATTGTTACAGTTAATTTTAAAGGTACAGTTCCAATTGCAAAAATGTTTCTCCATTGTATGAAAAGAAATTTACATCAAAATATTTTTTTTTAACTTACGAAATTTGAATTTTTATATGGTTCTTGATTCCAATAAATTATATTTAGAAAAACTTTCTACATGCTCAACAAATATAATACAGTACAAAGTCTAAAGTTCGGAATTGTTTAAAGTTCGGACTTTCCAGCAGCAATATTCAAGAAAGGAGGGAAAACAAAATTATTGAAACAAACAAACAAAAACGATCTAGAGCAAAGAAGCTTTACTAATGAATCAGAACTCATATCTATGTAACAGAACAACAAAAAAAAAAACTTCTTAATGAGAAACCTAAGTTGACTGAAATGTTCAGTAGCTAAGTAAGTTAGAATTTGTTCTTAAATTGTATGTTCTCTTAAATAAAGGTTTTTGTTTTACTTTTTATTTTGTTATGATTTATTTAATTAAACTGGTTGTTTAATTTTGTTTTAATAACGGTTATATGCAATTTTTAATAAATGAACGTCATATTTTCAATTTTTAAGTAGTGAAATTTATTTTTCTTTTTATTGGAAAAGCAATATTTTTGTTGACCCAAAATTCGGAAAAATCCGAAGTTCGGACTTGGTAAAGTCCCGAGGATTCCGGACTTTAAACTTTGTGCTGTAATAAAAATTACATTTTTGTACGACCAAAACTTATTACATTATGATGTTTTGAATTTTCAGCATTTTCTGACTTTAAAAATGTGTTTTTCCATTTTTTGTGCCAGAAAACAGTTTGGCAATTAGCTTTTGGATAATGATAAGAGGGGACACCATGTATATCATCAAAAGGGACTGTCATTTTAAGATTTAAAAATATTTTATAGGACACAGAATAGGAAACAAATATTAAAAATTGTACAGGAAAATGGGTAAAATGTGAATGAAGCAAAGAAATTTACTTTTTGTTTGTCAGTTCCCAGCACCTTCTGTCCTTCTCTGTGAGTCAGTTTTCCTGGGGCATCAGCAGTGGGTATTGTTGAATGGAATATTAAAAGTTTTCCAGAACAGTTGGCATTCTGCAATGAAATATAAGAAAAGTTTTTTAGTCTGTTAAGTCTGTGGAAAAAGGGATACACGTAACTACTGGAACTATCAACAACAAATGAAAATTCTGTAGATATTATGGATAACAAGGGTAGATCAGGATCTTGGTTTAGAAAAAGTTCTCTCGCTCTGCTTTTTTTTTTTTTTTTTTTTTTTTTCCGGGAGGGAGGGAAGGGTGAAACTTTTCATTGCTGAATTCAGACTCTTCTCCTAAGAAAAAATTTATATTCACAGGGGCTGGCATTGTGTAATTCCTGCGTGGTATCCTTTCCTGGCAATTCATACAATAAAAAATTCTTCAATTTTCAGGGAGGAGGGCATGCACATTTTTGTATTTCAAGTTGCAGAAGGGGGAAGGGGATTTCTAAATTTTACCCCCCCCCCCTCCAAAAAAAATTAAGCCAGACCATTCCTTGAATTCATCACTATATCAAAGAATTTTTATGCATTCATGTGCATTTACAAATATTTATTGTTCTACAACAATGTATTTTATTCTAAGGGGAAGGTTATGGTCTCTAAAACCACCTTTCTTGAATCTGTATAATGCAATAATTTACAATGAGAAAAATCCAGGAAATTGTGAAAGTGTGGCAATAAGATTTCTGTAAACGAATCAATAAAGGGAAAATTTGGAATTTTTTTTTTTTTATCTTTAATATAAGATAACACTAAAATACAAAGCCCAACATTTATTTAAAAAATTAGCTTGGGGCAAAACTCCCATGACATTACTTCTATTTATATAAGGTAGTGCTTTAAAACTTTAGGGCTTGTAATCGACCCTTTTACAAAATTAAAATTATGTAGGATATACTCAGAACCTTGGTTGTGTGCAGAATTGCATGTGAAGTTTTTTGGTCCTAATTTATTAACAACCGGCTAATCTAAAACATCCAAATTTCTACCTTCCTGATTGAGATACAACTGAAACATCTTAAATTCTTTTGAAAAAATTTTGGTGTTAAATTTATCTAAAGAATTGTTAACTTGCCAAAGCCATAATTTTGACTGTAGACTAAGGAGATATTTTTAATGTTCCCACTAATAGACATGATCTCACAAAGCAGTGTTTCTTCACCTTTTTTACCTCACGTCACACTCAAACCCATAGTGAAATTTCCATGGCACACTAAAATTATGATGATGGAAAGACATTATGAAAAGAATATATGTCATTTCTAGTTTATTTACTAATACAAACAAATTAATCTATCAGAGCCAAAAATTTCCAAAATAATTTATTATTATTTGTAATAAAAAGAAAGTCAAAATTCTTATAAACTCATTTTACAATAACTTTTACATTTACTTATTTTATGTTTCAAAGAATGTTAAAAATCTTATATACATTAACTTTTAAAGAGGTATCTAAGGTAGATTTTTTTAAAATTACACCCCCCCCCTCTTTTTTTGTAAGATTTTATATTGTAATCATTCCCCCCCTCCCCATCCCCCAGTAGGCATAATTTTCTCTGGAAGACTTAAATTTATCAGATGATATGAAAAAATTTTCACGATTCCCTTGCATATTCTTATAAAAAGAATACAAACACAGAAATAAACTTCCAAATAATGCACCTTTATAACATTAAGTCTCATTATGAAATAAATCGCATAATATGAAATGTTCGATATTAAAATACTGATACAATGTACTCTCGATTATCCGTGCTCATTCCAGACTCACAAAAAAAAAAAAAAAAAATTAAAGAAATATTTTCACGCCTATTATGCATGTAAAATCGATGTTGATGTGAATTAGAATCTTTACCGGTTTATCTGATAGTAGTCTGAAGTACGTAGAAGTAAAATCGCACGCTCTGGAATCTATTTGACGGGTAGAGTTAAAGGGGACGGGAGGACATATGGGCCTAACTGTGTTGTTAAATCTAATAGTGATGACAGTACTGCTGCAGAAGATGTACTAAATGAGGGAAATACAATTTCTCATTCTACTGCTCTACAATCTGTAGAAACTTTATTAGACTGAATGGGAGAAAGAGAATCTGATTAGAGAATTTGAAAAAAATTGACATTACTGCGGTTTGTAAAGCATGTGTCGATATAAGACAAGATATGAACAAACAGCCGAAGCAAAGAAAAGCAGTAAATATTAAAAGGAAAATTCCTAGTTTGATGTTATACAGCATGCAAATGTAAGTAATTTTTATATGTTTGTACTGATGTTGATTTTTTCTTTAATAAAAAGGAATTTTCGGATTATCCGTGTTTTTCGATTGACCGTGCGACCTCTTCCGGTGATTAACGCGGATAATCGGGAGTGCACTGTATTTCTTTTCATTATTAAAATCTTTATAGAACTCATCTTAAAATTTTCACGGCACACCTCAAGTTCTCTCAGGGTACACCATTGCCATGCAGTAATATTTCGGTGCACGTATATTCTCAACAAATAGAATATTTACAAAGAATCTGTTGTAAGCATGAAATTCAAGACCACAATAAGCATGAAATTCAAGACTACAAAATGTTCATTAATGTTATTTTTCAAATAAAAAAATATATATATACATTTTTTTAAATTAAGTGTGTATAGAAAATAATATGTATCATAAGAATTTATATATTTTTTTATGATTAAACAATTCAACAAACATTTATTTAAAATTTTCCACAAAATGTTAACAAGGTGCATTCCATAAAAAAGGGAAAAATCATAAAAAAAAACTAATAAAAATAGAGGATGATAACAATAGTCCGATGATTCAATTCACTTTTAACAATGAGCAGAGAAGGGATTTTGTAAAAGCTACTTTTAACTAACCTTGTACAGCTCAAATAAAGTCAGAATCAGTATTGAATTTGCTTCCACAGAGCTATCGTTTGGACACAGCTCCACAAACAATTTAATGAAATAAGTCTACAAAAAGAAATATTTTGGCAAGGCAATTATTTTTAGATAGCAAGCATTTTTTGAAGGAGAAGTTCTGTGGAAGAAAATTCAATACAGTAGCAGACACCGTTTCAGTTGTTCCGTGAAGTAGCTTTCAGAAATACCCTCATCATTAGTTTTGAAATATAGATTGGACAATAAGATTACAGCACATTATCTAAGGGAAGACATTTTAAAAATACATATTGTATATTTTGGCATATATTGCATTCTTTCAAAACAAGAAAATTGGTTATATTTTACAGGAGCATATTATAAGCCGGAATAAAAATTAAAGTTTAAAAATTAAGCATAGAAAATAAGATTTTTATATTAATGAACAAGAGAAGAAGATGTGATTATCTGAAGGAATTCAAGTGCAATCCAAGCAATTTGTGGAGAATTCAAGCAAATAAGCAGTAGAATAGTATACAAGGTGTGGCTATTTAATAACGAGACTAATGCTTCTACAGAAGAACTGTGCATGCACCAAATTCGTATGACCAACAGTTGTGTAGCGAAAAGCCTCCTGTATTGATTACCGCCTCTAAATTGGATGTGTTTCAATTAGTCTGGTAGTGACCTTAATTTTTTCTGGACCCTGTTTTAGTGTTTTGCCAGAAAAATGTTGAATGTTTTAAAAGAGCAACGAATTAATGTGAAATTTCTTTTTAAACTTGGAAAACCAGCACCTGAAACTCATCATTTTTTAAGAGAAGTATACGCCAATGAATGTTTATGCCATGCATGGATTTTCGAGTGGTTTAAGTGTTTCCAAAGATGGTCAAGAAGACATTGAAGATTATGTTCTCCCGGCCTCTCCTTCGGCGTCAACAATGAAGAAAAATATAGAAAAAAATTATAATTTGATCCAATTTGATCATCGGTTAACCATTCATGCGATTGCTGAAATTTAAAAAAAAATGACAAAGAATGCGTAAGGCAAATTCTACATAACAATTGTGGAAGAGCAGGTGATGGGTGCTTCATCAGGACAATGCACCGGCTCACACTGCGTTGTCTGTCAGGACGTTTTCTAGACGAGTATAACATTCCAGTGTTGGACTATCCGCCTTATTCGCCTCACTTGGCTACATGTGACTTTTATCTTTTCCCCAAGGTCTAATCTACATTAAAGGAACCAGATTTCAGACCACTGAAGCTGTGAAAGAAAAAGCAGCAGGTGTCATGAAAGAGCTCTCAGAAGACAACTTCCAGCACTGTTTCAAACAATGAAAAATTTGCATGGAGCGTTATAGGGATAAAGGAGAGGTGTATATTTAAGGGGATAATAACTAAATATGTATAAATTTAAAATAAAAAAAATTACAGCATTAGTCTTGCTATTTAATAGCCACACCTCATATATCCTCACTTTTCATTTGCTTATTTTTTTTATGTTCTTACTAATTATGCTTTTTAATGCTCTTAATTGTATTTTCATGCTACATATATCATAGAAGTTTCATTGCACAAAACAGGGTACACATAATACAGAAAATATACCTAAAAATAGAAAAACACAGTCTCAAATAGTAGGTGCACATTTATACACTGGAATAAGCAGTATATTTATTTTGCTATACATATTTTTATGTTTTCTGCAATTTTACTGTCAGATTTCAAAACTTTTATGTAATGAGTACAAAATAACTCATGTTAGCAGTTAAGCTTAAAACAAGTTTTAAGAGCCTTTTAATAGTCACACAACAACATTTGCAATGCATTAAAACCAATGGAGGTATAATTTGCAATTTTTTCTCTTTGCAATTCAACATTTTTAAACGATCATTATTTTTTTTTCTTTTTGCTGTAGGATATCTGAGACTGTTGTTCAATATTGTGTTCTTCAACTTTGATTAATTTGGTTACAATTTTGGTTTAAGAACACATTTTTTTTTTTTGTTTTTTTTTTTTTTGTTTTTTTTTTAATTCCCAGGCCATTTTTCCAAAATTGAAAATGTCTTCACAATAAAACTGCAACAAAAATAAATAAGAAGTAGACAGATACAACATTGGACATTGATCTTCTCAGATATCCTATGTTGAAGGAATCAATTAAAAATATTTAAATGCAAATGAGAAATTTGCACAAAATCCATGAGTGCCTTGTACAGCCAGTTACTGGAATGCAATATAGTCAGACTTCATATAGTTTTAATATTGTTAAGAAATCTTTGAATCTATCAGAATACACACTGGTATTTTTTGTCTTACTGGCACACAGAATCAGAAGAATGTTTGTAATTGTTAGGAAGAAACTTTTGTGGTACTTCCAAATATGAAATTTTCATAGCACATTTTGCAAAAAATTTTTACTGTGTAAAAAGGCCAGGCTCCCCTTTTCACTGGTATGTTGTTTATTTATTGAGAGTGACTGGATGCAGACTAATATTTTTGAAATTGTTTAATCTTTTTGTTACACCCTGCATTATACATTACTGAACTTCTGTAAAAAAAAAATTACAAAGACAAGTTATACAAAAAATCAAATAATCAAGAAAATGGAAGTGGTAGATAATGCTCATTTTTAGCATTGCAATAAGATTTAAAAAAAAAAAAAAAAAAAAAACGAAGATATTTTGATTATTATGTTTTAAGAGCCTATTTCAGTCACGTGAAAAGACCCGTACGCTAATGCTATTCCTATGGAAGAAATTTATAAAGATATCTCGGTCGCATTTCAATATTTTTAGATGAATTTTTTTTTTTTGCAGTGGCTAGCTGAGGTCGATCTGTATGCAGGCCGTTTTCTACTTTTTCAATTTCGTTTACAGGTATTTTTAATCAGGACACTTTAATTTTCAGAACCGGTTCCTAAAATGAAAACATCTTCTTAAAAAAAATCCCCAATGAAAATCGAAAAAATAAAAAATGGCCTTTTTACAGATCGACCTCAGCTAGCCACTGCAAAAAAAATCATCTACAAATATTGAAATGCGACCGAGATATCTCTATAAATTTCTTCCATAGGAATAGCATTAGCGAACGGGTCTTTTCGTGTGACTAAAGTAGGCTCTTAATATAGTTTAGGATCTGTATTAGCTGCCTCTCTGATTTTTTTTTTTTTTTAATTGCTTAAATAAATGTGTTATACAAATATATAGGTTATATATAGCAAATTTCAATGTATTTCAAGTATATCTGTTTGATTTTTTATGATATATAGAGCTCATAACACAATTCCAATTTTTTTACATGTTAATATGTGTACCAAAAAATAAAAACACAAGAAAACTATGATGGTATTATGAGCACTTTATATTGAGAAAAAAAATTTAATTGATATAATTAAAATAGATTATAATTTTTTAAATAGACAAACTTATTTTTCTGTTGTACAGTACGTTTTTCAAACAAAAATCAAAGAAACAGTCAATACAGATCGTAAATGATATTAATACAGTGAAAACACCTTAGAAAAAAAAAAAAAAGAACCCTATTTGAGTACCAAAAAAGAGCATTATCTACCAAACTCTTTTAAATCCTGTTTTCCCAGAATTAGAATTTTGTATTTTTCTTGGATGATTAAGTAAATATAACAATGAGAATTCATTGAACTGGAGTAGAAACTTACTTTTAAAGCCTCCAAACCGACTTGAACCACTGGACCAAGTATAATTTCTGTCGCAGGCTCACTGATGAACAAACGAGGAATGTGCTCCATTAAACTAGAATATTATAATTGAATTATAAGAAAATTTCAATAAAAGGCGCCTTCAAACACACTTTTACATTTTAAATGCATTTAATTTTTACTAGTATCGCTAGGCATAATCCTGTTTTATCAAGATATCATACATATATATTAAAATATATATATATGTATATACAAAACAAGGATATTTATAAGTGTATAAAAAAAATTAGAGAATTATATCAAAGAGAAAAAATTCATTATGATTAAGTTTTTTGATTTAAATTGTAATCAATGAAATATACCTTTAAATACAATGAACATTGTATCAAATATTTAATTATGAAAAACATTTTAAATGTCTTTCAACACTCTTTACATGTCTAGCTAACTGTGTGTGTAGCTAACTTTATGTGCAACAGACAGATAAAAGGCACTGCACATTACATTACAATTAAAATTTATAAATGAAAGTGAAAGTAGTTTTTAAGTAAATTACAAATTAATGCATAAAGTTGTTACAAAAGATGTATATATAAAGTCATTAGAGGTATGCAACAACTTGGGAGAAAAAAAAAATTACTTGTGTATCTGTTAGGTAAGGTGTGACTAATAGTGTGAATTTTAAAAAGTTCCTATTCAATAAATCAGTTTTAAAATGCTTTCTCTTTTTATAATAACAAAATCAGTAAATACATTTAAGAAAAGCTTTCAGGTATTTAAACAAATACTTTCTGTTAAATGCACACATATTTAATGACCTTTCCTTATACACTGAGGTGACAAAACTCATGGAACAGCAATATGCAAATATATAGATGACAGTAGTGTCGCTTACAAATTGTATAAATTGTCAGTGCCTAGGCAGGACTTTAATTTGTGTTCAAATGCTTCATGTGAGAAGGTTGATTATGTTATTATGGCCACATGACAAGAATTAACAGATTTTGAACGCGGTATGCTAGTTGGAGCTAGACGCATCGGACATTCAATTTCAGAAATCGTTACGGAATTCAACATTCCAAGATCCACGGTGTTAAGAGTGTGCCGAGAATACCTAAATTCAGGCATAACCTCCGAGCATTCACAACGCAGTGGTCGATCGTTGGCACTTAATGACCGCGACCAGTGACGTCTGCGTAGGCTTGTCAGTGTAAACAGACAAGCATCACTGCATGAAATAACTGCAGGAATGAATGTGGGACGTCCGACGGGCGCGTCTGTTAGGACAGTCCGGCGAAATTTGGCTTTAATGGGCTATGGCAGCAGAAGACAGACTCGGGTGCTATTACTAACAGCACGACATCGCCAACAGTGGTGCTCCTGGGCTCGTGACCATATCAGATGACTGGAAGAAAGTGGCTTGGCCAGATGAGTTGGTAAGAGCTGATGAAAGGGTACGAGTATGGCACAGACTCCATGAAGCCAAGTTGTCAACAAGGCACTGTGCAAGCTGGTGGTGGCTCCATAATAGTGTGGGATGTGTTTACATGGAATGGAGTGGATCCGCTAGTCAAATGGAATCAATCGTTAACTGGAAATGATTACGTTCAGCTACTGGGAGACCACTTGCAACCATTCATGGACTTCAAGTACCCAAACAACGATGGAATTTTCCAGGATGACAATGCGCCAGGTCACCGGGCCATAACTGTTCGCGATTGGTTTGAAGAACACTCTGGACAATTCCAGCGGATGATTTGGCCACCACGATCGCCGACATGAAACCCATCGAATATTTATGGGACATAATTGAGAGATCGTTTGTGCACAAAATCCTCCACCTGCAACACTTTCAGAATCATGGATGTCTATAGAGGCTGCATGGCTCAATATTTCTCCAGATGACTTCCAATGACTCGTGGAGTCCATGCCACATCGTGGTGCTGCACGTTACCGGGCAAACGGAGGACCGACACACTATTAGCAGGGTATCCCATGACTTTTGTCACCTCAGTGTATGTGATTGAATGCAATCATGCCCAACTGAAAGACCTAAGGCATTATTTTAAACGGGAAAATCATTTCTCAAGCTATTGACAGATCATGTATAACTGAAAAATAAAGGTACCATAGCCTGTGGCGGCGAATTTTGATTTTTATAGCTCATTCAATTCATCTCATTAAGCTAAGTAATCTGCTACCTCGCATATCGGCTATTGGGTTTTAATAATGACAGGGGGCTGGGTCAAAGTTTAAAATTTTTTATAATGTGAGCAGAAAATTCCTTCGCATGCAACCATACGTAGACGTTTTGCAAGTTACGAAGTAACTGTAAAAAGAACTGACAATGTGTGATTACAAAGATTTTTGCTCATAATTCAGGAGAAAGTATTGACAGGATGAACAAAACAAGAAGAGTGTTTCCAGTGGGCTGTTTTTTTTTTTTTTTTTTTTTTAAATTCAGATTTGTTGATTGGCACCAGTTTTTTGAAATAATAAAATTCGCCTTATTTAATGACATATTATTTAACCACTTCAACGTTTGTCCCGAGATATCTCGGGAGTAAAAGCACTGTTTCCTTATACCCTTTGCCGTTGAAGTGGTCAAGGAGAAAACAAGGGTAATTTTACCATTTAAAAAAAGTGGATTCCAATCAGGAAATCTAAATTTTAAAAAAGTAGCCATCTGGCAACACTGAACTAGACGAGGACATCATAACTTGGGAAAACCTGCCTGCCAGGTAGCATACGAATATTTTATCTGCAATTATGAATTCTTATAATAACAGCAATAATATAACCTTATAGTAGTTATTAGTAATGTAAAAACAATTAGTAAATTTAAATCGCACTTATTTCTTTGAACGCATCTGTTTTTTAATGAACGAAATTTTGAACTTTGACCCGGCCCCCTGTCATTATAAAAACTCAACAGCCAATATCGGAGGTATAAAATTACTGAGCTCGATGAGACGAATCGAATGGGCTATTACAATTCGAAATTTGTCGCCACAGACTTTAGTACCCTTACTTGTGAGACTTGCACATAACTAAAGGATATATAGTACAAGAGAAATACAAAGTATGTATAGGTAATAAATCAACAGCCACGCCATGCCAAAAACACTGGTTCTCATCTGATCATCAAAGTGAAACAGCATAGAGCATGGTTAGTATAAAGGAAAGTGACCATTTGGGAAACCCTATATTGTTGACACACTAGGCTCATCTCAAATCCACAAACGCTTAAACTCGACACATCATCACAGCTGTAAACAATGAAATTTTCAGTTTAGATGTAGAGACAAAATTACACTTTTTTTAAAAATATCATTTTGTACATATTTTAAACATATTTCTTATTAATATGACTGAACTCATGCTTTTACATGAATGAAGCATAAATTTCTGAAAAAATTCAAGATATTGATGTTTTCATTGTTAATTGTAATCTTTTTACCAAATATATTTATGTATTAATCAAGCTTTTACAGGGTGGCTACAGAAATGGTGAAAAAAAGTTCCCTGATTCCCTGATTTTCTGTATCAGATTTCCCTGATTTTTATTATTAAAAAACATGCACTGTATTTTTTAACGTATGCTACTTTCTTGTGTAACATACTTACCTAGCTTGCAAATATCTCTTTTTTGGGAGGAAAAAACAAAAATTGCATAGCATTTATAAAGTATTTCAGTTTTATGAATCCAAACCCAAATGTAACAAATGGATATATGATGAACAGAAAATTTCAATTTCTAAAGAAAGTTTAATTCCAAGACATCTACATCTGATGGGTTAGCAAATTGAACCTGCCACCTGGTCAAATTACATTGATGTACCATTTAAAATTTTCAAAAAGGCCGAAATTGCCTTCATTATAAGTGCTATCCAGAAAAAATCTGATCACTTCAATTTGTGTTAAATAAAAAATCATTATGTGTATATTTTCAAAAATGTTGGGGAAGACTAACCAGAATATGAAAAAAAATACAGCATATAAAAAGTATTTTCACCTCTAAGTTATTGAAATTAAACATCGGAGATGTTTTTAGGTATAGAAATATTTTAAAAAAAAATAACAGTAATTAATAAAGTCGAGCAATTTTTGAAATTATACATAAACATCAAATATTCATAATTGATCTTTCTTCTTCCTCTTTAATAGGTACCAGAGTTATGAAAGTTGAAATCAAAATTGTTATAATACATTAACTGTATGAACCACTTGAAGTAATTTTGAATACAGTTGAATAAACTTCACTAAAGAGTATTAATAGAAATTGATTAAATTATTAAAATTAAGAAAAAGTGGAAAGTTAAACATAATTTTCTTCTAGCAATTTTTTGTAGGAACAGAAAGTAAATTAAAATAATAAATTTGTGCAAAATAAACCAAATTATATTAAGATAAAATTGTACATATGAGAAAAATGAAATTATACACACCTAAATACATTAAGAGATAAATGCTATTTCTCTCTCTCTCTCACACACACACAAAGATGCAAATAAATAATTCAAAATCTGAAAATAAAACTGACAATATAAAATCAATTTGAATATTCTCCTTTAATTGTCTGAAATTATTTAATACATAAAAAATGAATAAAATTATTTCTTATGCTGCATTAGAAAAATGAATGAATAAAAAAAATAATGAATTAATAAAAGGATATTATAATGGATAAATAAATCAGAGTTTCTTTTGGAGAAATTTAATCGTTGCTATTTCCTCTTCAATTTTTAAAGATTCTCTTTGAGCATCATCTAAAATTTTTGATTTTTTTGCTTGTAATTCTTTAAGCTGATTTTCAGCTTCCCTTTTTCTTTTTAAATTTTGCTGGTTCTCCTTCTCTTGCTTGTTTTTCTTTTCCCTTTCTTCTTCATATTTTGATCTTGAATTTCTCACACTGAGAATCATTTGTTTCGTAACTTGAAAGCTATTGAGATTACCATGTGCTTGTATAGCATCATAAATAATCCTCCTTGCAACTACGGTTTCTTCTTTCATGTTATCCCATAGGCAATCCTTATTGACAGAAAAACCTCGCTCAACGTTGCTATTTCCATGGGATAACAACATAATCATCTTCAAAACAATTACTGCATCATTGCAGGGTCTTGTTGCACAAGATAGTATATTGAACCAAAACTGATCAATCCTGTGTGTTTTGTTATATGATTTAAATTTTGCCAAATTATTGGCTTCAAAACAAACTTCTTGAAATTGACTCTTAGCTCTATCGGCTTGAATAGAAGTTAACCAATTTTTTTCACAAAGAATGAGCAGTAACTTCGTCAGTCTTTTTTCAAACAATGCTTGATTTACAGTCACTCTCGGATTAAAGCAAGATACAGCTCTTGTGAGTTCATATGTCAGTGGGGAACGTTCTTGTAGCTTTTTTATACAAGATGCTAAAAATTTTTGGCAGTCTTTGTAAAACATATTTAATTGTCCATCAGATACTTTTGCTGTTCTGATGTGACATAAAGCTGAAATTCCAACATCAACTTTGTTGCATGGTACATACTCTGATACTTTTTCGACATCAATTTGCATAGGATTTCTTTTTAAATTGTCTTTCTGAATAAATCGTTCCATCACCCGCAACATTAAATTAGATAAATCCTCAAAAAGAAAGGGTATAAGTGGAACATCAGTTTGATATTCCCTTAAAAATATTTCAAATTCAGATGCAACTGAATTGAAAAGTCCTTCCGGCCAGTGCCGGGAGGAAGAGGTAGCTTTCATATTCCTTATTTTAAAAAAGCCAACTTATATTATTCAAACACACGAAGCTCAATTTAGTGGAAACCGAATGTAGGAGATTCAATACCAATTTTTATCAATACTAAATCATTATGAATGAGAATTTCGCGAAATTAGTCAGCTTTATCCAAGCTGCTTTTAATTAAAGTAACTTATATTTGGCTGCCAAATTTGGCGATTTCTTAAAGTGCCTGCCATTTTAAGACAACATGGTGGATGAGGCTAACCAGTGAACTTGGTCGAGACCTTAGTAATTGCTGTGCACATGCTCACTCACATCGGAATCGGTTGATATATACGAGTGCTGTCGCAGGCAAAAAATCAGATTTTTCAAAATGTCACCCACGTTAGGAATTGAAACTACTATATCTGAGCCATTTTTTAAGATAAAGGCAAACAAAAATGCTCCTGAATCCTTATATCAAGGTCAAATACTTAAGAAAGAAACCTTTTTCAATTTCTAATTTTTTTGCACCTCACTTTAAATAAATTTTTTTTTTAATTTAATGGCCGCCATTTTGAAACAAGATGGCTGATGAAGCTGGCCAACGAACTTGGTCGAGATATTGATGTATACTATCCACATGCCTTCTTCCATCGAAATAGGCGAATACGTGTGGTATCGCGTGACAAATACAAGATCGTTTCAAAGTGTTAGCCATGATAGAAATTCAAAGTGCGACCACAAAATTCAACCACTTTTTAAGATATAAACAAAAGAACAAATTTTCAGAAACAAAAACTGCTCTGAATCTTTGTATCAAGGCCAAACACATAAAAAAAATCTTTTTCATTTTCCAATTTTTTAATACCTCATTTTAAATTTTAAAATACATTTAAAAAAAAATCGCAACCTTTTTGAAACAAGATGGTGAATGAAGCTGGCCAACGAACTCGGTCGAGATATTGGTATGCACTATGTACAGACCAAGTAATATCCAAATCGGTTCATAAATACGCCTGTTATCGAAAGACAAAAATCAGGTCGTTTTAAAATGTCAGCCACAATAGAAATTCAAAATATTATAACTCAGCCATTTTTTTAGATATAGACGAAACAAAACCTGTTCCAGAATCTTTGTAATCTTTGTATTAAGGTCAAACACATACGAAAAAATCTTTTTCATTTTCCAAATTTTTAGCATCTCATTTTAAATTTAAATTTTTTTAAATGGCCGCCATTTTGAAACAAGATGGCAGATGAAGCTGGCCAACGAACTCGGTTGAGTTATTTGCATGTACTACGTACACACCAAGGTACATCCAAATCGGTTCATAAATACGTCTGTTATCACGTGGCAAAAATCAGGGCGTTTCAAAATGTCAGCCACGCTAGAAATTCAAATGCTATAACTCAGCCATTTTTTAAGATATAGACGAAACAAAAACTGCTACGGAGTCTTTGTATAAAGGTCAAATACATAAGAAAAAAATATTTTTCCATTTTCAATTTTTTGGTACCACATTTCAAATTTTAAATTTTTTTAAAAATTTTAAATGGCCGCCATTTTGAAACAAAATGGCGGATGAAGCTGGCCAACGAACTCGGTCGAGACATTGGTATGTACTATGTACACACTGAATTACATCCAAATCGGTTCATAAATACGAGAGTTACAGTATGACATAGGTCAGATATATATATATATCAATTTTGAACGGAGGGTGGTTTCGGGGTCTGGGGGTCATGATCGATGAAAATATACCAAAATTTTTTGAAATCGCTTTCCTCCGAACGGCTGCAATAGGTAGCTTTTTTGTAAAGAAAGCTACCTAAAAATGCCAATTTAGCAGGCAACAATGGATCACGAATAAGCTTCTTAATGAGTATATAACTCTGACTGCTAGGAGCATTTCCATCCTTTTCTACCTTATCAACAAATATTTTTATGTTTGGAAGAATGTTTAAGCATCTTTCAGCAACAGAAGAGTTTTCGAGCCATCTAACGGAACAAAATTTTTTAGGAAATTCCTGAGAATTAGTATAGTAAGTATACAAAGCTCTTCTAGCTGGTGAATCTTTAAAAAGATAATATACTGCTCGAATAAAATCAAAAATTTCCCAGTTTGTGGATTTTGCACCTGTTTTAAATGACAAATTCACTGAATGCAACCCACAAGAGCCTATATTGAGGATTTCAGGATCTTCTGACATTTCTTTTAAATCTGCAGACAATTCTCTGAAAAATTTTAAATTGACATTTGGACCGTCCATAGATAATTGTAACAATTTTTTCAAATCTAAAGGATTAACTGCATCTTTAAACGCTTTAATCAAATCATTTGAACAGCTGCGTCCAAGAAATGCAGAATTCAAATATCTGGTTTTAACTTCATTATCTTTCCCACACCAGTATCTCACATTCAAATCCATCTGCTGTCTTTGAGAGATTTTGTTTAAAGATTCATCGAACCCTATTACAAAACGATCACATAGAGAAATATCTTTAAGTAAGATCTCTTTAAAAAATGGAGCTATTCCAAATACTAAATAGTACATCATCTTATCTCGCCCTAATTGCATGCCCTTTGCAATTTGGCTGTCTGTAAAAATATGGGAAAACATCTTTACATCTTTTTCAGCTGATCTTAAGGATTTATGTGTAGCCACTGCTTCAAGGCACCATAAAATCTCAGCCTTTGTAATGTCTTCTTTTAACATATATTTTTTAATGCCTGAAGAAACAGTCTTTTGATTATTTTGTGTTCCATCAAGAACAACACTGCATGCTTCAACAAAGCCACTGTTAACTTCAGTATTAGGAACAGTTGATGCTGAAATGCTCTTTATCTGTGCATCAGAAGACATTGCTGCTGTAATGTCTATCTTTTCATCTGAATTGCCACTATCTTTCCGATTTAAAAAGTCTGAAAATTTTCCAGAAATTGAAGCTCTATTTTCTTTACGTTTATGCCCAGCGCCGCCTTGATGGCTGGTTATTGCTCTACGTCCCATGTTACTCAAGAAAATGCTTGAATCGCACAGTGTGCATTTAGCTGAATGTTTATCTTTGGGATCTTCTCTCAGCCAGGAAAATTGTTCAAGCCATTTTGTGTTGAATGAACACACTGATTTTGCCATGGTTTTACTTTTCACCTGCCATAAAAAATACACTTTTTAATAAACAAAAAAACAAAATAAATAATGATAATATCAATAAATTACCATTTTATAAAGAATTTGGATTCTTACGAATTATAAAAATATTAGAATTTTATTTAGTAATTCTTACATGAGAAATTCCATTACTTTAGGCTTTTAAAATAGCTTTAGTAAAATCTCACAATTAAAAAAAAAAAGATTCAAGTATTTTAAAAAATTATTATCTGGTATATTGTAAATGGCTAAAAGTATATTAGTTTATTATTTTTGAAAAATATTATCAAACTTATACCTGCCAACCTGAGAAAATTCAAATGTGTTAATATGCAAATGACATTTTTAATGAATAACTATAAAACAGAATGTAAACAAAATTTCTAATTAACTTCTCTGAAACAGCGAATGAGCGACATTTCTAATGAATTTGTAAAAAATATGCAATCTTTTAAAATGTTGCATAGCTGATATATGTATAAACATTTTAATAAAGTGGCATTATTATTGTTATTATTAATTTTTTTTTTTTTTTGAAGGACAAAGTTTTAGCTGCAATGGGATGTGAACACAAAAAGACAATAGTAACTTTGTTTGCTTTGCTTAAACATTATACAAAAATAATATATGGTTATTCAGTTATTTTGTTGCTTCACTAATTTTTAACAGTTCTTCATTTCTCGTTTTAATAGAAAATAAGGGCAAAATCTAGTCAAAACAAAAAGTTATCTTTTACTCACAATGAAAATTTAAATTATATAACGTGTTTTTAATAATGAAACAAACTTATTTTTTACCTATACTTAAATAACCCCTTTAAACCTTTCCACCACTGACAAATTCTGTTAGTAAAATAAGAAATTATTGTCTGACACCAGAATTTATAAAAGACTTAATTACTAATTATAAAAACAAAATTTTACTAAAATATTCTTGGTGCCGATTGCAAGTTTGGAATTAAAATTAAGTGTGCCCGGAGTGGACATACTGTGCCAGGAAGAGTTCAGTATTTATAATTAAAATTAGAAAATAATTCATAATTTGGGTGAAATGAAGCTTGGGGGAAAAAAAATGTGCAAATAAAACTATTGTACTATGTATAAAAGTGCAAAAAACAGACCAAATGTGTAAATTTTCAGAAGGCCTTGAACACGATTTGATGGTTTAAAGAAAATATCATATGAAATTACCATATGGAAACATTAGAAATGGTTTTTAACTCAAGAATGGGGTACCAGATTTCAGGATGAAAAGAGAAATTTTATGTTTAATTAAACTAAAAACATCATTTTTGTCTGAAAGCCTGATGCGATTTTTTTTTTCTTTTTTAAATATTTTTCCAATTTCAGTGAGTACAAATCAAAGTCAATAAATCATATGCTTTTTTTTTTTTTTTTTTTTTTTGGTAGCCAAACTTAGTTTTGTTCAAGTTTAGATTATCTGGAAAAAACCAATTGCTACAACAGACGGAGGGGGGATCCACTACTCCCAGCAATAACTTTTTTCCCTTAACCTTTTTCACAAAATTAGCATTATTTTCACTCTTTTGGCGAAATTTGCGGTTTTTTTCGCGATGTTTTCACAAAATTTGCTGATTTTTGTGTTATATTTACAAAACTTGCCGTTTATCCAGGATTTTTCGACGAAATTCGCTGTTTTTTTCGCGATATGTTCACGAAATCTGCCGTTTTTTGCGATCTATTAATGAAATTTGCCGTTTTTCCGGGATATTTTGACGAAATTTGCCGTTTTTTCAATATTCTTCGACAAAATTCACGTTTTCCCGCGATTCTTTGACAAAATTTGCGATTTTTCTTGGAAAGAATGACAAAATTGATTTTTTTTCGGCAACCATTTGCCGAAATATTAATACGTTTTGACCGAATTTTTGAATTTAAGACTTTTTTTAAAAAAAATCTCGGAAATGATTCCTTAATTTTTCGGTAATTCGGACCAAAATCACGCCGGATCAGCAAATGACAGAAGAAAAAAAAATTATAAAAAAATTATTTGCGGAAGAATTTTATCTGATTGATGCATATTGTTTTATTTTTAAAAACTTATATGTGCATAAAGTTATCTGAAATTAACCTTAAATTTGATTAAATTTTTTAAAAAAAGTAACAAAAAAGTCCTTAACAGAAATTTTATTATAACCTTTGTCAGTATTAAGTTATTTTATGTGTGTTAAAAATGAACTTTATTTTTAAAAAGTCCGGACCCGATTGAAATTTAAGAAAATCAAATCGGTTTTACATGGTAATTTTCATCTTTCTCCCAACTTAAAAAAATATATTAAAAATTCATAATAAAGAGTCTATCATTTTATTTATTATTTAAAATAATATTGAGAACAAATTGTTTAAAAGATTTATTATGATCAGAAAGCAACAGAGAAAAAAAGAAAAAAAAAAAAAAAAAAGACCTCGGAAAACTGAGGCCTGTGGAAGAATTTTATTTCCGACTTATGCATATTACTTTATTTTTTAAAATTTATGCATACATCAAAATATCTGAAATTAATCCGAAATTTGATTTAAATTTAAAAAATAAATTCAATTCTCAAAAATGATGAAAGACAAAAATCCTTAAATCCCTTATAATAACTTTTGCCAATATTAAATGTATTGTTTTTTATGTGTTAAAAATAAACTTTCATAACTTTTTATTTTAAAAAAGTCCGGACCCGATTGAAATTAAGGAAAACCACGCGGTAATTTCTATCTTTCTCCCAAATTAAAAATATATTAAAAATTCGTAATCATTTATGTCCGATTTACGCATACCACTTTACTTTTTAAAATTTATGCATACATCAAACTACCTGAAATTATCCCTAAATTTGATTAAAAAAAAAAAAAAAAAGAAAGAAAAGAAAAAGGAAAAAAATTAAATTTTCAAAAATTATGTAAAGCAAAAATCCTTAAATCCCTTATTATAACAACTTTTGCCAATATCAAATGCATTATTTTTTTATGTGTGTTAAAAATAAACTTTATTTCGTAACTTAATAATTCTAAAATAGTCCGGACCCGATTGAAATTAAAGAAAATCAAATCTGGTCCACGTGGTAATTTCCATCTTTGTCTCAAATTAAAATTATATTAAAAATTCGTAATAAATATAGTCGATCATTTTATTTATTATTTAAAACAATAAATAAGAACTTGTTTAAAGAAAATGGAAAAATGGCTTACCTATAATCCCCCATGCGAAGTATCACCACGTGGACGTGCTTCGGTCCCACTCACTTAAATAAAATATTTCAGTCTATCCTTCAATGTCGACGTATTATCAGCGAAATAAACGACGAACTGGATCTGCACATGGTTGCATCTTCTTTCTTTTCTTCTACAAAAGGGTTGCTATGAATGGCAGTTTGGCACGATTCAGCTTAACATCTCTATCGCGTCCTATTATTAGATTAAATATCGCCTGTTTGGCGACGAATCAATCTTGTTCGTGAGGTGAAAACGGAAATATTTTTGCATGGAGAAAAATTTCCCTGATTTTCAAGATTTTTTATAAAGTTCCCTGATATTTCCAGATTGTCAAACTTCCCTGATTTTTCCCTGATTCTGTAGCCACCCTGTTTTAAGTCTGGAAACCTGAATTAAAACTTCCTAATTTTATGATTTCGATGGTAATTGTGATGTAGTAATCACATTTCTTTTCGGCTCAACATCGTTCAAATCGCTTTTTTTCTTTTTACCGAAAGGAAAACAGATAGTTTTTATTCTGATCTTTCCCCCTTCGTTCTTTTGTCATACGATCTATTTTTAGACCAGCGCGTATCGTAGTGACACTGACCACGTCATATCAGAGGTGTGTCTTCACTGAGCCAATTAATTAATCGTAGTTTCGATTTTTCTCTGTTTTTATTTGTTCTACAATTCATCATGTAATTTTAATTTAACTAATGGTTTTAAACTTATTTTGCATGCATTATTGTAAACCCTGTTTGCATGGTATATATACCAAGTGCAGCTAGCTTTTCAACAGATTTTAACAAACTTTCATAGTGTTTTTTTTTTTTTTTTTTTTTTTTTTTGACAATGTAATTGTCTTTTTGAATTCGGGCCTAGTGTCTAATTCAAAAGAAGTGGCAATCACCGTTCTAGGACTACGATGTTCTTCAACAGCGAATTCGCAATCCATAAAAGTTTATCTTTGATCACCGGCATTTTATTTTATGCATTTCTATTTGGACATTTTATTATAAAGCCATTCTCTAAGGGATAATTTCAACCAACAGCAACCAGCATTCATTAATGTCATAGAATTACTTTAAAGTTTAATAATCTCTGTGGAATGTTTTCTATGATGTATAGTGAGCAGTTTAATTCTCTATACCTTCCCACCTCTCCATGGGATTAATAAAGTTGGATTCATTGTATCTACTTGTCTTCCTTGAACAAGCCTCTGTGTCATCAGTTTTCTCATTAAGTAAGATTGTTTACTTTTATTTATTCTTAATTTATCATCAGCAATTTATTCTTATCTTATTTCTACTGCAACAACATTTTATCAATGGCATGTTATTTATCAGCACCTTATTATCGGCCCATATTTATATCTATATTATTATAATTTCAAGAAAAATGTATCTTTATGGTGCATATTTAACAATACCTTATTAATTATTTCCTAGACATTTGCTTACAACAATCCAATCATTTTTAAAATCATCTTAATTTTTATTAATTTAGTTGATTACTTTACTTGATTATTTTAATATTCTACTATGTAGTAAGCATTCATTATAAATTCAATTGCGTTATTACATTCAAATTATGTTTAAAAAATATAAAACTCAATGACCAGAAATCCACAAAATTCTAAAATCCGCACAACCTTTAGTTCCAAGCAGTACAGATTTGAGGGAGTCTACTATATATTCAGTCTATAGTGACAGGCTAAAGGCTGGAAATCTATAATTGAACACTTAACTGTCAAAATACTACCATGTATAAACCATATACTATACATACACATAACATTTAGTGTGGAAAGTTCCCTCACTGAGTAGTAATAAATAGGAGAAGAGTACAAAGAAAGGGGATTCTCTGTCCTCCTTTCGATAATGATCAAAATTATGGGGACCTTAAACCCTTACCTTAGGGCTTTGCTTGCTAGTAAATATTATGGTTAGGCATGTGGACAGATGGCGCTTTTGTACAGATAGATAAACACACACTCCAAACTGATATTATACAATTACCGACATTAAATTTTAATCTTATAAAAAGTCATATTTCCAAACTAAATTTTTAATTTTTAGCCTAATTTTAAACAACTTTATTATAAAAATAAGAATAAAATCTAGCAATGAATTATTAATTTTATTTAAATTATTAAAAAATTTATTTTATTCACAATACTTAATATTTTCACTACTAAATATGTTCTTTAAATAGGACATATGTTCTCAAGGTAGTAAAGAAAAGTTAAATACAAGACACATATTAATATCTTTTACAAGACATGGAAGTTCTAAAATTTTATGATGCATATAACAATAATTGATTGCTTTTCATCTTAAATAAATGCACTATTTGTATCTGTTAAATTTGAATTTAAATAAAATTTGCAAATTTAAGGGGGATGCCAATGTAACACCTATTACGTTAATATCATTTTTGAAGGTTTTTGGAAAAAACATTGACAATTTATTTTTAAACAGAAATCGCCATTAGAATAGATAGACTTTAAACAACAGATTTTATAAAAATTAAAATAATCTTGTGAAGATGAAATAAAAAAAAGATTTGTAGCCCCCCTATGACAAAAGGACAAAGCTATTTGATAACACTGTTTTAATGGTGTTTCTGAAAAACAAAGGTTTAAAATTTTAAATTAAATGTTGAAATTTGGCAAACCATTCATTGTCACAAAAAAATTACTATTTTTTATTTCAGTGAAATTTAAAAAAAAAAAAAAAAATGCAAAAGATTTTCTTAAAAGCCATTTTTATCAGAGAAAAAAAAAGGGGGGGGGGGATTTTAAAGACAAATTTAATGGTTCATCAGATAAATCTCATATATCTTCATGTCAGACTGAAAGACAATAGCTTAATTACTATACTTTTTATAATACCCACAATTTTAAAAAACATCACTTAAAGAAAAAACACATTAAATTTTTTTGGAAGGGATATTTGTAAATATAGTGTGATTTTAATTAATTCAGCATTGAACGAAATGGTGCTAGAAACAGAAAATACATATATAGAATTTCTCAGACTGAAAAGCTTAAATTGTATAAAAAGAACATCATAAGTGATAGTCACCAATCAACAAGGGCTTCTGCTTCAGTCAGTGTGACAAGAAATCCCTCCAAGAGTGGAACAAATGCATTGTGAACATCTGAACAAACCATTACATGAGGCTGAGTGAGATTTTTCTGAAATGCAGGAACAGTAACTTAATCACACAATTTATTATTTAAAAAAAAAATAAAATTTTAATCAATATTTGAAATACATAATACTTTAGATTTTTAACAACGCATAAGTGTACTTTAAATATAAAAGTATCCTTAAGTTTGTTTCCAAATCAAAACTGAAAGCTTTCTAAATTATTTTTTTATTTTATTTTATTTTTTGTAAATTCATGAGACTGACGGTTCCTTTTAGTCAGACACCAAGAAATCAAATAGCATTTTCCATTTATTGAGAAAAGTCATCATGATACAACTGCTTATAATTCAAGATGTAATTAATTTATTGAAAAATAAAAAAATTGCTATTTGATTTCAAATCACTTTATTAGACATGCCAGCCGATTAAAATGTTTTACATTTAAGAATGAATTGTTTTACGGTTTTGAGCAGGGAAATCTAAAAAAAAAATTATTTACTTATTTATAAGCTTATTTATGCTATTTCTTTCAGCCAGCAATAAAAGAGTCATCTCTAAAAAATAACGTTCTGTTACATAAGCCAGCTGGAAAACAAAGCAGATGTATCATTGTATGGGATAATCTCTACTGCAATTTTTTTTTAACTTCTGAGCATCACACAATTTCAATTTTTATACCATCGTATAAGGGAAAAAAAATACTTTTAAATGCAATTTGTTGGAAAACTGCATCTCAATTTATTTTTGAGCTAATTTTTTTGCAATTTTTTAAGAATTTTTTTTAATGTTGGCAACTAAAGTACTCCATTTCTGTAAAAAGTAAAGGAAAAATAGTAGACTAGCATATCTTTTTGTTGCCATTTTGCCATAATAACTGAAAAAAAAAAGTAATTAAAATACGTGCTACTTTGAAAAAATATAAATGAATGATTTCTGATAAAACATGGAGCTATTATTAACTATATTTAATTTTAAGTATCTATATTAATGTTACAAGCAAATGAACGCCTATGAATCATTAGATAGCCGATTTGTTTTGGTCAAGTTTCTTGAATGACGACATCGCTTTTTGCTGGAATTGTGTATTATTCTGCAATAGTGACGACATATGCATACTTTTTTGAAGATATTGTTTAAGACAGGATTGTAAATGTGGAATTCTTCAACAGATGCGAATGACATTTTATATGACATAAAAGTGTGTGTTCCTGTTTTCTAGTTTTTTTTTTTAAGAACACGCTTAAAACGAAACTATTCCGATCCAAAAAGATCCCAACTCTTTTCTAGCAACGCTCCACCCCAATAGCAGAAAATTCTCCAAGTGTCTGCGACAGATCTTTCAGGGACTGAAAATAATCTGCAGGTAAAATGTTACAAATGAACCTTTAATTAATTAATCATTTACTTTTAATGTTTTTAAGCATTTTACTCATTTTTATTAATAATAAACTTAAGTTTTAGTAATAAATAATAAAGAACTAAACATAATATAAAGTTGGAAAAAGATCCAATGGAAAAAAAAATCTGCAAAAGGGAAAAGAAAATCTGCGGCGCACGTCACCCGTCAGGAACTTTCTGCTACCGGGCGCTCCACCTAAACATACTAAAAATAATTGTCTTGAAAAATCCCTACTTTCTCATGTTAAATATTTTTTATTATTTTCAAAATAAATGTTTATTTGTGCAGAGAAAACATAAAAAAGTCAACACTAATGGTCTAATACAAATTTCTTAAAAACAAGCCATTTATGAAAAAGAAAAAAAAAAAAAAAGCAGTTTAAACGCAAAAGAAGAAATCATTAAGATACTGTTAAGCAACAATATGAAATGAAATGAAAAAACAGCAAATGAAGTAAAAAACAACATATGGAGTATAAAATACTATAATCAACCTAGAAACTATTTTTATGGTAGGGAAGATGAATTTATTTACTGTTACTACAGAATATTTGTTTGAGAAGAGTAAAAGATTTTGAAGGGAGCATGGAGTAGAAAACTTTTAAGGCAGCAAGTCACTCAGCTTCGGAATTCCCCTCAGTAATGTTGAGTCTATGGGCATTTGATGCATTCTTATATTTAAAATATCCCCACAGCAGTGATGGAACAGCATGGACCTGATTTTGGAGCAGCAAAAAGCCATTTTGGAGCAGCAAAAATGCTCATTTTGGAGCAGAAAATAACTATTTTGGAGCATCAAAAAGCTTACTTTGGAGCAGAAAACAACTATTTTGGAGCAGAAAATAACTATTTTAGAGCATCAAAATGTCATTTTGGTATTCTTTGACGAAATTCGCGTTTTTTCTGCAATTCTTTGACAAAATTCGTGTTTTACCTGCGATTCTTTGACAAAATTCGAGTTTATTCCACGACTCATTCACAAAATTCATGTTTTTTCGCAATCATTTAACGAAATTTGCAGGTTTTTTGCGATATTTTGACCAAATTTGCATATTGTTCGCAATCTTAACAAAATTTGCGTGTTTTTCGGACCCTTTGTTGAAATCAGTGTGTTTTTCGCTATCTTTTGACAAAAATAGCGTGTTTTTCGAAATCTTTTGACGAAAGTTGTGGTTTTTCGCGATCGTTTGACAAAATTTGCGGGTTTTTTAGGACCTTTTGATGAAATTTGCGTTTTTTTCCGCGATCTTTTAAAGAAATTCGCGTTTTTTTTATAACCAATTTGAGCTTTTCCATTCTTGTCCCTGTACATATAAATATCCATTTTCCATCTCATTCTATAAGTTCCTGTTTTAGTTCACTTACTTATAAATAAAATCTTTTTATTTCTTTTCTGTTATCTAGGTTTCTATTAATATAATTCTGTTTATGTCTATTATCTCTCTTTTAGTTACAATATTGATTTCATTTACAATATTGTTTATATTACTTCCTGCCATTCGATCTTTACGTGGTTTTTCCAACTGCCACTAGATGGCGTGAGTCGTCTAGCGTTGTCAGGTGTCGCTATGGTTACGTCTTCAGTAATTATTCATAGCTGACCGATGGGCGTGTCCGGAGCTGCGTACTAGCACTGTTATCGTGGCTGGCTGTGATATAAATATCTTTCAACCATGAACATCCAACAGTTTCGAGTTTTTAAATGTGTTTGTCGTCTGGCGTTTAGTGCCGACTTTTGTCTTAAAGGCATCTGTTCTATTTTTCTGTCAGCTTTTAAACTCAGCTACATGAAGTCTACACTTAATGGAAATATCTTTTAATTAGTGTCTGGTATCAGCGTTAAAGAAATATGTTTGAATCTTTGGCCGGACTTTAGACTTTTATTTACTTCAAGTTAGTTTTATATTTGAGAGCAAGTAGTTCGAGATGATACGATGTTCTTAAGTAATTGTCCTTGGAAAATGTAAATGTTTTTCCTGGAGGGACATATTGCTGAAAGTGTCCGAGCTTTATGTTTGATTTAATTTCGTTCTCCGCTTGCTTACCTCGGTCATTGACCTTGAAGTGAAGTTTTACAATCGACCATGTGTTTTACAGAGTTCGTGTTTTTAAAGTGAAATTGTTTATCGTCCGGTTAATATATTGAAGCAAGTTATTTTTGAGAAGCTGTTGTGCTTTTAATAGATGGAGCCCTGGTGCGTTGAAAGTCATGTTTAATTGACAGACAATAGTTTTTCATCTGATTACTTTTCATGAGATGCTTTTACGCTAAATGCCATGAGTTCTTATACATATTATGTCAAAGCAGATAAGTTTGTTGTTTCATAGTCATTTAGCATTAAGTAACTGTTTAAATTTAATGTTTCATTTTTATTTTATTATTTGCTTTTATCTTTTGTTTTAATCAATAAATATTAAGTTACTTTTAAATCTGTTATCTTTCTTTCGTCCACCATTTACGTTGTAATTCATTTTTCTTTTTCAGCTTCATTAAGTACTTATAGTTTTATTTAAATTAAATCTCAAGTTTATTATGGGGTTTCTAAATCAGCTATACGCTTCTTACTGCATTTTGCCACTCTGCTATAACTTTTTCAACCCCGTTAGATATTACATTAAGTAATTATCTAACATTTTTCACAATCTTTTGATCCCGTTTTGTTCGTTTTTTGATGAAATTAGTGATCCTTTGACAAAATTCATGTTTTTTCGTGATCTTTTGATGGAATTCGCGTGCTTTTTGTGACCTTTTAATGAAATTTGCTTTTTTTTTTTCGCGTTATTTTTGCGAAAGTAGCATTTTCCCCAATCTTTTGACCATGTTTTGTTCGTTTTTCGACAAAGTTAGCTATCATTTGGCAAAATTCCCGTTTTTTTTTTTTTTTCCGTGATCCTTTGACGAAATTTGCGTTTTATTCGCAATGTTTCAACGAAATCGCGTTTTTTTTTTTACAATCTTTTGACCTCGTTTTGTTCACTTTTTGACGAAGTTAGAGATTCTTTGTCAAAATTCACGTTTTTTTTGCGATCTTTTGACGAAATTCGCTTGTTTTTCGTGATCTTTTGACGAAATTTGAAACCTTTTGATGAAATTTGCAGTTTTTTTCTCTATCTTTTAAATAACTTAGCATTTTTTCACGATCTTTTGACCATGTTTTATTCGTTTTTTGACGAAATTAGCGATTCTTTGACAAAATTCACGTTTTTCTAGCGGTGTTTTTCGAACAAAATCACGTTCTTTTGACTGCGTTTTGTTTGTTTTTTGACAGAATTAGCAAACCTTTGTTAAAATTCACGTTTTTTTTCCCGTGAACATTTGAAGAAATTCGCTTATTTTTCGCAATCTTTTGATGCAATTTGTGTGTTTTTCGCGACCTTTTCACAAAATTCACGTGTTTTTCGCAATCTTTAGGCAAAATTCGCGTGTTTTTTGCGATTTTTTGACAAAATTGATGTTATTAAAATTAATGACAAGGATTAAATTAGCACAGTTTAAATAAAGCACAATGAAAGTTTAAGCTAAATGTCCCGACATCGTATTGAATAGTTATGAAAAAGATAAGAAACGTATGGTGGCGAAATAAAAACAACTAAGTTTAAAAACAAATTAAACGTTTATTAAATAAAATATAAAATAATAAGTTTAAATATAGTTTAAACAGTAAATCAAACTTTAAATTCAATTAAATACATATAAGTTTTCAAATCATATATATATATTCAGAAAAACATTTAACAATAGAAATAAAACTGACCTCACAGCACATGAAGAAATAAAAGCGTAATCGCAGAGTAACTGGCCCTCCTTAATAGTGCAGTGTTGTTCAAATACATCAATGAACTGCCGACCAATTCAACTGAAGTATTACGATTCATATATCCGTGATGAATAACGCAGAGAAAACACTTCTTTATAGATGAAATTACATTATAGATGGCCATTAGGAAAAACACCAAAAGATGGATGTCATTAACAATCAGTGAGTAAATTAAACTTGAGCTTCACTCTAACAATCGCCATTCTTGACTCACACATCAGTGTATCCTTGTAAACACGATATATGCAGAGTCCATATTCAATGAGCAGAGTCTAAGTTTAGATACTATCGAACTCCTATCAATAAACTTGTAAAATGGCTGCCGTAATGATAAAGTAGAAGCGTGTTAAAACATTAATTAATTAAAAGCACACAACATCTCATAAAGACATCTCCCGCCATTGTATAGCACTCCAGAGACTCCGTACGAACGAACACTGTTAGTAAAGGACGAGAGATAAGTAAACAAGTAGGTGAAGAGAAAAGAAAACGTATCTCAATTTATGTCAGCCGGGCATTCGAATAACAGCTCATTACGCATTCAAGGAGCAACAGCTGACAGTTCCAGAATGAAATCATCATGACGACAGAACGCCGAGCCGATGTGCGTAGACGAAACGAATGACGCCATCTGGCGGCAATCGTGGAACTATAATCCGTGGCGGTCATTTGAACGAAATGCATGCTCTTGTTTGCATGGAAGCAGATAGTTGAAAAACGAGAGAACGACCGGCAAAGAAAATAAACAGCGTAAAAAAGGATTTAAAAACACAGGATAACAGAGATGGATAAACGGTAAGTGAAATGGCTTTAGATTGTTAATAAAAGAGATATTTTAATACTATTTAAAGAGTGTTGAATACATAAAAATAAAGAAATATAATATAGTGAAATGTAGAGGAGGTATATTTCTAGACAGTGTCAAGACAGGAAATAAGGTATTTACACTTATCATAAATTCGCGTGTTTTTCTCGATTTTTAGGCAAAATTCACGTGTTTTGCGATCTTTTGACAAAATTTGCATGTTTTTCGCGATCTTCTGATGAAATTCGTGTGTTTTTCGCAATCTTCTGACGAAATTCGTGTGTTTTTCGCAATCTTCTGACGAAATTCGTGTGTTTTTCGCAATCTTCTGACGAAATTCGTATTTTATTCGTGATCGTTTAATGAAATCACGTTTTTTCGCGATCTTTTGACCGCGTTTTGTTTGTTTTTTGATGAAATTAGTGATCCTTTGCTAAAATTCACGGGGTTTTTTTTTTCGTGATCATTTGACAAATATCGTGTTTTTCGCGATCCTTTGATCAAATTCGCATGTTTTTCACAATCTTTTGGCAAAATTTGGGTGAAAACGATCGATTTGGCTCAAGAATTATTATTGAATTGGCGCAGTCGGGCACAATTTTGTTGAAAAATGATCGTTTTGGCACAGAAATGCGCAGCATTATCGATTTGGCGCAGCTGTTCCATCACTGCCACAGGGAATGAATATTTTTAGCTTCTTTTTTCAATGTTCTCTTCTAAAAGATGTCACTTAAAAGATGTCACTTAGTTGTCAAACTATTTCTAAAATCTATGCTTAATTTAATATTTTATATATTAAAAACTGACGAACTGGGAGTAAAATTTTAACACTTCATATAAAATTCAGCCTAGATTTCATAAATAGTTTGAAAACTAAGAAAAAAAGAGACATCCTTTAAGAAAAGAACACAGAAAAAAGATGTTAAAAAATATTAATGCCCTGAACAGATATTTTGAATATACAAATACATCAAATGCTATTAGACTTAACATTACTAAGGGGAATTCGGAAACTGGGTGACTAGCAGCCTTAAGGAGAGGGTGCAAGATTTTTTGGGGGTAATTTAGATAATTAATAAAAAGATGCACAACACAACAATGCTCCCTGTAGGGTATTTAAAGCTAAAATGGAATCAACACATATAATTTTAATAAATAATCTCAACTATAAAATTTGATGCATATCTTACTCAATAAAATTTAAACAGATATAATGTTCCTTGGAAAAAGAATAGCACAGTCCTGTAGTGATGAAATCAAAAATTGGATCTTCATAATAAGCATCTTAATAGACTAAATTTGGTGCAAAGTTAACGCATAGAGACTACAAAATAGCTATCATGTACATCATGAAAATCACTGCACAGATGTTTGACAATATGTACACTAAAGTATTACCAGCACTCATTTATGTTTTGGCCCAACTAAATAGGAAGTTTTACACAATTCCATGCATTAAATCTTGAGTTACAGAGCCCACAAAACTAATGTAACACAGACAGACATGAGTTAAAAATAATCAAAGGACTATTCATAAGCAGGCAAAAATCTATCAAACTGGAAAAGCAAAAGTTTCATGAATCCAATAATTTTTTTATGTATCTATAGAAGAATTTAAAACAGATTCAAGTGTTTAGAAATACCTAGACTTTAAAATGGTAACTATCTACATTCTAGAAACATCATCAGTAGAGCTGACATAAAGTAACACATTAAAAGTAAAACTTATTTCACATGAAGAAATTAAATGTATAAAAACCATAACTTTACTAACCTTAAGATTGTAAAAATGCAGAACATTATTGTAAGTGACAAAACCAACCCGGAGTTTAGATGTATCAATTTCTTTGTCTCTAGAATGAAGGAAGGAAAAAAATTAAAATACAATAATTAGTGAAACAGACCACAATAAAAATATATTCATTATTAATTCTGCAAACATAAAACATAATAATAAACTGCCAGTAATGTAAGCCACTAGGTTAGTTGTTCTTAATCTTTCAGTATTTAGTTTTACCCTGCCTTTGTGGAGCCCCAGAATTTAAGACTAAAATTGCTCATTTTTTCAAATACTGGATATTTAAACTAATAGAAATGTATAAAGCAGAGTTTACCCCAGGTTTAAAAAAAGAGCAGGGTGCTGCCAGTGAGAAAAGGGCACTTTTTTTAATTCTTAAGGGCTTGTTTTGAATTTTTAAGGGCATTTTTTAGATTTTTAAAGACACATTTTTGATTTTTAAATTCATCTTTCAACTTCTAATATTTAAAAATCAGATAACTCTTTTCAAGACAAAATTAAGTCAGTTTTTACTATGCAAACAAATTTTTTAATGCAAAAAGGAGAAAGGGCATTTATTTTTATTCTTCTTATTATTATTTTTTTACTGAGGGGAAGAAGAGTTAATTTTTTTGGATGAGGGGCAAGAAGGGTGCTATTTTTTTGAATAAGGGACAAGAAGGGTGTTATTTTGTAAACCAAAGGGCAGGTGGGGTAGAACACCCTACTACTGAAAGTGCCTGGGTGAAATTCTGTACAAACTAATTACATTTCATTTTCAAACAGTACTAGGGGACTTTGCTCCTTAGAACTATTTTTTAAAATGAGCTACACTTGCAAACCTTTCGCCGAGATCAAGCAGGATCTAAAAATTCCCTAATCTGCTCTGTTTTGAAGAATTCACCGATTATAGAAGATTGAAAGATATTATCATGACCAGTGGCAATCTTTTAGAATCAGGTTGCCATTCATTTCCTTTTGACTGAGTTTTTTTTTTTTTTCCCCTGTTTCCAACGTCATATCCAGAGCTGTTGCAATAGCACTTAAAAAAAAGTATTTTCATTAATGAAAGATGGTTACTTAGACCAGGGCTAGAAAAATTAAAAAAATTTTACATGCTCAGTCAGGCATGTGGTAGAAAAAAATAGATGTCGGAATAAAAGAATTACAAGCCTAACATTTTGCACTTCTAAATTTTATGCTGAGGAAAGCGACCAGTCAACATAATAATTGGGTATAGTCAATAGGGGGTAACCATGTTTCTCTGTAACTTTTGAGAATTTTGAATGAGGAATTACTGGTTAGTTGGTGATCATGGCAGTTGCTCGTGTCAGTCACATTATATCCCAACAGCCTACGGCGTCTCGAGTACATTTAATTTTACAGAATGGCAATAAATTTAAGTAAATTTGTCAAAACAACTCTTATAAGTATGGTGCGATACTGATCAATTTTCTTTCTTCTGTCTCCTCTTATCATTTGTCCCTACAGTCAGACATTGAGTTATAGCTGCAGATAGCTTATTAGATGTCTTTCCTAACTTTCACTGATCACAGAGAGCAATCTATTGCATTTCATATGCCATCAAAAATACATGCCTATTTGGGCATGTTGAAAAGAATACATGCCTGATCAGAAATTTTACATGCCCTGGGCATGTCGGGCAATAGATTTTTCGAGCCGACTTAGACAATATTTTTAATCTCCCATCTAGAAATAACAACTATTTATAGTATTGCAGATAAAACAGTTTACAAAAATCAAACAATTATTTCCTTAAATTAATGTTAATAATTACAAGTATCAATAGATTCATATTTAATATTTATACATGCGTTTACAGCATTTGATGAAAGGTATTGGAATTTTTACAAACAAAATATTATGGTTTAGCAAGCAATTATGACTATTTACAGAAGACTGTTAGATACAATACAGAAACATAAACCACATGTTTAAATACAAATAACTATTGATGATATATATTTAAATATATAAAAATCAATAATAATTTAAAGAAATCTTAATTCATGTATTTAAGTGGATGATTTATTTCTTTTTTTATCATTAACAATCTATTTGTCAAAAATAAGAATAAAAAAAAAACAAATAAAGATTAAAAAGTCATGACCTGCAATCTGCAAAAAGTCTCAAATTTGTAAAACGCTCAGAACCAAGCTGTGCAAATTAGTGGTTTTCTATTTTATTTGTATTTTCAATTTTCAATAGATATAAGTAGAAGATCATTATAACACAATTCTAATGCCCAACTTCCGAGATATAAACAATGAATTTTTCAGTTAAGAAGTGCCTGCAATCCACATTGTAGAAACAATGCTGCCCTTTAGAGGACTAAGTTTCAAACATTATTCCATCGTTATCTCCTTAATTAAGAGTTTTTAATAAAAATATTACTATTTTTAAACTAAAAATTTTTGGAAATAAGTAATATACAGGCATATTTGGGTCATGTTTATAAAGTAATTTAACAATATGTGAAATGATCTATATTATGAAAAAATTTATAATTTGCAAAATGTTTGGTCAAAAGGAATGCAATATAAAGATCTACTGTATATTAATATGTCCCTGTCATGTCTTGCCATGTTTACAAGTTAAGTTTTAATGATGTGTAACATGATCTATATAAAACAGAATTCTGTACATATAATGCAAAACACTGTGTTTTTAAGTTTGTGTTATAAAAAACTTTTACTGTATTGACTCTCATTAGCATTTATTATGTATAGCATAGTTATTTTAGTACATCATTATAGAGATATGAATACTCAGGTAAGGTTTTTAAATCAAACAAAGCAATGGTCTAAAATCTAAAAAAATCAGAAATCTGCAAAGCCCTTGGCTGTGTAGATTTTTTAAAGTACTGTATTACAGAAAATGAATATATAACAGGGGGGGGGGGGGGGGGGAAGAAAAATACAAAATTAAAAACAGCTTACTCTTTAAGGCTGAGCAAAACATTCTTCATATTTTCACAGAGTAATGGTACCAATCCATTTCGAAAAGTAGCATTTGATACCTCTATCATGAAAATATAAGCTGGAGGATTTGGCATCTGTTCATTCTGTCAAAGTAAAATAAAAGGTATTGTTCATTTAACTATTAAGATTATTGTAAAATAGTTTTAAAATATCATAATAATCCAACTCAACTATTAAATTTTTAAACATGGCAATTAATAGTTTTCAATGCTGGGAAATTTAAATAAACAAATGAAACAAAAACATTTGTAAATAATTCTGCACCTATCCAGCAAAAGATCTTGAAATCGTTTGATCTGACTATCCAAATTGTCAACAGAATGTTGGTAATTTCCCAGTGACATTTTTATGATACCAACAGATCAACTCTTTTCAAACAGTTCAATACTGATATTGGCAGAAATTCACTCAAACTAAGGCATTTGATTAGTTGATACATATTCCAAAAATAATAGAGTCTCGATATCATAAGACAACAAGTATCTGGCAATTTCTATCCCCACTAATATCCCCCACCCCACATATCACATGACTACCCACCACCCTTCAGAGTCTTTTTGCTAGATCTCACCAAATTCCTCAAAGTGTTTCTTTTATGTTGCAAGTTGCACGCAAAGCAAGATCACTTTTAAACACATACAGAGAGTCTGTGAAGGAACAAGGACATGTGAAGAATGGATGTTTGGTGGGTATAAGTTTTTTAGTAAATTCATTATTCCATAATTTTTTAGTAGATTCATTATTTAAAATTAGTACATCTTCATACCTTAAAAAATAAACAATAGCTTAATAAATACTGTAAAAATAAATAAATAAAAAATAAATAAATAAAAAATAATCCAGAAATTAGAAGGAATTTATGAACTTATTTTTTGAAATTACGAAATAGTCATCCATACTTAAAAACATTCTTTAACAAATTAAACTTTTATATGTGAATTACTTGGGTGCAAAGGTCCTTTTTTGTGTGTGTGTGCGTGTGATTTAAATGAAGAAATTGAAAATGTAAAATAATAAATTTAGAATAGTAAAACTATTTGTGCTAAATTATTATTATTATTTTTAAGTAAGAATTAAGGAGTAGATAAAAGGATAGATATATTGTCGCAAAGAATAAATAACCTTCTTGACAAAACAAGAATGTTACATGCTACTGATACAAATACTTAACTTGCTAAAACATTCAAAATATGGAAAGGTAGAATCTGCGAATTTCCTCTCAACAGTGGTCAGGATTTGTGAACTACTTAATAACGACAAACTTGGATTCATTGAAGAAAATAAAATAAGAAAACATTTTCTTATACAAATTTGATGTATTGCAGGAAATGCAAAATATATTTTAAAGCAAAAATATTTATTACAAAAATTCTTCAATTTCCTTTGTATAATTTTTCTAAATGTTTCTCAATTTATTTTATAGAATAAATTTATTTCACAATTGAAATTAAATTAAAAATACATGTTTACCTTTTAGAGATTTTAAGATTATTCTTAAGGCCTTTTTTCTCAAACTATCATCAAACTTTCTGATGCATTTTTAAACATAAAGGAATAAAATTGGCAGACCTGACTATTGAAACGATTTGGAATCAAAATGAGTTTTCCATTTTTTGATAAATAAACTACTTATTGAATTATAAGCAACAGCGGTCACGTAATGATCAGTTTTTTTCTGTCTTCCGGCATCACAGTTGGAAATTCGGTTTCAAAACACGAACTTTGACAGTATTTTCTGAAAGATCATCTGTGTTTATAAAAAAAACATGGAAAATGTCTTTCGGTTACACAGTTTCTGAATAACAACGCCTGGTAATTACCTGCGCTTTGCAACAAAGATGAATTTAAAAAAAAAAAGTGTCAGAAAGTAGCCCTTTTGGATAAAAAAAAAAACAAGTCGCCACACAACATTCAGAATTTTTCAGATATATTCAAGGAGTAAATTTTTTTACACATAAAAGAATGAAAATTTCAAATTTTACTATTGAATTAGAAATTTAAAATAGTGTATAATTTTTCTGAAAAATTAAGTGATTGCTCTCTGATGCTTTTTTTTTTTTTTTAATCTGAATAAGAATACCTGGAACAAATAAAATAAAATGCAACAAATAAAAGCAATGTCAAGAATATGTCAGAATTTTATGAATTTAGATTTGACAAGACCCTTAATATTATACATTATAAATTTTCTCAAAAATCTTTCAAATCTTTTTTTTTGTGTGTGTGTGTGTGTGTGTGTGTGTGTGTGTGTGATCTTATATATATTTATATTTCTGCTCTTGTATTTTCTTCATTCCCCAAATTTACCTGAATAATTATTTTCTTAAATAATAATTTTTAACTCACCAGTTTCCTAATTCTTACTTTTAAAAACAATTTAGTACAAATAGTTGTTTTACTATTCCAAATTTGAGCTATTATATAATGTTCTGTATTTTACACATAAGTATAACAATTTAATTTATTATGTTCTATTCATTAAAATATGTTTCCTAAGTAAGAATGATTATTTGTAATTCTAATAAATGAATACATAAATCCCTCTAATATGCAGGATTTATTTATTTATTTATTTTTTTGGCAGGGGGGGGGGGGGGGGGTACAATATTTGTCGGGCTGTCAATGTTTTTTTTTTTAGATAAGAATTTACGAATTTGCATATAAAACGCTACAAGTAATTTATACTCAAAAAAAAAAAATCAATTCTAAGTATGTATTTTATTTCAAAAGAATTAATTAATTTAAAAGTAAATATCGCAGATTAATATTTCACATGAAAATAAATGCAGTATTTCTTTATGAATAGTAATTCATTATTACTACTATTATTAATAGTAGTTACTATGAATGCAAAGAGAAGTTTTAAAGGACAGGATTTTCAAAGTTAGAAAACTGCAAACACAAGAAGGCAAAAAATTTAGTAAGGGAAAGGGGGGGGGGGGAGGAGAAGGAAATAATGAGAAAAACACCAGCAATTTACTATTAAGAATTTTTAAAAATGCAATAAACTTTTAAATATCTACTTGAGCAAAACTTTCAAAATTTATTATGTTAAAAATACTTAAAACTGAAGGTAGCAGTTTTTCAGCATCTGATGATTTCTGCATGATAATGAAAAAAAAAACTCAATTCTGACAAATATATTAAGCAGGACATTTTTTCTGTGAGGGAATGGGGAAGTATGTGTACAGCACACCCCTAAACATTTTGTAAATCTAACAAAAGGAAATTAATATTTTAAAATTCTGGAATTCTCACCAAGCCAGTTTAAAAGATTTTGCGGATACTGAATTAATTTGTTAAGCTTTGTGTATAGTTTGTCGACAACAAAGATGTTTATATTTAAATTCACTATTAGCAGTGTGTGTTTTTTAAAGAATGGAATATTTTTTTTAGGTCTGAACATATCACTAAGGTCAGATGTTTGCAAAAAATGTTTAGGTGCAAACAAATAAAAATAAAGTCTATAGCCACGCTAAGTTGAAATCATCCCTCAAAGGCAGATGGTATGCTTAAAGGCTCATGAGACAAACTAAGAGTTAAGTTTCCCTAAAAGGATCAAAAACATGGGATTTCACAATTGGTAAGTGTCACTAAATCATGTCCTAAAACTTATAAATTCAAGACTTTAATAGATTAAAAAATCATTTCATGTTACTAGAAAATAAGGGTTTTGAGCTTAATATTACAAACAAAATTTGAATAAAAACATTCTCCATTAAAAATGGAATATTGTTGTTATACACATGTGAACTTACCCGACAATATTCTTTTGTTGCTAAAAATTCATAAGATCCAAGGCACAGTTCTGGTCGATGATATTTATCAGTTCGTTCACCCATACCATCCAGAAAACAAAAATAATCTTGAGGAACTGAAAGGGGAAAAAAGATAATAAATCAAGATACAATTGTGTTTTAAACAACAACAACAAATTTCAAAGTACTAGAACTTGAAAATCTGCATTGATTCAGACTAGATTTTAAAATAAATGAGATGTAAATTTTCAGTCTCAAGCCCAATGCAATTTGTACGCTAGTAAGTTTCACAAATTCTCACATGCATTATTATGGGCTATCTTGCTTAAACAAAAAAATAATCTACTGGTATATGTTTATGTTGAAATAGTGATACTAACACAGAAATCTTTTAACATTATCAGGGCTGATCTTCCTAAGTGAAAGGAAAAAAATTTGTTGTCCTAAATTATTCTTCCAAACTGCTCATTTTCTGACTCATTTTTAAATTCATTTTTCCTCTCAAATGTATACAATTGGCAGGTTCTCTTATTCAGAAACTGTATAATGTGCCATATAGGTCGATTTTTTGATAAAGGCAGAATATATTTCAAGAAATGCTGTCAAAGTGGGCATTTTAAACTGAATTTCCCGAAACGATAGTGCTGTAAATGAAAAAAAAGGTTCATACTGAGAAAATAATTTTTTATAAATCAAGTTCTAATTAACTGAATGAAAAATAAAAGCACAGGTTGGCTTATAAATCTCTTTAAATAATCACATCAGCAAGTTTCATGTTTTTACTTTTAAAAATGAGTCAAAGTATCCAGAAAATTAAGGGTTGTTGAGCATGGAATTTTTTTTTTTTTTAATACCGCCTTAAAGTTAAAAACAAGGACTTTTAGTCTGTTTAAGTTAAGGTAGGGCTTATAACTAAGGTGTACCTTATACAAATTATTATAGGGTGGCTATGTGCAAGGCCTGAATGCAAGATTTTTTTCAGGGCCCAAAATTTTTTAAAAAGGTTTTTGGTCTAATGAGAGCTTAATATAAGCACAGGGCCCAAGGGGCATAAGATTCTCCACAGCCCAACCATGGCCTCCCTGAACATTCTTGAGGATCATCCCAGAATACTTTTTCAAAAGTTAATTTAAAAAATGGCTAAGATTATCTTCCTGTTCAAAATAGGGATATGATTATAAGATATTTTATTTAGATTGATGTAACACTCACAAGAAGAAAAATAATGTTAATTAAGGCTGTTCTCAACTGCTCTGCTCAACAAGTGCAAAACGTTTTGACACATTTAGAAATTCCTTTTTTAACAGAAAGATATAAAATTAGAAAGCCTAACCATGGAAGCAATTTGGAATCAAACTGTGATTTCCATTTTTTGATCAATAAATTACCTATTGAGTTATAAGCGATTTTGATCACATTACAAACACGTTTTTCATCCTTTATTGAGAGGTTTTTCCCCTTTCGCGCAAAAATTTGGTTCAAAACACCCACTTTGACACTATTTTCTGAAAGATCTATTGTGTTTGCAAAAAGACGAAAAAAAAGCAGCTCGATCATAGTTTCTGAACAACACCACCTGCTAGTTTCACGCATTTCCAAACAAAAATATATTAAAACTTATGTCGCAAAGTTACCTTTTTGGATTTGAGAACAGCCTTTAAAATATATATATACACAGTGTATTGTACAACTATACACACAGTGTATTATACAACTATACACACAGTGTATTATACAACTACAGTAGACTCTCTCAAATCCGCAACCCTAAAATCTGCACATCGTTGCAGATGTAAACAATGAAACTTTCAGTTTAAATTTAGAGGCAACATTACCGAATTTTTTAGTTTTATATCATTTTGTATGTATTTTAATATGTAATTCTCAATAATATGACTGAATTCGTGGTTTTTCATGAAGGAAATGTAAATTTATTTCTGAAGAAAAAATAAATATATTGCTGATATCCACAATCTTTTTACCAAATATATTTATGTATTGAACAAACTTTATTAGTTATTAAGAGTGGCTAAATCTGAAATAAAACTTCCTTACTTTATGATTTTGATGTGAATTAATAGAATATTTTCATGAGGAAAGTTGCATTAAACGGATTTCATTTCAAGGAAAATGAATATCATCCTTATTATGTATATTTAATCATACATTATTAATTACTTACTTGATCCGTACTTTTAATAATTTAATCATTTTTAAAATTAATCTTACTTCTTATCATTTTAGTTTATTACTTTACTTATTTTAATATTTTGTTATATTTTAATATTTGCTTAGCAGTGACACAGCATTTTTTCATAATGCTGTAATAATTAAAGATGCATATTTTTTATGTAATGCTGACAAATTTAAATAAGAGATAAAACATGCATATGCACAATTTTATAAACAAGGCAGAGAAGAAGTTATTTAAACAAACTGAATTTTTAGCATATTTTATTAAAATTTGTTAAGTTATAAATGAGAAGCATTAGGGAAAAGGGAAAGGCAGATTGGCATTCAAACAAAAAAGGCAGGGTGTATCGTCACTTAAATAAAAAAGGATAGGGTGTGGCATACAGCTCTCCGACTGCAAAATCCCTTGTTAACATATACAAAAATTTAATTTAGTGATGACGCATTACCTCATATAATGATTAAATCAGTTTTTTCTACCAGAAAGTAGATATCAGATATTGACGGTGTATCTTTAAAAAATCTCTCCTTCAATTTTATTTATTTAAATTAAATAATCATGTAAAATTTGAAATTTCTACTTGTGGAAAATTTTCAAATTTGATTGTCATCTTAATACTTAAAATTGAAGGAGAGATTTTTTTTTTTAATGCACTACACGTTGGCATCAGACATCAACTTTCTGATAGTGAAAACTGCACTTTGATGATCATTCTATTAGATAATCCATTAGCTAATTAAATTTTCCCATAGCTTAACACAAGATTTACAATCAGAGAGGAATGGTAAAGTGACCCCATAATATACTATTACAAGACAGAAGAAAAAACAGATGTCATCAATACCTCCATATTTTTTTCTGTTTATTTTCAGAGGTCATCCCAGGCAAAAAAGTGGGTCCTATTTAAGTGCCCTTCCAAAAAATACATTTAATAAAACAAGTCCCTTCACAAAATTCCTCTAAATGAAACTAGATTCCTTCACAAAATTCCTCTTAATAACAAAGGCCCCTTCTAGGGTTGCCAGTTGTATGTTTTTCCCATAAGTTGTACATTTTTTAAGCTTATCGTATGGTGCATGTTTAAATTTGTCCGGTATAATGATTTGTTCCATTTTTGTACATCTTACTTTTGAAAGTTTCAAGAATTTCTTTCTTTTTCAGTTTTCTTCAAAATTTGAACTTTTGCCGAAAAAAAGATATACACATGCACATTAAATGTAAAAACGGCTTGTGTCCCATCAGAATGACAAAAATCTTGGGAGAGTGGTGTACTATTAACTGCACATTTACCAACTCTTGGGTAGCGTTAGTTCACTTGAACTCAACATTATTATAGACAATAAATATCTACATTATAAAATTTTTAATTTAATAGTATATCTATTTTAAATTTTAATATTTTGTTTGATTTATTATCCCCCTGTATGCTTAAATACAAACATTTACTTTTGTAGGGTGCCCATTACTAAAGTTTTCATAATCATCATTGAATTGTAGGATGTTTGATTTATTTTTAGCTCACAGGCTATCAAAGCCTGAGAGCTAATGTGCCCGCAGGTTCTGTATGTACGAAAAGCAATAACTCTTGATAGAAATATCCGATTTGCTTCAAAATTTTTTTCTAGGTTCATTCTGATATGGTGCTTCCCTGGTTAGTTTTGGGGGTTCATTGGTTAAATATAAAGGGGAGGGGGGGAATGACAGGCTACTTCCTCCTTAATTTAGATAAATGGTTTTTTCACGCAGAATTATTCTATTTGCTTTGAATTTGATATACCAGTTTATCCTGATACCGATTTAGATTTCCCTGATTAGATTTGGAGGGTCATTTGTTAAGTATAAAAGGAGGAAAGGCGGGCTAGTCCCCCTCTTAATTTAGATAAATGGGTCTCCCTTGCAGAATTATCCGATTTGCTTTAAATTTGATATACCAGTTTATTCCGATAAGGGATAAGATTTGGAGATTCATTGGTTAAGTATAAAGGGGGAAATAGGGGAGCTAATACCCACCTTAATTCAGCGAAAAGGGTTTTTCATGCAGACTTATCCGATTTGCTTCAAATTTGGTATACAAGTTAATTCCGATAAGGTGCTCCCCTGATTAGATTTAGTGGTTCATTGATTACGTATAAAGGGGAGAAACATTGGCAAATCCCCCTTAATTTGTTTTCTGAAGTGCATTATTCTTTGAAATGAAGTATAATATACAATTAGTGTGAATACCCTATGAGTTCAGTGCCATTAGTTTAACTGGGCACTCTTTTATTGTTCTTAATAGTTCAATTAATTTTTCATTCATAATGGAATATATCACTGCAAAATTAGTTAAACAGTGTTAATAGAATAATGTAATACAAATACAGTTGGAAAATAATTATTAAATTGATTAATTAATAACCTCTTTTTAAACAAATTCGTCACTAAAAACATTACTGGCACATTCAACATAGTTTAGTATAGTATAAGAAAAGACAATAGCGTGATAAAACCAAAACTAACTAGTGTCAATCAAAATCTTCCGGTTTTTTTTTTTTTTTTCTGAGATAAATGTGGCAAACCTAGCCCCTTCACAAAATTCCATTCCATTCCATAAAAGCACACTCTTCATTAATTGTTTTTATTTTGTTAGGTTTTAAAATGTGTCAAGTTCATCAGAAAGGAAAACCTTAGCAGGACTTTCACAAAAATATAACAAATTAAAAAAAAAATAACTTATTTTCACAAAATAGGTCCCAAGAAAAAAATCTTGGTGTTTGTTCTTAACAATAGTATAACAAAGATAAAATATAACGCAGGTATTAAAAAAATAAAATTACCTTCTGTGACAACTTTGCAGAAAGCACATTGGAAACATCGCCCTCCTTCCATGAATGTCATGAAAGGGCAAACATAAGCTTTACAACGTTTGCAACGAAGAGGACCCTCTTCTCGGTACAGAGCTAAAGGGGGAGCTGTCTGAAAGAGAATTTTTTTTTTTAGATTAACATGCTAAGAAAACATCCTATAACTACATAAAGCTAAAGACAACATTATTTTAAAAACTCTGATCAAAATGAATAAAATTTTACAATATTGGTTGGATATAATGGTTACTTCTGATATGAGTTTACACAGATTAATCAAACTATCAGATTAGCACACTGTGCCATATTATTTGACTAACACAGTAGAAGACCTTTATGATGCAATTCTATGTAATGCAATACTCTATATAATGTAAAACTTCTCAGATGTAAACAATGAATTTTGCAGCTAAAAAGCACCTGCATTTCACATTGTAAAAAAAATTGTGACTATCTAGAGGACTAGATTTGATACATTAGTTCTTCTTTCTCTCCGTAATTCAGAACTTTATAATGAAAAAATTGCTTTATTATAAACATTTTTTCTGAAAATGAGCAATATAACGAATGATTTGGCCTGGGCATATTTGGGGAAAGTTTCTAAAGAAAATTTAACAGTGTGTGAAATGAACTATTATGCAAAAATTTATAATTTGCACCCCTTAACTACCGACGAAATCTTGTACGATCTCCAGTGCCTTGCTTAAATCGCATATTTCTGTAATTATAGAAGGTGTATATCAGTTTTCTGAAATAACAGTAAGAAAATGCACATGTTGTTACATATAATGGCTCGGGTGGTGAAAACTGCCTTGCTATAACTGGAAACCGCAATCCATGCATACATTTTCTAAAGACACATATATATATATATGACCAAGGCAGTTAAGGAGTTAATGATGTGTGAAATGTGATTTATATAAGGCACAACCTTGTATTTTTAGCTTTGTGTAATAAAGATCTTCTACTGTAAGTAATTGGATATAGCATTTGGACATATTGAAATTAAATATAAACAAGCATGAAGATTAATACCATTCATTGTTTAAATCTTGTTATGTGAAATGAACTGAGATATGTTACATATGCATTAAAACATTTAACAAGAACATTGGATTTTGATCAATCATAAAAAAAAAGTAGAGAAAAAAGTATACTCTTATTATGTACAATATACATTTTAGAAGACCTAGTCATCTTCTTGAAAGCTTGTTGAGGTAAAGCTAGAACCTAGATGGATTTATTAGAAAAGGAAGAAACAAACACATCAATATTTCTTGTTTCAAAGATACAGAACCTGTCAATTTAAATTATAGGCATTTGTGACATTTTTTTATTCATGCATATTTGACAGTTAATACATGGTGTCAACAGAAATTGCAAAAAAAAGTTCCCTGATTTCCCAGACTAGCTTTATCAGACTCCTCTGATTTTCATTATTAACAATACAGATTCAATATTTTTTCATGTATGCTGCTTCCTCGTATAACACACTTATCCAGCTTGCTAATATCTGATTTGGAAGAAAAAAACATAAAAATTGCCAAATATTCATAAAGTAGTTTATTCTTTACAAAGATTGGCTATTTTATAAATCCGAACTTGAAATTTAGTGCAACAAGTTCATGTAGTTACCAATGGATATAGGGTGACCAGAACATTTCTTCATTTTCTGAAAAATGTAAAATTCTAAGACATATCTACATCTGACTGAATAACTAATTGGATTAAGCCGCCACTCTCGTGCGATATATAATTTCATTAATTATATACGTTAAAATGGTACATTAACATAAGCAGAAATACGCCGTGCAAGCAAAGGCTGGATATGAAATTTCACGGAAGAATGGACGTGTCTTGAGTGTAACTTTAAGGAGAACTTTAATAACACAAAGGCAAATTCACTTAAAAACAGAAGGCAGTTTATTTAATAAATATTCTGAAGAGTTGACAGCATGATAATCCACATTATAACTTCTCTAATAAACAACAGTCGTGAAGAATGAAGACTTTGATACATGAATAAGCACAGTTAATTTGCATATGAAAAACTATTTAAAAGCATTTAAAATTCTAGAAAAACATAAATATAACAGGTACAGTAAACGTACATTCCAGGATAGTGTCCCAGCCTCTATCCAGTTCGTGAAATATTACTTCCATTTAGGAAGACTAAAAAGTGCAACATTACCGTGTTTGCATCGCGTATTTATCTAAAATGGCTCGGATTGAAAACATCATTCGGGAGCGACGCCCACCAAACGGACCAATCAGAAAGCGGCATCGAATCGATGCAAGCAGAGATTCGATGCAAAGATCGATTAAAGAAGCGATATGCAATGTCGCCATCTAGCGGAGAAAATATAATTACGGAAAATTAAACTTAGTTTGAAAACGGATTTTGCCGGTGTAGGATGACAAGATATGAGTGTAATGAAACGGAAAATGGCGGAAGTTAATACGACCACCAAAAGATTAAAGGGAAACTTAAATCAACTGGAAATTAACAGAAAACAATATGGAAAGGTAAGTTTAAGTTAATTCATGTCTATTGTTGATATTATAATGAAATAAATAAAAGTAAATAAGAAACTTTATGGAATGTGAACTTAGAAAGAAAATGATGTAAGTGGAATGAAATGACGATATAAATAGATAAGGGAGGCGATGAGAACCATAAAGTTTGATGATTTCCATCAAATGCCCCCCCTCTCATTGCCTCATCTAACAAAAAGAGTCAAACTACTCAATCGGGACCAACTGATCTGCCCAAGAATGAGTGACTTAAAGGATAAGGACTTAGATTCAAAGAATCAACATCAAAAACATTTCCACAATTTAATTTAACCAAAAATGATTAACAAAAATAAAGTTAAATATTTAAACTACAAAATAGTAACCCTCTTTTATTCACTTTCCTCTATTTAAACTCAACAGAACAGCTAGAAAAATTCACGATTCAACTGAACCGAAAATGAACCAACTCAATGATTCAAAAAGAAGTTAACACTTCAAAAACTTTAAACAATGAAGCCTAAACACTTCAAAGGTATGAAAAATTTTAACTATTAAACATTTAACGCTTTTAATAAGCAACTAGAAAAATTTTAAAGAACATCTTTTAAAGTTAAACAGCATTGTATCGAGAATCCATCAAAAAGAGAAACTTAGATCTTCACAAGATATTGGCTATCAAAAGAAAAATCCCCCAGGTCAATAGACAGTGACCGATATATCATAGACCAAAAAGGGTAACAAGCCTAACAAAAGAATCAGTTCCCAATAAATATAGATAATACAATACAATTTACAAAAACACATGAATAAATACGTACCAAATAAAGTAACGTTTTCCAATTTGGAAAAGTTACAACCAGCAAATGATGACATCTTGATCATCCCCAAAAATCAACATTTTAACATAATATAATGCAAGAAAAATATTTTTATTACAATTCAAAAAAAAAGTGTATGAAGCAAAACTTTTAAAGTCCAAAGCTGAAAAATAAAAATTCAAAAACATCATGAAAAAAAAATACTAATCCAGGCATGTAGAATCATGAGACAATACAACGGCTCTGACATAAAACTGTTTAACGTATCCATCACAAGGATGGATATAGGGCTCATACATGCATCTTTCAATCTTCTCACAAACATTCACAATAAATGGGTGGCGATCTAAATGCCTAGAAGTAGAGAGAACAAATTAAAAATAAGCAAACATTTTACATTACAGTTCAATAATAAAATCAATTTAAAAAAAAATATATATTTAGATAAACCTAATAAAACTTTCTTTAAATAACTTCAAATTAATTCTTAATTTAAATAGGTACAATTTAAGTTTTTAAAACTAATAGGAAATGATCAAGAAAGCTGGTGATGATGAAAAATTGGTACTAGTATACTTTAAGTAAATTAACAATTTAAAACAATGTGCTTTAGGTAAATTAACAATTTAAAATTACAAATGACTACACTTTTCATTAAAAATACTTAATACAACAGTTAGAAAAAGTGCAAGTACAATATGTATTAAAGGAATTTACCAGCATAACATTTAATAAAGATACAATATGAAAGATTTATATATATTTGACTAAAGTACAATATGACAAATCTAAATGCAAAAGAACTATTACACATTAAACAGCAGTTTAATGAAGTTCAAAACCTCATTTCTGGTCAACGGTTTGGTAAAAATATCTGCCAAGTTGGATCTGCTACGCACGTGAGACAATAAAAATTCATCCTTATAATAAAGATCTCTAATAAAGAACAACTTAACATCAATATGTTTTGACTTATAATTCTCCACTGGAGACTTAATAAAATCAATCGCTGCCTGATTGTCAGCCTTCATTACAGCTTTCCCCCCAAGTACAGAAATAATTCCTTCCTGCACACACTCGCGGCGTATCCGGTCAAACCAGACCAGGTTCTTGACGGCCTCAGTCATTGCGACGAATTCAGACTCCATAGTCGATAAGCTGACGCACTTTTCTTTAAAAGTGCGCCAGTCGACAGGTGCTTCGTCTAGCATGACTATTTGGCCGCCGATCGAGGTCCGGTCGTCGCGGTTAGCCGCGAAGTCGGCATCGGAATAAACCACTAAATTATTGGAATAGCACGAGAGTCTAAGCTTGTAATTCTTTGTAGACCTAACATATCCCAGCAGCCTCAAGAGACCATCCCAGTGAACAATACCAGGGTTAGACTGAAATTGACTCAATACGTTTACGGCATAGCAAATATCAGGACGGGTGCGATTTGCAATAAATGAAAAACATCCCAGAACACTACGGTATGGAAAATGTGACATCTGTTCAACATCGTGATTGGAAACCGGACAATTTGACCTTGAAAAGACAACCCCTTTGCTGATAGGCAAGGTAGAAAAAGGTATTTTGAATTTATCAAATCTGTTGCATACTTCTTCAATGTAATTTGACTGATGTATGACAACTCCGGATGGAGTATCCTCGAACTCAACACCCAATAACTTCCTAGTCCTACCAAGCTCTTTAACATCAAATTTAGATTTAATGCGGGTCAAAATACAGTCAATCAACTTCTGAGTTCTACCAAAAATCACGATGTCATCAACATATAATAAAAGTACAATTCCAGATTTAAAAATATAAACACAGTTACATGATTCCAATTTTCTAAAACCTATTTCAATTAATGCTTTATGGATTTCGAAAAACCATTCTCTTCCACTCTGATGTAATCCATACAATGCCCGGTCTAGTTTGCAATAAAGGTGCTCTTTCCCGGGCTCAACGAAACCGGGAGGTTGTAGCATGTACACGTCCTCACTCAGTGGTGCGTACAGATAGGCGCAGGTCACGTCACACTGAGTGTGCGACCACCCGCTACACGAAACGAGAAGGGAGAAAAAGAATCGGATTACGCCGAAATTAACAACTGGGCTAAAAGTCTCATCATAAGACTCGCCCTTAATTTGTTTGAAACCTTGGGCAACAAGGCGAGCCTTGTGCCTGGCGATCCGTCCAAACTCATCCCGTTTCGTCGTGTAAACCCACCGGCAACCAACTGGTGTGACATGTACCGGCAATTCCGCTAGGTGCCAAACCCCTCGTTCTCGCATTACCCGTATTTCGAGCTCCATTGCTTTCCACCAGACCGAACATTGTGCTGAATTACATGCCTGCTTAAAAGTTCTGGGAGTGTCGTTTTGATGTACTAGTCATGCTCTTGGATAAACTAAATTTGAATCTATAGAATCAGCATCCTCGTCGTCAGATGTCGAAGAACTATTAGGAACAGGTACGATGCCAGAATAAAGATTAGCTCCAGCAAAATCAAAAAGTTCAGGCTGAAACTTAATATGTTTTTCCTCACAATATTTCTTCACATCATTTAAGGATCTCAGGCAACGGGTCTTACCTGACTCATAATAATAGATGTCAGCTCGATTACCTTTCTTACGAATAGAAGGCTTTCTAACCCAACTAACATCCCTTAAAGGGGAAATGGTGGGTTGAGTGGTGCATCTGGACCCCGAGTCTTCACCCTCCCCACTCCCATGCGGGGAATCTAGAGACCCGTTGGAAGGACCTGGGATATCCTCAGGTACAACTTCAGCAACTCTGTCCCGATTCTCCTCAGCATGAGGAGAGAAGAGAGTATAATCCTCGGAGCCCAGTGCAGCTCCACTGCGCTCAAGACCACAACATGATTCGTTAAAAGAAACATTGGAAGATTCAATAATTTCGTCAGATTCTGGAATCCAAACTCTGTAACCCCTAGTCCTAAAAGCATATCCAACTAGGAAACCCTTCTTCGCTCTAGCCTCTAGTTTCCAAGTCCTTTGCTTAGGAATACGGACATATGTAACAATACCAAAAGGCTTTAAATGGCGAACTGAAGGTTTCTTTCCTCCATAAAGCTCGAAAGGAGTCTTCCCCAACAACTTAGGACACACTCTATTCCAAGAGTAGACAAAATACTTAAGGGCCTCGGGCCAAAAACTAGGGTCAAGGTTACTATCTATCAAGAGGGTTCGCATACCATCTGCTGCGGTTAACATGAACCTCTCCGCAACTCCATTTTGTTGTGGAGTATATACGTTCGTAAATTCATGACGTATACCCCTGTCATCGAAGAAATTTTTAAAGGAAATATTGTCAAATTCCCCGCCGTTGTCTGTTCTAAAACTTTTGACCTTTCGGTTCAAATATGTTTCTGCTCTTATGATATGTCTCTTAACAACATCAAATGTGTCAGATTTCATTTTTAGAGGATAAACAGACACACGACGGGAAAAATCATCAATAATAGACAAAAAGTATCTTTCTCCATTCCTACCTTCGACACGACAAGGGCCCCACAAATCCGCATATAGCAGCTCTAAAGGATGGTTAGAACGTATATTTTTACTATACTTATGCGACACACTTTTCAGTTTACCCAATTTGCAAGATTCACAAAATAAATCAGTTTCCTTTAAGCTTGGTAACCCCCGTACACCTTGTCTACGACTAGTATGCGCTATCAGAGACTGACTAATATGACCAAATATTTTATGCCAGTGTAACATTATGTCATCTTTCTTAGTAGAAAGAGATTCAAACTTGACTGATTTAGAAGAAGAAACAGGAATTTTTGGATATAAACGATAAATCCTATTCTTAAGATAGGCACTAAAAAGGTACTCGTCCCCCCGGCAGAATTTCACCTCACCATTGTAACCAGAAAAGCTTAAACCATTTAGGTCCAATTGAGGCCCCGAGACTAAATTCCTACGTAATTGATCAGAGTACATAACATTACATAAAGTAAAAACCCTCTGACCAAAACGTAGTTTGACATCACCCCTCCCTTTAATGGGAAACAAAACATTTTTAACTGCAACAGACATCTCATCATTTAAAACTTCAAAATTTGAAAATAAATTTATATTACCGCAGAAATGATGGCTCGCACCGGAATCAAATACCCAATCACCGTCCTTCACTACATTACTTAAGCTAGAGTGAGAAACAAATAAATTGGACTTACGTGATGAGTTTGATAAGTCACGGCGAGAACCACCATCCCTCCGATTAGAAACACTGGAAGATGGACGTCTGGCATGGCAAGGAGTCTGTCTTCGATGTCGAGAGTCTCTTGGAGCAGGGGAAAAGGACTCATAGGAATCTGAACCATCAGCTAGCTGATTAGAATCTGAAGAGCCACCGCAGTATCTATCACGAGACCGATGACGAGGAGAACTGGATCTATCCGATGAGTAATCACGTCGATAAGATGGAGCCGGAGAAACATTTCTTTGAAGGTAGGGACTGGTTGGTCTTCTTGAAAAACAATTTTTCTGAAGATGGCCTAATTTACCACATTTCCAGCACTTCTTTCCCTTGGGTTTACGAAAGCGAAACCTCTTTTTAGAAAAACTCGAAGACTGGTGTAAATTCGAAATGTTTACTTGTTTAGCACCATCTTTATCACGTAAACGTTGACGAGTTTCCTCGGATATCAATTCATCAACAACCAAATCAAATTTAAAAGTGTCATCAGGCCTACTCAATAACTGCTGTACTATAACGTCATAGCTTGAGGGTAAGAAACGTAAAAACTGATAACATAAATAATTTTCTGAAAAACTTTTATCAATCTGCTTAATTTCCATGTAAATCTTCCTTAATCGGGTAGCAAATAAATTTACTGACTCACCATGTCTGATTCTTCCTTCCATCAGTTCGTTAAAGAGAGTCATATGATGGGCGCGTGTGTCGGGGTGAAAATTTTTTCTCAACTTTTCCCATGCTTCTACAGGATCTAAGCAATCATCTATAATTCTCTTGAATTCAGCTTCCACATTCAAATAAATTAATGATTGAGCCTTGTTAGCACGGGCAATAAAAGAATTCCTAACATCGGCAGTAACAGTAACACTTATTTCTGGTGCTGTCTGTTTCAAGCTAATAATCTCCCACAATTCCTTTTCCATTAAAAGATATTTCATGTCGGAACTCCATGTGGCATAATTCCTGGAATTTAACTTATCAATTACATTAGATGCCATCCAAAAGAAATTTCAAGCAAAAATACTGCTACCGCCCCCCCGACATTTTCATCCCTTTCTTCATTTTCTGTCAAACTCAATCAAGATAAACTGTAATAATCTTCAAATAAAAATATTTTTCTTCTACAAAATCAGCAAAATAAAAGTCTATTTTAAATAAAGTATGGTAAATATGCAAAATAATGTTAATAAAAATGATGTAAAAAGTCAACAAAAATCTGTAAATAAACGTATAAGTTCGTAAAAACGGCGAAAAAGATCAAAGAAAGTTCGTCAAAAACAATAGTTCACCAGGAAAAATAAAAATTCAGGTAAAGTTCATCAGAAAAATAAAGTTCAATGGATAATTCAGAGCTTCTTTTAAATAAATATAACAGTCCAGGCTATTGCAAAACAAAAATAAATAACTAAAGTTCACCTTTGAAATAAACTTGAAGTCTCCAAATTAACTAGAAAGAACGTTTTTCGGCAATCCAAACTTCCGGACATTTGTTGCCCATAACCACATCTCGTGCGATATATAATTTCATTAATTATATACGTTAAAATGGTACATTAACATAAGCAGAAATACGCCGTGCAAGCAAAGGCTGGATATGAAATTTCACGGAAGAATGGACGTGTCTTGAGTGTAACTTTAAGGAGAACTTTAATAACACAAAGGCAAATTCACTTAAAAACAGAAGGCAGTTTATTTAATAAATATTCTGAAGAGTTGACAGCATGATAATCCACACAGGGGCGTGCCTAGCGGGGGGGTGTTGGGGGTGTGACACCCCCCCACTTATTTGGAAGAGTTGGTAAAATTTAGAATAGTCGGAAAGTTAAGAACACACCCTGCAAAAAATCCCCTCTCCTGTCGTCAGTATCATTTCAATTCTCTGTTGTCCGTCATTTAAAGGGGAAAAGAAATAACTTCTCACGGAAGATTGTGTATGATTGTGTGTGGGAGGGAGGGGTTGTCAGAGAGCGGAGGTGATAGATAGAGAGAGAGAATCGCGTTTCTGAGAATTTGAGACTTTCGGGAAAGGAGGGGGAGGAGGGGGTTGTTGCAATCTCTATTGTAAGTTTTCCCATGTAGCATCTTTAATTGCTCCCTTCTGCTATGAACTGATTCTTAGAATTTGGTGACCTCTTGGCTCTTGTTTGGCGCTAGTTATCTGAGGTTGTTGCATTTAAAAGATGAAGTCACGGACACAGAAGAAGAGCGATTTGCGAAAGTTTGTTTTTGTCGCATGATGGCTAATAATTCAGTGAAAAGTTTATGCACACACTGTGATCGTGTACACACACATTTCACAGAAAAAAATAAATTTATATCGCCATATAAGAATATTTCATCCGAATGAAAACATCAACCTCCAGAAAGGAAAACGGATTCAATGTACAATATGTAGATATTTCTGCATTTCTATTAGAGGCCTGCATAGTCATATTCAAACAGATCCTCCAGATGTAAAATTCAGAGCTTCGTAAAAATGTTTCCGAAACATCATTTTCATCACAAAATTTTACTGCGAATGTTAAGGCTTTTGCAGACCGGGTTCGGCACTACAGCGAAAGTTTGATTGAGGAATGCGATAAAATCCTAACTAGCAATTCTATGGAAAATGTCAATGTTTCTGAAAAGGAAGATTCCTCGACTTTTCTAAGTTGTGGTCCAGCCGATCGTATTGGAAAGGATTTAACCGAAAACCAGAAACTTTTCATCCTGTCTCGTGGACCTTATCAACCTCAGAGATCATCTTACCCTGTGAATCATGACATAGATCCTAAGAAGCAGAATAAGTTTAGCTCCTGCTGGTATAAAGAATATCCATATTTAGAATACAGCGACCAACTGGATGCCGCATTTTGTTTTGCTTGTTCACTTTGCTCTGATGGCCCGGGGCCTGAAAACGCAGAAGAAGCTTGGATCAGTGTTGATATTCGTGTATGGCATAAGATGAAAGGCCGAGGAAAAAACCGTAAAGGCAAGTTAATGGTTCATTTTACGAGCAATGCTCATAGAACCGCAGTGTATAAATTAGATAATTTGGCCCAAAAAAGTAAGCACGTTGACAACTTTCTATCTAGTCAACGTAGAAAGGCAGCAGCTAACGCGGAGCAAATTCGTCTAAGAAACAGAGATATTATTAATATACTTCTAGACTGCACCAGATATCTAAGTCGTCAAGCATTTGCATTTTGGGGACAAGAAAGTGACAGCGGTAACTACATTCAGCTCATTAGATTAATGGCCAGGTGGATTCCAACTTTAAAAAACTGGATTGATGATAATCATCTTCGCCCATACCATGCCAACAAGTCACAGAACGACTTTATTGGGGTTCTTGGATCATGTGTCCGTGAAAAAATAGTTGCAAATGTCAAAAATTGTGGATTTTTAGTGTTATGGCTGAAAGCACACCAGATATCTTTCATCTTAACCAGCTCTCAATTGTAATCCGATACGTGACCCAGTTTCATCCAGAAGAAAGGTTGTTAAAACTAAAAGATTATCTAGCTAAAACAGGCGAAGGAATGGCTAAGCTTATTTCTGAAATTCTACAGTCAGTTGGAATATCGCTTTCCCAAGCTTGTGCACAGTCTTACAACACCACGTCATCTACGTCCGGCGCATTTTAGGCTGTCAATCAAAACTTTCAGAAATAGCTGGTAGATCTATTTTATACATACCCTGCCTCGCGCATAAAGTGAATTTATGTGTTGAACATGCGTGCAAAGAAAGCAATATAATAAAATTGTTCTACGACAGTATTCAAGATCTCTATAACTTTTTTTAACTGAGTACAAAGCGATTCGGCATACTGACAGAGAAAATAGAAGTTCTTCAGAAGAGTCTTACTTTGAAATTTTTGTCAAAGACAAGATGGACTATGCGAGCGGATTCAGTCAGAGCTATTTTATCGTCCTATGATGCCCTCATCCATACTCTGCAAATTATTTCTGAAGACATGAAGGTTGACAAGGATGCTCGAGCTAAGGCGGCAGGGTTAAGAAGCAAAATGATGTCATACGATTTCATTGTTTCTTTACTTGGAATGAAAACAATTATGTTTCAGACCAAGTTAGCAACAGAGCAATTGCAACGTGACGACCTGAACATTTTAGAGGGAACCGACATAATGCAGAAAACTTACGAAAGCATTCAGAAACTCCGGAATGATGACACGGCGGCAATAATGAACATCATTAAGGAAGCTGACAACATCTGCGAGATACATGGAATAAATCAAGATTATAAGTTCAATTTGCGGCACAGGCGACGGAGGCCTCCATCGAAGATCGACGAAAATCCTAAAACTGCAGTTCTATTTACACGAGAGAATTATTTTAAAGCAGAAATTTTGAAGGTGGTAGATCGGCTTACAACTGCATTTGTAGACATTCATAAGTTGGTATTTGAGAAAGTTAAACCACTAGCCTGTCTCCTTCCATCTAGGATCAAGTATAGCTCTACCGAGGACATTTCTAAACTATGTCAACTATTTCCTGGTGATCTCAAAGATGTAGATAACTTGGAATGTGAAATTGATCTCATGTCCTCAGAAATAGCTAGTTCTGAATCGGATACAATTGGCGCAGCAGCGCAAAAATTTGTGGGGAAGGCTCATTTGTATCCCAACCTTTCTTTGGCCTACAAGTTGGCCTTAATTATTACAGTAACTGTAGCAAGTAATAAAAGAAGTTTCAGCAGGTTAAAGTTAGTAAAAAATTACTTGCGTACCACCATGTCAGAAGAGCGACTGGACTAACTAATGCTATTAACCTGTGAAACAGACATAACTGACATGTTGGATTTAGACAGTGTAGCTGGAAAATGGGCTATTCTGAAGGATAGGCGGGTGATAATTTAAGAATGTAGAAGGATAACTTTTAATCTCTTATACTAATATATATCTTATTTTTAGCAAGCAAGATTTGTCTTTTTTATGTATCTTAAAATTTATACACTTACATTACACAGCAGCATGCGGTTTTATTTATAGAAACATAAATTCCGAAGTACTTCAAAATTCTTAAATTGTTACTTTTGAGAACTGGTTAATGTACAGTACATCCATACACGTTTCCTTTTAAATCGTAAGCAGAATCCTAATTAATAACAGGATTCTGAACTCTACTTATATAGTAAAATAATTTAAAAAAAATTACACATATTGAACAACAACATTTAATTTCGACTGTGGTTAAGGAGAATGCAGGTGAACACTTAAGACTTTTAGTGATTTTTATAAATTCACAGTATTGTAGAACAGTTGACTCCGTCGCTGAGAGGGGGGGGGCTATCACAAAGTCTTTCTCACCCCCGATCTTGCAGTCGGCAAAATTCAGTTCACACCCCCCCACTAAAACAGCCTTCGGCACGCCCCTGAATCCACATTATAACTTCTCTAATAAACAACAGTCGTGAAGAATGAAGACTTTGATACATGAATAAGCACAGTTAATTTGCATATGAAAAACTATTTAAAAGCATTTAAAATTCTAGAAAAACATAAATATAACAGGTACACTAAACGTACATTCCAGGATAGAGTCCCAGCCTCTATCCAGTTCGTGAAATATTACTTCCATTTAGGAAGACTAAAAAGTGCAACATTACCGTGTTTGCATCGCGTATTTATCTAAAATGGCTCGGATTGAAAACATCATTCGGGAGCGACGCCCACCAAACGGACCAATCAGAAAGCGGCATCGAATCGATGCAAGCAGAGATTCGATGCCAAGATCGATTAAAGAAGCGATATGCAATGTCGCCATCTAGCGGAGAAAATATAATTACGGAAAATTAAACTTAGTTTGAAAACGGATTTTGCCGGTGTAGGATGACAAGATATGAGTGTAATGAAACGGAAAATGGCGGAAGTTAATACGACCACCAAAAGATTAAAGGGAAACTTAAATCAACTGGAAATTAACAGAAAACAATATGGAAAGGTAAGTTTAAGTTAATTCATGTCTATTGTTGATATTATAATGAAATAAATAAAAGTAAATAAGAAATTTTATGGAATGTGAACTTAGAAAGAAAATGATGTAAGTGGAATGAAATGACGATATAAATAGATAAGGGAGGCGATGAGAACCATAAAGTTTGATGATTTCCATCAGCCACCTGGTCATGTTATGTTAATGTATCATTTAAAATTTTTTAAAAATGAGTAAAGTGCCTTCAATGCTAGTGTGCTTTCCACAAAAAATGAGGACATCTGGTAATCTTTAATTTGTGTTAAATATCAAAAACTCATGCACATCTTTTTAAAAATATTGGGAAAGACTAATCAGCATGTGAAAAAATATTGTATATAAAATAGACGAATCATCAGTCTCGTTGGCAAGGTGAAAATGCAAATATTTTCGCATATAGACAAATTTTCGTAATTTTCAAGTATTTTTACAAAATTCCCTGAATTTCCAGATTGATAAACCTCCTTGATTTTTCCATGATTCCTTGATTTCCAGATTCTGTAGACACCCTGTAATATTACAATTTTACCTATTTCTTTATCCATTCTAAGAGAGACATGTCAAATATATAATATTAAAAAATAATTTAAGGACTTTTTATGCATTAAATAAAAGAAATTAACATCCAGATAAGTATTTTATATTAAAATCCTAAAATAAAATTTTAAATTACCAATTAGTTTATTATTTTTCTTATCGATTGTTTTATATTACAAAATTCCAACACTTAATAAAATACAAAAAAAAAAAAAAAAACCTTTTTACCAAAACATACTACATTCTTATAAAGTTGAAATGAGACTCCATGGATAAAAAAAAAATTTCAAAAATAATCTATATATATATATTACGCTATCGTAAGTGGCACAGAAATCGCGACTATTTGTTAAATGTTTAATGGCAATGTTCAAATGAAATGCATCTCATTGGCTATTAAACAACATTTATTGCATCACCATATCTATAAAGGGAGTTAACATAGGGGTTAAACCCCTTACATAGGGGGGTTACATAGGGGGGACCCTGTTCTGTCACCAAATTTGGCGATCAAAATGAGTCGCAAAAAGTGATGACAACTTCGCGATATCTCTAATATTTCGCCAAATTCCCACAGATTTCCATTGTCAACCAATAGGGTTTACTTGCTTACAGAAAATCAACAAAATCTATATATATAAAAGCCATTCTCTGTGTGTATGTCCTTTATACAAATCTTTAATTTTTGACCGATTTGCATGAAACTCGATCCCGGGCGCAGAATCGGCGCAACGCTGCGACGCACGTCGCAGACTCTTGGGAAGGTCTGCAGACTATTTTTCAACTGTTAAAATTTAGAAAAAAAAAAGTTTGTTAGAAATTATTTGCCATGTGCCAAAATAATATGATTCACGCTACATGAGATTGACGAAGCTCCGAATCCCTTTAAAATATAAATAATTCACAGAGAAAACTCTAGGCATGCGATTGTGAAAAGCCCGTTATTAAATGAGTCAATCCTCATAGGGGTGATTTCTTTAGAAATTAAAAAAAAAATCGGTCATTAGTCCAAAAATTCGAACGTAGATATCACGAATTTCGACAAATGCTCACCGAAAAAACAATTTTGTCAATTGTTTGCAGTTAAAATAGCCAATTTCGTCAAAGGATCGCGAAAAAAACGTGAATTTCGTCTAAAGATCGCGAAGTAAAAACAAAATTTCGTCAAAAGACTGCGGAAAAATAGCAACTTTCATCAAAGGCTGGCGGAAAAATGCGGCTTCCATCAAATGATTGTGGAAAGATGCGGCTTCCGTCAAATGATCGCGGAAAAAAAACACGAACTTCGTGAAAGAGCTACGGAAAAATAGCAACTTTCGTCAAAGGATTGCAGAAAAACGCAAATTTCATCAAAGGATCGCGGAAAAACACATTTCGTCAAAAGATCGTGGATTTTATCAAAGGATCGCTAAAAAAAAGAGATTTTCGTCAAAAGATCGTGGAAAATAGGTGAATTTCGCCAAAATATGGCAAACATTTCATCACAGGATCGAAAAAAAAGCGATTTTCGTGAAAGGGCTGCGAAAAAAATAGCAACTTTCCACAAAGGATGGCGAGAAAAGGCGAGTTTCGTCAAATGATCGAGAAAAAGCATCAATTTTGACAAATGATCGCGGAAGAAACGCAAATTTCGGACAAAGATCGCTAAAAACGCGGATTTCGCCAAAAGATCGCGAAAAAACACGTATATCTTCAAAAGATCGCGGAGAAAATGCGAATTATTTTTAAAGGATCGGCGGAAAAAAGGCGAATTTCGACAAAAGATCGCGAAAAAAACGCGAACATCGTCGAAAGATCGCGAAAAAATGCGAACATCGTCGAAAGATCACGAAAAAAACGCGCATTTCGTCAAAGGATCGAAGAAAAAAGGTGAATTCCGTCAAAGAATCGCAGAAAAATTTGCTGCAACATTGATCTTTTAACGAGATTTTTTTACAGCTGAGTGGCAGGTTAAATATTAGTTAGCCATGTTTTGAGTGAAAGCATGTTAAATTTTGAATTGCACTACTAGCTAAGATTGCTAAATAAAACATTGCATTAGAATTACTTATAGTATTTGCATAAATTACAAAATTTGATTTTCTGAGAATTTTAATCTGCTCCAATAACAGCTTTTATTGATAAAAAATTTTTGCTAATACGAAAATGGATTTTACTGCTACAAAATTAGATTTTTGCTGCTTCAAAGTGGCTTTAGTGCACTTTCATCTCTGTATTATCACATCTATATATATTTCATTCTATATATAATTTTTGATATTATCACGTATCAATCTTTTCAAAATTTTAGAAATTGGTGTTTATATGTTATTTTTACTGTTATTCTGTTTTCTAACTGCACATAAATTTTTACAAATTTTATGAAAGATTTTTCAGATAGTGGTGTTAAAAATTTTTAGGACAAAGGTAAATTATTTTAAAAAGTACTTTCCTTTTATGTTAATCACAAATACTGAGAAGGGGGGGGGGGGGGGATTAGAAAGAGGGCGTTTGTCCTTAAGTTCTGCAGACTGTTTTTAAAGTTTTTACTTGTGTTGCAGACTGCAGAAAAAAATTCTGCTGCTGGGAACTCTATGTACATACGTTTTAGAAAGTGGAAAAGATCACTATCTACTTTAAAAAATTATCAGACCACTATTTATCCCTTTTTTCTACCACTTCCATAATTTAACATTATAGAAATATCTCTTTTTAAATATTTTTTAATTCAAACGTTTCTTTCCTGTTGCCAAACCCTAAAAAATGACACAATAATGTGAAAAAAATAAGGATAACGCGTGTATTTTGTTTCTATTTGCCAATAAAAATTCAGATTTTCTTGCTATATTTTTGCGTGTTTGATACTGACGTCATTCTAAACAGAAAATTTACATTTTTTTTTATATAAAATAAAAACTTTAACTATAAGAGCAGGAAAATAATGTAGCACCTCAATTTGAATGTTTTTTTTTTAAATTAAACATCTATTTTAATACAAACAGTCAAATTTCATGAAAACATTTTAAGAAAAAGAAAAAAAAGGCTAGATATGACGTCACATTCTATCAAATCTTTTCAATGCATAATCAAACTCATTGTAAACATATGGCTCCTATATTTTGCTTACTACTCAGATTGTATACTACAGCCATATCTTATAGCTATACGTTATCGCTAAGTGTTGTATTAGTTTAGATTCAGTGCTAACATTTTCTGTGATTTATATAGCAAAAAGAGAGCGGTTATTTACATTTTCAAAAAAAAATCTTGACAGATGTCTTGATTTAAAATTTATGGAAAATGACATCATTTCATCTAATCATTGTAGATTTGATTTCAATAAAATTTTAGTAACTACTACCTCATTTGGATGTATTTTTTTGCATTTCCCCGCGTATTGTGAAGATATTGTATACTTCTGTTACGCGCGCCAAAGAAAACATGCATTTTAATTTTAAAAGTTAAAAAAATTACCACAATGTGTCAAAAGAACATCTTTTTTCTGAATTTAAATTTCGCGAGTTCCAAAATTAAAACTAAAAATGTGAGTTTTTTCATAAACTTCAAGTTAAGGCTGTTCATAAAGTTAAGGCTGTTCTCAAATCCAAAGGAGCTATTTTCTGACAAATTTTTTAATTAATTTTTGTTTGGAAACACGTGAAATTGGCAGGAGTTCTTATTTAGAAACTATGTAATCGAAAGATAGTTTCCATTTGTTGGTAAAGGTATAAAATCTTTCAGTTGACTTTTTGAGCTGAATTTCGGAAGCAACAGTGCAATAAAGGATAAAACCTGGCTGTCACGCAACCACAATTGTTCATAACTCGATAAGTAATTTATTCATGAAAAAAGGAAAAACTCATTTCAATTCCAAATCGCTTTAATAGTCAGGCCTACAAATTTTAAGCCTTTACATTTAATGAGTCAGAAAATGTGTGAGAAAGTTTCGCGTTGTTGAGCAGGGAACTGGAGAAGCACCTTAAGCATTTGCAGGTTAGTATTTTGTAATCAAGTTGCATGCCAGGTAGTCACTTAAAACATAAGTCATTCTATATTGTTTTAAACAAAGGTGCATGCCATAATAGGTGTCAGGCACACTCACTAAAACAAGAATACCCATTACCGAAGATAAACCCGTCAATATACTTAGAGATAAAAATATTTCTGCATTTTTCATTCAGCTAATAAGATTAATCTTTCATAATTGGGTTCACATGATTATATAACTTTCCTCTATAATTCTATGACTAAGCAACGGAAAACCATATGTTACACACTAAAATCTTCCCTAAAAAACTAATAGGTCAAGTGGCATGGAAATCCGTTCTGAAGAATTCCAAGTTATATGCACCCGGAACGAGAAATCCGTTCTGAAGAATTCCAAGTTATATGCACCCGGAACGAAATTCCCATTTGAATTTTATATACTTATCAGGTTATTTTGAGTAGTTTGATTTGATATCTGTTAAATTCGTGTTTTATTTTATTTTTGACGTTTTAATTTCGTTTGCCAATTTAGTTATTGAATATTACGCGAAAGCAAACAAATTCTGAATTATTTACAATGTTTTTGAACAATGAGTTAATCTTTTGCATTTGGGTTGCAAGCACATTTAAAAAATATGCATGCTTAAAAATTATTTTAAAACCCATAAAAAAATCGTAAATTGAGATAAACATTACAAACAAATATCACTGATAGTACTTTTGTTTTCTATAATACGTTGGAACAATCGAATGTACAATGTTTAGACGTTAAACTGCAGTAAAAGGGAAATTTGTTGTGTTAGGTTGTTGCCACCGAAAATATGATACCAGCGTTACTCATAGACATGCCTTTTCTTTATACTATTGCATTAAGTGTAAACAGGTTCATCTTTCGTAATCGGGTTGCACTCAACTTTAAAAATATCCCTGCTTAAAAATTACTTTAAAATCCATTAAAATCAGAAAACTGAGGTACAATTTTCAAACAAATTTCATTTGAGAGAACTTTTTTCTATTCGACATTGTAAAAAATGAAATTGTGTGATGTTTAAAAGTTAGAAAAATTGCAGTAAAGGCACATTTTATGGGTTACAATTTATGGGGCACAATTTATGGGTACTGACATAGTGTGTTTACTTTATAATGTAGATAATACCATACAAACGAGAATTTCACCAAGTGCTGCGCGATTTGGAAGAATTTCTTTTTTTCGTATTGTCAGGAAAATCACATATTTTTCTCTTATACCCGCCAAAGAAAACGTACATTCTGTTATTAAAGCTCAGGGATTTTACTATGGTTGCAAGACAATAACGCCATGTTTTTTTAATGTCTTTATAACGATTTGTGGATGGGAATGAACAAATTTTAGTTATTGTAATTGCCGTATTATTTTGTTTTAATTTATTTTACCTAGAAGGCTTGTTATAATTGACACGGGCGAAACCGGGTAGTTCTGCTAGTGAGATATATTAATGCAACAAAAGCTAATAATAGGTCAAGGGATTCTATTAATTCTATTTAAGGGAGTCCTAAGTAAATTAAATTAGGAATAAAAGTAACATGATACAATGCTTAGCATGCTTTCCCAAACATAAATTTTCAGGAAGACCAAACGAGTCACCAAGGGCGGCTAGTATTTCTAAAAACAACAAAATATTCTGTACTTAAACAAAAATGCAACAGTTTGAACTAAATATTGTGACAATAAGAAGTTGGATTTACATGTTTACTGTCGTAAAAAAAAAAAAATAATAATAAAGGAGCAGGGCAGGAGACATTTTCCATTGAGAAAAGCATTAGAGATGATCAGGAGTGATTCTGAGTAAAAAGAAAAAAATTCTGAAAGGTTACAGCCAGGGCTGTCTGCCCACCTACCCGCCCAAAAAAACCCGGGTGGGCTTTTTTTAAAAAAAACCACTTAATAAAACCCCCAAAAACCCAGATAAAAGTGGGTTTTATTGGGCTTTTTTTGTTTATACAAGTTTTTTGCTGCACAGTATCATTTATTTTTAATTACTACTTATTTGTTATGATTCTGTTATACATGTAAGATAAAAATTTAATTAAATTTAGGTTTTCAGACATCTTTGGATAAAAAGATAAAAATGATTTGAAAGAACTGCAAAACCCAAACCTCATTAAATTAAAATTATCCAAAAGGAAAAAATGACTATTTTTTATCATTCATTATCTAATATGTAAAACTGAAAATTTGTCCGTCTGTAATTCTATACAAATCGACAGTTTGGAAGACAGGATTGTGAAATGTTACATATATCATGTGTATTAAAACACGGCCGAGGCAACTAAATTAATCTGGATCTAAATAATTTATAGTTAATTTTTAATTAATAAAACATCACCAATTTAACAGCAAGTTCCTATCAAATTTAAACATTTTACGTTATAGCAGTTGCTAACAATTAAAAATCCACAATAAAATTCTTATCACAAAAATTCCTTTTCTATTACAAGATTTCTATGTGGAAAATGAAATAAATAGTTTGACGAATATAAAAAAAGTTAATATTACGTCATAACTTTTCTATTGCACGATTTCCAAATGAAAAATGAAAAAAATAGTTTGACAAATTTAAAAAAGAAGTTAATTATTACGTCACATTGGAAATGTAATGGGTGGTTTTGGAAATGTAATGTAATGGATGGCAGGTGAATATATAATGTCATATGAGTTTGAAAAAGCGCATTGAAACATGATAAAAACCTGAGCATAAGTTTGATAAGATAATTGGCATTTTAACATTTTGAAGTTCTCTGAATTTGTTTTCGCCATTTTTAAATCTATTCCATATACATACTCTTGTGTATGCATGTATATTAGAATTTCCACAAAGGTTTAGGTCCCTAGAGCTCATTCTTAGTGAAGAACTGAAATAAAGATGACAAATTGCCATTTTTCTTTAATCATGAAAAAATTCTTTAAAAAACAAAATACTCGGAAACAACTTTTCATCAAAAGGTTTTAATCTCGGTCTCAATCCAGATCACAGATTATATTTACTAAGTAAGTAGGTAATCTGTTATCTGGATTAAATGAATAAAAAAAGAGTGAAAATTACGTAAATTAACAGGCAATCCTTGATTTTTCAAAACAAACATTCTTAAAATTCTGTGCAACGCCGGCTACTTTAGCTAGCATTATATATATATACTATTACATATCATTCATTAAGGTCCATATAATTTATTTAAAACATTTTTTATAACAGTTGCTTAAAAATATGTTTATAATGTATTAAGTATTTTAAAGTTGAACTGCATTTAATATTTCATTTTGTTTTACACTCAAAAATCCCCATTTTTGTTATTAAAAGGTACCACGTAAAATAACAGATACGATGAAAATCAGAAAATGATAAAGGAGGCATTTGTAGTCTGTACCTGTCTGAATAAAAAAGCTTTTTTTCTTTAGACCCTCTGCATATAAGTAAAATTGAAATATTAAATACAGCCACAACTGCAAAAATACATAATACATTATGAACACATTTTCTATGTACTATTAAAAAAATGAATTATAACCTATAGTCATTTTTTCTATGTAGTCATAAAAAATTAAAAATACAAGTTCTTTGGATTATATTAATTTGGTGAGGGTTGGGTCTTGCAGTTCTTTCAAATCATTTTTAATTTTTATGCAAAGATGTCTGAAAATCTAAATTTAATTCAAATTTTATCTTACATATATAATAGAATCATAAAAAGTAAGTAATTAAACATAGTTGGCACTGTTCAAAAAAATGGCAGCAAAAAACTCCAAAAACCTGAAAGAAACCAAAAAAAGCCCAATAAAACCCAAAAAACCCAATAAAACCCGAAAAACCCAATAAAACCCCAAAAAGCCCAATAAAACCCTCAAAAACCCACACGGGTTGGGCTTTTTTTTTTTTTTTAAAAAGGGTTTTTTTCAGCCCTGGTACAGCAGAAGGGGGAGAGGGGAATCCACTCCTGGAACTAACTATGTGTTTTTTCTGCACCCCTTTAACGAAATTTGCATTTCTTTCACGATTCTTTGTCGAAATTTGCATTTTTCGTGATTTTTTGACAAAGTTTGACATCATATTCTGTATATCATAGTATGTGTTAAACATATTGTAAGATTGGTCCAGTTGAACAAGATTAAATATACCAAATAGAAGGTTAAAAAAAAGTTAATTGAATATTTCAATCAAAATACAGAATGTTTGATGAAAAAGTTTTATAAAATCTACACATACCTCTCCTTCAATGACCTTGCTCATGGGAGACACAGTGAGAGCAAATGGGATTCCAGTCTGTTTCAACATGTCAGGCTGATTTGGAAGACAATAGACTGTTGATCTAATAAAGCGAGGACTGCACATACCTGAAAACAATTCATAAGATTTTTTTTTTATTTACAAGTTTTTATTTTTCTTTTAAAAAATTACATATATCTACTCAAATGTGTAAAATTTAATTTTTTTAATACTAAACAAAACAGATGTTGCTATCCAATGTACTAAAATAAACACATGAATAAAATAAAACTCAACGTGTTTAATTTTTAAAACCATCATCAGGAGTAAAATTTTTAAAATACAAATCGGCAGGAAACAATCTATAATGCTATATCGTACAAATTAAATTCAAACTGGGAAAAGTTCAACGGAAACATCCAAAATCCTTACAAACAACTCAGTGGCGCCATCTGTTATTCAAAGCAAAAAAGAAGAATGAAGGGCTGGAAAACACATGGAAATTTCATAGTTCTTTCAAAATAGAAAGCCAGATTTCAGGAATGAGAAAGGAAACATTATCGTTACAAATAATCTTTCCTTTCTCATTCTTGTGAATTGACGAAGTTATGAATTTTTTTCTTTTTCACTTGTCAATATAAAAGTTGTAGATATTAAAAAGATTTATAAAAAATTTAAGTGAATTTTATATCGTGTGAACTGACAAAGTTATGAAGTTTTTTCTTCTTAAAACCCTATTTATTTTGCCTCTTGGGACCATTTTTAATGATATCAAAAATCTACCATACATAAATTTTTGGCCTTTTTTCCTAGAAGTAATAACTTTAAACTGATTCAATATGCATCACAATTAAGAAGTCATGGGTTTTTTTGTTTTCACAAAAACCCTCCCCATTTCCACCCTCTTTGTCTGATTTTGTCCATCAACGAACTTGACAGAGATTTTCTGCTCCTTGATTTTATGTATCCATTTGGAAGAGATTTGTGCAGAATTATGGAAGTTATCATGTCCATAAAATATATATATATATATATATATATATATATATATATATAGGGAGAGATAGATAAAGTTTTGAACTAAGGGTGGTTTTGAGTTCTAGGAGTCATAATCAGTGTAGATCTGTAAAGATTTTTCAGAAATTCCAACATAGGGGAGAATGTAATAGGTAGTATTTCTTACAAAATCTACCTAACTGCACAAAATACATACCAGCTGAGTTTTTCTACATTGATTTGTTTTGAAACTGAAGAGCTGACATGCAACTTAATGAATTCCAAAGTAGTTCAATATTCACTTTACCTTTTTTTTTCAAATCAAAAGATTTGGAATCAATCACAAAGGAAAAATAACCAAACATAAGCAAAAATGCTGATGATAAAATTATTACAACTTGGAATATTCAATTCCAAATGCTAATAACTGTTTAAAGAATATGGCACTTGCTATTTTGGCTATTTTTCCTGCGAGTTATTATTTTCAGAAATATTTATACAGTAAAAGCTCAACTAACCGGCATGCTCGGGAAACGCCGATTGCCGGATACTTGAAAAGTCCGGATAGTTGAGCTCTAAAAAATCTGTCATGAAAGAAGGGGGGGGGGGGGGGGGGGGGGGGGCATCTACGTAAAAATGAAAATGGAAAATGATTTTTAGGCTATTTTCCTGCCATTAGGAAGTCGATCAAATAACTCTTATTATTATTATTAAATTTGCAGTTGATAAAGTTATTCTTTCCAAATAAAAAACTAGTTGGATGTGCCAATCCCAAAACTTTCTTCTATCTTATACATCTTAATATTTCAAAACCTAGTTACACATGTTAATACTTCAATATTATTAGTTCAATACTATACCAACTTTAATTTTCATCTTAAATTTCTGCTCAAGTCAATTAAACGGACTAAAAACGAGTTAATCTATATCATGATATTTGTTAAAATTATTAATTTTCCCTTATTCTGTCGTTATCAGCTGTTTGCGAATAGCCGGCATAGCAGGAAGCGAGTTCCCGCCGCTGCATGAGCCGCCGATGCACAATAGAACTACGAAAAATCAAGAAAAGTATACAAAAATCGCTAGCACGGAGCCCCTTTACCGCGCAATATTTCCAAATTCAAGGAGAACCTGTTGGCCAAAGCCAAAAAGAAGCACAAACATTTTGGTTCAATTGTATGCATAATTTTATACGCTGTTCGATGGTACAATAATGAAAATGGCACAGAAATCGGAATTATAGCGCCCCCTTCTTTCGGAATTTTTTCAAGTTCAGGGAGGACTTGTTTGCCATAGCCAGAAACATGCACAAAAAATTTGGTTCAATTATATAGATAACTTCATACACTTTTCGATGGTACAATAATGAAAATGGTACTGACATCGCAATTATAGTGCCCCCTTCCGGCAGAATTTTTCCAAGTTCAGGGAGGACCTTCGTGACATGACCAAAAATAAACACATAAAATTTGGTTCAATTCTATGCATAACTTCATACACTTTTCGGCGGTACAATATTCAAAATGGCACAAAAATTGTACAAAAATCGCTATTACAGCGCCCTCTACGAGGGTTTTTTTTACAAATTAAGGGAGGACCTCCTTGCCATAGCCAAGAACTTAAAATTTTTTTTAGTTCAATTCTATGCATAACTTCATACGCTTTTCGATGGTGCAATATTCAAAATCGCACAAAAATCGCTATTACAGCACCCCCTAACGGCGAATTTTTTGCAAATTCATGGAGGACCTGCTTGCCATATCCAAAAACTTAAAATAAAAATTTGGTTTAATTCTATGCATAACTTCATACACTTTTGGACGGTACAATATTCAAAATCGCACAAAAATCGCTATTACAGCGCCCCCTACCGGCGATTTTTTTCCAAATTCAGGGAGGACCGCTTGCCATAGCCAAAAACTTAAAATAAAAATTTGGTTTAATTCTATGCATAACTTCATACACTTTTGGACGGTACAATATTCAAAATCGCACAAAAATCGCTATTACAGCGCCCCCTACCGGCGAATTTTTTCCAAATTCAGAGAGAGCCTGCTTGCCATAGCCAAAAACTTAAAATAAAAATTTGGTTCAATTCTATGCATAACTTTATACACTTTTCGATGGTACAACATTCAAAATCGCACAAAAAACGCATTTACAGCGCCCCCTACACGCGAATTTTTTCCAAATTCAGGGAGGACCTGCTTGTCATATCCAAAAACTTAAACTAAAAATTTGGTTCAATTCTATGCATAACTCCATACACTTTTGGATGGTACAATATTCAAAATCGCACAAAAATTGTTATATCAGCGCCCCCTGCCGGCGATTTTTTCCAAATTCCGGGAGGACCTGCTTGCCATAGCCAAAAACTTATAATAAAATTTTGGTTTAATTCTATACATAACTTCATACACTTTTTGATGGTACAATGGCGACAGACAGACGGACAGACGGACGGACGGACAGACGGACAGACGGACACACAGACAGACAGACATTTTCTATAAACATGTTTTTTGGAATCTCTGACCCCTAAAACATGCAAATCCGTCGAAAACCGGAAGTCGAAAAAAATTTCGATTACAATACTTTCTTCTATTGAAGATAGAAGAAAGTAATAAAAGTAAACAAATTTCTATATTTATTTATTAATCTTTTATAAAGTTGTATTATTTATAATTTGACATCTCCCCTTTCCGGAAAAAGCACATGGAAGCTTGGAAAATTAACTTTGGTATGATTCACTTGTGTTACCTCAACTAACCTCACAGTAATAATGAATCTTTTCTGCATAGCTAAAACCGTTATCAGATGCAAACTGATAATGCCCAACTTCTCCGATCCCGATAATTAGCTTTTTTTGTTTTTCTTGTTGGAGTGGCTCAGATAGTGAAGTCTTTTGGGGGTATTTCTAAATTTCTGAAAACTCATTGTATGTTAATAAAAATTAGGTAAATGGCCTAATTTATTATTATTTGAATTCGGTGAAAATTTGAACACAATCGGGCAATTAGCAACGGAGAAAGCAATTTTTTTTTATATAATAAGTAAGGGGAAAAAAAAACGTTTCGTTCTTTCTTTTTATCTAGAATAATATTATTATTATTTCTGTTTACTGTTTAGGTTGATGAAAAATATTTTCCTCGCTAATTCAACGACGCAAAACTTTGATGCAATCTCACAGCTGAGGAGAAAAAGTTTGAACTGATAAAAATCCAACAAAATAAAACAAAGCAAAAAGAAAGAAACTTACCCTGCAGCGTCTTTTCTTTTTTTAATTTCCTTTCCAATTAAGTGTAGTTGATCCAAACACATCCAATAAAAAAATATTCTTGAGTAAATATATTTAAAATACAATATGGTATAAAGATCTTCGTTACATAATTCTTTTAAAATAATAAGTTCTTGTTCTTGAGTAAATAAAGAAAAAAAAAAGTTTGGGATATAATTTCTCAGCAGTTACTGTGCGTTTGATTGTGTTTCTTTCGATGTGCCAGGAATACTACGAAACGCATGTCTGATGTCAGTCTGTTTGAAAGAAAGTTCTCTTTTTTTTCACGAAGCGTTCTTTTATGAGATGCAGTTGTAAAACTTCTTGAGCCGAATACTGCGAATTTTTTTCACAAAACTAAAAAAGTAGATAAACTTTTCTCAGCTTCACTCCACGAAATTTTCTCCTCGATTTCATTTTCGGATTCTGAGGAACTATCGTTTGTTTCTTCCTCTGGAGCTGTCATTTTTTTAATTAACTGCTCTTTTGTTAAAGTTTCGGTGACAGGAATATTTTTATCTATAGGTATCCAATTTTCGATTTCTGGCACTTCCAGTTGCGATAGAGATAAGTTTGTATTAGGCCCATTTTTGTAATGTTTCCATAATTTCAGGCAATTCGTTCCTTTTTTGGGGTTTAAATCCTTCAAATTCTTCATCTGATGAATCAGAACAAAAGTTTACTGCAAATAATAATTTTCTCCACCCCCTTCGAAGAGTTTTCGGTTTTAAGGCATTCCATGCACTGGCAAGATCATAAATGGCATCTTTTATTGTGAAAGCTGATTGAAATTCTACCACTGTTGTCTGTGCATTTACGAACTTAAGCATGAAATGTTTTCGATAAATCATTTTTACGTTTTGTATGATCCCTTGATCCATAGGTTGTATCGGGGGGGGGGGGAGGAACATTACTGAAATATTGCCATATTTCAATTCTTCCTCGCTGGGATGGGCTCGGCAGTTGTCAATTAGAAGAATTATTTTATTATCTTCCAGTTTTTTTCCCTTAACTTCAAGCTCGCTAATTACAGATGGCACAAAAACTTTTTTAAACCAGTAGGTAAAAATATCTTTATCCATCCAAGCACTTTTTTGATTAGTGTAAACTAGAGGGAGATGTTTAATTCCTGTAAGTGCTCTTGGATTCTTCGACTTTCCTATTACTAACAGTTTTAATTTATGGGAGCCAGTTGCATTAGTGCAAGTCAGAATCGTTAGTCTGTCTTTGTTTTTCTTAAAGCCATCTGCTGACGTTTCATTAGAACCAGCTAATGTTGAGGTCGGAAGGCAACGAAAATAGATTCCGGTTTCATCAGCATTATAGATATGGTTTAGATCAATATTATTTTTTTTAATAAAATCTTCAAAAAAAATAGAATATTCCTCTGCACTTTCGTTATCTGCTGATTTTCGTTCCCCAGATATGTCAATTTTTCTAATTCCATGGCGTTTTTTGAAGCAAGAAAGCCACCCATCTGAAAACTTGCATTCCGTCGCAATATTTAATTTTTCTGAAAAATCTCTTGCTTTTTCAATCAGCATAGGCCCAGAAATAGGAACTCCTTCTTCTCGTTTTAATAGAAACCACTGATATAAACTTTTCCCCAGTTTTTCATGCTGAGGTTGCTGCCGTGTTTTCCTTTCATCCGTTGCTTTGCTTGATTCTGCAGAGGAAGCAAATGCCATCAACTTTTCTTTCTGCGATTTAATATCGTAAATCGTTGAGGATCCAATATTGAATATACGCATCAATTGTTGTTTATTTTCCCCTCTTTCTAAACGTCTAATAATGTCTAGCTTCTGAGTTATGGTTAAAACAACTCGTTTCCTTTTATTAGGATTTGACTGATCTGCCATTTTTTAATTTGACAAAAAATATGACAGAACACGATTAATAAAGGTTGAGAGGAATTTACTAGGCTAGCTGATTAAGCACAAGCGAATGGCAGTAAAAATGTGCCAAAACGGGGGGAAAAAAAAAAAAAAAAAAAAAAAGAGCATCATCGTCATTTAAGTCAAATTCTAATCGGTCAAACTGAATGTGTAGACCCAAATGGGCGGGACAGATGGAATTTTCTAGTAACTCCAGGGGGGGGGGGGGGTACTGTGCATCTGGGGGAAAAAATACGATATCTGAAATGACCATATCCCCATCCCAATTCTTAGAAAACAGTTTTCCTTCATGCTCCTGGCTTCCTCACTTAGCAGTTCAGTTTTCCGAAAAGATGTAGCTTTCTACCGTTTATCACGCCTCCCCCCCTCCCTTCCCATCTAGTTTTGCCAAGAGCAGAAAAGAAAGATCAAGCCTCTCTTCTCTTGTCTTCATTTTCCACCCCCTCCTTCTCTCTTTCGGAAGGAAAAACAGCCGGCACGGCGGACTATCGCGTACTATGACGCAACATGAAGTTATTCTGCGCTAACGAGCTATAGACGTTCTTTATGCTATATTTTTATTTTATAATGTTCACTGTTATGAACATACACACAGATCTGTTTTACGCCGAATTAATCGCTGAGATAATTTGAGAATGCTAACAGTAAATTTCCTAAAATATTAGTAAAAATTTTTCAACTGTTTATGGGGGAAAAAAAATAAACGATTTCTCCGAATTTTTCTGGTTAGTTGAGCTTTCCGGTTACTTGAATGCCGGATAACAGAGCTTTTACTGTACATAGAATTTGAGCAGAAACTTTATATTGGATGACTCCAGTTGAGCTTGGAAATTCTTAAAAATAATTAAGAATGAGCTTGATATCAATTATTTGACATTTAAGATGCACCAAAAGAAATCATAATTTTCTTTTAATGCTACAAAAACAAAATTTCAAGTAATTTTGATGCACTATTATTTGATCCAATAAATATTTTTATTGTTGGCACATCATGGTCAGGTAAAATATACTTTTTTAATAAATAACAATGCAGTGTGACAAGATTTGCCATCCATCTCCTAGACAGTTACAGGAGGGTTCTGCACCTTGTCTGCCATTTAGTTAAAAAAAATAGCATTTTTTTGCATACAAAAATACATCCTTCTATTATCTCAGCCACCCATTTTGTCCCTTCCCTAAAAACTGGCACATGTAATTTGGAATTAAAAGAACTGCTTACACGGCAAAAAACTGACCAATTGTTGCATCTTGAAAAGATTGCTCCGACTTGTAAGATGAAAAAATAGTAAAAATATCTTTAAAAACAACAACGCCTTGAAAAATATGAAAATGCTTTTAAGAATCTAAAAAGAAAGGCAAATCACCCATCAAAAATAGATTATGAAACAATTCCAACATTCCCAGAATACAGTAATAGAAATTAACCATTAAAAATGGTGAGTAATTTAAGTAAATAACTTGAAAAACCCAATAACACATTTGAAAGCCAGATTTCAGCAATTAATCTCCATCCCTATACATGATCAACAGATCTATATATAAACTACATAGTAGGCTAAAATTTAGTTTAGTTATGAAACCATCATCAATACAGCTGTATGTAGACTGCATAGTGGACTAAAATTTAGCTTACTTATAAAACCTATAATGTTACCACACAGTTGAAAATTCCGCTTCAGACGGAATAGCACTCAAATAATCAGGATGAGCGAAGAAAATCCTCTACTAGGCTACACAAATTACATTTTGTTGTATACTTTACAAAAAAAAAAAAAAAAAAAAAAAAAAAAAACTATTCAGTATTTTACTTGAAATTAAACAAAAATAAATTATGATCTGTAGATTTGCACAATATTATTTTTTTTTACAGAATAACCTTAAAAAATTTATTATTTTTATTAATTTATTTTACATGTTTTTCCGTTACGGACGCATTTTTGGAAATAAAAAATGAAACGCATATATTTTCAGAAGAAAAAATAAATCATGGAGTTAGTCCTTATAGATAGAATCATGATTAATTAATAGTTTCACGATTTCTTTTATGAAGTTTTTAAAATATATTTTTTATGAAAATTATAGCCTATTTTTAATGAATTAAAATTTGTGAAAATTCAATTATTTAAATTTAATTATAAAAGTATTTTTCAGTGTTAAGAATTCCAATACACAATTTATTATTATGTGAAACCATTTACACAGACGACACTTACTTGTTTTAAAAGAATTATATTAGGATTTTTTTTTTTTGTAAAGTGGCAACAAAAGAATTGTAAACAAATAAAATTGTTATATTTCTTATATTATACATAAAAAATTCTGAGGAAATTGTTAGTTATTTGGCTGAATTTACATTTCTAAAATTAAAATGCACCAAAAGATAAAATAACGTTTTTGCTTACTAAAGATGCAAAAATAATGTAAAGAATATTGTTAATTTCAAATATTTATCTTATTAAATAATGCTTCGCGAATCCAAACAAAGCATGGCATTTGCTAGTTTTATACAGCCGTTGTATTACCTACAGTTATTTTTATACACGTCTCATGCTAAGTTAATATTTAAATCAAGGAGAAAAATGATTAACACAACTGAAGACATAAAAACATCCTTAAGCAATTCACACACAAACGCTTATGAATTACTTTGTGTAGCAATGTATAGAATCTATAGAATTTATAAAACACAGATGCAAAAATGTAATGAAACTAAAAAATGAATACTGCAACTGAAAACACATTTCTAGCATTTATTGCTCATGGGCAGTGCTTTTACTGAAAACTTTTGTATGTCTCTGTAAATGAACAATGCTTTCACGCTATATATTATAGAAAGCATGTTTTAGCACACATCAGAAATGCACATAAATTTCATTATATTTGAAATAGTGTAACATCATTAAAATATACACACAAATGATTTTTACCCATACACTATAATGTGACTGGGTTCGTTTGAGAGTCCTGATAAACGAACTAGAAATGCTATACACATCACTTTCAACAGCGAGCAAGCACTCCATGATAAATCTGAAAAACATTTATCAATTACATAGCAATTCAAATATATTTATGAGAGACAGATGGTAGAGGGACAAACTGAAGTCAAACTCTTTTCAAATGAGATGGAAAGTGTTGAAAGGATCCTTTTTTTTTTTCCAACAGCTGCGCTCTGTCCTTTTTTAAACATGGAGGAACTCCGAATAAACGAGTTGATAAGTATAGATTTTTATGCCCACCCCTCCACCTCCTAATAGCATCAAAAATCTTCAAACAAAAATGAGAGAGATGGTAAATATACATCCTAAATTATATTGAAATAAGTATAACATCTTAGGGCGGGGAGGGGGAGGAGGAGCTTGACCTTCAGGTGTATAAATATTAATGCTTCTAGCCACCTCCATTCATGAGTTGGTATGATAATTCCAACTTGAGAGGGAAAATATAAGAAGATTTTTCAAAAAACCTTTCTTGGGTTTAAATATATTGCATATAAGAATGATTACTCATAATTTAAAAAAAAAAAATAAACTTTAATTTACTCAAAAAACCTGCACATGAATATTAGAAATAAATGGTGGAATCAAATATTTTTTTATAAAATTTAACGTTGTTCAACTTAAGAGTTTAAAATGATAAACTAGTATAAAATTAAAGTATTGCACACTTACACAAATTTAACAAGATTAGTTTTAATTCTAAAATTCAATATTTTTAGATTTAATTTAAGTATATAAAATCATTTGAAAATTACTCATTCTTTATCTCCAGTATTTGACGGTAAGACCTTTTCTTTGATGGTTAAGATAGTTTTATTCTGATTTCAAAACTTACAGTGCTACGCTGTAGTACGACATAACCTTAAATTTCAATGAGTGGGACCCAAAATTATTCTCATCTTTTTTGTGCCTATGGATTAGGGATGTAACTAATAGAGATTTGGCCAAATACCAAATATTTAGCTAATTTTAGGCCAAACAGAAACATTTTTTTAAATATGCAGTTTGATTACATGCATATTTATATATCGTCATCATCATCAACTTTTTTTAATCCAATGCAAACATATGTTAATTTAAAAATAGAAATAAAATTAAGCACAAATAATTTTTTTAAATTATTTATATGTTTAAAAAAATGAACAGTTTGGGGTATTTTTTGTAACTTTTCATATACCTTTATCCTAATAATAACTATTTTGTGCATAATAGATACTTGTGATTCATACATTCATTTGTGTCTAATATAAGAACTCATTACCACTGTTAAATGTACTGTTTAAATTAATTATTTTTAATTTAGTAAACTTATTTTATCACAAAAATTAAAATATTTTACATAACAAATTGACTTTCTGTAAGTAAAATTCAATGTTATTTCCATTTAAATGTAAAGAAAATTCTTCAATTCTACTATTCAGTGATGCTTTTAGCTTTACATACATAAAATAGTGTTGACACTAGGCCAATTTGGCAGGACACAGTGCCCGTGAGTCTTTTTAAAGTAGTTTATGCGCACCGCAGCCCTTTTTAACTAGTTTATGCCCCCAGCAGCCCTTTTTAATTATTTTATACACCCAGTGTCCCTTGCTGCCATTTTTGATGCGTCCTTTCAATTTATTTCTCTTTCTGGTTGTAGGGGAAAAAACTCACAAAATATGTCCATTCATTGTGAAAAATGTAAATTTCATCATTTGATCACAGAGAAGTATCGCAAAATTTGTGAATCAGGTCTTGTCAGGAAAAAAAAAAAAAAAAAAAAAAAAAAAAGAGAAATTCACCAGTTGGCAACAGAAACAAATACTAGAATTCTTCAGTTGTTTGCGGGGGGGAAAAAACCCCTGCTTAATTCGTCCTTCAATTGCTTAAAAAAAAAAAAAATCAAGTTTCGCCAGTAAGTTGTGGGAGAAAACCTGGAAATTGACAAACTGTTTATGGGAAAAAATAATGAAATTCATCGATCGGCCACAGGAAAAATCTACAAAATTCATCCAGTGACTGCATGAAAAAAAAAAAAAAAAAGCACGAATTTTATCAATTGGTCGCAAGAAAAAAAAATGCAAAATTCACCAATTGACGGAAATAAAATATCACGAAATTCATCAATCAGTTGTGGGGAATTTTTTTTTTTTCTAAAATCCTTATTCAGTCACCGTAAAAAAAATTGTGAAATTCGCCAGTCGATCATCGAAAAATATTTAGAAATTCTTCAGTCGGTAGCTTTAAAATATTATGAAATTTGTCCATCGGTCGCGGGAAAAATCGAGAAATTTGGCAGTCAATCGTGAGGAAAGAAATCAAGAAATTCTTCAGTCAGTTGCAGAAAAAAAGGCAAAATTTGTTGATTAGTTGCAGGGAAAAAATCGTGAAATTTGTCAGTCAATAGGGAGGGGGGAAATTGCGAAATTCAATCGGTCACGGAAAAATATCACAAAATTCTACTTAAAGAGGTCTCTAAACAAACCAATTCAAAATATTTTTTGTGAACGAAGTACAAGAGTGCCCTTTTAAAAAAATTCCTGCCCAGCAGCTCTCTTTTTCTAGAGTCAACACTATAAAAACAAATGAGCCCCTTTCAATTCTTACTGTTCACCATGATTCATAATGAGATACCTTCAGAAATAGGTCTTGGTCAAGTAAATTTTATTGTTAGGTGTTTGTGTTCATACTTATCAACAAATTTGTAAGAATAAATCTTTAAACAAGTTCTCAGTCTTAAATTACTTTGTATAACTTAAATTACAAATTACATATCCAACAAAGCATTTAAGTTGTCCTTAAAAGTTACTATTTAGGGCAGTTAAAAATAAAAATGGCTACATGAATGTGCCAGAAAATAACCAGTTTGGATTTGAGAAAAACACTGAAAAAAAAATATATCATCTTGAATTTATTCAGCAAAATATCCAACAATATTTGGCTGAAGTATTTGTCTAACTACTGTTTAGTATTTTTCCAAAAGGACCAAACGTTGAATAGTAACTGAATATTCATTACATCCTTACTTTGGATAACTACATCCCACTGCTGCTACCAGCTTAGAACATGGTACACATTGATGCATTTTTTGTCGGAAATTATCGATTAATAATAATAAAAGACATAAAAATGCAGAAGTGGTATCACTGAAAAAAAGTAGTCTAATTGACATGCACAACAATGCCCTGCCCCCCCCCCCCCCCAAAAAAAAAAATAACATTGCAGCCCCCAGTTTCTTAATAATAAAATCAATATCACAGTGATTTAATAGTACTAACTGCATACATATTTAAGTAACAAAGTACAGTGAAATACGTTTAACACAAAACTGAGGTGGTCGAAATTTTTTTCCGTGTTAAAACGTTAAAAGAATTTCGCATTAAAAGATTCGTAAAAAAAAGAACATAACTCACAAACATTTTTGACATCATCAAATTTTATTTCGATTTCCTGTTAAACTACTAGTAGGGTGCACCCACTAGAATAAAAAGCAGGTAAAAAAAAGTATATTTTTTGGGAAAATAATCATATCTTTTTTTGAAGTGTCTTTTTCAGCATATTGAGATCTAGCTTGTTTGAATCAAATAAGCAAAGCTGTCTCTAAATCTTCGTGCTTAGTGGTTCTCATATGTTTTCTCTCTGACTTAAACATACTGTACTCAAACATTAACGTAATGGGACACCTGTTTTTTATTATCGTTGATCAAGTAAAATTGGCAGTGTCAAACTCTTTGCAGATTTCTGTTTTCGTCCTTTTTCATCAACTGCATTAAGCAGCTTCATCTTCTTTTGAAGTGAAATAGCAGTTTGTTTTCATACTGAATTCTCAGTATTGTGCTCATATAACATAAGCTAATTTATGGGGGAAAAAAAAAAAAAAAAACACGAAATTCACTGATTTTCACCCAAAATTCAGAGGTTTTAACACAAAATTCACCAATTTCAACTCAAACTAATTAGATCGAAAGCGAATTTTTTCCATGTTAAATGATTTTTGTTTCGTGTTAAAAGAAAAAAAATGTATTAAATTGCATAATATACTGTCTGGACCGCTATATCATTTCGTGTTAACTGATTTTTCCTGTTAAGTCTTTTGTGTGTTAAACATACTTCACTGCATATAAGTAAAATATAAGACCTAACCTCTGTCTTGCACAATAAAGTCAGTAGTAACTAGAGGAGGAGGCTGTCCTTTAACATCTGTTGCATAATAACCATTTCTAGTTTTCTTATCTTCTTCTCGAACTTGAACCTTTAAAATTAGAAGAATGAAAGCAAAACGATTTCATAAAAATTGTAATACTTAAGAAAACGTAACTTCGCTACTTGAATAGAATAAAAACCTATCTCTAAGATATAGATAAATCGATAAGATTTCAAGGCACACCATTCTTACAGAGACATGTTATGTCAATACCAACAAGTTACCAGCAGAAAACTAAATTTAAAATTTTCTTACACAGACAACAATGTTTCCAAACTCCTAAGGAAAACAGCTGATAGTACCTTTTTCTTGTAATCCACTGAAGCTATTTCAATATACATATAGTATTATAATTAGTTATGATGTAATTATTTAATTTTTTCTGAAATATTAATTCCTTTTTAGTACTGTTGATTATATTAAAAAAAAAAAATAAAAATTACTAGCAAAATCTTGTAATTATTGATTTTTTTTATATTTTTGCCAGAACTAAAAAAAAAAAAAAAAAAATTGCAGAACAAAAAAAAAACAACATGAAATTCAAAGGATATCGTATTGTTGTCTCCTTAACCCATTCGGGACCATGGGTGCATACATGCACCCTCAAAAAGTGCTTAAAATGCTAGAGTTTGATACCAGTAAAAAATAAAAGTAAAATTGATTTTATTTAATTATGACATTTTCGTGATTTATAAAGTCAAATAATTTACTAAAACTGGTGCTAAACAAATAAAATTCATGTAAAAGATGCCGGTCCTGAACGAGTTAAACCTTAGAGTCAATTTTTTTTTAGTGTGAAAGCATTTTTGTTTGTTATTGTTGTTTAAATAAATAACAACTGGTATCTAAAATACAAAAATTTAATTTTAAAGAAATCTCAGACAGACAAAATTTTTATAATAATAGCTTTAGTCTCTTTGCATCGATTTGAATGCAGTTTCAGTTACTTCCGGCCTTTAACCTGTGGCTCAAACAATCATGTTTCGACCCAGAAATTTATTTAATAATTGAAGTTAAATATTTACTGTGATTTAATAAATTACATTTTATGAAATAAGATTTCTGGCTCTGAACATAATTGTTTCATCTGCAGGTTATGGGCTGGAAATCATGGTACATTTTTTTTTTTTTTGCATCACATAATACAAATGGAATATCATATACACTGGCGCATAGCACACACCTACGATTTCAGACTGTTTTTTTTTCTATTTTTAAGTATATTCAACATATTATGCACATACTATTCTTTATAAAGAAGACTGACTCAGTGAACATCGAACATTGAGTGTTTTCTCAGTCAATTTTCTTGTCCTGGACAAAGACTTAAGGTTAGCCGAAAGCACTTGGAGTAGCTTTTTATCATTTTAACATGTAGTGTTTTTTAATTTTGGAAAGCATTTGTATATATTTTATCACACCTATTTAGTAATGTGTTTTGATGAAGCATTTTTGGAATATTTTCATATGAACAGTTTAAAGCAGGAAAAAAGAAACATTTTTTATGAGCCTCCCCCCCCCCCCCTCCCTTAAAAAGAGGAATATTGTTTAGAACAAAATGGCATCATTAAGAGGCTACTTCAGTCAAACGAAAAGACGTGTTCGCTAATGCTAACCCTAAGTTAGAAATTTTCTAAAGATATCTCAGTCGCATTTCAATATTTTTTTAATGATTTTTTTTTCATTGGATAACTGAAATCAATCTGTATGCAGGCCGTTTTTTACTTCTTCGATTTTGATTGCAGATTTTTTTTTTAGGATACTTTTTTTATTTGAAATCTGTTCAGAAAATGAAAATGTCCTCATTAAAAATACCTGTAAACAAAATCTAAAAAGTAAACAATGCCCTTTGTACAGATCGATCTAAACTATTCAATGCAAAAAAAAATTATTTAAAAATATTTAAATTCAAATGAGATCTTTATAAATGTCTTCAATAGGATTAGCATTAGCGAACGGGTATTTTTGTTTGACTGAAGTAGCCTCTTAAATGGGATCTCTGGCAACTTCCCATTTCTAGGAACAACAATCATTAAATAAATTTATTTATTTATTTGTCTACATGACATTAATAAAAGAGAACATAGAATATCAAAATTTTAAAAAATTACAAATTACAAAAAAAAAAGGTCTTTTTTGATCTGAAACAATTTAATACTGTTTTATTGTGATAATGTAATGACTCAGTGTAGTGACTTTCTTTGCTTTTAATAAAATCTATATGCATATAGTTTTAGATAATTGTATAAAAAAATTTTCTAAACAATAACTTGTCATTTCAGAATTAATAATGCACTTTATTTTTATTTCTTTTTTAAGAAAAAGAATTTGTTTTAAGTGCATAGGAAAATAAATAGCAAGGAGGTACAAATAAAACATTTAAAGAATTTTTGAAATTTTAAATGCCACAAATTATTATTTTTTTTTTTTTTAGTCAACCAAGTATAGTTTATGTTAAGAATATTATAAACTATAATATTAGAGTAAAAAATAGATTTTTTTCAAAATTTTAAAGTGGTCTCATTCTTTTAATTATAATAATTTTCTTTTAATCAAAGTTCTTAAATTTATGCAAGCAAAATCCAGCAGAAAACCTTTGGTAAATATTAGTGAGTAATATTACGCAAAAAGGCAAGTGTCATGGCAATAAAGACTAACTAGAATCAACTACCAAAATATTATGGAAAAATATTCTCAAAGTTAACCTTAAAAGACTTTCAGATATCTAGAATGATAAAATGGACAAAAGCATTAATACATTTTTTTTTTTTAAATAATTTTATTTTAACAGAATGCCCTTATTTTTCTAGCTTCCTTCCTGTACGAATGAAATAAAAAATATATAGAAATAAAACTATGTAATTGTTTGCCAATGTTTGACATAACATTTTTAAGTGCATTTCCTTTTGTATAAATGGAATAAATTACATCCAATGCCACTGTACTTTGAATACAGCAATTCAAATTTTGTTTGTGTCCTTTTTTCCCAGCACTATACACATAACTTTAGAGTATTTTTCCTTTTTTTATCATAAGTTACTGGCTTCAACAAGTAAACACTATTTTTAAATTTAAAGAATGGAACACACATTTGAAATAAAAGGTGTCAGCAACAGTGCATACAGTTTTAATCAAATTTTATTTTGCTATTTTCGATTTTTGCTAACTTTTGAAAATGACAAAGTGTAAAATGATGCATGAAGAGTATTTCACACAATTTCTTTCATCCAAGCATCACGTAACCTATTTTTTAAGAAACTGACATTTTATTTATTTTTTTAAAAGAATATAACAGATGAATTTTGTTACAGTATACATATATCAGAAATACAGTCACATACCGTAAATTCGCACGCATTTGCTGCACCGCCGATAACTCGATTTCCTACCAAAATTAATTTTAAGTAAAACGTGACTTGCTTCTGCTTAGCAATTATTTGACTTCTTTTTATTTCAATAAAATTTCCGGTATGAAAAAAACTTAACTAAGCTGCGGTGCACACACAGGAAGTTACGGTAGTTACCGGGTGTCCCAAAAATGACTGATGGATTTTAAAATTGAACAAATTGCAAACGGTGACAGATATCTAAAAAATTATGTAAGATGTCAGGAGTTTTTATGCTGCGATTCCCAGTTTTAGTTACAAATAGCAGCGATAGATGGCGCTGAAAACAATAGGCGCTAAATCCATGCTCGATTTTTCAGCCACTCTCTTCTCCCATGCGAAAAAAGAAGATAAAAATGTTTTGAATGGATCCCGAAATACCAAAAATCGGGTCTGGAATGAGCACCTATTTCTCGCAGCGCCATCTATTGTTTGAAATTCGAACTAAAATCAAGAATCACGGTAAAAAACTCCAGACATCATACATAACCCTCCTGCAAGAATTTTTTAAATAACTGTCACCATTTGCAAGTTATTGAATTTTAAAATCCATCAGTCATTTTTGGCACACCTGGTAAATACACAGTGACCATTATAAAGATAATTTGGTGAGGAAAATATAACACTCATTAGAAACTGGTTTTAAAGACATACATGGCTTTTTAAGTGTGTTTGTAATCATATAAATACGTAGCACCTATAGTCGCCATCTGGTCCGTCTGTCCGCATTGTAACAGCACAAAAACAACCCATACAACTGGTTTGAAATTGAATCGTTGCAGAATGGTGTCGAGTCATTTCGAATTTTATGAAAATCGAATGAAAACTTAAAAAGATATGAATAAAAGTGTTATTCATTCTATTTAATCCTATCATACCTCATTAATTCAATGACATCCCATGATTCTAGGTTGCCAGTGATGACATCCTACTTAAGATGGAATCCTATTATTTCCGTATAACTGAATTTAATATAGAATTGTAATAAAATTTATATTCATACATTTTTGCATAAGAGTACAACAGCTACTGCACCAAGAAGATCTGAATATTTACAAAACTAATTACAGTACGAATGCATCTCATTTGCCAAGTTTGACGTACAATTTCTGACTTGTTTAATTTTTGCTCTTTAAAGAACATCCAAGCAAATTTAATCAAAACATAACTTCTTTTTTCGTACAATGAAATTTTAAAGAATTCCTCTGGGGATTTTTGACAATGAAATCTGAATCCATTCGTCTGACAATACTAAACATTCCTCTTGCATTCAGAATTTATCATTATTAAAAGCAAACTAGGAAGTAATTAATAATTTGAGAAAATAAAACAAACTTGTGAGAAACTTTTGCACAAAAGCTTAAAAATAAGTATCCTAAGTGTAAAATATGGCCAAAAGGTGTAAATTTTACACCTAAAGTGTAAAAGTTAACAAGTACAGTTTTATTATTAAATGCTGCAACATAAATGAAATAATAATAGTAAATATTTATAGCATATTATTATCATCAAAATAAATTAAAGAATCAAGGAATGAAAATATGGTACCTTTCCAGTATTGGGCCCTTGATGTTTTTTTTAAGCCTGATACAATATGGGCTTCAAAAAGTTAAATTTGTCGCCAAATGATAAAAACAATATGAAAACAAATATAATGAACTTTTATGCTTGTTTAAGTATGAATTTATATATATAAATATTTTATTTATACATATATATTATTGTTGTTTATATACAATTTGTTTCTGTTTGTATATAAAAATAGGTAAATGGCTTATTTATGTTAAATAAATTATATAAATATTGAGAAAATTGCCTGCAAGAATATACTAATAGAAAATTTCATTTTGTCGCCAAGGCTATCTTATCCATTTTGCCAAGGGCCACATACAGAAAAAGGGCCATTTATTTAATAGAAAGAAGCTATTTATCTGTTTTTATATATACAAACAGACATAAATTGTACATAAAAAACAATACAGTAGATTCCCTCAAATCCGTACAGCTTGGGACCAGAGGTTGTGTGGATTTCTGGTCACTGATTTGTTTACATTTTTTAAACATTAATTTGATCGGTAGTTAAGCAAGGGAAATTATAATGAATATGCTTACAATAAAGTGAAACATTAAAATAAGTAAAATATTAAAATAATTTATTAGTTTAAATGTAAATAATTATTAAAATAATTATGTAAAATAAAAATTTAGAAAAATATTAAATTATTACCGATGAAATAGATTCCAAAAGTCCTATGCTGCATCTAATGGTAAAGCGATCGTAAGATCAATACGTCATCATATAGATATGCAAATTTATATCAAAATCAAAAGTAATGTAAATTTATTTAGTAATAAATCAGTTGTAATAACCAAAAGAGAATGATTAACAAAAAATTTAGTAAAAAAAACATTGCGGTAGTCACTGATTTCGGGACCATCTTGAATTTTGTTCCTGCAACTTAACTGTAAATTTCATTGTTTACATCTGAAAAAATAAGCGGTAGGGCAGTGGATTTAAGGGAGTCTACTGTGTTATATACATAAATAAAATGGCCATATACATACGTATATAAATTCATATGGGCAATTCCATTGTAACAGACTAACAGTCATAGAGGTATAAATGACTTTACCTTATTTAAAAAATAATAATCAGGTAATTAAAAGATGGCTAAAAAAGTGGTATTGTAACAGACAAACAGGAATTACCATGCTTTTCGGACATACTAATGTTTATCTATATTTTTTATAAAATAACATACAATTTATTATGACAAAAATGTATTTTCATTTAGAAGAAGTTCAGAAACATTCGACTTCCACAAAATGTGACTGTTGCCACAATATAATTATAAAAAATATGTAATCTTGCCTGTAACAGACCAACATGTAACAGACAAACACATAAGCACATAAAAAGAAGGGTACTACTTACAAGGGAACCACTTTTGGTGCTGCTCGCACCTAGCATCAAGACCTGGTGCATTTTGTAGCCCTATACATAAAAGTTAGTGAACCGATAAAATTTCTCTGTTAAAATTATATTTTATGCATTTTTTTTATACTTTAAATTTTTATTATTACATTTTTATTTGTTTATTTCATGCCAAAAGTGAGTTAAGTTGCCAAATATGGCGCTACAATTTTTTTCCCTCTTTATTCGGCGAATAAATATACATCATAGATTTATGTCAGATTGCGATTTGTTTGATAATTAATGGCACAACAAACAAGAATTAGGTGTTTTTTCTATGCAGATGATAAATATATAAATAGTAAATATATTTCTATAAAAGCTTTCAAGATCTTTGAAAACTATTTTTTAGTGAAATACGAAATAAGCAAACTATTTTCTTTTGAAATCGAATGGAATAAAGTTTCGAATGTTTAAAAGGAAATATTGCTGTATTAAATGGTCCTTTGGTAAAAATAATCATAAAGTAAATTAATATTTTTACACAATTTAGAAAAATTACTGTGGCTAATTTGGTCAGACATTCCAATTTTTACTTAAGTCCACCACTCCTCACAACAGCTATGACATTCAGCTAGGGTTGCTGGAAAGCTCTACTTTCGAAAAAACCTGCCAACTTTTTCCCCACCAAAAATGTGAATATAATGTTGCAATTTTTCAAAATCAAATTCGTGGGTTCTTGAAGGAATTTTTAAACTTTTTCAATAATTTATACATATTATTAACTAATTTTTATTTTTAAATGCTTTCCTTTAAAAAACTTCACTGTTAATAGTCCGATAAGTGGTCTTGAAAATTGCATTTTCAGAAAGTTATGCTGTTGTAAAATCAAGAAATATTATTTTAACAGAAAAATTTTATCGATTTTCAAACTTCGTAATATAGGGCTTCAAAATGCACCAGGTCTCAATGCTAGGTACAAGCAGCACCAAAAGTGGTTCCCGTAGACCAATTTCGCCAAATTATACAAATTGACATAATTTTTATTTTAAATAACGAAAGAACAAATAAATTTGTATGACATTAATAAAAATACAAATAAAACGTCGAAATAAAAATCACTTGATGGCGTAAACACATGTGACTTGCTTAAAGTCAAGTGAATGTGACATTTATGATCAACCATGATTGGCATTTAATCTTATAGTTTGGCGATAGATTTTTGGTTGACAGGATAACCAAGTAGTAGTACCAAAAGAAGCTATGCTGATTATAATGGGTTTTATTGATTTTGACTATTCAACCTTTTATAAAATACATTGCAAATATAAAAAAATATAGGTTTAATACTATCAGAAAATATGTGTATTACCTATTTGATGTAAAAAATAAAATACTAAAAAGGGTAACATTGGCTTGGAATTGCCTATTATATAAACAAGCATAGTTCATTAGGTTTCTTTTCATAGTTGTTTATATCGTTTGGTAAAAAAAATCTCACTTTCTCAAGCCAAATTGCTTGCTCTAGACTTTAAACAACAACAACAAAAAAATAATAAAACACGAAAAGGCTTCTATAAAGGAAAAGTACTGTATATTATTATTATTACTACTAGATGCAGATAACACTAATTGTAGAGAAAATAATAGTAAACATATAGACATGTCCTATTATTGCAATACCAGATCCGAATAGGCTAAATTTATTCCTAAAATTAAGCTGGGAACCAGGGCCAAAACTAAGAGGGGGGGTGGGAGGCAGAGGAGGCATGTGCCCCGGGTGCCAGAATGAAGGGGTGCCCAATGAAGATTTTGTTTGTCGATTTTTCTCACATCTACATTTAGCACGGTATTTTATATTGAAAGCTGTTCCCAAACGCAAAAAACTACTTTTCCGATACTTTCAAGTGTCATTTTCATTCGTAAATACAAAAGAATTGCACTAATATTCGTAAAAATATAAAATTTACCGATTTTGTTCAGATACCACAAAATTAAAGAGTTTCCCATTTTCTTATAAAGGCAAAGATTCATTCAGAAAATGTTGTCAAAGTTAGCATTTTTAGCCAAGTTTTAGAAGTTGACAGCCACAGAAATGTCATCGCAAGGAAACAATTGGCTGTCACTTCTGAAAATTCAGTTTAAAAAGTCTAACAATTGTCAACGATTAAATATGGCAAAAATTTGCATTAAATTTTAGAGCTAACTAAACCGTACTCATTGGCAGCTATGTGATTCTATTAGTGCCATGAAAATTGCAGGTGTAACCTCCTCTTTCTGCTCAAAGTATTAAATAGATTTTTTCAATCGAACTTATACCTTTGGAATGGATAATTTTCTTCTGATGGACTAATGGGTTCCATTATTATGAAAGAGCCCTTATAAATGAAGTGTTAGGTGAAGAAAAAAAAAATTATGGCCATTTTTTTTCCTATTCTAACCAGAAAATCAGAATTCTAACTTTTTACGACTGCTCTTTCATCTTCATCTAACACTTCATTTATAACGGCTGTTTCATAATAATGGAAGCCATTAGTCCATCAGTAGAAAATAACTCAGTTAAAATTCTCTAAATATATTTTGCGGAAGAGGAGAGAGGGCACCAAAATCCATGTTTACCCTGGGTGCGAAAAAGGCTAGTTTCGGCCCTGCTGGGAGCACTATAATACTTACATTACTTGGCATCTGATCTAATCCTATCCTTTGAGGCTGTTGTTGTTGTTGTTGTAATGGTGCCATAGGTGGACTCTGTTGAGCATAAGGATAATTTGGGGAAGCACCAGGCTGATTGGGCCACATACCTCCAGCACTTGGTGGACTAGAAGGCATTCCAGGATACTGAGGCGACATTGGCTGATTACTAGGATAGCCTACGGGTGGCATCTGCGAAAGATTATTGGGAGGAGATAGATCAGAATTCATCATGTGCCCTGGACTGGAAGTGTGCGAAAAGGGTGGTGACGCTGGCATATTTAAAGGGCTATTCATTGGAGACTGTGGCAGCTGCTGAGTGTTCAATGTCTGTCTTGGACCAGGAGGCCCAAATGATTGCACATTTGCGGGTCTATTCATCGGAGGTTGTAATGGAGTATGAGAATTCGAATGTACTGGAGCATAATGGTTATTGTACGAACCAGGTTGGCCCATTCTGTTAGTCTGATTTTCTAATTTTAAATTGCTTAGGCCACTGCTGATTCCATTTTCAGAATATGGTAGAGTATGATTCACATCATTTGATTTCAAAGGAGCGTTTCTGCTAGGAGATTGAAAAGAGTGTTTGTTATCAGTATACTGATTATTATTCTCATGTGAATCTGTAGCTGGGGGAAAGTTATTATAAGGATAGGTTGCATGAGAATTGTAACCGCTGTAAGTAACAGTTGTAGAATGACCTCTGTGTTGAGGAGACATCATATTGGGAGGTGGTTTCCTGAGTCCAACAGGCTCATTACGCATAGGTCCAGAATTTTGAAGTGGAGGTGAATTCAGGGACATGTTTTGCATCGGTTGTGGTGGCTAAAAAAAAAATAAAAATATTATAATTATTATTTTTAAAAAAATTACGAATTCATCAAATCTAAAACACATTTTCAAGATTATTTAACTAATAAAAGATCAGGGAAACTGGTATTTCTGTATTATAGTGGCCCTGAGGATGAATCAACAAGTGACTGATAGTGTTGACTCTAGTAAAAAAGGGCCGTCGGATGGGAATTTTTCAAAAAGGATGCCTATTCTAAAAAAGGGTACATTTTTCAAAAAAGAAACACTATTCTAAAAAAGGGTACATTTTTCAAAAAGGAAACTATTCAAAAAGAATGGGCACATTTTTTTTTCAAAAAGGGCACACTTGTACCTTGTTCACAAAAAATATTTTCAACTGATTTGTTTAGAGTCCCTAGAATTTGCGATATTGTCCTAGAATCAGTCAATTAAATTGCACGGGGCAATCAATTAAATTGCAAAAAAGAAATAAAAAGGGACGCCGGGTGCTGCACCCTGCTAAAGCAGCTTAGAGTCAACACTAAGTGAAATGTATTGCCAGTCCTAAAAAAAAAAGCACATGTTTATTGTTATTGTCATATTGCTTTTCATTAACATTCCAGAACACATTTCGTATTGGATTTTTAGAAAAGTTTTTTATGAAAAATATAGTCTTAAATATCAACTACTGAGAAATGCCTTGCATGTGTTTGACAGGAGCCTTGACTATGGAGACAATTACAATAATAATTACAATTGTCATACAAAATGTTTTTGATATATTATTGAAACCGGTTTTGAAGATATGGCCTATAATGTAGAGTGTGATATCATAAAAATTATTAACAATATTTTTCTGAAATATTGCAAAAATAGTCTTATGAAGTATTCTACTATTTATTGTTACATTATCAATATTATTTCTGTTCTTAACACCTCATTTTTCAACGAATATGCAGTGCATAACAATGAATGAGGTATCATTGGACAGGATTTTTTGACCACATCTGACAATGCATACTGAGTTTAACTAATAGGTTGCGTACAACAATGAATGAGGTATCGTTGGATAGGATTTTTTTCCCCATAACTGAAAGTACATACTCAATTTTTGTTATACTTTTAGGTTAAGTATCATTAATAATTATAAACAGAATAATTCATGTATTTGAAAGTAATAGAAGAACAATATTTCAAGATTCAGGTGCTACATTGAAATAATTTAATTTAAAGTCTTGGTGCCTTTTCTTGATTTTATTAACAAACATAAACACAACAATTAACAATATTTAACAATTAAATGAGACATAATAATTTTATGAGAAATTCTCAGGGAGCACATCAAGAATCGATAGATTTCCAAGGTAAAATTTATTCCATACTAAAAGAAAAACTAGTTTTATCGCCAGTTCGGGATTATTCCATAACGGCATGAGTGACAGTCAAAATTCAGAACATAGACATGTGATTCAATAAATTCTCAACAATCATCATGCATATTATTTCTGATGGCAACATCTTTTTTCTATGCCCATACAAAATGCACAATGATGAATGGGATATTACACGAATGGTTTTTAAACAGGATTATGACATAATACTCTCCTATTTAGTTAAAACAAGTTGTTTGATTTAAAAAAAAAAAAAAAAAAAAAAAAAACATTAACACTGCAGAATTTAAACTGAATGTTATTGGAAAAGTGGAAGATGATTTAAAAACAGCAATTATTATAGAATTATCTGTATTCTCAAGACATTCTACGTTTTAGATATATGATTCAATGAAAAAAATTGTATTTTTTAACTTGTAATTATTTTAGTATTATTTTTTCAATTATTTTATTACAATTATCATTTAATAGAACAACTAAATAAATAGGAGGTGGTTTATTAGTACTTTGGTATCTTGAAAACAATGAGGTGTATAATCTGCAGATTATACGCCAATGCGGATTATCTGTTGAAATTTTTTTATAAGGGCTAAAAATTGTGACTGCAGATTATAGGCCAGAAATTATGGTACTATATATATTCAATACTAGTGTTAATGCCCGTCCTAAGACAGTGGGTAAAAATTGTGTTTTTCACTTAAAATTTGAAAAACTGATAAAAAATAATTGACAATATGGAAGCGTTTAGATGAGCAAAGTTCGGCTAGTTTATGTTCTACTAAACACACAATTAGCATTTACAATATTTCCGGGTAAACCGGGTTTTCCGGCTAATATACTATTTTAAAAAATTAAGATTTCTTAATAAAACAAAAATTTAACAAATATGCAATAAAACTGCATAATTAAAAAGTTTGCTGCAACTATTGAAATAATACTGTTTTTTTTTAAATAACACTTTGAAATTATATTTTTATCGTTTACCCCCCCCCCCCCCCCTCCCCTCCAAAATTTTTTATATGCATATTGATTAATAAATAGGTATCTCGGGTTGAACCCCATCAGAAAGAATGAAGGGGAAGCATTGTTAAAATGTCCTTCACGCCTATTGTTGTTTTTCTTCTGATTACCCGCGGCTGACGTCACGCATCAGGGGTGTCACAGCTTATGGTTATACGAAAATTACCATTTTCTTGTAAAAAAGTCTCCATATGTGCCCGTATATTCTATATAAATGCTGAAAATTTGCGTTGGGTACTACATATAAATATTTACAAAAATATATATAAAAATTATTGAAATTCATTTTAAGGCGTTATTTGGGGCAGAGCTACTTAACTTCGACAAGCGAAGAATTTTTGGAACAAAGTCAGCAGACAATATGCCAACTGTTGTATTTTAGATTCCATTAAGCATATAAGCCATGTTTTTCAACATCATGTTCATTTTGATATCGACAGTGTTGAGAATGTTGCTCATGTGTTCATTAAAATTTAAAATACAGTATTTCTGTAACTGTTTATTCCAAAAATTCTTCGGGTGTGGAAGTTCAGTAGCTCCGCCCAAAATAACGCCTTAACATGAATTTCACTAATTTTAATATACATTTTTGTAAATATTTATATGTAGTACCCAAAGCGTACAGCTTAACGGAGACAGGTAAGATTGATGGGTTCGCCCCGCCTGCGTTACACTGTGTTTTATTATATAGAGATATACAACTGGTTGGCAATGAGTGGCACCTGGCTAATGGAAAAGTACCTGAATTTCTAAGACACATACTCCCTACCAAGGGTTGACAGATTTCTCTATTAAATAAAATGAAAGAATTTTATTGACAGTAGTTTATTTTTGTTTTAATCAAACTATCATCATTTTCCACATACTACTGAATTATTTTGAATGTGCCAATAATATCTTCTTTAACCCTCTGAGCGATTTGGACGTATTTTTCCATTTCCCAAAAACAACTTAAATCTGTTGTAGAAAAAAATATTTTAAACAGAATTGTATTTTAAAATGTAAAATCAAATAAAGGGGTATGAAGTGTATTTTTAGAAACAAACAGGGAGAGAAAATTTACATTAAGATTATTTTTATAAGCATTTTTATGAAAATGCAGGAAAGCCCTCAAGATGCTCGGAGGGTTAAAGAACTTTTATTACTAAGAACAAATCATTAATTAATCATGACAACTGTTAATTTCAAACTGTTTTTGTATTTCATTATTCTAAAAGATTTCATTAATTTTGCAGTCCCATTTTGTGGTAAAAAATGCATCAAAAGTGAAATTTTTGAAGGAAACTGAAAATCTAAAGTTATAAAAATTCTTGAAATTATAAAAGTTAGACTTGTATTTTACCTGACTTGTGGTACTATCTGGATTTTTCTATTGAAAGCATAATATCACAGAACAGCATAAGCTTTGAATAGGAAGTATAAATAGGATGGACAGGAAAAAAAATAGCATTTTTCTCCACCACGGTTGTGGACAGTATGCAACAAAGGGTTAAGTATACACCATAACCTAAAAGATGAACAACTTATGGACAAAACTTACAATTTGGCAGCACTATCCCCACCACCTTTGTACATTCCCATTATTAGCTTTCATTTCTGCATTTATCAGGGTTCCTACACAGTTCTGGTAAAAGAATTCCCTGACTTTTCCAGGTTTTCTCTGACCTTTTTCAAAAATTTCCCTGACCTTTCTCAATAAAAACTCAGCTTATATATTGTTGTAAAATCCTCCGCAATGGACAATTTCAATTTAGATAAATGCTAAAAAAAGTACACGCAGTATGAATTTCACATTTTTAATTATTTTTCATATTACGGCATTGCTATGTAGTTTGCATAAATCTTATATAAAAATTTCAGATTGGATAAATAATTAATTCGAAATTTTTTCATTTACAACGATAATGGAGATTCTGACAGAAAGCAGTACATCAAAAATTGCCCGACTTTTCCCTGACCACTTCAAATATTAAAAAATTTCGCTGACTTTTTGGCTAAATTTTCGAATCCCCTAACCCATAGGAAGACTGTTTATTCAGAGAGTATAAAAAGTGCTCAGAAAAATGGATCTACCTTTTGGAGGAATTCTCACATGCCAGCAGAAAACTTTCACTTAAATTATTTATCTTCTCTTAACACTAGAACGGCGGGAAATTTTGCTCAAGTTTTATAAAAATATTTCACATCAGAATTTTTATTTAGAACTATTTAACTTATTTATTTAAGTTATTTTTGTGCAGCTTATATTAATCTTATATTATAAAAAAAAAAATTCTGGTTCGAATCAAAACGTTTTCATTCGGAAAGGGTCAAAATGACCCCTCGCCGCCGTTCTAGTGTTAAACCAAAGCGTAACTTTGAGTGAAAACAAAAACAGACAAATGACACACGCATACAGAGGGGGGTAAAATTTTTTTGAAAATCTAGGAGCCAGCTCAAAAATCTAGGAGCCAGTTACTACGATAAAAAATTTGTAAAATGAAATTACAGTATAAGTTAATACAAATACTCTTACTACATAACATACAAATTACTCTTTTTAATTAAATATATCTGACACATGACAAATTTTTCTTGTATAAAAAAGTAATGTTGCATAAAATTATAAATATTGACATAAAAAAATTGGAAGTGCTGATGTAAAATACAAATAATAGTCATTAAAAACTTCTTTAAACACCTCAGAAGTACAAATATGTAATGCACTTCAAGGACTATAATATGTCATAAATCAATACTACTGTTAACTTATTGTTTTTCCTCATTTGCTTTTAAATCTTTATGATGTTTATGACCGCTCATGTGTCTTGATGTTTTTTATGTAAAGTACCAGCGTTCAACTGCTTTTGTAGGGTCAAATGCTTCTACAGAAGGTCCATTTAAATTTATTAATAATAAATCATTTAAATTTTGTGATGTCAAAGTAGAGCGAAACTTGTTCTTGATAAAATTCATTGTGCTGAATTCTTGCTCACAGGATGCAGTTACCACAGATATTAAAGATACAATTTGCAGTAACTTCGATAAAATTTGAAATTTAGAATCATTTTTCATTGATTTGATCAAAAGCTCACTAAATTTCATGTCTTTGCATAGTACCTTAAACTCGTACCATTCGTCAAGAGCAATACTTTCAGTTGTTTCCAAATCAACATTCAATGTGTCAAAATATTTCTATCTATAAAAAAATCCATAAATAATCAAGGTTATAAATACGAATTATTTCTCATTTCCTAAGACATATCTAGGCGCCAGTGTCGAAAATTTAGTCGCCCGGACGACCTGGCACCCAGTATTTTTACACCCCTGCACATACACACAAAAAAAAACTTTATCTAGAAATTTCCACCCCTCCCCTTGCTTGATTACTTAATTATAGTTAAACAAAATAACAAATAAGACAGAACATTTGTTAAAAAAGTAAAGTTTTAAATAATTTAAATTTTGTGTGCTTGAACGGGGCACAAAAAGAAAAACAGAAATTTGGGGTTAATTTAAATTATTTATAGTTAATGCATCGTAAAAAATGGGGCAGGAAAAATTTTTAAAATAAAAGAATTTTAAACTTTGCATGATGGGATGTCAGGGAGGAGAGGAGGACAAAAGAAAAAGCAAAAAATCCAAGGAAGGGAGAGATTTAAATGATTCTTTGTGTATTGTTGCAATAAAATAAAAAAAAAATAGACCAATATACCGTAAAATGGTAAAATCCCAATTGTAAGCCCCCCTTTTTTAAAAGCAAAAGCAGTTAAATTTGGAAGAAGGGGCCTATAATTGAGATTAAAAAAAAAAAAAGTTATTTAAAAACCTGTTTTTATCATTAACTTAGAAGTAAATAAGGTAAATGCAGGGTTGAGAATCTTCCATATTTCGGCAGATTTCTGATGTAAAAAAAATTTAAATCCCCCCCCCCCCCCCCCACCCCAAAAAAAAAAGAATACTGCTTCCCTCTTTGTCATCCCCTCTGCTACAAAACATGCATAAAAACTCTATCATTTTAAATTTATTAATACACTATAGTAACAATATGCTATACAAATATGCTGTAGTTACAATAAATAATCTATTAGCTAAATTATTCCCTCTTCCCAAAACCTCTGCTTCTCTCCTTGTGTCACCTGACCCTCATATCATGATTCCCCCCTCTCTTCCCCAGCATCTCATGCAGTTTAAAATCTGTAATTTTTTTTTTTTTTTAATTTCTGTGCCATTTGAGATTTTGTCATAAAAATATTTAAATAACCACCTACCCCCCTTCCCCAACACATGCAGTATATTTTATTTACCTTTTATGGCTCTATTTAATCATAAAATATACATGTAATACAGGAATTAGAACAGTCAAACTGCAAAAATCTTTTGCTTTCCTTCCAAATATATAGAAATCCCCACACCCTTTAGGGAGAAACGATGGACAAAATATATATATATTTCCGGCCTATAATCCGCAGTAGCGTATAACCCGCAGCTGCAATTTTCAGCCCTTATAAAAAAATTACAGTAGATAATCCGCATCGGCGTATAATCCACGGATTATATGCCGAACTATACGAGAATTGCTCATTGTTTTCAACATTCCAAAGTACTACAAATAAACCAACTCCCTATTTATTTAGTTGCTCAATTTAAATGATAATTGTAATAAAATAATTGAAAAAAAAAAAATAATTACAAGTTAAAAAATACAAATAATTTTTTCATTGAATCATATATCTAAAACGTTGAATATCTTGTGAATACAGATAATTCTGTAATATTTGCTGTTTTTAAATCATCTTCCGCTTTTTAAATAACGTTCTGTTTAAATTCTGCAGTGTTAAATAACAGGTTTCCTCTTAGAAATTATTATAACTTTCAACGTGATATGGGTCATTCTAAAAAATTGTGTACATTTGATGTTTCAAAATTTTTTTTTCAAAATCATATAATCTAATTAAATTTGATGTCAAATGTCAGTAAATAGATTGAATTTATCTGTATTCTAAAAATTAATTTTCTCAACTTAATATTAATACACGATTTTTATGGCTTTTTGATTGGTTGTGGGAGATTTTGTCCACTCTGTTACTAACTGAATAATGCATTAAATTATGTAAATTAACTTCAATTTTGCAAACTTTTTGTGCAACATAGTCAAATGAACATTTATTTCATACAAACATAATAAAAATTTTTGGTAAAATGTTAATTTACTTTATATTGCTATTTCTCATATTCTTTAACACAAAAGTTTAAAATAATGTATGTAAAAAGTAGATTTTTACATCAATCAAAACTATTTAAAAGCAGAATCATAATATTCTGGATACACATTTCATAGTACTAAATGAACTAAAATTTCAATTGAAAATCTTTTGCTTTTTTTTTCCTTTGAAATCTAAAAAAAACCCCTTTTGTAACAGAGTGGACATCATAGTTGTAACAGAGTGGACACAATTGTAAAACAGATTAAATCTATAACAGTTATTCAAGAAAAATAAACAGTATTTTATTTTTGTAAGTTTTCTATTTAATTGTTTAGAAAATTAAATTAAGATTTTTGAAATATGTCTTTGGCATATGAGAATTCCTAATACAAACTACCACCTTTCAATTTAAACTTTGGTTCTGATAAGATTTTCAAAATCTGATTAAAATGAATGTAAAATTTACTCATCAACTGCTTTAATTAATTTTATTGCTCTATAAGTCACCCCTTTAATTTCCCCATCTTCAATATCATCATGAATCACAACAGCATACCTATAAGTAAAATTTCTTCTTCAACCAGTGGTGCCTTTTCCATGGTTTGCTTAAAGAAAATTCCATGTTCTCCACATGAAATATTTCAATACATGTTTATCAAATAAATAAAAATTCAAAAATTCTTTCTCTGTACCAAGTGCAGGGTCCACCAGAGATAAAGTGAACTATTTAAGACTAAGTGAACTATTAATTATTTAAATATTAATTTTTTATTGTTTTTAGAACAAGTTCTAAATGAGCGAAAATATGTGCAGGCCCATGCTCCATATTTGAAGATATTGTACAGAGTGAAATTGGATTCTCTTGTTCTGCTACATGCCACTTAATTATATAACTTATAAAATAATTGAGAGTATAATTGACCAAAATTTATATTTCCAAACTATGTCTTAGTTCAACTACCTATTCTATCGCAATACTCTATACTCTGTTACACATGCAGCATAATAGAGTGGACAACTAAATCTAAAAAAAAAAAAAAAAAAACAACAACCTTGTGATCTTAAACAAAAAATAAGAAACAAACCTAATTTGAAGAAATAGTCCTTAAATTCTTATTCACTAAGTGTTTTTAAGTAAAAATATTTTTAGTAATTACTATTAGTATAATATAGTGGACATTGACTATTACAAATTAGCTATACATTAAAAAAAGTGAAAATAAATTTTGCACTTAATTTATGCTTAATTTTACAACTTTAAACAATTCAAATGCTATATTGTGTAGAAATAATATTTACAAAACTATATTTCAGTTCAAATATCTATTTTATTGCAATACTGTCCACTCTGTTACACATGCAGGGTAACAGAGTGGACTAGTAAGCCTTAAAAAAACCCTACTAAAGTTAAACAAATAGTAATAAATAAGAAACTAATCTAATCTAAAAAAATAATTCTTAAATTACAATCCAGTAAGTGATTTTAAGTAAAAACATTATTTTTAATAGTTAATATAAGTGTAACATGGTGGACATTCACTAACACAAATTAACTATCAAAGAAACAGAATGTGACCTAACTTGCCTATTGTTAGTTAAATCCAAATTAACTGATTAAGTATGAAAATTGTTCCACTCAGTCATCTAAAAAATTTGGCCAAATTTAATCTAACTTTTAATTTTGCTTAAGTGGCTGTAACAAAGTGGACATAGCCAAACCCAGAAAATGTTGGGACATTAATAAACAATATTTTTTCTTATTTAAATATAATTTTTTAAATAAACTTTTCTGTTAAAGTTATTTTTATGTAACAGATGAAATATATTTGATGTTTTATATTAGTATGGTTTTAAACAGTTTCTTTAAAAACTTTTATCTCTTATTGAATTGAAGCTGGGACATTAAGATTTTTCTTTTCTGTTTCAAATGAAAATTATTTAAAAAATGCACAATTGTTCTACATCAAAACAATAAATACCAGACTATAAGGAATTAAATGAAGAATAAATAAAAAAATATAATTAACTGGTAGCAGCTATGAACTTTTGTTAAAAAAATAACAAAGTATCGGACATGATTTACCATTTTCGTTGGAATGACCCATATACCATCAAATATGTTTTGGTTTTTAATATAAATTACAAGGACATAATTGTATTTTACTATCCTATCCATAGAGGGCAGCAGTAAAACCATGAAACTACGATACGATAATGATTCATTCAATTAATGTGTGATGGATTCCAATTGGTTGCATCGTAATATCAATCATCGTAATCAGTAAAACTGCCGTAATTTTGGGAAGAGCTATTTCATAAATGATTGAGATTGCAATTTTTCAAAGGGATGAGTTGAGAAACGCTTTGTTCTTCATAGGAACATGTTCCCAAAATTCTAAAAAAAAAAATCATAATTGGAAGCCACTCCCACTAGCACACATGCGAACCAATCACAAGCAACTCCACGAACGGTCAATAGCAGACAATCGTTTGATAACTGCTTACATTTTTATTTTATGACTGCCGGTAGAAACTGGATGTCTGCCCTGAACTTCTGCTTAAAAAAAATTTCAGCAGATAATCTGCACTTAAAAATTTTGAGGTTTTTTAACAGATAATCTGCGGATTATAGGCTGGAAATTACGGTAGATCAAGCACCTTACTACAAAATAAGAAAGGGGGCAGGATTTTTTTACAAATTAAATATAAGGATTTTAAACTTTGCTGGATAGGAGTCAGATGAGATATTTGAGCTTTTGGCAGAAAGGGGTATAATTTAAGTAATCTAATATTTATTTATTGTTATTAGTGAGCAACAAGTAGAACAAAAGAATTAAGATTTCCACGATTTTAAACTTTTTGTGCTGGGGAGAGAGAGCAAAGAAGGGAAGTTGGACATTTCATGTAGAATGGGGGGGGGGGAGGATTTCATTAAAGATAATGTGAAAATGCACCAAAAAAATCAAAATATTCAGAATTCTCTCCTAGATTTTTAAATAAAATTTTTCCCATAAAAAGTGGAAAAGAAAATGGAAATTGCTTAAAAGTGGGAGGGGGGGCTTACAATCAGGATTTTATGGTATATATTTTAAATATTATAAAGTCTGAAGATTTTAAGTTTTGTATTTTAGGAAGGATCAGGGCAAAAAAGAGAAGATAAAAATTTGTGGAAAAAGAGGGGAGAACTTAGATGAAATTTTAAGAAAAAATGGAAATTCACCAAAACACAGAACATTCACACTTCTTAAACTCAACTATTATGAGATGATGAACTATATCTCAAAGAAATACTGCAGAAAAATTAGCCTTACTCAAAAATACTTTTAAAAATAGCATTAGGTAAAAGGGTGAGCGTTGTTATAAGATTTTATAAATAATTAAAAGGAAAAGAAAAAAAAAAAGAATGCTTACTTTATTTGAACCTGGGGGCAAATTCTGGCCAGCAACAGGTGGTGGCATGTAATTTGGAGGTGGCATCATCATGGTTGGTAAATTAGTAGAGTAGAATCAATTAAAAGCCTACTCTTCGATTTATCCATTACATGCAAACAAACCCATGATCTGTAAAACAAATAAGAAATTACATACAAACTCGCTCATGATCTGTAAAACAAATGAGAAATTTCATACAAACAATTTTAAGTCCAGCTAATTTATCTTGGTACTTTTTTTATTGTTAATATTACAGCATTTGATACACACACTGAGAAACAATTTATTTAACATACACATGCCGATCTATAAAAGTTTTTTTAATCTCCTAAGAGCTAAATTATACATCTCTTTTCTTCTTCATTGAATAAAATTTAGGAATTTTCATTTGTGGTCTGATGAAAAAAAGTAAAAATTAACCTGCAATAGACAAAATTTTGACAAATAACTTATTTGTCGCAACCGTAGATGCTGTGTAGTTTTCAGAAGGTTATAAAAATTTTTTAATCTTGTCTTATACAGTAGAAGATCTTTATAATGCAAACCTAAAAGCGCAAGGTATTGCGTTATATAGAATTTTGTGTTATATGGATCATCTTTCACACATCATTAAATTTACCTTGTAAACATGGCCAAATATGTCTGAAATCAGGGTTGCAAAAAACCCATCTACCAAAAAAACCCACCCGGGTTTTTTTGGGTAAAACCCACTCTAAAAAACCCAATAAAACCCATGTCAAAGCGGGTTTTATTGGGTTTTTTAAAATTCATGATATTATTATTTAATATTCAGTAACTTTTATATTAGTTTTTTAACCTTTGTATTTAAAGAGTTACACTATCCTATTAAAACATATTTTGGGTGTACTGCCAAATCCAAATGTGACAAAGTCAAAATAAAATAAGTGATTAAGTCTTTTAAAAGCCTGTTAATATTATGAAAAAAAAAAAAAAGCCAAAATCAATATGCATAGCTAATCATAACATTTCCGCACAGATAAAAAATGACAAGGTCTTTTATATTATGATTTAACAATATGCAACTTCATAATATAAGTTCCCAACTGGATACAAATTTGACTTATTCACTTTAGACTAGGGTTGGCCAAAAGAAAAAGAAAAAAAAAGGACTTTTTGCTAAAAAACCAAACAAACCTTTTTTGTTGTTGTTTGTTTAAACCTGGGTTTTTTGGTTTCTTTTAGTATCATTTCCTATTACATACAGATGCATGTTTGTTGATAAAAATAAATATTGTTGGATATTATATAAGTATTATAACTTCATTTCAAAATATTCAAATTAAATAATTACAATCATTTATGTAGATAATTGCAATCATTTGTAATTTAAATATTTTTAGTAACAGCTATGTTCAAAGAATAAATCGTTCTATACAGTGAACCGTAGATATCTTGAAAATATTATCAAGCATTATTTGATTAATAAATAATAAAGGATTAAAGATTTGTTTCAAAAATATGTTCTTAGTGGGAAACACAGATAAAAAGTTATCTATTAAAGTAACTCTTAAATATGCGATATGTGGTTATTATATAATATGATGTCAGAAGTAAAAGCTTTTTTACAGACTTTTACACTGTTCATTTGTGTTATTTCAATTCAAATTACTTGTATATTAAGTTAATTAATAAAAATATAATAAAATTTCTTAATTTAATACATATACTTTAATAAAAATAAGGGACTCCCGCTGCCCTCACTTCTTAAAAAAACAAAAAACCCCAAAAAGCCCAATAAAACCCTAAAAAACCCAATAAAACCCAGCTGGGTTGGGTTTTTTTATAAAAAACCCGGGTTTTTTGCAACCCTGTCTGAAATATATCAAAATACATTAGAATATCTTTATACTGCATTCCTTGTTACCAGGAGTTATCCAGATTATAAATTTTGCCTAATATACAACATTCCACAGTGTTAAATTTACTTTATAAACATTGTCCAAATATACTTGAACCAAATCATTCATTATATTACTCATTTTCAAAAATGTTTATTGTAATAATAGCAATTTTTTCATTAAAAAGGTCTTAAATTAAGAGATAAAGTTGAACTAATGTATCAAATTTAGTCCTCTAGAGAGTACCAAATTTTTACAGTGTGAAAATGCAAGTGCTTTTTAACTGCAAAATTCATTGTTTATGTCTGAGAAGTTGTGCGTTATATGGAGAATTGCATTATATAGAATTGCGTTATATAGATCTTCTACTGTACTTGTTCTTTTTATTCACATCCTGTATATAGATATTTTTACATTTGATTCTTTAAAATAAGAATAATTTGTTTTAAAAAAATCTGGTACTTACTTACTCATAACTTATTTTAAAAATTTGTATGCATAATATAAGTAATAATTCAGAATTATTTCTTATTAATTGAATTTTATGATCTGATTTTCTATATTTAGATGTTAAATTTATTAAAAACGAAGCTTACTTTTGTAATTTTTAATACTTCTTCCATTTTCAAATGTTTTTTAATGTTAATGTGTTGAAAATGTTGTTATTGAAATTGATCATAATTACAAAATTATCGGGAAATTTAATTGATCGTTATTATCAGGAATATTAATTGATCGTAATTATGAAACTAGGAAGAAATTCTGTTTTGAAATATAGCAATTACTTTCAAAACTTTAAAACATTAACTTTTTTAAGTGATGATAAAATCACTAACCGCCATATTGGTTTATCTCAGAGTTTCAGATTGGTGATCATTTTCAAAAATGGCATTTTGGCATGTCGCCAAGTTTATTCTGCGGACCACAAACACATCTGTTCCAAAATTTTGAAAATGTGTCTATTATCTGAAAAATTTAATAAAAATTATTTAGCCTACTCCCTCTAATTCATGGCTCCATAATCTGCAAATGCCTATGATCTGCATTAAATATCAGATGTAAACAAACGGTTAAAACCTATGTTTTTTTTAAGCAACAATGTCTTTGATTGTAAATAAAGTTGACTAATCTGATGAATTCATTAAGAAATTTTTATACTTTTCGGTTAGCCGGGCGTGTTAGCCAGTGTTATATATACATACATATATATACACATATATTTACATATATATATATATGAACATATACACATATATAGATACATACATATGTACATATATATACATAAATATATGTGTATATATATGTATGTATATATAACACTGGCGCCCGGCTAACCGAAAAGTACAGAAATTTTTAATGCATTTTTGCATTTATTAGAAGGAAAAGTTTTGTGTATCTTGTAAATAATTATTGGACTGCTATATTCTGAATGCATTCGCTGGCTATATAAAAGATAAAATTACTTTTGAAGAGGCTTTAGCTATTGAGGATAAATATCTTAGTTTAGAAAAACAAACTTTTGTTACTGATCAAGAAATCCTGACTCTTAAAAACAAGATTAAACCGCTTAGCATAAATAAAAAGCTATAAAGCAAAACACTATCACTGTGATGTTTAGCAGATTTTAAAATAAAGTAGAAATGTTTTCTACTAATTATGTATTATTATATAATTTAAATGTATTTCTAAAATTGAATACAGTATTTTTTAATAAAAAACATTTTCTTTCGCTTCTGTGTTATTTATTTACAGTATGATTACTATATTTGTTGGTAAATTCCAAATATTAGAATGTAAACAAAAAAATGACCTATAATCTGCAAAATTCCATAATAAGCAAAACCATTGGTCCCAACCTGTGCGGATTAGAGGGAGTTTACTACATGAAAAATTTTAGATTATGCGTAAAATAATCTGTTATTACTTTCCTAGTTATATAATGAATGAAAATTAGAAACTTTGAATGAGTCGGAAAGGCAACAATCACCTATTAACTCCTTCGGGACGAGCGCCTTTTACAGAGTATTTAATCTTTTATTGCCGTTTTTTCAAAACAGAAATTTTTGCCTAATTGAGTCGAGAAAATGCTCGGATTAAATAAGGCAAAATTTATTGATGAGAATAATCACTGATTCTGAGCACCTTCAGCGGCTCGTATTAGGGTCGTTCATCTCCAAGGGGTTAAAAGTAGGAATTGACCGAAGCAGCAGTTTTGCCGAATACCAAAGCTTCGGTTGAAGTGTATACCGAATAGTTAAAATAATTTTAATACACATTTTTGCATATATTAGCTTTGTTAATAAACTTTAATTAAAATTCAGTTACATTTTTATTTGTAAATCTAATTACATAAAATATTTAATGACTTCTTTCACTCACAAATTCATTAACCCATCAGCATCACTTCTTTTTTATTATTTCATCACTAGTCAATACCCAAAACAACCTATGAAAGTATTAAATCATACAGGCTATTATTAAGCATAAGGACTGTCAGAAAAACAAAAGTTCATTCAAATAAAAAGAAACAATGTTGTCATTAAGCTGATTTACTGATTGTCTAAGTAAAATTATAAACATATCGAATTGGAATGTTCTCAAATACAAAAGGTATGATATCATCCCGGTAGCAGAAAGTTCCTGATGGGTGACGTGCGTCTCAGATTTTCTTTTCCCTTTTGCAGATATTTTTTTCCATTGGATCTTTTTCCAACTTTATATTATGTTTAGTTCTTTATTATTTATTACTAAAACTTAAGATTATTATTAATAAAAATGAGTAAAATGCTTAAAAACATTAAAAGTAAATCATTAATTAATTAAAGGTTCATTTGTAACATTTTACCTGCAGATTATTTTCAGTCCCTGAAAGATCTGTCGCAGACACTTTGAGAATTTTCTGCTATTGGGGATATCATATTGTAGCACATATTGTCATATTGTCATCGCAGAGTTCGTAAATATCATACTTTCGAAAATATCAAAAATATCCGATATTTTGATATATATCCAATATTTTCAATATATATCCGATATTTTCAAAATAGTCAACTTTGCTGATAATAAATATTTTCAAGCATAATATTACATTAGAAACTAAAACATATTGCACTTAACATGAAAACTTAAAACAATATACTAAACACACTTTTTTTTTTTTACTTAACAAAATTGAAGATGAACTAACTGAAAACTGAAACAATTTGATTTATGCACTTACATTTAAAAAAAAAAAGCTATAGGATTTAGTATCAACTAACAAGAAATCAGAAATTTAGAACAAAATTGAAGATCAACTATTTGAAAACCGAAACAATTTGATTTATGCACTTACATTTAAAAAAAAAAAAAAAAAAAAAAAAAAAAAAAAGGATTTAGTATCAACTAACAAGAAATCAGAAATTTAGAACAAAATTGAAGATCAACTATTTGAAAACCGAAACAATTTGATTTATGCACTTACATTAAAAAAAAAAAAAAAAAAGAAAAAGAAAAAAAAGGCTGTGGGATTCAGTATATCAACTATCAAGAAATCAAATTCATAAAACAAAATTTTAAATACATAATATTGTTTTAACTGAAAATTTTTAAAATTTTTTTATTCCCTAACATGCTGTAGGGGAGAGTGTTGTACCTTGGGACATTGACAATTTCTAATAAACTATTGGCAACAGTTATCTTTTGTGTATTTCTAATAGTGACCTATAACCAACAGATCTCATCATAATAACAGACAACATCAGAAGCATCGAATTTTAACAGCTAGGTGAAAAAAATAAATTTCATTAGTCCAAAGTAAATATTTTCCTCCATTCTAACTTCATTTTTTTCCTATGTATTTCTACAACAAGTCAACTGCAATTTATTTTTTTATAAAAGAGAAGATTTTTAAATGTTTCGGGTATGAGGAAATAATGATAGTTCTTCTAGATTTACCGCCATTTTGATTTTATTTAAACCGTGTGGTGATTGTACCTCGGGACAGTAAAATATGTTGTACCTTGGGACATGTCCAATGGTACAAGAAATACGTGGTTCATAATAATTTGGATAAATAAAAGTATTTTTATTACTTATTATACAGAAAATTTCACAAATCATGTGAAATGCAATAAATAAAACAACTCAGCTTTATTTTCGATCTTGAACTTAAGTTTCATTTTCTATTTCCTTGAAAAAAAAAAAGGTTTTGTTTGTTGGCATAAAATTAGTTATTGTTATTGTACAAAATATTGTATTACTTATTGTACAAAATTATTGATGAGTTATATGCCTATTCCCTGAATTATGCAGTATGTCCCAAAGTACAACAGGATGTTGTACCTTGGGACAGTTTGCCTTCCCTACTTTAAATGAATGGCATTTTTTTATTTTCAAACTGCCTGAATTTCTAAAATTATATTATAGAGAAATATGTTGGTGTATTGAAATGTTGCCTTTAAATTTTATATCTGATTATAATCATCGAAGTAAAAAAATAAAATGTGAAAATTGTCCCAAGGTACAACACTCTCCCCTACGGTTTAAACAAAACTAAATACCAGAACATATTCTTTTCTAATGAAGCTGTATACAGTACAGAACCATTTATCCGGAATGCTTGGGGTCAGATGTATTCTGGATAATTGGTTTTTCCGGTTAACTGGTTGTGTATGAAAGCAGCATCTATTTGATAAGTTTTGTGGAATATATGTGGTTGTGGCATTATTTCCGATATTAAATTATTAGATTACTTGGATATCAATGTAAGAAAGATCAAAAGTTAACCAGAGTTTTAAAAAGGAAAATTATGGGAATCCCTTAGGAACAAAAATTCTTCTGTTTCCTCTGCATGAAAATTAAAACATTTAAAATACAATAAATATGTTTCATTTCAAATACTAGATGTTGTCATCAAATTATACAATTGTTTAAGCAAAGAATATGTCAAACTGGCAGTGTGTGATACCTTTTTCTGCAAAGATTCTGAAATCAGTCTATCAGAAATATCATTCAGGATAACTGGTTTTCCGGTTAACTGGTTTCCGGATAAATGGTTCCATACTGTATATATATATAACTGAGTATTTAAATTAGACAGTTTATTATTCAGTGTCTGTTCTGACTTAATTATGTCCCTCATAATCCACAGTTAAAAGTAAAAAATTCAAACATAAAGCTTGAAAAAGATATTTGTTTTCTTCTTCAGCTAAAAAAGTCACTATCAGAGACAAAAATTCATTATTTATTGAGCACAGTCAACAGTAGTTAAAAATTTCATTTGCATTTGTTTTGACTGAAAATATCAAAAATGTCTTGCACAGTGATATTTTGAAAATAAATATCAAATATAGAAAAAAGCACACATCTTGATATTTTGAAAATAAATATCAAAATAATATGAAAATATCAAAAATCTTGATATTTTCAAAATAAATATCGGATATATATCATGATATATATCGATTGATCAACAAACCCTGACTGTTCGTTTTCGAAAGCCGCGCCTAGTACCCTGGGACGATTCTACTAAACAAAGGGATGTTATACTGATCTGGGTATTTTCCAAAGTTGTTCATTTGTTGGTTGTCACTAGGATTGGCCCTCAGCCAAACGCAGCTAAACAAACACCGATCACCCCTATTTTGACAAAATCAAAGAAGACCTGATGCATGTGCAAAAGCACGGTGGGTTTTGCTATCTGAAAACAAACAGTATATTTAACTATTTTCTGTCAAATTAATAATAGATATTCATATTTTGATTAATATTTTAACATTTTAACATTGTGGTGATGAAGATCGATTTAAATTTAATGGTTATAAAAGCTATAGGATAGGTATAGGGGACTTATTTGATGTGCATATTTTCTTTAATGTACAACCCCTTAGATATACAGATATGAACTCTGATATTACTTGTTTGATGTGTACATTAAAGTAAATATGCGTTAAATAAATATAAAAAACTAAATGTAGAAATAATTAAAATTAAATGATAAGGGAAAGATGCCCAACTTCCTTACTTTTTTTTCCCTATTTTTACAACTGTTTTGATTTCACCCCTACGTAGGCTTATTTTAGGAAGGAAAAAGTTTTTTTTTTAATTAAAAATGGCCTTTGACTTGTTTTTTGTAGTACAGCCGAATCCTGAACTCATGCAAATAATATTGAAACTCATTGTTTATCCTATTCTACTTCTAAGTAAAAGAGAATTCTTCTACTTCTAAGAAAATACTTATCTGCAATTATTTGGCTGGATACTGAAGCTGAATATTCGGTTTACATTCCGAATCACCAAATACCGAATTGACTATTCGGTATTCCATCAATCACTAGTTAAAATGATAAGAATCCAGTTTTCAGCCAGCTATTCTTATCTGCTGAATAAATCTTACATTAATAAATAAAGAAACAAGCAGTTTTGTATGCACTAAAGCTTGCTTTAAATAGTTTTTGCAATAACTCTGGACAGAGAAGGTCCATTCTCCTCAAAACATGTAATATAGAGGACAACATAAGCCTTAAAAAAACTTTTCATCCATGAACGTAGAAAGAACGGACAAATTTAAGATAGAAAGTGAATTTTGTTTCGGCTGAATCGCAAAACAGCCGAGACACTTGGCATCGTTCAATTTGGCGAGGTGATAAATGGATCTTTGTTGTTACCAGTTCGTTTCGTAAATTCTTTCCACGCCTTCAGTTGTGTTATCTTGAATTCGGATTGGTTGAATGGTATTGGATGGCTACGCCTACCTTTGACAACTCAACTCCGCATGTTTTGTAATTTGTGTACAACGAGTTGTGTGACGAAGTTTAGAAGAAAGACGTTTTGTAATTGTAAAATTAAATGACGGTAAGGTTAGAGCCCGGTAGCAGAAAGTTCGAGACGCGCGACGTGCGTCGCAGATTTATTTTGGAGCTTGCAGATAAATTTGCTAACTTGAAAAAAAAAAAAAAAAGTATTTCCTTGAAAAAAAAATAAAGTACGAAAATTCTGACAAAAAATATCGCGAATTCGACAAATGGTCGCCGAAAAATATCAATTTCGGCAATCGTTCGCATAAAAAATCGGTAATTTATAGAAAAAGGGTCGCTATAAAAACGCGAATTTCCTCAAAAGAGACCGGAAAAAAAAACATTAATCTCACCCCAGGGTTGTAGAAAAAATTCAAATTTCTGTCACAGGATCGCGGAAAAAACATGAATTTAGTAAAAGGATCGCGGAAAGAATGCGAATTTAGTAAAAGGATTGCGGAAAGAATGCGAATTTAGTCAAAAGATTGTGGGAAAAACGCAAATTTAGTCAAACGATCGCGAAAAAATGCAAATGTATGTCAAAGGATCACGAGCAAACGCAAATTTATGTCAAAGGATTGCAGAAAGAAGGAGGAATTTCGTCTGAAGATCTCGAAAAACGTAAATTTCTGCCAAAAGATCGCTGTACAAACTTGAATTTTATCCAAAAATCCTGAAAAAACGTGGATTTCGTTCCAGGGGCGCAAGAAAAACGCAAATTTCTGTCACAAAATCGCGGAAGAAACTTGAATTTCATCAAAGGATTGAGGAAAAAACACAAATTTATCAGACAATCGAGGAAAAAATGCAAATTTCTGTAAAACGATCACGAAAAAACGCAAATTTTTGTAAAATGATCGCGAAAAAAAGCAAATTTTTGTAAAACAATCGCGAAAAAACGCAATTTTTTATAAAACGATCGCGAAAAAACGCAAATTTCTGTAAAACGATCGGGAAAAAACGCAAATTTCTGTCAAAGGATCACGAAAAACGTAGATTACTGTCAAAGGATCGCGAAAAAAGGAAAATTTATGTCAAAAGATCGGAATTAAATTTGCGGAATTTCGTCAAAAAATCGTAAAAAGTGCAAATTTCTGCCAAAGGATCGCTGTAAAAACGCGAATTTCGTCAAAAGATCCCGGGAAAAACGTGAATTTCGTCCCAGAGGTGCCGAAAAAACGCAAATTTCTGTCACAAAATCGCAGAAAAAATACGAAGTTCGTCAAGGAATCGAGGAAAAAACACGAAGTTCGTAAAGGATCGCGAAAAAAGCTCATTTTTGTCAAAGGATCGTGAAAAAACGGCAAATTTCGTCAAAAGATCACGAAAAAAACGAGGAATTTCCTCATAAGATCGCAAAAAACAGCAGATTTCGTCAAAAGATAGCGAAAAAACGGCAAATTTCGTCAAAAGATCGAGATAAATGGCATATTTCGTCAAAAGATCGCGAAAAAACCCAAATTTCATCAAAAGTGTGCAAGAAAAACGCATAATTAGTGCCAGTAGTGGATTTTCGCTCCCTGCCCCCTCCCCCCCTCTGTTGTAACCTTTCGGAAATTTTGCTGTGAATTTCAGAATTTTTTCTTTTTACTCAGAATCACCTCTGGTATTAATCAGTAAGAACGCTGTCTATTTTAACACTCATAATGTTTGTACATAAGAAAATGTAACACGCTACTCCCGCAGACAATTTTCATCCCACTAAATTGCTGTCGCAGACACAACCATAACTTTCTGCTACTGGGGGTTAGAGTATGTTATTGTTAATATATTTTGCTGTTTTTAGCTGTAAAATTTGAAAGTTAAAGTGCCTGTGTAATTTAGTTTGAAATTGTGAGTATTTGTGCATTTTTTTTTTTGCTGGAAAGTTAAACGAAGTTTATCGACGACTAGAAATTTACGAAATTATGGCAATTCAACATTTTATAGAGTTGGTTTTCAAGAAAGGAGATGTTTGTTAAGGTATGTTAATAATTTTATGTATTTTTTAGTATAGTGTTTTATATTAGCCGTTTATTGTATATTTCCCATGTATGCTGACCTTACGAGTTTTGTACATTTTGATATTGCTACGCAACGTGAACTGCTGAATTTTGATATTGCTATGCATTGAGAACTGCTGAATTTTGAGATTGCTACACACCGAGAAGTGCTGGTGACAGTGATGTTTTTTTTTCGGTTAATGAACGCGAAGCGTTCATACATGTATGCTGATTGCCGCTTTAACGAGTTTCCTGCGTTTTTCAGATTGCTGCAGAACTAGGTTGCTGTATTCAGTGATAAATATTATTTTTTTATGAACGCGAAGCGTTCATACTTCTTTAAATTAGAAATGAATTGTTCAATGTTTACTATAATATAGGCACGTACTTACAATATTAAATGACCCCATGATTTTTTCTGAAAGTTGTTGAGAAATGAAAAATTTAATCATTATATTGTTACTCTGATTTGGAAAGGTACTTTAAAAATTTCACATTTTCAATAAACTTATGTTGAAATCGTTTGTTTTATTTTGAATCTCATAAAAATCAGCTTTCCTGTGTTTTCTAATACATCGTTATTTATAAATGTTGTATTTCCCATGATTCCAGGGTGATGACGTAGTAAAAAACAGTCTGGAAGCATTCAGGAAAGTGGACCAATCATGTTAGTTTTCAGGTTGCCGCATTTTAGATTGGCGCATGTGGGGTAGTTGGCGCTTGTCAGAAAAGTCGCCAAATGGGGTGTCTCGGCTGTTTTGGGAATCTGCCTTTGTTTCTATTTGAAACTCTTAAATAAGGATTTTCAACCCATGTCCAGCATGCCATACCGGTAGCCTGCCAAGGATATTTTAGTGGCCTGACTTGTTATTTCAAATTTTAAGAGCAGCATGTTTTCAACGATATGGAAGGATTTGAGAAGTGCATTACTAGGACAAATCCAATAGCTAACAACTTTTCACTTTTTTTTTGCATCAAATAAACTTTAAGCGAGAAAACCTATTTAATAGAATATTTCATGTTTTTATGTGGCACTTATTTTATTTATTAGGTAAACTTTCTGGTTTAAAAAGTTTCTTTGACTTTTTAAAAAAAGTATAAAATTTCGTAGCTGTGGCAAATCCTTTTTTTTTTTTTAGATAAGCCATAATCAAAAAACACTGATTTAATACCTATTTAAAAAAACATGGTACACTACACATAATTTTTCCCCACATCAACTGAAATTCAAAGTGAATTTGGATAACAAGGAAGTACCGAAATTTCTATATTACAAATTATTTTTAAGTAACTAAACAATTCCTTAAATACAAGTTCAACTTTATGTGAGAAGGTATTATACTTTATTCAGACTGAACTATGTCAAGGTTGATGTTAAAAAAGTTGTACCTTATTTTAACAGTTAATTTTTTAACATTAAGAACATTTTGGAATTTTGTCATATCACTGCCAAACACACTGCTTCAGTTTTATTAAAAGCATATTCTTTGTTGTGAATGCTTTTATTCTGAATTTTCATTTCGAACTTTAATTGCCATTTATGTTTAATTATAAATTTCAATCAGCATCCACAATTGTAAGCTACGTAAAAAGCTTAGCAAAGAAAGAGAACAAAAAAATATTAAAGATTATTTTTCTTTACTATTTTTTACGAGAAAATACCAACATTATTACAAAATAGTACTACTTTTATTATGTCAAAATTTATTGTACATAAACCTGTTTATTTTGCTAATAATAAGAATAGGGTGACACATAATACAGTGTATTTATAGAATACTTTGTGGACAATCACGAAGTTTAAATAACTCGTTAAATAGGCTACAACTTCTGTGACATATTGAATACATTTCACGCAAGTTATTCTTAAGAAAATGCAAACTACTACAATAAATTGCCTAGATAAACTGTTTGCGTTAGCATATTCCAAATAAAAATAGTACAAGAACTACACTAACTTTATAACGAAAACATAACAATATTTGGAATACCACGAGAAATGCTTTGCACTAGAAACTTGGGTGTTATACTAAGATCATAAAGTGCGAATCGTATCCTGATAAGTGCTAAAATAAGAACAAAAACGAGAATAAAAAGATTTTTTCTAAGTTAAATCAATAAATACAATAACAAACCTACAGTATGCTTCTAAATCGATGGTGACAGACGACGTTACCAACGTGGACTTCAAAACAACACGTCAGTTGCAGAATGTGATGCCATCTTTTTACTGGAAATTCTGTCAAAGCTGTCGTCTGCTAGAAACCAAAGAAATACAAACGTTTTTATTTTACGTAACAGTATTTTGTTTACATTTTGTGACTGAAGTGTAGAATCAAGAAGTGTCCGATCTCTTTTCGTGTTAACGATAGCAGAATGCATGAACATAGAAATAACGCAAGCGCTCTCAAAATAACCCAATGGTGGATCTAAGGGGTGGGGAAAGGGCGATCGCTCCCCCTTGGGCAAATAAAGGGTTTGCAAACCGGCATTATGCATCCTTACAGGAAAAGGCTTGGGGCGAAACTCGAGCCCGACGCGACCCGTCCCGGGTCGCGCCAGTTTGAATCCAGGGGACTCGGCCGGGGTAAGGTCTTGTCTATTTTAGAGCCGGGCCGTGCCCTGATCTTAAATTTTTCTCCAAGTTCGGGTCGGGCCAGATTTCTTTTTCTTCCAGGTCGAACCTGACCTGGACTTCATTCTTCCTAGAGGTCTGCACTGGTCAAACGTTCGGTCCGTATCTGCCCGTATGATAAGCAGTATTGTCCCGGCCGCGACCCGTGCACTTCTCTAAATTCTTCTCCCCGAGCCCAAGTTGGTCTGGCATCTTACCTATTCGTTATTCGTAAAAATTATATTTATGTTGTACATTTGTTTAGCGAAATCTTTAAAAATTTAATTTGATTTTATAAGCTGCAGAGATATATTTTAAAAAATCTAGTTTTTTTCTATTTAGAGCTTTAAAATTGTGAATTTCTTTTATCATCCGCTTTTTTTTTTCATTCTAAACTGATTTTCGTACTAGATTTTTATTTGAATGTATTTGTCTAAGTTATGATTTTTACGTAGTGTTTATCACAGACTTCTAATACAGTCGGACCTCTATTTAACGAACCTCTATTTTGCGAATTTCTCTATTTTACGAACTTTTACTTGAAACCGAGGACATTTTGCAAATTTCTTCGTAAAATAACCTCCAAATAGCGAAGTGCATTCTCTATTTAACGAACTTTTCCTTGGGATCTAAATTTTTTTTCTCCCTATTTCGCAAAATATTACTGGACATTTCAAACTTATTCTTTCTTTTAACACATTTTATGATGATCAATGACCATGAACAGGTCTTACCGGGCACCTAACTCACTGAGAGCAGTAAAATCGCTGTGATACTTTGCTTTCCATCCAAAGAAGTGCAAACTTTCAACATCCCCTTTTAACCCTCAATGGAGCTGCCTCGTGTCCTTAAACTATAGTTTCCCTTTTGTGTTGGTAATTTCGGTTCTTGTAGCTCAAAAATGTCAAAGCGAAAGTGCTTGAGCATCAAAAAAGCAAAAAATTGTTCTTGATGAGATGGATAAAGGCGTGAAAAAAAAGAATACTGCTTTAAAATTTGGTATTCCTCCAAACAGCTTATCAACTATAATAAAAAATCGCGATTTTAATGTAAAATTATTTTTTTAACCGAAAATACAATGTATTTCCAGACAATGTTTTGTTTCATTCTTATTTCCCTTGATTCTTTTTGATGGGTAAAATAAATAAAACAAATAGATATAATTTATAAAAAAAAGTGTGACTAATTACTTTTTTTAATTATATTTAGTGTTTATGGACTTAAAATACGTTTTATGTAGTTTAAAGTATTCTAAAAGGTGACTCTCTATTTAACGAATTTTCCATATAACGAACTTTTTTTCGGGATTTAGCGACTTCGTTAAATAGAGGTCCGACTGTATAAGTAGACTCCCAATTCCATTATTCTTTCGGGAAGGTTTTGACTCCAACCACTGAGCTCGACAATAGAATTATTGTAGAGCTCAGTGGTCTGTCAGCGTTTGTCTTGAGTTGACCGCACTTTTGCTTTGCCAATAAAGGGATTACCGCCAAAATACGGCCCTTTTCGCGATGAAAGCAAAAGATGTTGGAGTGTGACAGACGATGTTTCGGCGGGAATCTGGAGAGAGATTCCGAGGAGAAAAACCGGTTTGGCGCGCTAAATCTGCCTTCCATCACGTGATGGAGGGCAGAGCTGTAGGAGTCAAGAAAAGGTTGCCGATTTGGAGTCTACTTATATTAGAAGTCTGTGGTGTTAACTACACAATTGCCTAAATAGTCATTAATATTAATGCTTTTCTGTATTCATGAATTTCGAACATAATCAAAAATAAAATATGAGCATAAGTAAGCGTGCTTTATGAATAATTTTAATTGTAAAATGCAGGCTGGGCTGGAGTCGATTGTTTAGCATTTATACCGGGTCGGGCCAATGATTTTTTTTTTTTTTTTTTTTTTTTTTTTTTTTGTGGGTTGGACCTAGAAATTTCAGCCCGGGAAAACCTCTAACGGACATATCGAAGCCAGCTTTAATTTTTTTTTTTTTTTAAATGCTTCTTTCAGCCATCATCCCATAACTACTGAATATACCGGGTGTTCTAAAATGGACTGACTGATTTTAAATACTATCCAATAACTTGCAAATGGCGACAGCTATTTAAAAAAATTACTTGAAAGAGGGTTATGTAAGATCTCATGAGCAGGGATGATTCTGTTCCAAATTTTCCGAAAATTTAACCCTCACGCTGCGCATCCCGCGATTTTCAAGGCCAACGTAAAAGTGGCAAAATTTGCGCAACCCGCAATTTCCGCAGCAAATCTTTTTTTATGATCTAATTCTATTAAAAAAATCCCTCTTTCACAAAGATTTTGGACATATTTGAACTCTACAATATATGCAGATTTGAAATATGTAATAAAATAAAGACGCAATTTTTTAACCTATTTTCATAAAAAAAATATGTATATGTATATATATATGCGCAGAGAGAGGGTTAAGGTATTTAACTCCGAAAATTTAAAAAATTCATCAATCCTAAAATTCGAACATAAAAATAATGGCGAATTTTGACAAATGGTCCCCATAAAAAATCTATTTTGTCAATCGTTCGCTGAAAACAACTTCAATTTCGCCAAAGAATCGCGGAAAAAACACGAATGTAGTCAAAAGGCCGCGGAAAAAAGCAAATTTCGAGAAAGGATCTCGAAAAAAAAAACGCGAATTTCATCAAAGGACCGCAGAAAAACGCGACTTTTATCAAGAATTCGCGGAAAAAACGGGAATTTCGAAAAAAAGATCGCTTAAAACACGCATTCCGTCAAAGGGCTGCGAAAAAAAAGCTAATTTTGTAAAGGATCGCAAAAAAAGCGCGAAATTCATCAAAAAGACGAGAAAAAAACGCGAATTTCATCAAAAAGGCGAGCAAAAAACGCGAATTTCATCAGAAAACCGCGGAAAAAACGCAAATTTCGTCAAAAAACCGCGGAAAACGCTAATTTCGACGACGGATTGCGTAAATAAAGCGAATTTCGGCAAATGATCTCGGAAAAAACGCGAATTTCGTCAAAGGGCTGCAGAAAAAACGCAAATTTCGACAAAGGATCGCTAAAAAAACACGCATTCCTCCAAAAAAAGCGGAAACAACGCGAATTTCGTCAAAGGGACACAGAGAAAACGTGAATTTCGTCAAAGGAACACAGAAAAACGTGAATTTCGCCAAAAGGCCGCAGAAAGACGCAAATTTCATCAAAAAGACGAGAAAAAAACAAATTTCGTCAAAAATCTACGGAAAAAACAAAATTTCGACGAATGATTGCGTAAAAAAACGCGAATTTCGGCAAATGACCTCGGAAAAAAGCGAATTCGGTCAAAGGGCCGAAGAAAACGCGAATTTCGTCAAAGGGCCGCAGAAAAGACGCAAATTTCGACAAAGGATCACTAAAAAAAACACGCATTCCTTCAAAAGAAAGCGGAAACAACGCGAATTTCGTCAAAGGGACACAAACAAAAACGCAAATTTCATCAAAAAGACGAGAAAAAAAGCAAATTTCGTCAAAAAACCGCGGAAAAAACGCAAATTTCGATGAAGGATTGCGTAAAAAAATGCGAATTTCGACTAATGACCTCGGAAAAAATGCAAATTTCGTCAAAGGGCCGCAGAAAAAACGCAAATTTCAACAAAGGTTTGTTAAAAAACACACGCATTCCGTCAAAGGGGAAAAACGCGAATTTCGTTAAAGGATCGCGAAAAAAGAAAAAGCAGGGTTACAAAGAAGGGCCACAGAAAAACGTGAATTTCGTTAAAAGATTGCGGAAAAAAACTAATTTCGTCAAACAGCCGCAAAAAACGCTACTTTCGTCAAGAAAACGCGGATTTCGTCAGAGAGCCTCAGAAAAAAAGCGAATTTCATCAAATAAACGAGAAAAAAACGCGAATTTCGTCAAAAAAGCTGCGGAAAGAAAGCAAATTTCGACGAAGGGTTTTGTAAAAAAAAAACGCGAATTTCGGCAAAAATCCGCGAAAAAAACTTAAATTTCATCAAAAACCAGCCGAAAAAACGCGGAAAAACACAAATTTCGACAGGGTCACGAAAAAAACACCGCAAATTTCGTCACAGATCCGCGGAAAAAACGTAAATTTCGACGGAGTGCGTAAAATAAATCGCAAATTTCGGCAAAAAGCCGCAGAAAAAGCGAATTTCTTCAAAAGACCGCGGAGAAAACGCAAATTTCGTCAAAAAACCGTGAAAAAAACACAAATTTTTGGCATGGAGATGCGACTGAAAAATGAAAGTTAATAAACTACTTTTACAGCCAACTCTTCCACACCGAATTTCCGATTTAGCCGAAATCGACTTCAGATTAGCTGATGTGTTACTGTGCATTAACATACTTGCTCATTGACAATCTTGGCGCCCGCCGATTGTAAGTGAAATCAAAAAACTCTTTAAACTACTTTTAGATTTGTCGAATTTGCTCCTAGGTCTCTTGAATTGACCATATACGTTTTCATTTATCCAGTAAAACAGGCATGGAGCTATTTTTCAGTCATTTGAAAATTGATTTTGTGGTTTCAAGTAAATTTGGTCGCAGGACTGAGGAGGCTATTGGATTAACAAGTAAAACAAATTCGTGGCATGCCAGAAAATAAAACAAATTTATCTGAAAAAGAAGGAATATCAGCCCTTTTTTCATTTCACTGCGATCTCTTCGAGGTGGAATGGAGCTGTAACCTCATAACCCCCGTCGCCATCGACTTCTTTGGGTGTATGCTGGGTCATCACTGTGCACTAGTATATGGGACTAAGCAGAATAGCTGCGTGGCAAAAAAAAATTAAATTTTATCTCAAAAGAAAGAAAAAAAACAGGGATTTTTTTCATTTTTGATTACTTCGAAAGGGCCCTATAACTCCATCAGCCCCCTTCCTCTTATTAGGTATACTGTAGTGTAACTATGCGCTGATGTGAGACTAGCCTGAAAGTCTAGCTCCTTGTATTGCCGAAAACAATTGCATTACAAATTTATCTCAAACAAAAAGAAAAAAATCAGCACTTTTTCATTTCATTTTCAACTATTTTGGGAGAGGTCTGTAACCCCATCACCCCCTTTCTACTTCTTTGTGTATAATGTGGTGTCACTGTGCACTAATATGGAACTAAACAGAAGAGTGTGGCTAGTCTGTTAAATGATAGGAGAAAAAAAAGGCAAATTTATCTCAAACAGAAAGAAAAAAAAGCAATATTTTTTTCCGACTATTTCGGGAGGAGGGGGCTGTAAGCCCGTCAGCTGCCTCCCCTTCTTTCGGTATGCTGTGATGTCAATGTGGACTAATATGAAATTAACGAGAATGGCTATTTCGCTGTATGGCAGAAGAAAAATTACAAATTTATCTCAAACAAGAAGAAAAAAAAATCAGCTTTTTTTTCATTTCATTTTCGACTATTTAGGAAGGAGCACCCCATTAGCCCCTTTCACCTCTTTGGGTATAATGTGGTACTACTGTGCACTAGTATGGAACTAAAGAGAAGAGAGCGGCTAGTCTGATGAATGATAGGGGAAAACTACAAATTTATCTCAAAGAAAAATATCAGCACTTTTTCATTTCATGTTCGACTTTTTGGGGAGAAGGCTGTAACCCCATTAGGCCCCTTCTACCTTTTTGGGTATAACGTGGTGTCACTGTACACTAATATGGAACTACAGCGAAGGGAGCGGCTAGTCTGTTGAATGATAGGGGAGAAGATGCAAATTTATCTCAAACAGACAGAAAAAAATCAGCACTATTTTTTTCATTTCATTTTCTACTATTTCGAGAGGAGGGGGCTGTAATTCCAACAGCCTCCTCCCCATCTTTGGGTATGCTGTAATGTCAATGTGGACTAATATGGAGTTAACGAGAATGGCTATTTTGCTGTATGACAGAAGAAAAAATTACAGGTTTATCTTTAAAAAGTAAGGAAAAAACACTTTTTTCATTTAATTTTTCGACTATTTCTGGTTTGGGGGGGGGGGGATGCTGTAACCCCATCAGCCCTCTTTCTCTTCTTTAGTGCAAATATGGACTACTGTGGAACTAAAGCGAAGGAAGCGCATAGTCTTGAACGATAGAAAAAAAATACAAATTTATCTTAAACAGGCAGAAAAAATTTAGCACTATTTTACCATTTCATTTTCGACAATTTCGAGGGGAGGGTCTGAAATTCCATCAGCCCCCTCCCCATCCTTGGGTATGATGTGATGTCAATGTGGACTAATATTGTGTTAACGAGAATGTATATTTTGCTATATGACAGAAGATAAATTACAATTTTATCTTAAAAAAGTAAAGAAAAATTACTTTTTCATTTAATTTTTCGACTATTTCGGGAGGAGATGGGGGGAGGGGGGGGGGCTGTAACTCCGTCTGCCCCTTTCTCTTTTTTGTTGTCAATGTGGACTAATATGGGACTAATGAGAATGTCTAGTCCACTGTATGATTGAAAAAAATTAAAATTTTTTCCAAAAAAGAAATACGAAAAAGCAGCACTTTTTCATATCACTTTAAAAATTTGGGGGGGGGGGGGCTGCAGCCCCATCAGCCTCCCCCCCTTTGGGTACACCCATGACGCAATGTAAGTATTATATCAAAATTCTATTCATAAATCTCCTTATCAAACATTATTCATCGTTTTCCATTTTTTATGTCTATGTGCGTAGAAAAAGTGATGCCGATTTTAGAACTAATATATATGATTAGTAAATCATCATTAGAAAGTTTAAAACCTTATAGATTTTCATATTTGAGTACAGATATTACTGTAAAAGCACTTATTTTCGCGAAAATGAAGATATCGGTGATTTCGCGAGTTTTATATGAACAGAACCGAAAGTTAAAAAATTCCGAAACTACCTAAGCCCCACCAGAGGTTGTGCTCACGAAGCTGGTAGACGGGAGGTGCTGGGTTCGAACCTAATCGCGCCCGTTGGCCTAATCGTTCGGAGTTTTCGTGGTTTTCTCCGAGCCATGGTTTTCCATGCATAAAGACGTGTTAGGTTCCCTTAGGAAGACCCCCACGGAGGTCACTCCCCCCTCGGGCCTATATCCCTAGAGTAGACAATCGACCGTCAAAAAACAACCAACCAACCGAAACTACCTAAATAGAACTTTTATTAATTCATTAAGGCATTTTAAGAAACTTCCTTTTGTCCTGACACAATGATTCCACATATCGAGAATATTCTTGTACCTTATTACGACAAGCATAGAGAGCTTCTCGGGATAGTTCCAGAAAACCTGGTGTAGCACTGTTCGACGTTTTTCAGGCACAGCAAGATCCTCTTTTTCTGGATGAACTAGAGAAGAGGAATATTATTCCAGAGTTTGTACCCGCTTCCTGCGCAAGAGAGCTCTAGCCTTTAGACTTAACTATAAACGGCGAGTTCAAGCGTTTGCTCAAGAATGAGTTTATTCAGTGGTATTCTAATGAGCTTAAATTTCTAGAGGAAAAAGAATCTGTGGACCTGAGAATATCACGAGTAAAACCGATTCACGCTTCTTGGCTTGTACGCACATTTAACGGTGTTGGAGTCAAACATGAGATAATTTTGAATGGCTTCAAAGAAGCTGGTATAAATATTGTAAGTAAATGCCCTGCATTTTATTAGTTGTATTATTGTTTTTATTCTAGAAATAGTTTTATAGTATTCAAGAAATAGTTGTAAATATTCAAGAAATTTTTGTACTTATTTCTTGTTTAAATAACTGTAATCATTAAATTTTGGATAAGTGAGAAATTTCCGATTTCTTATTAGGTCGAAAAAAAATATTTCGCGAGGCTTAAATTTTCGTGATTACGACGGGCACGCGAAAATTAAAGCCTCGCGAAAATAAGTGCTTTTACAGTATTTAAAAGCATATAACTACATTCCATTATAGTCAAAGCAAATCAAAATAATACTGCTATTAGTTTAAGTGTCTGCTTATAGATGGCAGCACCAAACATCTTTTGGCATTCTATAAATCTTCGCTCGTTATGAGATTTCAAATTTCTTTCTCCAGTGTTTAATCCTATGTGTTTCGAACAGCGCTTAATTTCTAACAAAAAGAAAAAAAAAAAGGTCAGAAATTGTACCTCAAACATAGTTGTAGCTTTTAAGACATAAACGTTCGCACAAAAAACCTTTAAAAAATTCGAGACATTTAGAGGGATGAACTCAACTGAAAACGTTCTAAATTTTTATGGTATTGTTAGTGAAGGGATACAAACTTGAAATTTGGCATGGTTAGTACTTTTAAGACATACACGTTCGCACAGAACACCTTAAAAAAAAAAAAAAAAAAAAAAAAAAAATCGAGATTCAGAAGGATGAATTGAACGGAAAATGCAATTGCAAATTGCAATTTCTATGCAGTGGCGTAGCTAGAGCATTTCGTTTGGGGGGGGTGTGGACATCGAATTTACCGAATGTTCATAGTAAATTTTGTATTTTTTTAAATTTTGTATTTATTTGTATTTTGTATTTTTTCACATTATTTTCTTTTGAGCGAGGGGGGGATGGGGGGGGAATTAGACATTTATTTATTATTTCAGCAATATATAAATAAACAGACCAAAAAATTTTAACAAAAAACTAAATAATTTCAATCATTTAAAATTTTACAAACTGGGGGGAACGAGGGTAGTAGAAATTATGAATGGAGGGAGTGAAGTAGATAACTGCTGATTTATTTATCGTATTGCAGAATTACGAATAAAGCAGAGGAAAAAAGTAATTTTAAAGACTTTAAACCTTAACTGATCAAGTGAGGGTTTTTCCACCCAAGAGAAATTTCAATTATGAAGAATTTTTTTTTGTGGTATTTAGATACGTGTATTTATATGTATATGTATGTACACTTACAGTACTTTTTCAGTTGTTTTTATTCAAGTAAATAATGCAAAATTCACAGCAGATTCTCTTATTTTAATTCGCTACATTTTGTGGAGTGCACAAGACAAGAAATCAAATTTTGGGGTTGCATACACACCACCTCACCACGTTATTAAAAAAAATAATCAGCTCATCACTTAAGGTTTAAGCTTTTCGTGCTCGATACTTTAGTGAGGGGGGAGGGGGCAAAGGTAAAAGCAGTAATTTGGGGTGAGGTGTAAAAAGACAGATTTAGATTGATTATTTATTATTACAATAAAAATAAATTCAATAGAAAATATTTAAAAAATAATTCTTTTTTTCTTTTATTTATAACTCAAAGTTTGAAATTTGCAATACTTTTTAAATTTTAAGTTAGAAGTCTGTACGAGTAGAAATTTTCAGGCCCGGACCAGCCCGACCCATAGAAAAAAATTCGATTCGGCCCATTATAAAAATTAGGCCTGAACTCGGCCAGGCCTGTCGAAAAAAATTATTGGCGTTATAGCAGCTAAAAGTTCAGCCTGAGACCATCCTGGCACGGAAAAAAATGAAAATCTCGACCCAAGCCTAATACGGCCCGAATGAATTTTTACAAAGCATTGATTTTTACGTCGATTTGGTTAAAAATTTGTCTGTACGAGGAATTCTGATCAAAAATACTTAATCTTAGCTTTCTTTCTTTCTTTTTTTTTCTTTGTAATCTTTACTTTTATAGAAATGCCGTAGGCTGCGATACATATTTTTTTTAAATAAATCTCTATTTGTTATATGCAAATGTTTTGATTATCATTAATTTTGTTAATCCATATTCCATGTATTGGAGAATTAAAAATCTAAAAAATGCTATACAGTAAAATCTTCTAAGACGGAATTGCACAGTAAAGTAAATAAAAAGAAAATTTCCCAGTTAAACTGATGGCGTTGAGCTCACAGGCTATTCACACAAATTCTATATTATATTCTTGTTTCAAAGAATAATGCCCCTCGAAAAATAAATGAAGGGATTAGCCCGTTCCCCCCCCCCCTTTTATACTTAACCAAAGAACCTCCAAATCTAATCAGGGAAGCTCCTTAACATAATAAACTGGTATACCAAATTTGAAGCAAATCAGATAATTCTGCATGAAAAAACCATTTCACTAAATTTAGGGGGTATTAGCTCCCTTATTTCTCCCTTTATGCTGAACCAAAGAACCTTCAAATCTAATCAGAAATGCTCCTTATCAGAATAAACCTAAAAAAAAAAAAAAAAAAAAAAAAAAAACTAAATTAGATAATTCTGCATGAAAACCCATTTATCTAAATTAAGGGGAGGGGCAATTGCACCCCTTTCCCCCTTTTATACTTAACCAATGAACCTCCAAATCAAATCAACGAAGCCATATCGGAATAAAATGGTATATCAAATTTGAAGCAAATCGAATAATTCTGCATGAAAAACCCATTTATCTAAATTAAGGGGGGGGGACTATCCCCTGTTCCCCCTTTATACTTAACCAATAAACCTCCAAATCTAATCAAGGCAGCTCCTTTATATAATAAACCGGTATACGAAATTTGAGCAAATAGAATAACTCTGCATGGAAAAACCTAACTATCTAAATTAAGGGGGGGGCAGTCTAGCCCCCTTTCCTCCCTTTATACTTAACTAATATGCCTCCAAATCTAATCAGGGAAGCTCCTTAGCATAATAAACCGGTATACCAAATTTGGAGCAAATCGAATAATTCTGCATGAAAAACCCATTTATCTAAATTAAGAGAGGGGGGTGGCTAGCTTCCTCTTCCCTTTATAGTTAACTAATGAAACTCCAAATCTAATCAAAGCAGCTCCTTAACATAATATACCGGTATACCAAATTTGGAGCAAATCGAATAATTCTACATGCAAAACACATTTACCTAAATTAAGGGGGGGGTATCCCCCCCTTTATAGATAAGTAATGAACTTCCAAATCTAATCAGGGAAGCTGCTTAACATAATTAACCGGTATACCAAATTTGGAGCAAATCGAATATTTTTGCATAAAAAACCCATTTCTCTAAATAGAGGGGGGGGGGGGTTCCTCCCTTTATATGTAACTAATGAACCTCCAAATCTAATCAAGGCAGCTCCTTAACATAATAAACCGGTATACCAAATTTGGAGCAATTGACATGAAAAACCCATTTATCTAAATTAAGTGGGGGACTAGCCCCCTTTTCCCCTTTATCCTTAACCAATGAACCCCAAAAACTAATCAGGGAAGCGCCTCATCAGAAGGAACCTAGAAAAAAAATGTGAAGCAAATCTGATATTTCTATCAAGAGTTATCGCGTTACGTACATACGTACATACAGAACCGGCCAGCACATAAGCTCTCAGGCTTTGATAGCCTGTGAGCTAAAAAATGCATTATAGACACGTTCCCTTTTTAGGTGCATTCGTAATTATATAAATACGTAGCACCTATAGTCGTCGTTCAGTCCGTCTGTCCGTCCGTCCGCATATAACAGAGCAAAAACTACCCAACTGAATGGTCTGAAATTTCTAATATATGATTACTGCGAAATTTTGTCGAGCCATTTCGAATTTTATGAAAATCGGATGTATAGTTTAATTACAGGGACAGTCAAGAGTTTTTCTTTACATTACAGCCAATGGGGAAAAAATATTGCAAGAGCATTTTAATGCTGTTACAGTCTTCCGACTGGTCTCAAATTTTAAATATATAATTATTGCAAAATTTTGTCGAGCCATTTCAAATTTTATGAAAATCGGAAGTATAGTTTAATTACAGGAAAGGTCAAAAGTTTTCCGTTACATTACAGGGAATGGGAAAAAAAAATATTGAAGAGCATTTTAATGATGTTACAGACTATGCACTTATGAAGTGCAAAAAAATATGCATTCAGTACAATATGGGGTGCAAAAATAATTATAAAACTAGTTATAGTACGAACGCACCTCATTTGCCACGTTTGACGAGCAATTTCCAACTTGTTAATAGGTGTAAATGTGTTATATATTCTTTTCTCACATATTATTATATTAATTTTGCATGGATCAACACATTTTTCAGTTTAAAACAGGATTCCGTCATAGGCAGGTTCTTTTTCACACGTATTACTACATTTTAATTTAACTGTATTTCGCTACCAGGCCACGCTGAGACAAAGATTTTCATACGGGTTGGTTGAAAACCGGGACTGAAAAATTTGGCCCGTGAAGACTTGGAAGAATGAAACCAGTCCCGGCTCGGTACAGAAACATTAATTCGGCCTGGTCAGGCCTAATTTATGTTTTGCCAAAATTATTTATTACTGACTCATTTATTTAAGTAGACATTTTTTTTAAATCCAGAAGCATGTAATCAGCAGGCATGAGGCATAAAGTGCTTTGAAATCAAATAGCACTTTTAAATTTTCTGATAAATGTATTACATATTAAGTTATAATCAATTGCTACCTTATAATGATCTTTTGCCGATTGTCACGTTTAAAAAAAATCTGTTACAGACGTCAACTTTGGCACCATTTTCTGAAAGACCGCAGTTACCTTTATAGGAAAAAAGAGAAACACTATTCGTTTACGAATAAGAAAGAATATCTGCAAATTTCGTGCATTTAAAAATGAAAATTTCTTCACGAAAGTGTAAAAAAAGATGCAAGTTACGATTTCAGAACAGCTTTAAATAATTTTTAAAAACCACAAAATGTGGCTAATCAAAGCTGCACTTTATTTGTACGATATTTTTTCTGTTGAATTTTTAAGCTGGAACTTGTAACATAGAAAGTTATCAGAATTGAAATAGTCAAATATCATGTTGAGCAATTGAACATTAGTATAAAAAATTAAATATTGTTATTTTAATTTGCAATAATAAAAAACAGAGTGTTTATCACAAAGATTTTTTTTCGATGGAGAAGGGGAATGGGAAAGGGTAGAAAGTGTGAAAAATTATTTTATTTTCTGCAAAATTACTTTGCTTGCATTTTTTTGTGAGCTGTAGCGTTGATTCTGTTACACGAATTACCCTGATTCAAGTCAAAGGAATTTTTTTTAAATTTACTTAAATTAAATTTGAGATCCTTTCATTTCAGAAAACAAAGAAAAAAATTGCTTTCAGTTTTTGCAGCAGAAAGTAAATGTATGTCTCAAAACGCCAATTAGAAGAAAGATTAATGCACTTGTCTTTAGATATCAATACAACCGATGATTTTAAAATAAGTTCAAAAACATAAATAAAAAATATCTTTTCGAACTGAATGACAAGAACCAGTGTTGCAGTCGTAAAAAACAAAGGGTATACGCTAAAGTCATGAACATTCATGGATGCAGTATACGCTAATGCTTTATTTGAGAAGCAGAGCGTATACGGTGTATATCTCCGTATACCCTCCACTACCCCGTGACAAAAACAGATCCAGATCTTAAAATATATCGTCGGTTTATATTAGGTTACAAAGGAAAAATTCCAATATTTTATAGTTCTCTATCTTATTTTTCTTTTAAAGCAGTTCTCGAGCTTCCCACTGAACAACGCAAAATTTTCTGACACATTTTCTGTCTCATTTTTAGGGTTCCGTACTTAAAAAGTAAAAACGGAACCATTATAAGATCACTCCTGTGTCTGTCCGTCTGTCTGTCACAGCCATTTTAATCGTAAACTATGGAACATGGAAAGTTCAAATTCGGGGAAGTAATAAAGACCATTAACCCACATATTTTCAGATTAATAAACATTCATAAATATATTTAGTAAAAAAGTAGAGGGGCTAATTATGCTACTTGAAAAAAAAAAATCTTTTCTTTGTATATCATGTGGGATATCCTGTGAAACCTTTTGTAACGCTGAACTCAAAAATACATTCCTTTTAATTTTAGGTATTATATTTTCAAATATATTGTTGAAAATCTAGCGCAAAAATATGTCCCCCCCCCCCCATCTAATTCCGAATCTACTGAAACTAAAATTATGAAAAAATTAAAGGTAGTAGACGTTAATATAAACCTTGCCGGAAAATTATAGCGATTACCCTAGGTCACATAGTTTTTGAGTAATTAGCATTTTTCTGTTATACACAAATTTCGATTTACGGGCATTCTGAAAAATTGTTGAGCATCGCTGAATATACCTATCGTTGCAGAAGAATAAAAGCATTGTTGATAATGATTTTCGAAAAAAATCATCGGTAATTAGCTGAGATATTAACCCTTAAAGGTACGGTCAGTTTGGACATACACAAGGACAGGGCGGCGTACTCTATGCCCAGGGGTGCAGAATATGTCCGATCCGGCGATCTAGAATCGGAGAAAATTTTAACCCCGTGGGGAAATTTTTTAGAAACATACACAATTGATTTCGATTTTAACAACGAATTCCATAATTCCCTGAGATAGAACAATTTCAGTACAAATAAAAATATCCGTATGGCGACATTCACAAAATCGATCTCAGAATAATATGTACCGTATATCAGGGGTGATTATGTTCCGAATTTTCCGAAAGTTTAAGACATTTGGTTAAAAAAAAAAAAAAAAAAAAAAAAAAAAAATCGGTCATTTGAAAATACGGACATAAAAATACCTCGAATTTTCGCGAAGAGTTACGGAGAAAACGCGAATTTCGTCACAAGATCGCAAAATAACTGCACATTTCGTCAGAAGATCGCTAAGGAACAGCAAATTTCGTCAAAAGATCGCGAAAGAACCGCAAATTTCGTCAAAAGATTGCGAAAGAACCGCAGGTTTCTTGAAAAGATCGCGAAATAACCGCAGGTTTCGTCAAAAGATCGTGAAATGAACGCAAATTTTGTCAAAAGATCGTAAAATAAATGCACATTCCGCCAAAAGATCGCGAAACAATCGCAAATTTCGTCAAAAGATCACGAAACAATCTCAAATTTCGTCAAAAGATCGCGAAACAATCGCAAATTTCGTCAAAAGATCACGAAACAACCTCGAATTTCGTCAAAAGATCGCAAAACAACCGCGATTTTCGTCCAAACATGGCGAAATAACCGCGATTTTCGTCAAAACAGGGCGAATAACCTTCTATTTCGTCAAAGAAAAGCGAAAAAACCGCAAATTTCGTCATAAGATCGCAAAATGAACGTAAATTTACTCAAAAGATCGCGAAATAAACGCAAATTTTGTCAAAAGATTGCGAAACAACCGCGCATTTCGTCAAAAGGGGCGAAATAACCGCAAATTTCGTTAAAAGATCGCAAAAAATCTGCAAATTTCGTCAAAAGATCACGAAAGAACCGCAAATTTTGCCAAACGATCGCAAAACAACCGCGAATTTCATCAAATGATGGCAAAACAACTGCGAATTTCGTCAACAGGAAGGAGAAATAACCGCAAATTTCGTCAAAAGATCGCGAAAAAACGCGAATTGCGTCAAAAGATCTATGAAAAATACATAGTATTGGGAGTGGATTTCCCCCACTCTGCTGTAAACTTTCAGAAAATTTGCTGTGAATTTTAGGAAATTTTTTTTCACTCAGAATCACCCCTGCCATATATACACGCACATAAGTGGAGAAATATTTGAAAAATAAATTTTCTATACCTACGGTAATACAGCACTTACCTATAACATACCGTAAAATTTTGGGGAAATTTTCGTGTGGATTGGGGGAAATGTTGGGAGTAGAAACATTTTCTGCACCCCTGTCTATGCCTAGTTAACGACGTTTAATGATATATATGTGTAATGTAATGTCCAGTAACAGTATAAAAGCAATAAACGTCAAATTGTTAAAAACATACTAATTTAAGGGGTCTCGGGACTTTAAAAAGTGGAAAAAATGAAAAAAGACCATTTTCAACATTTAATGTCTTAAAATGTATATGATTTTAAAACACAATTTTAATTGGAATGAAAGATATAAGTATGTTCTTTCGTTTCATGTATTTAAAAAATTGTAAGATACAGAATTAGTATTTATAGGGCGCTCGAAACTGTTAGACATTTGTCGAACAAAAAATTGGCATAACAGTTTACGCGCTGGATTACAAAATAAATACTGCAATTAGAATGAAAATTTTGGTGCTTACTTATATTTCCGATTATAATAATTTCCCTGAACTTAAATAAATTTGTATTTAAAGCATTTTTATATTTTTAATGCAATGCTGCATTTAGCTAGTACAAAATTTTGAAAATTTCAACAGTAAAATCACCTAAAAAAATATTTTTTTTAACAATAAAAAGGAAATTTTAGATTCAGTTTATACAGAATAACATGAATATATGTTTTGAAAATTTCATGAAAAAATATTCAGAAGTTTTTGAGGTATCCTGCGCGTTATACCCAAAAACGCCATTTGGAAATTAATGACTTTAAAGTTTCGGAAACGTCGCTTCAGCTATTGAGCGGGTATAATTCTAAAAGCCAAAACTTCTGTTCTAATGGGAATTTCAAGGAAACAATTATATCAAAATATTCAGAAAAGATAGGAGTTTAACATCTAAAAAAATTAAAATTTCTTAAATTTTGAAGCTTTAAGAGTCCTGCGACTACTTAATCCTTTCCGGCACAGAGTAATTCTATTTACAAACTTATGAAATAATGAACTGACACCAGAATTTATAAACGAATTTATTAGAAAATGCGAACTTGCTTATTTTCACGTACATGATAAAAGAAAAATTTTAATTAAATATTCTTGGTGCCATTTGTCTGTTTTGGAATTAAAATTAGGTGTCCGTTTTTTTAAGGGCATCGCCCTCGAAATATTTAATTAGAATGAATCGCATAAATACTGTGAGATTCGCGATAGTTTGCATTGATTGTATCTCTCAATACGCCTCGAGTGACTTTAAAAGTTAATTAAATACCTATCTGGAAAAACGCGGTACTGACCAAGGCGGCGTTGCAACTTTGAGACCTCAATTCGAAGCGCGCTTAGCACAATGCCCAATTTAAACTTTGAACAAAGGTTTTTTTTTTTAGATACACTGTAGAAATAAAGGTTATTACTACGCTGAATTTAGTTTCATGAAATGCCAAATGAAGTTTAACTATACACTGCCTTTATTGTCAGTACCGAATTAAGTTCATCCTAAACAGATTAGGATAATATTAAAAAAAGAGTTATACGAATAGCTATATGTGATATTGTACCATATATCTCTTTGAACTTTCATGGTATACCCGATTACACTTTTCTAATATATACAGTTATACCCAACCCTACGTTATATAGTTTTTTAAAAAGTCTTAATATTCTTTTAGCAACTTTTTTTTTTTATTTTTTTTTTTAAATAATAATACAATTACAAATTCATGTATTTATTCTACGGAACCCTCTGTACGCGAGTAATGCTCGCACTTGACCGTTTATTAAGCATATTGGCAGGCCTGACTGTTGAAGCAGAATACAATTTTAACAAACTTGCTTTGATTTCTGTGAAATATAATATCATGATGAGAAGTGCTAGAAATTGCCACTTTTCATATTTAAACAACTATGAGGTAGACATTCCTTTATTCAGAATGCAATATACAGGGTGTCCGGTCTCAACGGTGTCCAATGGCTAATTCCTAAACCGTTAGTCATAGACATATTGTTCCAATTACAAAAATGTTTTAAATCAGGTAAAGAAACATTTTAAAAGCGATTTGGGTCAATAAAAACATTTCTTAAAAAATACGAAATTTAAATTTTTATACGGTCCCCCGGTCCTATAAGTTATATTTAGTAATTTTTTCCTATTACACTGACAAGTAAGACAAAAAAAGTCCCATTCATATAACTCTAAAATTGAGCGAGTTATGAAACTTTAAAAATGCATGACTTATGCCACTTTTCTACTCTGAAAACAAATGAGTTCGGCTTGGCTTTGAGGGATCATATACCAAGTGTTTAAAGTATTCGAAGATCTTACTTCATGTGTATCTGCGCTTTGAAAAAAAATCCTACAAGTATTATGATTAAGTCTCAAATTGGCTAAAATAACATATGTTTTATTTTGTCGGGATTCGAGACTGTTTCTCTTATGATTTCTTTTAACAAAAATTATGTTTTTTAATAAGTTTTTATGTTACTTCAACAATCGTATGTATGTTTTTCTAGTTCAAAATTTGTACTCGAACTTTAACCCACTTTTAAATATCCGATCGAGATTGAATTTTACATACTGGCGCAAATCCGATAACAATCTAATATTATTAAGATTTTCGGTGGTTACCATTTATACTTATTTTACAGGATAACACAAAAAATTTCGGATAGATTTCTGCCAAGGAGTTTAAGAAAAAGTTTTAGATTAGATAATACAAGACTGCGATTGTTTTGTTTTTTAACTTTTATGTATTTTTTAGCACTGAATCCGAAAATTACCTTAATTTTTAACCATCATGTCAGGATATTTCGCAAATCATAAATTTTCAAATTTAAAGAATAACAAAAATCGAATACTATAAAGTAGAGGAGATGGTTGAGTTTTTTAACTTTTGATAATTGATTTTTACGCACTTTTTAGCACTGAATCTGAAAATGACCTTCCTTTTTAACCACCACGTTAGAATTTTTTTGCAAATCGCGAAAGTGTAAGTTAAAATATAGCGAAAATCTCATACTATAAAACATATGTAAAACATTTTTTTATTTTATTTTATTTTATTAAAAAATTTATTCGATATTTTTGCTTATCCTGGGATTCTTACAGCTAAACAGCTGAGTGGTCCGATGAGATGGGGAGGAAATTCAATTTTAACATTGAACTTCTTAACTTTGAAATTTGCAATTTGCGAAAAATCCTGATATGATAGTTAAAAATGAAGGTCAATTTCGGATTCAGCGGTACAGAATATATACGAATCAATTATCAAAAGCTAAAAAACATGACATAACCCAACTTTTGCAGACTTGTGCAATCTAATAATATTTTAAAATACGTATCATTTTGTAAAGAATTGAGGCTGTTAATTTAGAATCATTTTATTTAACAAAAATTCTGTTTTTTCTTTCTTCTTAAATGTTTATTACAAATTGTATATTTTCCATTAATATGCCAGAATGATTAAAGATTTCAAATTTATATTGCAATGTTAATTTTACTCCCAAACATTTTTTATATCTGACGAAATTATATTTCGACTAAATTTGTGAATGACCCCCAATTTGCGGGAAAAAATATGCTCCAACTTTAAACAGCTATTACTCGGTCAATTTTAATCGTAGAATAACGGGACTTTTTTTGTATTACTTGTCAGTGTGAAAGGAAAATTTCACTAAATATAACTTATAGGTCCGGGGGACCGTATAAAAATTTAAATTTCCTAATTTTTTAAGAAATGTTTTTATTGACCCAAATCGCTTTTAAAATATTTCTTTACCTGATTTAAAACATTTTTGTAACTGGAACTATGTGTCTATGACTAACGGTTTAGAAATTAGCCATTGGACACCGTTGAGACCGGACACCCTGTATAGTATTTATAAAGCGTAACTGGCCAAAATTCAGTCATTCTCAATGATATCATCACATTTAATACAAACTAAATTAATATGAAACAAATCTTGCTAAAATATCTTCATTTACTGATAAAGTTGTGAATGAAAATTGAGTTTCGGCTTGTAGTTGCACACCCAGAATATTTGACTGAATGTATTGTAATTTTGATGGAATAAATGGAGTGAGGTGTTGTTTCTTGTGCAAAATTTTTTTGTCTTAACCACATTATCTCTGTTGAAAGTTTGTTACAATTTTTTTAGGAACAATGTGTATGTTTACAATCTCTGAAAATAATCGCCCATTCGAAACGCTGATCTAAGATGCATTTAAAAACTTCCTTGCTAAATCAAAGACAGTAGAAAAGTTATTTTTGCTGAGTTGTTTGTTTTAGAATTTAAAAAATATATATTCACTTGGATAACAATTCATCACAAGAAGCTATGAAATATCAAACTTTTTTAATTAATAAAATTTTTAAATTCTCTTCTTAAATACCCCAAACCAGATTTTTTTTCATGTATAACATTTACTTGTGAAAAGTTCTTCTTTATCAATATGTAAGTTTCTGCTTTAAATATTATGTAAATTATTTTAAAATTTAACATTTTAATGCCTCTAATCTTTGAAATATAAAAGTATTCGACCAGCCGAGTACTTGATATTTGGCCGAATAGTTACTACTCGGCTGGCCGAACAGTTAATTCGCTAGCCAAATATTCGGTATACGGTTCGTCTGTAGGCCGAATATTCGGTAGAAAAGTTATTTTTGCTAAGTTGTTTGTTTTAGAATTTAAAAAAATATATTCACTTGGTTTAATTCCCCAGAAGAAGCCATGAAATATGAAACTTTTTTAATTAATAAAATTTTAAAATATTCGACCAGACGAATATTTGGTATTTGGCCGAATAGTTACTGCTCGGCTAGCCGAATATTCGGTATTCGGTCAAAATCACTGTTCGGTACATCCTTAGTAGCTGATGTAATTTTATTACACCGTTTTAATTTTCTTTGATAAGAAAAAATTCCCGGTTTTCTCTTATTTTTGGCTTTGAAAAATAGACAATACAACAGTAAAGATCTGGCGACATCCTGTCCCATAAAAAAAACCGCGAAATATCCACCCCCCGCCCTCCCCCCTGTCCTTCATAGTTTTCAGAGTCCAGCAAAACGAATTTTAACGAACAAGAAGTCTGGCCTTCTAATTTCATTTGCATTGGTCAAGGAGTTTACGCATTTACCCTCAGGGCATTTTTCTCCAGATTCCTTTCTTGAATAAAGCGAAGATATTCTCTACAGGGATACTGCATAAAAATAGGAAGAAGGTATATTTAATATTCTAAGGGATACTGCATCATGGATACCCCCCTCCTCCCTCCCCTTCTTACATACATGGAATAGCTAAAAGGTGAAATTGCAATCGACTCCGAGAGAAAAAAAAATTACATAAGGCAAAGAGAAAGGTTAGTTTCTAATCAGAAAATATTTAATAATTTTAAATATTTTTTGACATTGTTTTCTGTTTTGTAATATGTTTTTAAAAATTCTTAAAAAAAAAAAAAAATAGAGCCAAATGATACAGTTTTTGAACGAAAGTGAAATTACCGAATGTATATGAGTTTACCGAAGTGGGGGGGTGTCGCACCCCCCCACACCCCCCCCTGTAGCTACGTCCCTGTTTCTATGGAAATTATTAGAGATAGAAACTTGGTATGGTTGTTACTTTTAAGAGATAAACGTTCACACAGAACATCTTTAAAAAAAAAGTTCTAAATTACTATTTCTATGAAATTCCATAGGTTAGAAACTTCAAATTCGACATTACTGCTCAAGACGCAATTGCCGCACAGAAATGTTTTTTTTTTTTTTTTTTTTTTTTTTTTTTAATTAAGATTTAAAAGGGTGGAGAGGGAGGAAAACGTTCTAAACTACAATTTCTATGGAATTGTAATTGTTAATGATAAAACTTTGAAATTTGCTATGACTTTTAACATATAAATGGCAGTTTAACACAGAGCAGTTTTGAAAAATTCGAAATTTAACAGCATCAAATGAACGAAGCGCGCTCTTAAAAACGTTCTAAATTACGATTTTTATGAAATTGCAAACGGTAAAAAAACATCAAATTTCACATAACTGCTATACTTTTAAGATTCAAATGCGCGCACAGAACTATTTTTTTTTTTTTAAAGACTCTTTAAAAAGGCGACTTGAGCGAGAAATGTTCTAAATTACAGTATCTTCGTTATTTTTTTAGAACAAGTAATCAGAGCCGTCCTTAGCGAAAGCTTTTGCGAGGCCCTTCACAACCAAACTAGTCAATACCCTTCCATTCCAAAACTAGTTAATACCAGTTTAACTGGGTTCTTTTATTCATCTACCCGAAATTTCGAATAGGAATTTTTGCTTTAATTAATGACAGACATTCCGTGATTAAATAAAGTGAAGGTAACTATTCGGAAATTCTGGTAGAAATCCACTAAATTGGCAACACTACTTCCAACAACGCAATCGCCTTTTGAAAAACCTCGCATGGCATACACAATGGCACACCAAGGATTACTCTTTTTAGAGTGGAGAAGTGGGTAGTATGATTTAGTAGAGGTTTATACAGACTCGAGCTAATTTCCTTTCATAACACTCTTAGTCAAAGGATTAATTGATTAAATTACTCGACCAGCCCACTTTATATTATGGCAGCAAAGAATGTGATAAAGATGAATTTTTTTATCTTAAACTCTATTCTTTATTTAATTGTAACCTTTTTAAAATTGTTTGATTTAATTAACAAATATTAAAAATGTTAATATTTTTAAATTGTTAAAAAAATTTAAAAATAGAAAAAAAAAAATCTAAGTCAAAATATAATTTTCTTAAAATTTCCCTTTATTTAAGAACCTTTAAAAAATTAATCTTTCATAATTTTTGGACATTTTAAATCTTTAGTCTCAAGGAGAAGATGGAGCTTCAACTCCTGGCTTCTGCGTCATGTTATCGCGATAGGGTTATGCGTGAGGTAGAGGCCTGCACGGGCCCGGCTTGGACCGAAAGAAAGCTATCTTGGTCCGGCCCAGTGAAAAAATTAAAGATTAGACCAGGCCATTATATTTACAGTGTTTACGGCCCGGCACGGCTCGTATAAAAATCTCTAAAAACAGGCCTACCCCGGGTAAAAATTAATTAAATCAGGCTCAATATGACCCGACTCAATTTCTACAAAAAATTCTAATTTTCTTAACACACAATTAGGATTTTTTTTTTTTTTTTTTTTAAGAGCACTACATACGCATTTAGGGAAAATTTTTACAGTATATTTTAGACTACTATGTGTTCCCAAGCCAGAAAATGCACAATAGTAACGTTAATGATTACGTAGACGCTTCAACTTTTCAACATTCAAATAAAGATTCATTAAAAAAATTATGTAGTTTAGAGTAAAAGAAAAAAAAAAAGGTTGAAATATCATCTATTTTGAAGTTGTATATAAAATAGGTTTTTGAAAATTTTTCTCTGAAATTTATTATAGCTGTTCTCAAATCCAAAGGAGTTACTTTCTGACAAATTTCTGAATACATTATTATTCAGAAACTATGATTTCGAGTTGCATTTTTCATTTTTTGGTACAAGCAAAAGATCTTTCAGAAAAAACTGTCAAAAATTGCCTTATGAATCGAATTTTCGGACGCGACAGCACGGGAAATATGAAAACCTGTCGTCAATTGAGAAGAATCGAGTATAATAATAAATTAAGTAATTTATTTATCAAAAAATAGAAAATGCTATTCGATTCCTAATCGCTTCAGTAGTCAGGCCTGTCAATTTTATGCCTTTACAGTTAAAAATGAGTCAGAAAATGTGTCGGAAACTTTCGCGCTGTTATCACTATTACTATTTTTACAAAAAATATCGACTGCCCGAAACACAATGGGAACAATTAAATCCAGTTCTGGCCGGTCTGGACTATGAAGAGAAAAAATGTAAGCCTGATTCCGGCCTGGCTGAAGTCTGCTGAAAAAATTAAGACCTGTCTCAGACACGATGTAACTGCCTGATGCCGATCTCTACAATGGACATGTTATATTTCTGTATTGACGTCATAAAACAAGCATCGGGCTCATGCAGCACATTTATGCTTATTCCCCCGAAAGTCCCATCCCTTGAAAATAGTTCATGTTTATTTTATCGGCTTCACTTAAATTTTATAATGGGCCGATAGGTCCGATTAATTTTTTATTGGGGAGACGGGCCCATTTATTTTTTTTTCTATTTTTTTTTCGGCTAGGAACGATCCGTTAAAAAAATTGTCCTAATTCTGCCGTTTCGGCCCGGCCAGTTTGAAAGTTTGCCTTCATATTGCCGGGCCCGTGAAGACCTCTAACGTGACGGCAGAACACCGATATTCGTGTAGTTAAAGAAGAAACTTGATTACACAAGAATCTGCTTGTTACATTACAACCCAGCAAAGAAAGAAACAGTGGGCCATCAGCTGGAAAAATGATGGCAGCTAGCACTGCCATCAGCGGGGGGCGGGGAGGAAGGGAAATCCGAACCGTAGCTCCAATCTGCAAGCCTGATGGAGTGTTTTTCTACGGACGGCCGGAACCCATTTGTTAGTCCATCCTTTTGGCAGCAGTTAAAAAGAAATGTTCAATGTTTAAGTGCAATGGTGCCATTACTTAAACCAGTACAAAAGTGTCTGTGCGGAATGCAGCTGGCCCATCAGTGATGGCCAACAGCAGGCCAGCATTGGCATGCCATCACATTACTTCAATTCGGCACTTTTCCTGCAGTGCTAGCACCTATCCCACTGCTATTCCTTTGCTGGCCCAGCACTTTCCCTTACAAAAATTTCTTATAGAATTCTATAAAAAAACAAAGTATTATAGAATTATGGCTCTTTTTTCTATAAGCTATTTTCACCAAGAGCTATAGAAATGGCTATAATAGAAATATTTGAACTTGCAGCGGTTTCCGTGTGTTTTTCTCCCGAGTACTAACCGCGATCGCTGCTGTTTGGTTTTCGTTATAGGGCATGAACAAGTACTTTCAGCGTGATTTACGACCGCTTGTAGTTTTCATGCTCTCATTATACTATTTCAAGTTTATTTTGTGATTTACGTTCCCAATCATTAAACTGGTATAGAAATCATTGTATTGCATAGAAATCCTATGTACATTTTTTTTATTATTGATTCTCAACTGTGTAAATTATGAAACCCGAAATCCTTTGTAACTTAGTAAAACATGATTTAAGGAGAAAAAAAAGTGTGTTAAAATAAAGAATTTATTTATTTATTCATTTACTTATTTATTTTGTGGGTGGCAGTGGTGCTATATTATTTACAGTTTAAAAAAAATTAGCTTCACAGATTAAATTGTGTTAAGATATTCATTTCAGATTTGCGTCCAAATACTCAATGTCTTCGATATTCGCAATGCCACTAGCGTAAGGGTTCCCAGCAATAATACTGCAAAAGTTCGTGCACTTCCATGTAATGGTGGGCCAGCGCATGAGATAAAATTTAAGCCCACCAGAATTTTATCTGATGTTTTCCAACAGCAAAGTTGACAGAAGCTGTCCAGCAGTGGTCATGCAGTGGTAGACCATTAGCCAGCACTTCTCCATCATTGTCAACACCTATCATGCTGCTGGCCAGCAATTTCCTCTTTGCTGGGAAATAGTTATAATAGTAAAATAATAGTGAGCAGTTTTTCAAAATCATCAGGACCACCTACCTCTTAACAAAGTAACATTCAGTTCATGCGCCTGTCCAGACTGGTGCTAAAGTATAATAATAGTTATAGATTGAATACATAAGCTACAAACAATCTATTCTCTTGTCGAGCGTCCACACCTTGCACACACTATTTTATTCACAAAACATTTTACCTTTTATAAGCATTTTTACACATAAATTTTATTATGAAAATTTTTATGTTTTTGCTTTACTCACAAAAAAATTAATAATAAATATTTAGGCTTTTTTTCGGGTGCGAGGCCTTCCTAGGCGCGAGGCCCTGTGAAACCGCACCTGTCGCACACCCCTAAGGACGGCTCTGCAAGTAATCGTAGTTAACTACATTTTCGATAAAGCAGCTGTAGTTGTAATTCGCTACAATAGAATTGAAGGTTTTCCTACGCTTGATGTTCCTACCGAACCCAACGAAAATTTGAATTTTAATCATGCAACGGGGTTCAACCTTCACGGCAGCTTATCTCATATCATTCAGATAAATGGGTTAACCTAATAACTGGTTTCGCTATGATTTTTTTTTTTTTTTTTTTTTTTTTTTCTTTTTCAATGCTTACGAAAACTTCATTTCATAGTTTCGAAGATACTTGATGTCTGTCATAAAAACTAAATCAACTGCAATTTAACGGGGAATTTTTGAAATAAGGTATTTAAATGAGTAAATTTTAATAAGGCTTCTTTTTTTTTTTTTTTTTTTTTTTTTTTTTTCATTGTGATATGTTATATGCAATTATGCTATTAGGTAGATAGACATCTTATGAGGCGAAAAATATCTATGCGTAAATATGGTACAAAAGTTTCATATTTTTTATGGAAAAATTTCTCAAAGCTTTGAATTTTAGTTTTCTTTCTTTCTTTCTTTTTTTTTTTTTTTTTTTTTTAGCAGGGGTGCGAAAATTGCGGTATATTGCAAAACTTCATTGAAATTAGGGGAAAGTAGGGTAATGACGCTCAGAAGGGTAATCCCGCTCACCAAATATCTCTAAACAGAATAGATTTGAAAACGTGCGATCGGTACCGGCACCTAGCGAAATTCATCCTATGTTCCCAGAAAGGATTTAGTGCCCATCGGGAGGAAAGTATTTTTGTGTCCTCAAGTTATTAGTTTGAAGTTGTTTTTTTTATAAAATTCTACAACACCTAACTTGAAGGTAAGTGTACACTCTTATTTTCAAATATTAATTTACTCATTATGCCTACAAAATATATACATTTAGCTGTACTTTCATGCTTTTATTTATTTTTGTAGTGCGTTGTTACGCCAATTATAATGCAATAAAACCCAACATGGCGATGACGGGTAATGGCGCTCGCGTGGAATTCCAGAAAAAGTGTTGCCAGTGGGCAACTTTTTTTAAATTCAAATTTGTTGATTGATACCACTTTCTTGAAATGGTAAAATTTCCCTGCTTTCGCCTTTATTAATATGACATTAAACAAGGATAATTTTACGATTTCAAAACAGTGGTGAAAATCAAAAAACCTAAATATAAAAAAAGTAGCCCACTATATGTGTAACACAATATGTGTAAAGTGGTTGAAAAAAGTCTGCGGTGGTGTGAACGGCCCACACAACTACATATGTGACTTTTGTCTTACTTAAACGTTGTATTCAAACTCTGAGCGCAATTACACTACCATGTCGGGCATTACCGCTCGATCGATGGTCATTTAAATAAAAAGATAAAAAAATTCCTAAAACTTTTATGAAAATTAGTTGATTGCAAACTGTTCTTCATGCTTTGGAGTTATACTTCGTTAATAAAATATTGATTTTTTTTGTCCAAATTTGACTAGCTATTCATGTTTTCCCTTAAGTGAGCGCCATTCCCCTACTTTCCCCTGATGTAAATAAAAATTAAGAGGAAAAAATAGATAAAATAGTAAGAAAGTCATAAAGACGATTAAGGAACTATTTAACTCACGTTAAAACATCGCCTCGCTAATGTTAATCCTATGGGAGAATATTTTTAAAAATACACAGACCGTTTTTTTTTTTTTACATTTTTGATTTCGTTTACTTGGTTTTTGGTTATGAGAATGCTTTCACTATCGAATCCGATCCCGAAAGTGAAAGTAGCCTAATAAAAAAACCTGCAACAAAATCGAAAAAGTAAAAAATGATAGAACTTTTCAAAAATCAATCCATATCACTTCTTATATAATTCTTGGTAGTGGTCTGCATGGGCCGGAATTTCCAGAAGCGAGCCAGGTTAGGCCCGAAAGGAACCTAACTTGGGCCGGCCCATTGTAAAAAATTAAAATTTCGGTCCCGGCAGCCCGTTTATATTTTCACAGTTAACGACCCTGTCCGTGCAAAAATCAATTAAATTAGGCCCGGTCCGGCTCAATTTCTACAAAGAAAATTAAAATTGTTTTAAAGGATACTGTATACATATATTTATGGGAAAATTCTACACTATATTTTTGATTACTATGTGTTCGCAAGAGAGAAAAGGCACAATAGAAACATCTATTATCACATAGACTCTTAGACTTTTCAACATTCAAATAAATATTCAGCATAAAATTTAGGGTCAGAAGGGGTAATTATGACCACTTTTTACATTTTCAACATTGTTTTTTTAACCATTTGGAAAAATGGTTATTGTCCTGGTCAGGGTAGGAAATCAAAAACATATCTGAAGCGTTTTATTAGTTGAATCCCGCATGTTATTCGTTTTCTGATGGGTCTATACAGTAATCTGTATTTTCCCTTTACTTTTAACAGAGATGGATACTTCTGTTGCCACTATGACAAAAAAGTAATAAAAACTACAAAAAAAATTTAATAACTCAAAAACAAATTGAGATACAGCTTTCAAACAAATTGCATTTAGAAGTACATTCTTTTTTTGTTTAGAAGTTTAATGAAATTTCATTTAAAATTCGTCCAGGAATCCATGGCGTACGTAACGTATGACCAGCTCCGTAGAAGTTTAAAAATTTACAGTAACGAAAATTGTAAAACTGAAATTTCTTTTAAAATTTGTTCGTGATGGGTCCAAGAATGTTAATGTTTAATCCATGGCGTACGTAATGTATGATCCACTCCGTGCGATTTTTTATGTCTTAAATTTTAGTCTGAAAAAATCATTTTCCAAATGGTTGTTGTAACTTGTTAAATTGCTTTTTTTTTTTTTTAAGTGGTGTTTTTAGTACATAGGAAGTAACTTTGATCCTTTAAGAATACCTTTAAAAAGTTTTAATTCTCATAGCTGTTTTATTTTAAAAGTTAAAAGGATGGTTATAATTACCCCACCAAAAACTCACAATCACATAAGTTTGGGGGTCATTAAGACCACTAGTGGAGAAATTATGACCACTATATTTTCTCTTTATACTTTCCAATACACATGTAATTGAGACCACTTTGAACTCCAAAGTGACAAATCCGTTTATCAAAAATTTTATAGACTTAATTTCAAATTGTTAGTCGGATCTCAAAAACTCTTCAGACTAGTGATAAAGAATATCTAAGATGAAATATGCATTATGAGGTTAAGAGGCTACTTCAGTCAAGTGAAAAGACCCGTTCGTTAATGCTAATCCTATGGAAGAAATTTATAAAGATATCTCGGTCGCATTTCAATATTTTTGAATGATTTCTTTTGCATTATACAGCTGAGATCGATCTGTACAAAGGTTGTTTTTTACTTTTTCGATTTTGTTTACAGATATTTTTTATGGGGACACTTTCATTTTCGGAACCGGTTTCGAAAATGAAAACATCCTCATAAAGAAAATCTGCAATGAAAATCTAAAAAGTAAAAAACGGCCTGCATACAGATTGATCTCAGCTATCCAATGCAAAAGAAATCATTCAAAAATACTGAAATGCGACCGAGATATCTTTATAAATTTCTTCCATAGGATTAACATTAGCGAACGGGTCTTTTCGGCTTACTGAAGTAGCCTCTTAATATCTAAGCTTGAAACAAAATTTTACCATACACTTTTTTCACCAATATGACGGCGGTCACAATTACCCCCTGGTCATAATTACCCCACCTGACCCTATAGTTTAGAATAAACGAAAAACAAGTGGGTAAGTGTGATGACAGATCGCACAGAGGATTTCGTTTAACATGTCTTTCAAAACTCTTTATCTTTTAATTACTAAATCCAAATTGTTAATTTATAATTATTAAATCCTTACATAGATCGAGATGACATAGAGGTATGAGGAAAGAGATAGGGAGAATGTGGAGAATAACATTATTGGACACAAGGCCTTTCATTTAAGATATTACATGACATATCGTAGATTAAATTTGAAGTTAGCGAATTTTTTACAATAGCACCCTTAGGGGACAGAAATAGGAAAATGGGTGAGAAGATACTAATTCTTGAGATTTGTTATGCAGATTTTTTTCTTAATTTTCGAGGAAATTTATGGGATAGTAATGAATAAAATATTACATCAAAACTACCCCTAGTGGTGAAAAAATGAGTTAAGAGGGTGCTAAGTAAGGTATAGGCCAAGAGCTTCAAAACGGTGTGTCACATGAAAAAATCAATCCCCCTCCCCCCCCCCCCCCCCACGGAGAAACGACCCTAATTGTCTGGGGTCGAAAAAGACCACCAACAAGATGTCGGGCTCGACGAGATACATTCTTCGGTCAAGCCTTCAAATGAGGTTGAATCTCGCTGTAGTTTAATTAGGGGCTGAGTTAGAAAAATTGCTTAAGGCTGTTCTTAACTGCTCTGCTCAACAAGCGTGAAACATTTTGACACATTTACAAATTCATTTTTTAACGGAAAGATATAACATTGGAAAGCCTGGCCATGGAGGAGATTTGGAATTGAACTGTTTTTTTTTTCATTTTTTGATCCATCAATTACCTATTGAGTTATAAGCGAATACGATCAGGTGACAAACACGTTTTTCGCCCGCTCTTGAGTGCTCTTTCTTCCTTCTCGCGGAAATGCGGTTCAAAACGCCCACTTTGACACTCTTTTCTGAAAGATCTATTGCGTTTACAAAAAAATGAAAAAAACAGCTCGATGACATAGTTTCTGAGCAACAACACTAGCTAGTTTCATGCATTTTTGAACAATAATAAATTAAAACTTATGTCAGAAAGTTGCCCTTTTGGATTTGAGAACACCCTTAAAATACACAAGTTAGAGGCCGGAAAAGTAAAACAGAAACTTAGAAATTCAATTTCCCCCTCCCCCACACTTCTTAAAAAAATTTAAGTGTTATAAAATATCTGAAATTTTAAAATCGATGACTTGATTACTTTTCTGAATTTTATTTATTTATTTTTTGCTGAAATTAATATTTGGAAATAGTGGTAACTACTACGACTCATAAATAAATTGTCTTTATTCTGCCGACCCGTTTGAAGGTTTGCCTTAATTTTGTAGGCCAAGCCAGGGACCGTGAAGAACTCTAATTCTTGGTCGAATTGGAGATTAAGAATTTTGCTGCAAATAACAGGTGAATTAGCTGTTAAAGCAAATAATAGTATACAATTAAGCAATTAAAATGATTCAGAACTACTAGAAATTCTTTAATTCTATAAATATCAGCGAATAATATATTTGCCGGTGTCGCAAGCTTTATTTGTAACTCGCCCAAATATTTATATTGGTACAAGATTCCCGAAATAACGCATCGCGCCAAGGGTTATGCACCAATCAGAGGGAGCATCAAAACTTTTACTTGTGTATGCAGAGAACTGTGCGATATATATCAGCCTTTCATATCAGCCTTTATAATATATAAACTTTTTTACCAAAAATAAAACCGACTTCAAAAACTACTGCAAAGTAAAAAGCGCACTTTTTGCTTTTATCATGCAATCTGATTTAAATTTACATGTTCTCATTTCTTGATACAATTCAGATGTTTTCATGTATTAATTTAGTTTGCTTCTGTATTATTTAGCATTTTAAATAATGGTTGGCAATTGAGAATTGTAAATATGACTGCCGATTAGAAATTGTGAAGAAACATATTGGAGAAGATCCATTAGTGAATTTGAATGGGAATATCGCCAAATTAGTCAGTTACAGCCAAGTTGGCTTCATTTATGGCAACTTATTTTGGTCGCCAAATTTGGCGATATTTCACCAAATAGCGCTAAGTCTGGCGACAACTTGGCGATAACGCATATGAATACATAGCTTTATGCTTATGAATGAAAAACCGGTTACAACAATGAAAGATAATTTGCGAAAAATCCTTTATTTTATTGGTTTTTGTTGAATTACTAAAAAACTACTCAACAAATTTCGATGAAACGGAAGTGGTACCAATTCGAGAGTATCCTCTTTCAATTAAAACCAAAATCACATAAATCGGACAAAAAGTTCCGGAGCAATCGGTGAACATACATAAAAAAAAAAAAAAAAAAAAAACATACATACGCGTCGAATTGATAACCTCCTCCTTTTTTCGAAGTCGGTAAAAATAGGCTTACAATGAATGCACATAATTGTTTAAGACTACACAGTACCCTAAAAATGACAAAAATATCGAATATTTTTTTATTGAATTTTTCAGTGGTCCATACGGTTGTGAATCATCACTCCAGATTGTAGATCTGAAATCCAAATAGTTTTAAAGATATTTGAACTTTCCCGAGTGTTCTCAGAATGTTCTGAGTGTTCCTTTACAAACTTTAAATGCATTTTCTCAGACTTTTATTTTTGTTAATGTTAGTGTTTGCTAATCCCTATAAGGCTTTTTTTTTTCTATTGCAGATAGAGTCTTGAAATTTTTTGCTGACACTTACATGTATATGTTCTGCAATAATTAGTATGGATTTAGGTCTGAGGGTTATAGTTCTTTTTTTTTTTTTAATGGCAAAGTTAATATTTCCAAAATTTTCGTGTTTTTTTTTTTCAGGTTTTGCGCTACAAAAATAAATAAAACTTTAAATAAAAGTTACATCTTTAATTCCATACTAAATTTTGTTTCCAATAATCCAATGAATATAAGTCACTTAAAATAACTAAAAAATATTAAAAATTAAAAATGTTATAAAAGTTTTAAATTAAAAAAAAGTAATTTAACAAATTACAACGAACATTTGGAAAATGATTTTTTCAAAGTCTAAAATTTAAGGCATAAAAAATCGCACGGGGTTGATCCTACATTACGTACGCCATGAATTAAACATTAATAGTGTTATTACACGTAAAAATTGCAAGCGACAAAAATCACCTGCGACTCGCACGTATTATCCACCTGGAACTTACGTATTATTCAAGCATTTCATTGGCTGTTCGGGAAAAGGCTTTTCCATCGTCCAAGAAATCTGACGACCCATTTTAAATGAAATTTAATTCTTAAACTTCTAAACATCCCACACTATTACTTTTTACACCGTCGTATAGAGAAAGAAATGTACTTTTAAATGCAATTTGTTTGAAAGCTGCATCTCAATTTGTTTCTGAGTTATTATTTTTTTTTGTAGTTTTTATTACTTTTTCGTCATAGTGGCAACAGCAGTATCCATCTCTGTTGAAAGTAAAGGGAAATACAGATTACTGTATAGACCCATCAGAAAACGAATAAAATGCGGATTCAACCAATAAAATGCTTCAGATATGCTTTTGATTTCCTACCCTGACGAGGACAATAACCATTTTTCCAAATGGTTAAAAACTTCAAATTTTTAAATAAAAAAAAGAACGATGATTGTTAAAATGATTTTTTTTTTTTTTTTTTTTACCAGAGTCAGTTTAATTTTAGAATCTCAAACAAAGTCATTAATGATTTTTAATGTAACAATCTCTAAAATTTTGTTTTGAAAAAGGGTACTGTGTAGCCTTAATATGTTTCGAAGCAAGTTCCCTCTGACGAAATACATTTTTGCCCGCTCTTGTGCAATTGTTTGAAACAACTTGCAAAATCATCTTCGCGAAATTCTCTTAAACCCTTCGCGACGACAGCCCTTTGCTTAGTTTTTTAATCTTTTACCACCGGTTTTTGAAAACAGAAAATTTTCTGTTATTGTAAAATGCTTTGATTAAATAAAGTAAACTTTACAATTAAAAATAACTGGTGAGAATAATGTAGGATTCCGAGCACCTTAAGTGGCACGTATACTGGTCGTTCGCCCCCAAGGGATTACTATTAGACCGGGAGGTGGCAGCACAGACAATCACCTCATCGAGTTCACGGCTAAAAGTCCAGAATTAGTTAAAACTCGATTCGCATATTAAAACGCAATCAGTCTGCCAAGTCCTATCTTGGTGGAAAACACCCGAAAACCCACTTTTAGCGGTTGATTAGTAGTTTACCATTGTGTTTTCCTGCACCCAAAGATATGCAAACATGGAGGACTGGGAGCAGGAAAACACAACGGTAAACCTACCAGTCAACCACTAAAATCGGATTTTCAGGTGTTTTCCATCAAGATAGGACTTGGCAGACCGATTGCGTTTTAATATGCGTATCGAGTTCTAACTAAATCTGGAATTTCAGCCGTGAACTCGATGAGGTGATTGTCTGTCCTGCCGGTCTATATCGGTTGTCACATTTTTCTCGGTGTTAATCAATTTTCAGAAATCGCCGTAAAGTCGAAATCATTCAGCAATTTGGGTCGTGATAATGCATTTTCAGCGTAGACTTGCTGTCACATTTTATGTGTTTCGCAATCATTTTTTTCCCCTTTTCCCAACTTGAAACAAAATTTAATTTTTATTCTTCTGCTCTATCCTATCAGCAACAATGCTTTGACAGCGAACGTTTGCTTGCATCTTTCAACATCACAAACTGAAAGAGCATGAAAGTGCATCTTCTTCTTATCATTTTTCTTGTGACTTCTTTGTTTACTTTTTATCGCATACGCCTATTACACATATGATAATCTGATAAATACTTTCGCTTTAATTTTTTCTTTTCTTTTTCACACAATAAAGCGCACGCTAACAGATATTTTACATATTTTCGAAGCTATACTTAAAGGCATAGTTACAAACTTCCCAAGCTAAACAGAAGATTTTTTTTCAAGTAAGTATGCTTGAATTATCAAATTTCAATAATTTATTAGTCCCCGATACGCAATTTCTTTCAGCCATCAATTGAAAAAAATAAAATCGTCTTTAAAAAATAACGTTCCGTTATATAAGACAGCCGTAAAACAAAGCAGATGTATCATTGTACGCTACGGCAATCTCTACTGCAAATTTTTTAACTTCAAAGCCTCGCGTCTTTTCAATTTTTATACCGTCGTATCTCTCTATTCTAAAAAAAAGTAACTACCGCTGTCACCGCCGCCGCCGCCGCCGGTTTTGATTTTTTTGTGACCGGAGGCCTTTCTTCGTTAATATTAACAAAAATAATGCATACAAAAATATGAAAATCGGTGGTTTTATACAGAAATATTTGATAAACACGCTGATGCAGACAGTTTTCAAATCGAAGAAATAGTTTAAGAGTTATTTAATGCTAAAGTTGGACAAAATCGTTCCACTAAAAAAGTTTTATAGCAGCAAAAACTATACATGGCAGTGTAATCATTTTTAGATCATTTTATGCGTTGGAATTTGCCGGAGTGCAGATTGCCTTAATTTTTTTTATTTTGACTCATTTTTTCAGGTTTTATTTCTATTTTAAATTCAAATTTTCAGCATTTCTAGAGATATTTTTTACAGATTTCAGAAAATTGTACTAATTTAAACTGTTGCCAACTGTACAAAAAGCGCAAGCAATAATGTTTGCTTCAAATTAAAAATTTATTTACACGTGACTATTATAAACAGGAAAAAAACTTTCAAATTAGAATTAAATAATTACGTATAAAAAGCAGGAACTTATTAAAAATTACGTCATAAAAAGTATACACGTGAATTTTAAAAGAGAAAGGATATTGTAAAATAATAAATTCATTAACATGCGTTAGAAGACTTAGGAGAAATTACGTCATATTTACGTCACATTATAGTTATTACATAAAGTGAACACAAAATAATATTGCAAAAAAGTTTAAATTTAGAAATTGCGCTAGACATTTGTTTGATATTTTGAGAATTAATTTAAAATGTCTCATTTAAAAGAACTTTCTTTTCGCTTTGTAAAAAAATACCAGGAGACAAAGACTCTCTTTACTTAATTCCTTTTATATTACCTTATTTTGAAATGTTGTTACACGTGTATATGTCATCAAGTTATTTTTATTTCGACGTTTTATTTGTGTTTTTATTAATGTTGTACGAATTTATTTGTTCTTTCGTTATTTAAAATAAAAATTATATCAATTTGTATAATTTGGCGAGTGGTTTGGCGAAATTGGTCGACAGGATAATCAAGTAGTACCGCAGCGGATTTGGCGTTAAAATTCCCCAATCAAAGAGAAATGAATAGAAGTTCGTTTATAGGGAGATCGCCACTGTTTTTTAAATTATAATTCAGTCTTTCGAAATCTTTTTAAAGCCGATCAAATTAGCGTGCATTTAGAATCTGCGGTGTCTGGACGGGGGTTGGCGAGCGTAGCTCGTAGGGGGCCGAGCCCCCTAGTAGAGAAAAAAAAAAGTACTTTTAAATTCCATTTGTTTGAAAACTGCATCTCAATTTATTTTTGAAATATTAATTTTTTTTGTAGTTTTTAAAGAATTTTTTTAATGTTGGCAACCGAAATACTCCATTTCTGTAGAAAGTAAAGGAAAAATAGTTGGAAAATAAGTAATTATATCTTTTTGTTTCCATTTTCCCATAATAACTGAAAATTAAAGTACGTGCTATTTTGAAAAAAATATATAAATGAGTGATTTCTGATAAAACAGGGGGCTATTATTAACTATATTTAATTTTTAGTATCTATATTAATGTTGCAAACAAATGAAGGCATATGAATCAAGAAATAGCCGATTTCTTTGGTCGAGATTCTTGAATGAGGACGTCGCTTTTTGCTGGAATTACGTATTATTCTGCGATAGTGACGTCCTATGCGTACTTTTCTGTAGATGTTTAAGACTGGATCGTAAATATGGAATTCTTCAGCGAATGCGAATGACGCTATTTTATATAAAATAAAAGTGTGTGTTTTAAGTCTTACTGAAATATGTTTTGTACCATCTATATTAATTTACATGTATTTTTTATTCATCGGGAGGGCGACACTAAATTCTGAAAAAGCAGAATTCTTGTTTTCTAGTGTTTATTTTCATTATTTCATTGTGTTATGATACATACTATTGACAACAAATGATGTTAAATATATTAACAAATTTAATTTTACAAGATACGGGAATGTCCTCATTATGCCTTACCTTCCTATCAAAGCTCCGTGCCAGAATCAAGTCAAAAATCTAACGAGAGTCCTTTGTACACCCTTATATTACATTTAACCTGTTTTTAGGTGCGTTCGTAATTATATAAATACGTAGCACCTATAGTCGTCGTTCAGTCCGTCTGTCCGTCCGTCCGTCTCTCCGTCCGCATATAACAGAGCAAAAATTACCCAACCGAATAGTCTGAAATTTTAAATATATGATTGTTGCAAAATTTTGTCGAGCCATTTTTAATTTTATGAATATTGGATGTATAGTTTAATGACAGGGACATTCAAAAGTTTTCCGTTACATTACGGCCCATGGGGAAAAATTATTGCAAGTGCATTTTAATGACGTTACAGTCTTCCGAATGGTCTGAAATTTTAAATATATAATTTTTGCAAAATTTTGTCGAGCCATTTCAGATTTTATGAAAATTGTATGTATAGTTTAATGACAGGGAGAGTCAAAAGTCTTTCGTTACATTACGGGCAATGGGAAAAAAAATATTGCAAGCGCATTTTAATGATGTTACAGACTATGCACTTATGAAGTGCAAAAAAATATACATTCAGTACACTATGCGGTGAAAAAAATATTTATAAAACTAGTTATAGTACGAACGCACCTCATTTGCCACGTTTGACGAGCAATTTCCTACTTGTTTTTAGGTGCATTCGTAATTATATAAATACGTAGCACCTAGAGTAGTCATCTGGTCCGTCCGTCTGTCTGTCTGTAAGCGTAGTACAGCGCAAAAATAATATATGTATATATAATTCGTATAAGCGAAATTTAATATATATAATTGTTGCAGAATTGTGTCGAGTCATTTCAAATTTTATGAAAATCGAATCAAAACTTAAAAACATATTAATAAAAGTTACTTTCATTCTATTAAAGCCTATCATACGTCATTACTACTAGGCTGCCATGCTTATAGCGTGCTATTTAAGATGGAGTTCTAATAATGCTTTGTATATAAAAAATTAAGCTTGAATGTAGAAAAATCCAGTTAAATGTGATAAAATTAAGGATAATAGTTCTTAAACTCGTATTTTTATATGTACATTCATGGAAATATTTTTAAAATGTGAAATTTTCAATTATTGATTAGATTAAAATTAATTTATTTTGTTTAGTAATGAGTATTTCTTGAAGTGTACCTCGTTCAAGGGTTAAAATTCTACATATCTAGCATCTAAAAGTATGATGAAATCTCAAACTAGTGTAAAAGTTAATCAGATTCGTCTTTTTTAATTAAAAATCATATTTGCCTTTGTTATTTGTTGAATTATTAAAATTCTGTAAAGTAATGGTTGTTCAAAAACTAAAATATATTTAAATTTCCCTTCTAAGCTGAAATCCTCGTAACTTTCCTCTTTAAGTTGATATTCTGATCTTATAGTTGAAAAAAATCTAAAGAAATCAGTCTTTTTGCCTTAAAAATTGATATTTTCCATTGTTTTGCTTAAATTAATAATACTCATTAAGGTTTTGATCATTCAAAATTCAAATATATGTTTAACTTTCCTCATTTAAGTGGATATCATTATCTTATAGTTGAAAAAAATCTAAAGAAATCAACTTTTTCTATTAAAAATTGACATTTTTTGTTATTTTGCTTAATTAATAATGCTAATTAAGGTGTTGATTATCCAAAATTCAGATAAAAATTTAATCATCGTCTTATAGTTTAAAAAAATCTGCAGAAATAAGTTATTTTCCATTGTTTTGCTTAATTAATAATACTCATTAGGTGTTGATCATTCAAAATTCAAACATATGTTTAACTATCCTTATCTTATAGTTAAAAAATCTAAAGAAATCAATTTTTTTCCATTAAAAATGACATTTTTTGTTATTTTGCTTAATTAATAATTAAGGTGTTGGTTATTCGAAATTCAAATAAAAATTTAATCATCGTCTTATAGTTGAAAAAACAAATTCACAGACATAAGTTATTTTCCATTGTTTTGCTTAATTAATAATACTCATTAAGGTGTTGATCATTCAAAATTCAAATATATGTTTAACTAACCTTATCTTATAGTTAAAAAAATCTAAAGAAATCAATTTTTTCATTAAAAATGACATTTTTTGTTATTTTGCTTAATTAATAATTAAGGTGTTGGTTATTTGAAATTCAAATAAAAAATTAATCATCGTCTTATAGTTGAAAAAAAATTCACAGACATAAGTTATTTTCCATTGTTTTGCTCAAATTAATAATACTCATTAAGGTTTTGATCATTCAAAATTCAAATATATGTTTAATTTTCCTCATTTAAGTTGATATTCTGACCTTATAGTTGAAAAAAATCTAAAGAAATCAGTCTTTTTCCCCTAAAAATTGACATTTTCCATTGTTTTGCTTAATTATTACTATTCATTAAGGTAATGATTGTTCAAAAACTAAAATATAAGTTATATCCTTCATGCTACAGTTGAAAAGTTGTAAAGAACTCAGTCTTTCTCCTAAAAAATTGATATTTTTCTTGGATGGAAATTTTTTTGATATGCCTTTGTAGCTTGTGACGCCAAACTCCTTTGTTGTGATCCCTCAAATTTGAGGAATGTGAGGAGTGGCGGTAGAGAATAGGAGTTGGAATTATGTTCTCTGAGGCTATGATTCCCATCGAAAAAAATCTTGTTGAATCTGCTAAAAATTAAGGAAATTAGTTTGAATATAGCGTGATTATAGTCATCTAACGAATTAAATTTTACACAACTAGCGCCTAAAAATATGATAAAATTTCAAAGTAATATAAAAGTTAATAAAATTCGTCTTTTTTCCATTAAAATTTTTTTATTTTTCTTTATTATTTGCCCAATCATTAGAATTCATTAAGGTAATTGTTGTTCAAAAACAAAAATATATGTTTAAATTTCTCTTTTAAGATGATATTCTCATCTTGTAGTTGAAAAAATTAAAAGAAATCTAGTTTTCCATTAAAAATTGATATTTTTTATTACTTTGCTTAATTAATAATTCTCATTAAGGTGTTGATTATTCGAAATTCAAATAGAAATTTAATCATCGTCTTATAGTTGAAAAAAAAATCTACCAATACCAGCTTTTTTCCTTAAAAATTGATATTTTTCATTGTTTTTCTTAATTAATAATACTCATTAAGGTGATGGCTGTTCAAAAACTAAAATGTATGTTTAACTTTCCTCTTTTAAGTTGTTATTCTGATCTTACAGTTAAAAAAATTTAAAGCAGAATTATAATGGTATTGAAGATTGCGATAAATGATTGATTTATGCCTTAAATGAGGCCTGGATGTTTAAAAGACATCGCTCAAAATAAAATTTAGTTGAAAGCCTTTTCTAACTCTTTGCGTTTTATCATTTAAGTTAGGAGCCTCATATGAGGCTTAGGTGCGCGAGAGGGTTAGCCTAAATTTATTTTTCTATTTAAAAAATACTCATATTTCTCCTGTAAAATTCCCTGAAACGTACGAACCCTGTATGTCTTCCAATTTAAATTGTACCGAGCGGTTTGATCGATATAGGTTAAATCAAAACTATGAAAAAACACAAAGGAATCCGCCCTCCGAGTTCTTCCTTACCTGCTGATGCGTAAATACTGTTTGTGCGTTTTCGATGACTGCGAATCAAATAGATAATTTTCTGATGAGAGTGCGTTGCGATTTTTAATTAATAGCTCAGCTAATTATTGGAAATTTTAAATTCTGAGTCTGAGGTACACCAGGAGAGGCCTTCGACTACCCTCACACAAATTTTTAGCCTCGTATGTGCAGTAGATTTTCCTATCCATCGCTCACACATCCAGAACAAAACTTTCTTCTATTAGCATAGACTACACTATTAATTTTAAATGAATCTCTATTTGAAAGTAATATTCTAAGAATCTAAGAAATCATTAACGTTGAGATTGTGTGTTTTCTGTCTTGCGTACACATATTAATCTGTAAAACTTTCCATTCAATATGTATGCAATATTCTTTAAAAGAATCTTAGTTGTTTGTTAAAAAAAAAATTCGTTTTTTTTTTTTTTTTTTTTTTTTTTTTTTAATTTTAGGAAACAGTCAATCTAAGAGAATCCTTGATTCCAATCCTCATACATTAGCTGTTTTCTAAAATTTTCTATTATTATATGGCTAATAAACTTCATTCTTGAATCCGCTTCCCCTATATATATTTGAGAAATTTTCAATCATTATTTGCATTGATGACGTTACGCTATGTTTACCGAAACTAATTTGCAATAAGTGAAAACGTTTTGGTACTATAAACTTTGTTTTTGTCTGTTTATACTTTTCAACTATTTTGGAAAGTGTTAAAAAGAAAGAAAGAAAGAAAATAAATCAACTTACTCTTCTGACTGAGCTGGAAGGACTTGTTAGCTCACAGGCTATGAAAGCCTGGAAGCTAATGAGCCCGCAGGTTCTGTATGTATGTATGTACGTAACGCGATAACTCTTGATAGGAATATCTTTTTTGCTTCAAAATTGTTTTCTAGGTTCATTCTCATAAGGTGCTTCCCTGATTAGTTTTGGGGGTTCATTGGCTAAGTATAAAGTGGGGGGGGGGGGGGGGGGTTACGGGGGCTAATCCCTCCTTAACTTATATAAATGGGTTTTTCATGCAGAATTATCCGATTTGCTCCAATTTTGGTATACCGGTTAATTCTGATAAGGTGCTTCCCTTATCAGATTTGGAGGTTCATTGTTCAAGTATAAAGGAGGGATCGCCCCGTAATTTAGATAAATGGATTTTCTTATCGATTTGCTTCAAATTTAGTATATCGGTTTACTATGATAAGGCCCTTCCCTGATTAGGTTTGGAAGATCATTGGTTAAGTATAAAGGGGGGAACGGGGGGATAATACCCCCTCTTAATTTAGATAAATGGGTTTTTCTATCCGATTTGCTTCCAATCTGGTATACCGGTTTATTCTGATAAGGCACTTACCTGATGAAATTTGGAGGCTCATTGGTTAAGTATAAAGATGTGAAACAGACGTGGGGGGGGGGGGGTTAATCCCCCTTAATTTATTTTTCGAAAGGCCTTATTCTTTGAAGTAAGAGTACAATATACAATTAGTGTGAATAGACTATGAGCTCACTGCCACCAGTTTAACTGGCCACTTTTCTTTTTAACACTTTCCAACAGAGTTGAAAAGTGTTTATGACTTCGATTTGTCTGTCCGTCTGTACGCGCTCTAACTCTCATAAATATACTCGGATCGTTCTGAAATTTTTGGATGTTTGTGACCGCTACCATAGCACGAACTCTATTTCAAATGAAGTTTGCAGCATGTTTAGTTCATCTACAGGAACAGTCAAAAGTATTCCGTTACATTACGGCCCATGGGAAAAAATCGTTTCAAATGATTTTTAATGATGCTACATGCATCCAAACATAACAAAATTTATATGCATTTATGAAGTGCACTAAAATAGACATTCTGATGAATATGCGGTGTAAAGGATAGTTATTCATTTATAGGGCCGCACAAAAGAATTCCATTACATAATGATATAGGGGGAGGGGATTTTTTGCGGCGTATTTTAATTATGTTAAACTATTTCATATATAATGAAATTGATATACGTCGCTGAGGGTTACTATAAGTTATTTCATGTATAATACGAAGTGCAGAGCATTTACAGGGACACACAAAAGATTTCAGATACTATATTGTAGCAGAAGTACTGTACATTAGCGGTGATTGCTGGAAATGAATTTTCAATTATGATATGCGCTTTTATGTTTCACTATATTTATGAATACTATATGGTGTGTATAAATGCTATAATTTATATACAGGGCTACACAAAAGAATTCGTAAGGGTTACTGGGTATGAGCGCAAATTGCTTAAAGGTGGTTTTTAAGTGAGCTATGCATTTTTACGCTGAACTGCATTTAGTTTATTAAGAAATTTTTGTAAAATATGGATAAAATGATATACAGGGTCACGCAAAGAATTGGACACGTGCCGTCTATGCATGACAATTTCTGGAAATATGATTTCAGTAATTTTAAGAGTGTTTTGGCTTGAATTAAATTTTAGCTAAATAGTGGCGTGTAATAAAGGTACTAGGTAAGCTACAGGGCTACATAAAAGTATTCAAGTATGTTTTCATCTATTAGTAAAAATTGCGGAAAGAGAAATTTCAACCTGTTATGCGTTTTCTTGCTAAACTAAATTCCTCCATTATATATACTATATAATGCCTAATAACTATGTATAATAACTTTGCCATAATAACTATGTTGACATATATATCAACATACAGATGAAATACAGGGCTGTTCAAAAGAATTGGGATGCATATTTGGCTATGGAAGGTAACTGCTGAAATCAAATTTTACTTATCAAATTTACTTAGTTATCTTATTTACGTTATTTCCTTAAATAACGAAGTTTTGAGAAAGCTTTCAAGGAGTGTTGGAAAGTGTTTCATAATCAATGCCGTACGCACGATTTTTCTTTCTTGTTTATTTTTAGTTGCGTTCGTAATTATTTATATATGTTGCACTTATAGTCGTCATCTGGTCTGCCCGCAATACCAGCGCAAAACTAGCCAACCGAAAGCAGAATTGTGTCTAGTTTTTTTAAAATTTTATGAAATTTGAATCAAAACTTAAAAAAGATATGAATAAAGGTTTTCTCCACTCAATTAAATCCTATCATACGTAATTAATTCAATGATATCCCATGATAGGTAATGATTCTACGTTGCCATGGTGATTATTCTGTTAAATCCTACTATAGGTAATTAGTTCAATGATATCCCATGACAGGTAATGGGATGCTAAGTTGCTATGGCGATGACGTCCTATTTAAGATAGAATCCTATTATTTCCGTATGACTGAATTTAATGCAGGGTGATTCTAAATTATTTTTACGAAATAAGAGCGGTGATAGTACCCATCCAGACGAGCAATAATTACCATAGAACATGAGGTCGCAATCCACTTATTTAATCACCAATACAGGGTGCTCTACCCTAATCGAACATGGGTTGACGGTAATAATTTTCAGCAAACTGAAGTATACTACAGTCGGACCTCGCTATCGCGACACCCGGTTTTCATGCCACTTCGCTTATCACATCAGTTTTTCAAAGTCCCGATTTTCTGTTTATGATTTTAATGTAAATAAACTCCGGATTTTACGTCGTTGAAGAATTTTCAACTCCGGATATCCCGACGGTTTAGAAAAATGGCCCATTTTTCATAATCCATTTTATAAGCACGGAAATTAAGCGGTAAGAAATGTCTTAGCCAAACTTTTCACAAAAGTGCCTAAAATACCCATTGGGATAAATGATAAATTTTATTTCAATCCTTTATCTGGATAAATAAACCCACACACTATGAATGACCCACTTAAGCTCCAGATAGACGTATCAGTCTACTCGCGGTATTTTTGTTCTGGTCAGGTGGTGCTTTCTTGTGGTTACACGGCGTTTTTCATCCGTCTAAAACCGAAGCATTGCATTGCATCGAAACGATCAGAAATTATCTGACATCCATTTCTGAAATAACCAATATTGGTTACAATTCATTGTATAATATTGAAAATAGAATTGTAGGAAGCACATCTAGAAATAAGCAAACCTTAATTCATCAATATTTCATATAATAATAAAAAAACAAGTCATCATAAATTTGATTTTTATACTTTTCAATTTTGTTTTTGTGTTTATTTTGTTTAATAATGATGTTTTATTACTTAAAACTGGCAAGAACAGTTATGAATTTAAGATTATCTTAAATTAATTAAAAATACAGCTTTGTATATACTTATTTTTCTCCAAATCCGGTTACCGTGACACTCCGCTTATGACGACACTTTTTTCTGGTCATTAGAGTTTCGGGATAACAAGGTTCGACTGTATAATGAAACTGTTAATTGACATGCTCACTTTTGTTGCAAATAGGATAACACACAAAAAATGCGGTAGAAGTTTCCATTATACGCGCCAGCAGTATGCATTAGACGCTCCACATTTTGGACCGTGGTTATCAGTTCATACGGTATCATCGATTGCGTGAGTACCCTATTTTTTCAGAAATTTTTGTGATGTTATAACATTTCATACAAAATAAGGTACATATCGTTACTTTTTTATTTTTCGCAAAACTATTACCGACTTCAGGTAGGGTGAAATACCCTGTATTTGTGACTCAATAAGTGGTTTGCGACCCCATGCTCTATGGTCATTATTACTCGTCTGGATGGGTACTATCACCCCTCTTATTTTGTAAAAGCAATTTAGACCACCCTGTACATAGTTATTATTATAATAAGCTCGAGGTAGCAGGAGTCGTTCGATAGCTTCATCGGCCCGAGCCCTCCCTTCCCGCTTTTCGGTGTCTTTAATTTCTGCAATTTACCTTTTTAATTTGTCCGGTTCCAATCTTTGATTTTTTTTTCATTCTGGCTTCCGATAGAATCTCTTATACTCAGGACGTGGTTGGGGACCTACGAACCTAGCTTCGCAAAAGAGTCGGTATAAATGGATGAATAAAGGGCTGCGGACGAAGAGAGGCCGCTCGCCGCGGCGGTAATAGAGGCCGCCGCGGCGAGCGGCCTTCGTCCGCAGCCCTTTATTCTTCCACTCTATCCCGACTCTTTTGCGGAAGCAAGGTTCGTAGGCCCCCAGCCACGTCCCGAGTGAAAGACACTCTAGCGAAAGCGAGGTCGACAAAAAAAATAAACAATTGAAACCGGACAAATTTAAAAGTCAAATTACACAAATTAAGGACACCGAAAAGCGAGAAGGGAGGGCTCGGGGCCATGAAGCTACTGAACGACTCCTGCTACCTCGAGCTTATACTAATTATGTAACCGACGCGGCGAGCGGCCCCTCTTCGTCCGCAGCCCTTTATTCTTCCACTTATTCCGACTCTTTTGCGGAAGCAAGGTTCATAGGTCCCCAGCCACGTCCCGAGTAAAAGACACTCTAGCGAAAGACAGCTTTGAAAAAAAAAAAAAATCAAAAATTGAAACCGGACAAATTTAAAAGGGAAATTACACAAATTAAAGACACCGAAAAGCGGGAAGCGTGGGCTCGGGGCGATGAAGCTACCGAACGACTCCTGCTGCTTCTAGCTGGACCATAATGAATTATCATAAGGAATTTTACCTTCATGCCTTTTTGCATAATAGTGCAACAGCTATTGCATCAAGATCTGAATATTTATAAAACTAGTTTTAGTACGAATGCACCTCATTTGCCACGTCTGACGTACAATTTCCTACTTGTTTCCTTAAAAATCATTCTATGGATCTATATTTTTCTAAATGAAATTTACTTTCTCTATTGCAGGAATATACGAAAGAAATGTTTTCTTAAAATTACACTATGTGCAAAATACTTAAGATGACAAAATATTTAAAATAAAAAGAAAAATGCCCAGTTAAACTGATGGCATTGAGCTCACAGGCTATTCACACTAATTGTATATTCTACTCTTATTTCAAAGAATAATGCCCTCGAAAAATAAATGAAGGGGATTAGCCCCCGTTCCCCCCCTTTAAACTTAAAAATGAACCTCCAAATCTAATCAGGGAAGCACCTTAACATAATAAACCGGTATACCAAATCAGATATTTCTGCATGAAAAAAACCATTTCGCTAAATTAAGGGGGGGGGGCTAACCCCCTTTTCCCCCATTATACTCAACTAATGAACCTCCAAATCTAATTTGGAAAGCTCCTTATGAGAATGAACATAGAAAAAAAAATTAAAGCAAATTGGATAATTCTGCACGAAAATCCATTTATCTAAATTAAGCGGATGGGTCTTGCCCCCCTTTCCCCTTTTTATACTTAACCAATGAAGCTCCAATTCTAAAAAAGAAAGCACCATATCAGAATAAACCGACATATCAAATTTGAAGCAAATCGATTAATTCTGCATGAAAAACCCATTTATCTAAATTAAGGGGGTCCAACCAAAGCCACCCCCCTTTAAACTTAACCAATAAACCTCCAAAATTAATAAAGCACCTCCTTAGCATAATAAACCGGTATACAAAATTTGGAGCAAATCGAATAATTCTGCATGAAAAACCCATTATCTAAATTAAATGGGGGGGGGTCTATCCCCCCCTTTCCCCCCTTTATACTTAACTAATGAACCTTCAAATCGAATCAAGGCAACTTCTTAACATAATAAACCGGCGTACCAAATTTGGAGCAAATCGAATGACTGTGCATGGAAAACCCATTTATCTAAATAAAGGGGCGTCTAGCCCCCTTTCCCCCCCTTTATACTTAACTAATGAAGCTTTAAATCTAATCAATGCAGCTTCTTAACATAATAAACCGGTATACCAAATTTGGAGCAAATCGAATAATTCTGCTTGAAAAACCCATTTATCTAAATTAAGGGGGGGGGACTAACCCCTCTTTCTCCCCTTTATACTTAAATAATAAACCTCCAAATCTAATCAGGGAAGCTCCTTAACATAATAAACCGATATACCAAATTTGGAGCAAATTGAACAATTCTGCATGAAAAATCCATTTATCTAAATTAAGGGGGGAAGGACAGCCCCCTTGCCCCCCTTTATACTTAACCAATGAACCCCCAAAACTAATCAGGGAAGTGCCTTATCAGAATGAACCTAGAAAAAAAATTTGAAGCAAACCGGATGTTTCTATCAAGAGTTATCGCGTTACGTACATACGTACGTACGTACGGACATACATACATGCAGAACCGGCGGGCACATTAGCTCTCAGGCTTTGATAGCCTGTGAGTTAAAAAGTACTTTCAACTATAAACATAGCCTTCGTTATAGAATACAAAAACACTGTTATTAGCACCTTATTTTCAAATTTCACGTAGTTGGTGTCGAAAGGAGTGAAAGTGAAAGTCAATGTTTAGATCCGGAAATGTCCGAAAATGTTAGATCCGGATGTTTAGATCCTAAATACCAAAGCATGTTTGGTATTGTGTAGGAAGTATGTAGGATTACAGTTCATTTACAGGGGCACTCAAAAGTATTCCATTACATTAAATGGGGAAAAATCGTTTGCAGTGTATTCTAACCCTTAAATGCCGGGTGTTGCTTTTCGGCAACATACGCAATTTAGGCTCTGAAATACTATCTATATTATAAAGGACAAACATATCTGTGCGTAACGCATACTTCCTTTTGCGAATGGCAACACTTTGAAATTTGAAATGAAATTTTCGTTTTGCAATTTTCTCTACTGCAAATTTTTAAACTTCTAAACATCGCACATTTTAAATTTTTACACCGTTGTATAAGGAAAAAAATGTACTTTTTAATGCAATTTGTTTGAAAGCTGTATCTCAATTTATTTTTGAGATATTAATTTTTTTGTAGTTTTCAATACATTTTTTGTAATTGTGGCAACTTAAGTACTCAATTTCTGTTGAAAGTCATGGACGGTTGAAAGAAGAGGGAAAATAATTACGGAGGAAAGAAAATAATATATTACTGTATTTTTTTTTGCCATTTTCTCATAAAAATTGAAAAATAAATAAATTACAATGCGTGCTATGTCAGTGATTTTTTAAATTTCCAAATATCGCATATTTTCAATTTTTACGCCGTCAAATAGAGAAAATATCTACTTTTCAAATGCAATTTGTTTGAAAATTGTATCTTAATTGACTGAGTTATTACGGTTTTTAAAAGAACTAGCCTCCCGTGGCGACCAGTTTGGTCTCCCTTAAATGTATGCTAAGCGTTGTATCATGTTAATTTTTTTCATCATTTAATTTACTTGCTCAATCCTTCGCCAAATCGGAAGATTCTGATAGAGAAATCAAGAACTCGGTATTTTTATGTTAGTCGGGTACAGGTGATAAATCGCCAAACGCTGTACCCGTCGCATTTTTTCATATTTCATTAATTTAGATTAAAATATAATCCTTTCACTCATTTTGATTTTAAAATGGATAACTTTAATTTAAAACTGAAACATTTCAAATTCACGAATTTCACTTAAAAAAAATTCTTTCAAAAAAGAAAAAGGAAAGAATAAATATCATAAACCATTTAATTTCAACATCAAAGTATTGTTTTAATTTACCCCTCGAAAAATAAAAAATGCTGGTGGCGAGTTAAAAAATGCTATTGGCGAGAACTGCACCCAGCTAACATAAAAGTAGGAACGTTTTGCGATCATAGCAACTTTTATGTGGTTTTATTCTAAAAAAATATTTTGATGAAATAGGTTGCCAGAAAATGTTGCCAAAATATCTTTTCACGCCATGGACCTTTTCTCTATTTCGCCAAGTACCTATACTGGAAAAATACCTTTATTTATTTATTTATTTATTTATTTATTTATTTATTGTACCTTAAATGAGATGAATAAAAGACGACACAGATGTCATATGCGCACCACGTTGGCGCGATTTTTTTCTGACGCCAATGTCATATACTCACCGGGGTACTTAACTGGCGCCAAAGTGTCGTTATTTTGCTTGATATGGTAACACGGATGTTGTTGTTTATTTATTAATAAATTATTTATTTACTTTTATTTTATTTTTTAAAATTATATAAATTGTTTGTTCTATAGTTATTAATTAGACTTTTTTTTTCATTTATTGTTATTCCCTTTTTAAAAATATTACACAATAAGCAATGAGATGGGTAGCGGTCGTTGCAGCAACTGGGAACCTGAAAATTTGAGCATGCGCATCAGCTCTGGATTTTTGGTCAGTGAAGAACCAGATCGAAAATAAACACCGTTTAAAAAAAGGGGGGGAAATCTAGCTATACAATAATGAATGTTTTAGTAGTTGACTCCGTTGAAGAAGGATAACAACAGATTAAAGACTATGAAAATTAAACATTTTCTAAATTCTAAAGTTGTGAAAACTTATGCAGTTTTATATTTATATTAAATAAAAACAATAAAAAAATAGACTCATTCAAAGATTTTTTTTCTTCATAAAAACAACAACAGAAAGAGATATGATTATTTTACAAAAAAACATTACTGGATACACGAAACTCGCTGTGCAGCAATCTCAAAAATCGTCAATGCCACGGTCAGTAACGCGCGTATGAAACCGAAAAAATCATCACTGGACACTCGAAACTCGCTGTGCAGCAATCACTAAAATGCACGAAACACGTCAATGCCGCGGTCAATAACGCGTGTATCAGCGCTCCGCGCCCATAAACTGAAAATCATCATTGGACACACGAAACTCGCTGTACAGCAATCTCTAAAATGCACGAAACTCGTCAATGCCGCGGTCAGTAACGCGCGTATGAGCGCTCCGTGTCGATGAAACCGAAAAAAACATCACTGAACACACGAAACTCGCTGTACAACAATCTCTAAAATGCACGAAACTCGTCAATGCCGCGGTCAGTAACGCGCGTATGAGCGCTCCGCGCCCATAAACCGAAAAAAACATCATTGGACACACGAAACTCGCTGTACAGCAATCTCTAAAATGCACGAAACTCGTCAATGCCGCAATCAGTAACGCGCGTATGAGCGCTCCGCGCCCATAAACCGAAAAAAAAACATCATTGGACACACGAAGTTCGCAGTATAGCAATCTGTAAAATGCACGAAACTGGTCAATACCGCGGTCAGTAACGCGCGTATGAGCGCTCCGCGCCCATAAACCGAAAAAAAAAACATCATTGGACACACGAAGCTCGCTGCACAGCAATCTCTAAAATGCACGAAACTCGTCAATGCCGCGATCAGTAATGCTCGTATGAGCGCTCCGTGCCGGTGAAACCGAAAAAAACATTATTGGACACATGAAACTCGCTGTGCAGCAATCTCTAAAATGCACGAAAGTCGTCAATGCCGCGGTCAGTAACGCGCGTATGAGCGCTCCGCGCCCATCAAACCGAAAAAAAAAAACATCACTGGACACACAGAACTCGCTGTACAGCAGTCTCTAAAATGCTCGAAACTCGTCAATGCCGCGGTCAGTAACGCGTGTATGAGCGCTTTGCGCCCATGAAACCGAGAAAAACATCACTGGACACACGAAACTCGCTATGAAGCAATCTCTAAAATGGACAAACCTCGTCAAAGCCACGATCTGGTAACAACAAACTCGTAATAACAAATATCTATTTATCGTCTCGCCAAATCGTTATATGTCTGCAGATTGAATTGGCAATTTTTTTCAAAACGCGCCAAAATGCCATTTTTGTAAATGATTGCCAATCTGAAACTACGAGATAAACAAACCAGCGTGGCGGTACTTTCAAAACTAAAGTGATTTTATCAGCGTTTTAAAAAAGGAACTTCAAGAAACATTAAAAATTACAAAAATATAAACTACAAAAAGGAAGTGCTTAAAATAACTTCTTTTACCATTATGTTAAAGTTCTGATAACTTATGTAATTTTATATTTTTGTTAAATAAAAACAATAAAAAGTAAGACTCATTTCTAGATATTATTGTGGCACAGATGACATATACGCACTACGATGGCGCGATTTTTTTCTACATCCAATTTGGCGAAAACCTCGTTTTCGAATACCAGTTACATATATATTTTTAAAAAGGGAATAACAATAAATAAAAAAAATGTTTAATTAATAACTATAGAACAAAACAATTTATATAATTTTAAAAAGAAAATAAAAGTAAATAAACAATTTATCAATAAATAGACAACAACCGGTTACCATATCAAGCAAAATAACGGCACTTTGGCGCCAGTTAAGTACCCCGGTGCGTATATGAGATTGGCGTCAGAAAAAAATCTCGCCAACCAGGAGCGTATATGACATCTTTGCCGTCATTTTTTCTTAAAAACAACAGCAAAAAGATATATGATTATTTTACATAAGAATTAAGTGAAAACACGAAGCAAAATTCGGTATTTTTCGAGAATATGAGCCTTGTCACTTTTTTTATACTTCAGAAAGAAAGATTTTCTGCCAACTGATGTAAACAACCATGAAAACAAACCTGATAAAATTTTTTGCTTATATATTAATTATAAGAATACTCTTAAAATTATCAAATGACTTTGTTTAGTCGTCATTATTATTACTAATAAAAAAATACCTAACTTAAATCAATAATTAAAAATAGGTATATCTTTTTTAAAACTGTGTTTATTTTCGTACTGGTTCTTCACTCAGGCAAAAATCCAGAGCTGATGCGCATGCTCAAATTTTCAGGTTCCCAGTTGCTGCAACGACCGCTACCCCAATGGGATGCGTTTCATTTAGGTGTTGCCATTAAACAATTAACAAATATTCGTGATTTCTGTGCCATATACAATAGCATATTTATCTATCACGTGTAGCTCGATTGCGAAAGATTAATCCGCTCGCCCTTAAAACAATGTAAAAAGTTCAGCATTTGTTTCCGTCTTATGTTCTATAACAAAATTAAAACTTCCTCTATAGAAAAATAAATAAAATAATGTAAATCAGAAACAAATTCAACAGATATGTGATTGAACTACGTACTTAAAGCACTGAAATGACCGGAAAGACTGCCGCAAGTTTCAAAATCTTGGGCTAATAACTCCTGGCAGGTGACATGTGAAAGTATCGCTTTTAATAAATTTTAAAACTTTATTTGATTGCGTAATTGATATTTTTCAGATAAAAATTCTTTTTGATGTTACTGGGCAATCTAAAATATACATTACATGTAAAAAAAACAATTACAGTTGGAAAAAAAAAAAAAAAAAAAAAAAAAAAAAAAAAAAAAAAAAAAAAAAAAAGAATGGATTTCACCTATACTCTGTAACCCGAGGAGCTCGGGTTCGATCCCCTAGTTAGAATAATAGTGAAGCTATAATGTCTAATGTTGCCAATAAAATACATTCTGAAAATATTATTAAATCAATTTTCAACATGTAGATGGCAACACTTGTGCTGTTTAAGAATAAAGATAGATTTATTTTTTGAATTGTTGCTACTTGTTCTTTTTGTTTTGTTCGGAAGCTTGCGAAATAGCCCATTTTGCTCTGCAGTGAGCAAGTAAAATTTATTTCTTTTTATAGTTCCTAAAATTCTTGTGTGTTTAATATTATAGAATTTTATCAAGGAAAATTATTTTTTCAATTAAAGACCAGTATTGCCGATTAGTAACAAACTGGTTTTTAGCCGTAAATCATACTTAAAACAAATTATTATTTTTTTAAGTATTTTTGCCATGATTTATTTAAAAAATGAAAGCCTAAAAACATTATTATAATGATTTTTGAAAAATCAGGCATTTAAGGGTTAATGACATTACGCTATTTCAAATGTATTGAAACTGATATAAATCACTAAATTTCATTACGATCACGTTAGAGCAGGGCATTCATAGCAATTTTTGTTCATTTACAGGGACACACAAAAGCAATCGGTTACAGTACAGTACTGTCTTTGAGTAGATGATAAGGTCCAAATACCGGCTACTAGGTGTCCTGAGAACTGAGCGCAGCGCAACCTAGCGGTGATAGGCAGAGTTTGTAACTTTAATTGAGAGAAGAAAATTACGAAAAGTACGTCGCTGAAGTCTGTGCCATTTACAAATAGTAAATGCAAAAATGTCGAATCTACGTAATCTGGTACATCAAAAGTTTTTCAGATATGTGTTTCTCATTTTTTTTTAAAATATACTGATCGTATATTGGTTTGAATTGTTGATTAAGTTATTTTCTGGGCATATTTAGCTCTCAATTGCACGCGCACATTATTGGTATTTTATTATATGAATGAGTAATACCGGTTTTAAGTTAAACATAGCAGTGTTCCGAATACCGGCTACCTGGAGTGGTCTAAATACCGGTTAGCCGGTATTTGGACCCCTCTCGCTCGCTCTTCTTGAAGGGGAGGAAAATAAATTAATTTAAATAGTTCCATAATTAATAAATTAATTTAAATGGTTCAGAAATAGTTCCAGTCCCATTTCTCAATATGATAAAAGCAACCATGGCCGTAATTCTTCAGGACTGTCACCGGTCACCGGATCAATTTCCAAAAACGCGCTATTGGACATTACAAAATTACCTGTAGTAAAAGTGAAAAGAAAGAAGAAAAAAAAGACGGAATAAACCAGGCGAAAGAGGCAGAAATTTTATTTTAACCCTCTCGCTGCGCAACCTGAAATTTCCTCGGGCAACGTAAAAGTAGCAAAATATGCGCAACCTGAGATTATCTCGGGGAGGCATTTTTTCCGTCTAATCAACCCTCCTTGATTATTCCCACCAGTTATTATTATTTGCTGGTATTTATGAACCGATTTGGAACATTTTGTTTCAAAATGGCGGCCATTTAAATTTTTTTAAAATTTTTAAAATTTGAAATGTGGTACCAAAAAATTGAAATGGAAAAATATTTTTTTCTTATGTATTTGACCTTTATACAAAGATTCCGGAGCACTTTTTGTTTCGTCTATATCTTAAAAAGTAGCTGAGTTATAGCATTTTGAATTTCTAGCGTGGCTCACATTTTGAAACGTCCTGAATTTTGTCACGCGATAAAAGGCGTATTTATGAACCGATTTGGATGTAACTTCGTTTATACATAGTACATACCAATGTCTCGACAGAGTTCGTTGGCCAGCTTCATCCGCCATTTTGTTTCGAAATGGCGGACATTTAAATTTTTTTAAAAAAAATTAAAATTTGAAATGTGGTACCAAAAAATTGAAAATTGAAAAAATATTTTTTTCTTGTGTGTTTAACCTTGATAAAAAGATTCGGGAGCAGTTTTTGTTTCGTCTATATCTTAAAAAATGGCTGAGTTATAGCATTTTGAATTTCTAGCGTGGCTGACATTTTGAAACGTCCTGATTTTTGTCACGTGATAACGAGCGTATTTATGAACCGATTTGGATGTACCTTGGTGTGTACATAGTACATACAAATATCTCGACCGAGTTCGTTGTCCAGCCTCATCCGCCATTTTGTTTCAAAATGGCGGCCATTTAAAAAATTAAAAAAAATTTAAAATTTAAAATGAGATACCAAAAAATTGGAAAATGAAAAAGATTTTTTCCGTATGTGTTTGACCTTAACACAAAGATTCCGGAGCAGTTTTTGCTTCGTCTATATCTAAAAAAATGTTTGAGTTATAGCATTTTGAATTTCTATTGTGGCTGACATTTTAAAACGACCTGATTTTTGTCACACGAGAACAGGCGTATTTATGAACCGATTTGGATGTAACTTGGTCTGTACATAGTACATACCAATGTCTGGACCAAGCTCGTTGGCCAGCTTCATTCGCCATGTTGTTTCAAAAGGGTTGCCATTTAAAAAAAGTCCTTTCGGCCAGTGCCGGGAGGAAGAGGTAGCTTTCATATTCCTTATTTTAAAAAAACCAACTTATATTATTCAAACACACGAAGCTCAATTAAGTGGAAACCGAATGTAGGAGATTCAATACTAATTTTTATCAATACTAAATCATTATGAATGAGAATTTCGCGAAATTAGTCAGCTGTATCCAAGCTGCTTTTATTTAAAGTAACTTATATTTGGCTGCCAAATTCGGCGATTTCTTAAAGTGCCTGCCATTTTAAGACAACATGGTGGATGAGGGTAACCAGTGAACTTGGTCGCGACCTTAGTAATTGCTGTGCACATGCTCAGTCACATCGGAATCGGTTGATATATACGAGTGCTGTCGCAGGCAAAAAATCAGATTTTTCAAAATGTCACCCACGTTAGAAATTGAAACTGCTATATCTGAGCCATTTTTTAAGATAAAGACAAACAAAAAATGCTCCTGAATCCTTATATCAAGGTCAAATACTTAAGAAAGAAACCTTTTTCAATTTCTAATTTTTTTGCATCTCACTTTAAATATATTTTTTTTATTTAATGGCCGCCATTTTGAAACAAGATGGATAATGAAGCTGGCCAGCGGACTTGGTCGAGATATTGATCTATATTATCCACATGCCTTCTTCCATCGAAATAGGTGAATACGTGTGGTATCGCGTGACAAATACAAGATCGTTTTAAAGTGTTAGCCATGATAGAAATTCAAAGTGCTATAATTCAACCACTTTTTAAGAGATAAACAAAAGAACAAATTTTCAGAAACAAAAACTGCTCCAGAATCTTTGTATCAAGGCCAAACACATAAAAAAATCTTTTTCATTTTCCAATTTTTTAATAACTCATTTTAAATTTTAAATTACATTTTTTTTAAAAATGGCAACCCTTTTGAAACAAGATGGCGAATGAAGCTGGCCAACGAAATCGGTCGAGACATTGGTATGTACTATGTACAGACCAAGTTACATTCAAATCGGTTCATAAATACGCCTGTTATCGCGTGACAAAAATCAGGTCGTTTTAAAATGTCAGCCACAATAGAAATTCAAAATGTTATAACTCAGCCATTTTTTTAGATATAGACGAAACAAAACCTGTTCCGGAATCTTTGTATTAAGGTCAAACACATACAAAAAAATCTTTTTCATTTTCCAATTTTTTAGTATCTCATTTTAAATTTTAATTTTTTTTTAATTTTTTTAAATGGCCGCCATTTTGAAACAAGATGGCGGATGAAGCTGGCCAACGAATTCGGTTGAGTTATTTGTATGTACTATGTACACACCAAGGTACATCCAAATCGGTTCATAAATACGTCTGTTATCAAGTGGCAAAAATCAGGACGTTTCAAAATATCAGCCACGCTAGAAATTCAAAATGCTATAACTCAGCCATTTTAGGTAGCTTTCTTTACAAAAAAGCTACCTATTGCAGCTGTTCGGAGGAAAGCGATTTCAAAAAATTTTGATATATTTTCATCGATCATGACCCCCAGACCCCGAAACCACCCTCCGTTCAAAATTGATATATATATATATATATATCTATATATATATATATATGACCTATGTCACACTGTAACTCCCGTAATTATGAACCGATTTCGATGTAATTCGGTGTGTACATAGTACATACCAATGTCTCGACCGAGTTCGTTGGCCAGCTTCATCCGCCGTTTTGTTTCAAAATGGCGGCCATTTAAAATTTTTAAAAAAATTAAAACTTGAAATGTGGTACCAAAAAATTAAAAATGGAAAAATATTTTTTTCTTATGTATTTGACCTTCATACAAAGATTCCGGAGCAGTTTTTGTTTTGTCTATATCTTAAAAAATGGCTGAGTTATAGCATTTTGAACTTCTAGCGTGGCTGACATTTTGAAACGTCCTGAATTTTGTCACGCGATAAAAAGCGTATTTATGAACCGATTTGGATGTAATTCGGTGTGTACATAGTACATATCAATCTCTCGACCGAGTTCGTTGGCCAGCTTCATCTGCCATTTTGTTTCAAAATGGCGGCCATTTAAAATTTTTAAAAAAATTTAAAATTTGAAATGCGGTACCAAAAAATTGAAAATGGAAAAATATTTTTTTCTTGTGTATTTGACCTTTATACAAAGAGTTCGGAGCAGTTTTTGTTTCGTCTATATCTTAAAAAATGGCTGAGTTATAGCATTTTGAATTTCTAGCGTGGCTGACATTTTGAAACGTCCTGAATTTTGTCACGCGATAAAAGGCGTATTTATGAACCGATTTGGATGTAACTTCTTTTATACATAGTACATACCAATGTCTCGACCGGGTTCGTTGGCCAGCTTCACCCGCCATCTTGTTTAAAAATGGCGGCCATTTAAATTTTTAAGAAGAATTTAAATTTCAAATGTGGTACCAAAAATTGAAAATTGAGAAAATATTTTCTTCTTATGTGTTTGACCTTGATAAAAATATTCGGGAGCAGTTTTTGTTTCGTCTATATCTTAAGAAATGGCTGAGTTATAGCATTTTGAATTTCTACCGTGGCTGACATTTTGAAACGTCCTGATTTTTCTCACGTAAAAACAGGCGTATTTATGAACCGATTTGGATGTGACTTCGTTTATACATAGTACATACCAATGTCTCGACCGAGTTCGTTGGCCAGCTTCATCAGCCATATTGTTTCAAAATGGCGGCCATTTAAAAAAATAAAAAAATAAAAAAATTTAAATGAGATACCAAAAAATTGGAAAATGAAAAAGATTTTTTTTGTATGTGTTTGACCTTAATACAAAGATTCCGGAACAGTTTTTCTTACGTCTATATCTAAAAAAAAATCGCTGAGTAATAGCATTTTGAATTTCTCTTGTGGCTGACATTTTAAAACGACCTGATTTTTGTCACGCGATAACAGGCGTATTTATGAACCTATTTGGATGTAACTTGTGTCTCGACCGAGTTCGTTGGCCAGCTTCATTCGTCATCTTGTTTCAAAAGGGTTGCCATTAAAAAAAAAATTAAATTTAAAATTCAAAATGAGGTATTAAAAAATTGGAAAATGAAAAAGATTTTTTTTATGTGTTTGGCCTTGATACAAAGATTCCGGAGCAGTTTTTGTTTCTGAAAATATGTTCTTTTGTTGATATCTTAAAAAATGGTTGATTTATAGCACTTTGAATTTCTAGCATGGCTAACATTTTGAAACGATCTTGTATTTGTCACGCGATAACACACGTATTCGCCTATTTCGATGTAAGAAGGCATGTGGATAGTATACATCAACACCTCGACCATGTTCGCTGGCCAGATTCATCAGCCATCTTGTTTCAAAATGGCGGCCATTAAATTAAAAAAAATATATATATTTAAAGTGAGGTGCAAAAAAATTAGAAATTGAAAAAGGTTTCTTTCTTAAGTATTTGATCTTGATATAAGGATTCAGGAGCATTTTTTGTTTGTCTTTACCTTAAAAAATGGCTCAGATATAGCAGTTTCAATTTCTATTGTGGGTGACATTTTGAAAAATCTGATTTTTTGCATGCGACAGCACTCCTATATGTTAACCGATTTCGATGTGAGTGAGCATGTGCACAGCAATTACTAAGGTCTCGACCAAGTTCACTGCTTAGCCTCATCCACCATGTTGTCTTAAAATGACAGGCACTTTAAGAAATTGCCGAGTTTGGCAGCCAAATATAAGTTACTTTAAAGAAAAGCAGCTTGGATAAAGCTGACTAATTTCGCGAAATTCTCATTCATTATATTGATAAAAATTAGTATTGAATCTCCTATATTCGGTTTCCACTAAATTGAGCTTGGTGTGTTTGCATGATATAAGTTGGCTTTTTTTAAATAAGGATTATGAAAGCTACCTCTTCCTCCCGACACTGGCCGGAAGGACTTTTTTAAGATATAGACGAAACAAAAACTGCTCCCGAATCTTTTTATCAAAGTCAAACACACAAGAAAAAAATAATTTTTCAATTTTCAATTTTTCGGTACCACATTTCAAATTAAAATTTTTCTTAAAATTTTAAATGGCCGCCCTTTTTAAACAAGATGGCGGATGAAGCTGGCCAACGAACTCGGTCGAGACATTGGTCTGTACTATGTATAAACGAAGTTACATCCAAATCGGTTCATAAATACGCCTTTTATCGCGTGACAAAATTCAGGACGTCTCAAAATGTCAGCTTCGCTAGAAATTCAAAATGCTATAACTCAGCCATTTTTTAAGATATAGACGAAACAAAAACTGCTACGGAGTCTTTGTATAATGGTCAAATACATAAGAAAAAAATATTTTTCCATTTTCAATTTTTTGGTACCACATTTCAAATTTTAAATTTTTTAAAATTTTTTAAATGGCCACCATTTTGAAACAAAATGGCGGATGAAGCTGGCCAACGAACTCGGTCGAGACATTGGTATGTACTATGTACACACCGAATTACATCCAAATCGGTTCATAAATACGAGAGTTACAGTGTGACATAGGTCAGATATATATATATATATATATATATATATATATCAATTTTGAACGAGGGTGGTTTCGGGGTCTGGGGGTCATGATCGATGAAAATATACCAAAATTTTTTTTAATCGCTTTCCTCCGAACGGCTGCAATAGGTAGCTTTTTGTAAAGAAAGCTACCTAAAAAAATAAATTTAAAATTTAAAATGTGGTATTAAAAAATTGGAAAATGAAAAAGATTTTTTTCATGTGTTTGGCCTTGATACAAAGATTCCGGAGCAGTTTTTGTTTCTGAAAATTTTTTCTTTTGTTTATATCTTAAAAAATGGTTGAATTATAGCACTTTGAATTTCTAGCATGGCTAACATTTTGAAACGATCTTGTATTTGTCACGCGATAACACACGTATTCGCCTATTTCGATGTAAGAAGGCATGTTTATAGTATACATCAATATCTCGACCAAGTTCGCTGGCCAGCTTCATCAGCCATCTTGTTTCAAAATGGCGCCCATTAAATGAAAAAAAAATATATTTAAAGTGAGGTGCAAAAAAATTAGAAATTGAAAAAGGTTTCTTTCTTAAGTATTTGACCTTGATATATGGATTCAGGAGCATTTTTTGTTTGTCTTTATCTTAAAAAATGGCTCAGATATAGCAATTTCAATATCTAATGTGGGTGACATTTTGAAAAATCTGATTTTTTGCCTGCGACAGCACTCGTATATATCAATCGATTCCGATGTGAGTGAGCATGTGCACAGCAGTTACTAAGGTCTCGACCAAGTTCACTGGTTAGCCTCATTCACCATGTTGTCTTAAAATGGCAGGCACTTTAAGAAATCGCCGAATTTGGCAGCCAAATATAAGTTACTTTAAATAAAAGCAGCTTGGATAAAGCTGACTAATTTCGCGAAATTCTCATTCATAATGATTTAGTATTTATAAAAATTAGTATTGAATCTCCTATATTCGGTTTCCACTAAATTGAGCTTCGTGTGTTTGAATAATATAAGTTGGCTTTTTTAAAATAAAGAATATGAAAGCTACCTCTTCCTCCCGGCACAGGCCGGAAGGACTTTTTGTTTTATTAATGTTGAAAATTGTATGATCTAGATTGAAAACAAAAGTGGTAGCCGGTATTTGGATTTTTTCCTCTAATAATTACTGGAGTGCGCGGTTTAAAATTTGGTATGTTCTTTTAAATTTAATTAATTTTTTGCATCTTACTCGTTATATATAAATTTTATATATCAAATACAGGGCTGCACAAAAGTATTCACGTACCGTTCTCCTTATTAGAGGAAATTGCTGAAGGTAAATTTTCAACTGAAGTATATGTATCTCTTAAGTGAACTAAATTTTGGCATGCATGTACAGTACACTGTAAAAAATGATTGTCAAATTCACTGCATTTATTGCAGTAGATCGCAAGTAATATTTCCGTATGTAAAAATACCGCAAATATAACAGTAAATTTAACGAGTGTTTCCGATTTCAACATCCTTTCATGCAAACACCAATTACATCACATCGGTCATTTTACTGACCGGCGTCTGCGCGCGCAAAGACATACACCAGGTACATTGTTTCAGGGCTCTAGGAGCTCAAAGGGGCACAGCTCTTACAATACACACTGTATATTATTATTTTTTATATTTATTTTCTATGTATACCATAATTTAAAAGAAAGAAAAAAAAATGTCTGTAAATTGGTCACCGCAGTCGGCTAGGTATTATTAAAGATTCGCATGCTTTTTATGGTTCTCGAGAGTATGTGTAGGGAGAATGTGTGGTTGATCCTGGGCCCATCACGGCTCTCGGCGCCCTTGAATACGTGTCGTCTTTCTTGTCGGAACTTGTTTGTAATAGTTTTTATTTATTGCTACATACTAATACAAGTTCTTTTCTTATAACATATGTTTGTTTATTTTTTTTTAATCCTCAAGTGCATAGCTGTCACCTACTGTGTCTTTTATATTCAGGAATGAGAGTGGGTAAAGAACAAAAAGTCTGAAAATACGCGTAAGCTAAAATTTGGTAAAAAAAAAAAAAAACAACTAAAAAAAACGCGCGAAATCATATTTTGCACAAAACAGGCAAAAAACACAAATTTTGTCAAAGGGCTCGAAAAGAATGTGCATTTCGTCAAATGGTCGCTGGAAAAACGCGAATTCCGTCAAAAGATCGCGGAAAAAATGCGAATTTTGTCAAAAGATCGCGGGAAAAACGCGAATTTCGTCAAAAGATTGCGGAAGAAACGGGAATTTCGTCAAAAGATCGCGGGAAAACGCGAATTTCGTCAAAAAAGCGTGAGAAGCACGAATTTCGTAAAAAGATCGCGGAAAAAAGCGAAATTCGTCAAAAGATCGTGAAGAAAAAAAACGAATTTCGGCAAAGGATCGCGGAAAAACGTAAATTTCGTGAAAGAGCCGCTGAAAAAACACAAATTTAGTTAAAGGATAGAGGAAAAAAACATGAATCGTCAAAAGGCTGTAAAAAAAGTGAATTTTGTCAAAGGATCGCGAAAAAAAACGCAAATTTCGTCAAAGGATCGCGGAAAAAAGCGAATTTCGTCAAAAGATCGCGAAAAAACGCGAAATTCGTCAAAAGACCGTGAAGAAAAAAAAAGAATTTCGGCAAAGGATTACGGAAAAACGCAAATTTCGTGAAAGAGCCGCTTAAAAAACACGAATTTAGTTAAAGGATAGAGGAAAAAGAAGGTGAATCGCCCAAAGGCTGCAAAAAAGCGAATTTCGTCAAAGGATCGAGGGAAAAAACGTGATTTTTGCCAAAAGATCGAGGAAAATACGCGTATTCCGTCAAAGTATCGAGGAAAATGCGCGAATTCCGTCAAAAGATCGAAAAAAATAAGTGAATTCCGTCAAAAGATTGAGGAAAATACGTGAATTCTGTCAAAAGATCGCGAAAAAATGCGAATTTCGTCAAAGAATCGCCTAGAAAATGCGATGCAATTCTTGCGCGATAACTCTCGTTTGGCTCATTTTTCCGCTGCCAGAAAGAAAAAACGGCAAAATTCGTTTTTTTTTCTTTTTTTTACAGACAAAAATCAAAAATTTTCTCAAAAATTTACGAAAAGTCGGTAGAATCTCATCCCTGATATTATTTTTATACTGCTTTTTTAGGTATTTTATTTTTTATTATAAAAATAATACAAATATAGTTTCAAAAGTAGGGTATTCGTTTTTAATTAGAGACACATATATGCATATACATATACAATAACAATAATAAACTTATATAGCTAATTTATGTTCGTGTCAACATGTTTGTAGTGCGTCAATATTTGAAGAAATATACACATATTTGACTTAAATTTAATAAAAAAATATATTTTTAATTAAAAAAAATCAAAATAATGGAATATTTAAAACCTTTCTTTAGAGTTTTATGTAAGTGGAATACATGATTTTTAAGGCAGGAAGCTTTGAAATTTCTTACTTGCTCTCAATTTTTTACCCGCATTAAAATCATTTCTTACAAAATTTCTAACAAACTAAAAATATAAATCGATTTTGATGGAAATGTATGAGAGATTTAAATCATAATTTTGCTGGATATTTTTTTTACCCACAAACAAAAAAATAAACTTCCACCACTTTTAGCTAGAAGCTTCTTTTAAACAGATATTCCAGCTTGCTTCCATTGTCATGCTGAAACAAAGGCCAGGGATTTCTTAAATCTCGCATTGTAATATAGCGAGACTAAAGTTCCCTTGAGTATAAACTTCTCCTTGCACAGTAGGGGCAGTTTGTGTTGGCTCCCTGGATTAGGGGTGCCGTTCTTTCACCTCTGGGGTGGCGCCCTGAATGAGGTGTACTTAAAATTAGGTGTCCTGCAGGTAAAATCTGAAATCCTTCAGTATTTTTTACGGAGATTTTGCCGCTATAATCACATAATTCTTTCAGTTCATTTACGGAGAATTTGTTGTTAAAATTACAGCATTTATTGTGGTAATTTGCACGGAAATATGGCGGTGAAATTTACTACAATTATAACCGTTGAAATGAAGAAAAATATGCGATAAAATGTACATCGAATTTTAATGCGATTTTTACGCAAAAACTGCTGGCATTATTGCAGCCAGCAGTTTTTGCCGTAAATTTAACGGAATTTTTTTTTATAGTGTAGTTAATAGATACAAATCTATATATCTTATACAAGGCTGCTGAAAAATTCGTATCATTTTCCGATTGTAGATGGAAATAGCTGAAATTGGGTTTTGAAAAGTGTTATGCGTTTCCATATCGTTGAATTAGACGTAATATTTTATTTTTTTAAACGGTGCAGTTTTGTTACATTATTGTGAATGTGTTGGAAAGTGTTGCATAATCTATGCTTGACGCATCATTTTTTCTTGCTTGTTAAAATAGTGTGTCATCTTTTAAGTATTTTGCACATAGTCTAATTTTAAGTTTAACTTTTTAAAGGTGAATTTAGCATTCTATGTATTTATTTGCTGAAAATTTTTCTATTCAAGCACACGCCTAGAAGAGGGTGAACACCGACGGCTTCGATGCCAGCTACTGGAGAATTGCACGAAATTCGAGGAGAGTTGGAGATCGAGTGGAGAATAGAGAACTTTTCTACTCTCATAGACAATGAAAACATTATTTGCCAATCTATTCCATTTCACTTCGCTGGTGAGATGTGGAAAATGAAATTAATTCGTGAATTTGCAGAAGAACGTCAGTTTACACTAGATTTTTCAGCTGGAATAGAAGACATTACAGTGGAATACCTAAACTTCGAACTGACGAGGATATCTTCCGGTTTACCTGTAAACTTAGCATTTTTCGTATGGATAAAGAAAGTAGAAGTAAAAGGCAATCGTTCTTATTCCTATACTTTTAAAGAAAATGGAAGCTATACAATTCGCAGATACGTAGAAAGAAGCAAGTTGGCGGGCAAAGAAGTGTTGCCGTCCGACATTCTCACTCTAACTTGCACTCTGAAAAATAAGGAGCCAAACGACCTCACAAGTAAGACCTGTTTATTACACGCTTTCTTTTAACTTACAATTATGTTTGCGTGTGGCAGTTAAATGTTGTGACTCATTTTTCATTCACTTCATCTTAAGGGTGTTTTCAAATCCAAATGGGTAACTTTCTGACATAAGTTTTAATTTATTCTTGTTCCAAAATGCATGAAACTAGCTGGTGTTGTTGCTCAGAAACTAATGTCAATGAGTTTTTTTTTTTTTCCATTTTCTTGCAAAATCTTTCAGAAAATAGTGTCAAAGTGGGCGTTTTGAACCGAATTTCCACGCGAAGGGAGAAAGAGCACTCAAGAGCGGGGGAAAAACGTGTTTGTCACGTAATCGAATTCGATTATAAGTCAACATGTAATGGAGGGATCAAAAAATGGAAAAAACAGTTCAATTCCAAATCGCTTCCATGGCCAGGCTTTCCAGTTTTATACCTTTCCGTTAAAAAATGAATTTGTAAATATGTCAAAACGTTTTGCATTTGTTGAGCAGAGCTGTTAAGAACAGCCTTAACATAGAGCTTTAAAATTTAGAATATATACGTATTCCTGAGGGCAATGCATGAATTAGACTGATTTTTTAAAACCCGATCTCTAAGGGGGGGGGGGGACGAATTTACTTAATGGTTACGTTTGATTTCCTAAGGAGAAATCAGCATCAGCTTCAACAATGAGTATTTGCTTAAAAGTACTAATGGCAGGGTTACCACGATTACCAAATTTTAGCCAACTTTGCGCACTATCAAAAAATTTTGGCCAACTTGACGAAATATTGCCAAATAGGGCGACAAAAAAAAGTTGCCATATAGGAAGCCAACTTGGCGATAGCTGGCTAATTTGGCAAAATTCTCATTTAAATCCATTAATCTTCCATAATCAAGATCACCGCAATTTAATTTAAACTCCGTGCATTAAAGATTCTATTTTTTTTTTTTTTAATCTATCGATCAGAATTTTAAGTGTAATATACGAAAGCGTACCCTTTTTACATCTTTATACTGATGCTACTAATAACATAACCGCCACTAGACGAGGCTGTACTATATGAGCTCCTAAATGCTCGCTTTTAATGTGCTTTAGGTACAATCGTGGAAATAAAAAGTAAACACCCCTACTAACTTCTCAACAAATTATCGTAGAAAAAAGTTACTGGTACCGGACGATTAGAAATAAAGTCTACTTTTAAATGATGTATATAAAATTTGCTTAGGGGGGTATCTACATATTAAAACGAACCATAACTTTGTTTTCTTCAATAACAGTATACTCAATTCTGACAGCATAGATGAACTCTACACCCTTCAATTAGCCTATAAACAAATTTTTATGCAATTCGTACCATAAGTTTCCGAGAAATTAATTATTTTAAAACGAGAGTATTTTAAGGCTGTATCCAAATTTAAGTGTACTCGATTGTTAACAGAGAGAGCTCCTTTCTTGATCAAGGCACCTTAAACACCACTCAAGCAGTCAATGAAGCCAGTTAAATTACAGGACAGCAGAAGAAATTTCAAAATATCTACTCACTTCTATCATAGATCTAGATCTTAAACCCTCATTTTGCCATTTTTAAAGCATAATTTGAAAACTACTTGGAAAAAAAATGTGAAATTTTGAATTTCCATAAAGCAGGACGTAATAAATCTAAATCCATCAAAAAAATTATAGGTTGCAATTCATAATTTTTTCGAATATTAATTTCATAATTCATAATTCATATCCTAAAATTATAAAAATTGCAAATTCAGCGTATTTATGTTTGGGTATATTAGAATTATTGCTACACAAAAAATTAGCACATTAGGAGCATAATTTCAGCAGATATAAATAAAAATATGAAAATGAAATTTAACATTAGAAGCACTCAATTTTTAATGTTTATAATTCAAAAACTTATCATTCAAATGACTTGAAATTCGGTGTCTAGGCATAGTTTGAACCAAAGATTTGAAATATCTCGTTAAAATTGGGTATTGCCATTGGAAAAAAATGAAGTTTGGATTCGTTTTAATATGTAGATGGCCCCCTAAGCAAATTTTATAGACATCATTTAAAAGTTAGACTTTATTTCCAATCGTTTGGTACCAGTAACTTTCGTTTACGATAATTTGTTGAGGAGTTAGTAGTAGGTGTTTACTTTTTTTTTTTTTCCACGACTGTACTTTTCCAGGTATGAGGTTCTACCTTTTAGTGCAATTAAAAAAATATATAAATTTTTTCTACATTTTTTTAAAATTTTAATAAAAGCATGACTTTCAAAAGAAATTTTTTTTTGTATTTATTTGAAAACAATTTTAGAGAGATTAGATTGTTAGATTTAGAGAATCGGATTTTAATTTGGTATATCCAGATTACACAGAGTAAAAAACCTTAAACAATTTTAGATTATGGGGATGCTTCCAACTCCGGAATCATCAACCATGTAGTAACATAAATTGCATGAAATAACATGCAGTAACATAAAGGAAACAATTAAATTAAAAAAATAAAAAAACCCGGCTGCGTAAAAAATGAACAAATTAATTATTACTCATCAATGTGAAACTATTATTTTTTTTCAATTCCTACTATTAGCCATGGAACTATTAATAAGAAGGAACTCACATCACCTTAAAATAGTGAAGCTTCAACTGTAACCGCTTTCGCTAGGGATATTTACCTCCGGCCGAAGCTTCCACCAGAAAATTGTTATAGAAATTTTCTCCGTATTTAAGGGCGTTATTAATGCAAAATTTCAGTCATAAACAATTAGTCCAGGCAATAGGGAATTTTACCTAGCAAAATTAATGGTAGTACTGGAAATCGGCTTCCTAGATTTTTTTGGGTCGCTGAATCCGAATTTGTAACTTCCCACCAAAATTTCCCCCGGCAACCTCCCCAAATTTTGGTAAAAAGCCCCCCAAAAAAGGTTTTTATTAAAAAAGTATCTAGAAATTCAGAAAGTAGACAAAATGTCCAACAAATTAGATATATGACATTATGGCTTAGGATGAAGGGGAAGAGGTTATCTGCCTCGGGACATGCGCGCGGAGCTGCGTAAACTAAGTTGCGCAATTCCACTTAACCACTCACACGTTTACATTCGCCCTCCCATCTCCTCTCTGAACTTTCTCTATAAGGTTTACTTTAAGATTTTTGGGTCGCTGAATCCGAATTTTTAACTTCCCCCCCCCAAAAACTCCCCCCAAATAGTTGTTTTTAACTTGAATTTCTTATTGTTTTAGGGGAAAAGCATTACGAAATTCAGAAACTAGACAAAATTTGCAACAAATAGGATATATAACATTATGAATTAGGATGAACGGGGAGGGTGAGGGCTGCCTCTGAACATGCACTGTCGCGTTACGTGCACTATCTGCTACGCGCTACGTGCACTAATTTTATCTGGCAAAATTAATACTAGTTCTGAATTTCGACTCACTTTATGTTTTTTGGGTCGCTGAATCCGAATTTGTATCTTCCCACCAAAATTTCACCCGCAACACCCCCCCCCCCCAAAAAAAAAAAAATTGATTTTTTGAAAAATTTGGTTTTTGAGAAAAGCGCACGGGGAATGTTCCGAGGCAGCCCCCTCTCTCCCCGTTTATCCTACGTCATAATGTCATATATCCTATTTGTTGCAAATTTTGTCTAGTTTCTGAATTTCGTAATGTTTTCCCCCTAAAACAATAAGAAATTTAAGTTAAAAACAACTATTTGGGGGGGGGGGAATTTTGGGGGTAAGTTAAAAATTCGGATTCAGCTACGCAAAAACTTAAAGTAAACCTTATAGAGAAAGTTCGGAGGGAAGATGGGAGGGCTAATGTAAACGTGTGAGTGGTTAAGTGGAATTGCGCAACTTAGTCCACGCAGCACTGCGGCGCATGTTCCGAGGCAAATCCCCCCTTCCCCTTCATCCTAAGTCATAATGTCATATATCTAATTTGTTGCAAATTTTGTCTACTTTCTGAATTTCCAGCTACTTTTCCCCTAAAACAATAAAAAAGGGGAATTTTTTAATAAAAACCTTTTTTGGGGGGCTTTTTACCAAAATCTGGGGGGGGGGTTGCAGGGGGAAATTTTGGTGGGAAGTTACAAATTCGGATTCAGCGACCCAAAAAACATCTAGGAAGCCGATTTCCAGTACTATCATTAATTTTGCTAAGTAGAGTCCCTATACGGTCTCTATTGCCTGGACTAAATGGCAGAACAGGATTTTAAATTTAACTGGTGTAAGTTTACTTTTGTGGTAGTTAGGGTTTTCGTTTCTGCCATATTGTGACAACCGGTGATGCAATGTGACTGTTTTACCTGTCAAACTGAGACCAGAAAATATTTGTGCGAAAAGATTTCCATGAATAAGACGCTTCAATAAGACAAAATGTTCTATTCAATTACACTGGAGGGAAGTTGTGGTATTTTGAAACTGTAGATCCGATTTAAAAGAAAGCAGCCGCCATCTTGTGACAACCTCCTCAGTTACTTCACTCGTAACTGATAGACAGTACACTATATGTCTCCTCCGCTTTCTTCATAACTCCATTCTATTAGCTCACATTCTCGCTCTATATATCTTCTTCAAATTTTCAATCGTTAATAAAATACGTATAATTGATCCAATCAAGCTCAAATAATTTTTTTTAACTTGAAGTGGATGACACTTGATGTTAATCCATTTTTTTTCGAATATTAATTCATTAAATTAAATTAAATTGATTAATTTTCAATAATCGAGAGAGCTCTCTTCTTGATCGAGGTATTTTAAGACCGAGAGAGCCCTCTTCTTGATCAAGGCATTTTAAGCGCAACTCAAGAGGAAAGAAGAATGGGAGAAAAAAAATTCTCTTATTGACCTAAGTAGGAATTGACTTAAAATATTTCTTTTATTATATTACTTGTTTATATTACTTACCTATTTTTTTAATTTACTTTTTTGATGACTTTTAAGTTGTGTTTAATGGTTAGTTCCTATCTATAAACACTGTTTTGATGAGGCCTATAGATGTCTATGATGATTAGAGTTGCATTAAAACTAGTGATCCTACCTACTTCCAGGTTACACAACTTTCATGTTGTGTAATATTTTAACGGAGCTGACTGTAAAATAGTCAATGAAACATCGTCTTCATTTTGAAAGACCTATTCAATGATAGGCCACTCAATAGGGTGCGTAATTTTTTTTGTCTCTACCGCCATTTTGAATTTATAAAAACAAAACCTAGCCTATAACCATCGGACGGTTAAAATGAATAGATAGAGACCTCATTCATTAAAATCCATCCAACCGTTGGGATGTTTCGAGGGTATAAAGAAATCCACATACCCACATACGCGTGAAACACATAACCCTTCTTTTCAGTCGGGTAAAAAGTCTTTACTTATTTTATTATTCAGGGTATTTCATAAAAGTTGGTCAAATCTTTAAGAGGTGATAGTACACGTCCAAACAAGCAACTTTCATCAAACAATGCATGGTCGGAAATAAAGCGCAAAGCTGCTGGCGCATTTGGGGGGCCATGCAAACGTTAAAGCCTTTTGCAAGTTATCGGAAGAAGGACGACACTAATAACATGCAAATGAGGAAGAAGATGAACACATATGCAAAATTTTGCCTCGATTAATACTAAGGATCGACTGAAACGGGTTTTTAAGGCCGAAACCGAATCTCGGTGATCTTCCTATTTTCGGCCGAAAACGAAAATGCCGAAATTTCTTAAAAAGTAATTAATATATACATAAATACACATAATTATTAATTAATTATACGTTTTTATTAAATATGCATAATTATTAATTATATGTGTTTATTATATATACATAATTATTAATCTAATATATAAAAATGAAAATTTGTCTGTTTGTCTGTAATGCTATACAAATCCACAGTTTGGAAGCCAGAATTGTGAAATGTTATGTACATGTGTATTAAAGTGTCCGAGGCAACTAAAGTAATCCGGAATCGAAATAACTTATAGTTAACTTTTAATTAATAAAAAAACCACCAATTTAACAGCAATTTCCTATCAAATGTAAACATTTTTCGTTATTGCAGCTGCCAACAATTAAAAATTCACAATAAAATGCCCCCCCTTTTTTTATGTTCAACCCGTAATCGCGTGAGTTCTTTAACCAATGTGAGATATACATATTACGTACGCCACGCTGCAATACTAAAAATCTCCAGTTGGTATTATGATGATTCTTTTACCTTACATGCAAATAATGAGAGATTATTTAATTGCGCTTAATTATTATTTTTTTAAAATAAAGGCAAACATTTTATCACAAACATCAACAAAACTTTTTATTCTATTTATTCCCTTATTTCAAAGATATGGTTTTATCGTCTGCTACAATAGTAACATGATAAATTAAATTTCATTTAAAAAAATGCCAGTAGTAGAAAAATATTTTACTAAATTGAATAGTTATTTTTAACTTTGGTTTTAGAATTAAATTCATGAACTCCCGTGCATGGAACGGGTTAAGCAGTAAGTTAATTATAAGTGTGGCCCAAGTTGGCTCTCTGTGCCTTAGTCCCAAAACTTTTTATTTTCATATAAAATAAAAGGTAATTAATTCATCAATGAAACAGAAAGATTTTCTAATTATATGAATTTCATTTAATTAAAAAATATTTTAATTTTAGGCATACACACCTCGATTTGTCTTTTATAATAATTTTTGTAAATGGTCCTCTGTTATACTAGAACTTTCTCAAAGAGTACTTGAAACACTTCTGCGGTTTCAAACTAAAAATTTTCTGTCCCTGTTAAGTCTGCAACTTTTAATGAGCACATGAAAAAGTTTAGTCATATATGCATTGCTTGCTTTATAATTTGCACCCATGTCTTGAGTCAGTCGTGACTGATAATTATAAACAATGAAATGCATAGCAATAAATAGTCTCATTTCAGCCTATACAGCTCAAATCGATGAGTCATGTTGAAAATTTCCGAAGGGAAAATGAGATTTTTGGAATACACATAGTTTTTCGATCCAGCCGAATTTTCGCCTAAACTCAGATTTTAGGCCGAAGACGAAAACGATACCGAATTTTTGGTCGATCTCTAATTAATAGATAAAAGTCACTGATCCGAGTGTGCCTGTCAATCGCGGTAGGGACTTATCGGAAGATGTTGTCCTTCGATAATAGGAAAAAGACTGATAAGCATTTTATTAGGCTAATATGCATGGAACTGCATACATGCAGAGGTTCAACGTTGAACCTCTGAACCTGAAACCGCTCTTCGTACAATCGTACGATTGTTGAAGAGCGGTTTCTCAACAGGCGGTTGTCACTTATTCGTTCTTTGCGTGTTTGTGATTCGCATAACAACATCACCTTCGGCAACCTCTAGCACCTTTGCGTTTTATTTCCGACTATGTATTCTTTGACGACAGTTGTTTGTTTGGATGTACTATCACCTATTAAAGTTTTGCCCATCTTTTATGAAACACTCTGTATATTCATCTTTTGCTTACCATATTTAAGAGAATTATTTACACTATCAAAGAGGAGAGCATGAATGTAATTGTTCTGTGCAAAGCAACAACAAGCACTCACCTCCAGCTCCTTAAAAACAAGTAATATATAAAAAGAAAAATTAAAGTCAGTTCCTACTTAGGTCATCAAAAACAAATTTAATATAATCCCTTAAGCTAACATTAGTTTTTGTTGCATTAAAATATCTCAATTTGTTGATTTTCTGTAAGCCAGTAAACCCTATTGATTTACAATGGAAGTGTATGGGAATTTGGCGAAATATTAGAGATATCGCCAAGTTGGCGTCACTTTTGGCGACTCATTTTGGTCGCCAAGTTGGCGATAAACTTGGCAGTATTTGGCGACAGAACAGGATCCCCCCTTATGGTAATTCCCTTATAGGTATGAAAATGCATTAAATGCTGTTCAATAACCAATGGCCGTCATTTTTTCTCCCCTATAAAACTGAATTAATTAAAATTTAATTAATGAATTAATATTTGAAAAAACTTTATTAACATCAAGTGTCATCCCCTACGAGTTCAAAAAATGTATTTGAACTTGAGTGGATGAATAACAAGTATTTTATTAACGATTGAAAATTTGAACAAGATATATATAGGGAGAGTGTGAACTATTAAAATATGAAAGGCTGATGATTTTAATTGATATGAGGTGGAATTTGTCGAATTTCGACGAAAGAAAATGTTTAAAGAAGAACGGTTACATAATTAATTGCACCACATAATTAATTGCAATAAAGAATCCATCGAATATTAGTTAGTCTGACTCTTAAAACAAATATTACTTTAATCTGAAGTTACCAAAATACTATTTCCTTAAACTTCAACTGTTCCACGTTATTGAAAAATGAAACTTTATTCGTATACATAATTACTAAAATATAATCAAGATAAGTATATAGGATGAAATTGTCAATTGAGGCTCATATGCTACTTATTACGGAATGAAAAATCAGAGAAAAGTATTTCACTCTGACACAATCGTAGATTTTTTTTGCATGAAATTTAAACCTTACGTCATCGCAAAATGATTGCAGTGTCCATAAGTGGCGTTTTTGACCCAAAAGAGTTTGATGCTTATATTTATGTATGTGTTAGGGTAGTTCATATAAATTATAAATATATACTAGACAGGTAGAAAAGTTTAATAACATGATATACAAAAATTAAAATCTTTAACAGCGATTTTACGCACAAATACGTACAGATACGACACAAAAATTCCCATACGATCGTTTCGAGGATTCCCGGATCCCCTTCCTCAGTGAGAGAGAAAAAAAACCCGAGAGAATTAAAATGTGTTCGAAGAACCCCCTCGGTTATAGCCCAGAGTACAGGCTTATGGACTGATTGAAAAGGCGAAAACAAGAGTTTATATATCTTAAAGAAATGACGTAATGGACCAGAATCAACTGAAAAAAGAGTCATTGCGCAGGGTCCCTCCACACTGGCGAGAAAAAAGGAGCGCTGTTCATATCATTCACTAAGGAAGAAGTGTGTTTATTGTCATGTTTGTATTTCAATTTAATATGTGTAGATAGCAGTACCAAAGTTTTCTTTCCTCCCACAATTCATTATCAGAGAAATGTTCTCTAGTCCTGTGTCATGTGACTGGCGTCGTGTAAGTGATGTTTGTGGTTGTGAAAGTAAATGTTTATATGTTTACAATCTGCCTCGTCAATTAATAGTTGTGTTAATTATTATTAATTACTTACTAAAGATAGAATAAGTGGCGACGAGGAAAAAAAGGTATAATTTCACTGGGAAAAGTTTACCGAAAACAATAATCGTGCCGGGGGAAATGGCTCTACTTTCGTTTTCAATAATCTACGCTTCTCTGTAATAAATACTTCAATGTGATATTAATAAGTCATCATCATTACGGCGGTGGTAAGTGCTACATAACATTTATTTTACGATTTTGCTACATTTTACTTTAAGTAAAATGTTCAATCACTTTAAAGAGTTTGATGAAAAAGTTGCATCTTCACAACTTACGTGAAAAGGTTGGAACAAAATTTCGTTCTGCATGACATAACAGAAATAAAAAGTTCCTTCTCTTTTATCATTATTAGGGCCGAAATTATAAGGTTTACTTGCTGATTTATGCATAGATGCCAACATCTCTTAATTATTCCGGAGTCTGATCCAAGATGAACTCGTTTTCAACCGGAAATTTTATTTAACCAAAAATTTCAAATAGAAATAAAAAACGTACCTCATAGAAGGAAAACACATTTTCTTATATATTTTTTCCGGTTTAGGCATGCAAATTTTGGACCATACTCCGGAATAATTAAGCGATGTTGGCATCTATGTTTATGTGTATATAAGGTTTGTGAAACCTTAAAATATAATGAAATTGTTGATATTTTACTTAAACACTTAAGCCCGCCCCCGACAAATTTATAGAACGTATTAAATTTAGAAAATGTTTTCAAAATGAAACTGAATCAATTCAAGATTTTGCTGCTAGATTAAAAAAGAGTAAGACCTTTTGTTCATTTACTGCTGATACCTACTTTAAATGAAAATTTGCTGGAACAGTTTCTGCGCGGTCTGAAAAATGAAAGTATTCAGAATAAATTGATTACGCAAGTTGATGACTTAAATTTCGAAAAAGCTGTTGAGAAAGCTTTAGCTTTTTACAATGTAGATATTGAAATTGCTGAAATTAAGCATACCAATTTCAATGTAAATAAAATTTCTCGTACAAAAAATGTACAAAATAAGAAATTACAAAATTGTTCTCAAAAACAGAATGTCAACAATCATGTAAATAACACACATTCTGACATGAATAAGAATAAGTTAAAGTGCTATCGATATGGAAATGCCTCACATTTAGCAAATGTTTGTAGATTTATTAATGTTACTTGCAATCTTTGTAGAAAAAATGCCATTTAAGTAAAGTATCTACATACTTTACAAATTCTAAAAAACGGGTAAATTCTTTAAATACAGTCAATGTCTTAACTGTTAAATATGATAAAGGTTCAAATCCTATTAAGTTGTCTGCTTTCATTGAATACAAGGCTAGAGCTGGTATGGAATTAGATACTGGATCTGGAATTTCTGCTGTTCCTTTAAAAAGATTTCGCAGAATTTTTCCTGATTATAAAATTTTTCCTCCAGATGTTCAGTTAAAAACTGCAACTGGTGAAATTTTCAAACCTGTAGGTTATGTTGAAGTAAATGTTACTTATGAAAATAAAACTAGAAAGGTAAAGTTGTATTTGATAAAAGAAGATAATTTTCCATTATTATTTGGCAGAGATTGGGTATCTGAAGTTGATATTTTCCCACATAATTTAAAATCAGCATAATGTGAATGAAGTTGTAAATGATTCTCATAAATTACAAGGCTTGTTACAGGAATTTTCTGTTTTATTTACTGATAAGGCTGGGGAGATTAAAGGTTTACAGGCAGAACTTTATCTTGAAAAAGATGCTAAACCCATATTTTGCAAAGGTAGGACTGTCACTTGTGCACTACGTGAAGCAGTCAATGAAGAACTACAAAAATTACAAGACGTAGGTATTATTAAACCAGTTACAAACAGCAAGTGGGGAACTCCTATAGTTTCAGTGGTTAAGTCCACTGGGAAAATTCGTTTATGTGGTGATTTTAAAGTAGCATTAAATAAATTTTTGAAAGTTGAAAAGTATCCTTTACCTAAAATAGAAGATGTGTTAGCTACATTAGGTGGTGGTGTACATTTTACAAAAATAGATTTAAATCAAGCTTATCTTCAGTTACCTGTAGATGAAAAATCACAAGAATTATTGACCATTAGTACACCAAAAGGATTATTCCAATTCCTTAAGTTACTCATGGGTCTTGCTAGTTCTCTTGCTATATGGAAAAGAAAAATTGAGCACATTTTAAGAGGAATTGAGAGAGTTACAATTTTTATAGATGACATCGGGGTTACAGCTGAAATAGATGAAATTCATTTACAAAGATTAAAGTAGGTATTAGAAAGATTAAGGGATTATAAGATTAGAATAAATAAAGAAAAATCATTTTTTATGGCAGATGAAATTACTTATTGCGGTTATAAAGCTGATAAACATGGTATTCATAAAATACAAGATAAAATTGAGGCAATTTTAAATACTCCAAGGCCAGTAAATGTATCTCAGGTTAAAGTTTTTTTAAGGTTAGTTATATATTATGCTAAGTTTATACCAAACGTATCTACTATTGCAAATCCTTTAAATACTTTGCTTAAGAAGAATGTTAAATTTGATTGGTCTTATAAGTGTGATCAAGCATTTAAAAGTATAAAAAAAGAAATTACTTCTGGCAGGGTTCTTACTCACTTTAATCCAAAGTTACCTTTAGTTTTAGCTACTGATGCTTGTCCTTATGGTATCTCTGCAGCTCTTTCGCATATGATACCAGATAACACTGAAAAACCTATTGGGTTTGTATCCAGAACTTTGAATAATGCAGAAAAACGGTATAGTCAAGTTGATAAAGAGGCACTAGCTATTATATTTGGTGTGAAGAAATTTTTTCAATATTTGTATGGCAACAGGTTTACTTTATTTACTAACAGTAAACCTTTAGTGTCTATTTTTTCTCCTTCTAAAAGTATTCCTGTTTTATCGGCTGCTAGAATGCAACGATACGCAATTTATTTACAAACGTTTCAATATGATATCCGTTATAAAAAAAACTACTGATCACGGAAATGTTGATGCTCTTTCACGACTTCCTTTATGCTTTACGTAGTAAAGATTCACCTCAACAATTAAATTCCAATGATGCAATTGATGAATCTGAAATGCTTCAAATTAATCAACCCTCTATCTTACCATTAAATTCTAAATCTATTGCTTCAGCTACAAAAATCTGATCTCCTTTTATGTCAAATTTTTCATCACCTCATACCTGGTTCTGAAATTCTTTAAAATTTACTTTTTGGTGGTAAACAAGAAGAATTCACTCTTCAACGTAGTTGTATTTTAAAAGGATGTAGAGTAGTTATCCCTGAAATTCATAGAAACACTTTGGTCATTTTGGTATAGTTAAAATGAAGTCTTTATAAGCGTAGATTAAACTTTGTGCGAATTGTAATAAAAAGCTAAAATCTTAAACAACGATTTTTACGCACAAATAACCTACAGAACAATAAAAAATACCCATACGATCGTTTCGAGGATTCCTCGATCCCCTTCCTCAGTGAGAGAGAAAAAAAAATAGAAGTATTAAAATGGATTCAAAGAACCCCTCGGTTATAGCCCCGAGAACTGGCTTATGGATTAATTGAAAAGGCAGAAGCAAGAGTTTATATATCCCAAAGAAATTACGTAATTGAACAGAACTAACTGAAAAAGAGTCACTGCGCAGGATCTCTCCACACTGGTGAAAGAAAAGGGTGCTGGTCATATCATTTACTAAGGTGGAAGTATGTTTATGAATATAGTGAGCTTCGTAAAATTCTAGATCAAAAACTGAGTTACATTTTTGAATAATTTTTGCCTCTGGATAATTGAACTGGTGGTTGGAATTCCAACAATGTTTCGCTATTGTAGATTTCTCAATTTCCTGCTTTTTAACGTAATTCTGGTGTTCTTTCAGCCTAATTCTAAGTGCACGCTTCGTCTGCCCAATGTAAGAGAGGCCGCACTCACAAAAAATTCTGTAAATGCCCCAGGTATTATGATCGGTATTATGATCGTCAATAGGATCTTTAAGATTGGAGAAAGAAATTTTATTGGTTGGAGAGAAAACAACTTCAAAACTAAACCTATTGAGAATACGAGAAATTTGTGTACTGATTTTAGGAAAATAAGGTAAGGCAATAACATTTTTAAATTCTTTATTTGCTGGAACAGAATCGGTGATTATCTAAGGTTTAGATAAAATGCGGTTAATGATATTCAAACTAAATCCACGATCGATGGCAACTGCTTTTATGTAGATAATTTCACTATTAAATAAATCAGAATTTGAACAAATTTTACGTGCACTGAAAATAAGAGTATTGAAAGCTGCAAGTTTTTGATGTGGGGGATGACTGGACTTATAACGAGGGGGTAAACTTACAGCAAAAGATTTTCGGTAAACTGCCGTCAAAAACTCACAATCATTACGAATTACCAGGACATCCAGAAAAGCTAGACGTTGTTGAGTTTCAATTTCAAAAGTAAACTGTATACATGGATCAATTGAATTAAATAAATCAAGAACAGCGTTAATATTATGTTTAGACAAATCAAGGAAAGCAAAGGAATCATCTACATAACGTGTATAAAATGGAAATTGTATTAATTAAAATAATTTAACTTCAAAATAATGCATGTAAATATCACTCAAAACATGGCTTTTTCGATTAGGCATCTTATTAAAAATAATGTGGATTTCAATGCAAAGCTGGATCAGTCTAATTTGAATAATTCAGCGAAAAATTCCTTCAAAACTCTTAAATCTAATCCAGATATCATTATAGCTAAAGCAGACAAAGGAGTCCAAATTGTAGTACTAAATAAAACTGACTATGTTCAAAAAGTTATGAAATGAATAAATGAAGGGCCTTACATTAATATTAAAAAAAGATCCATTTACCTCTGAACTGAAAAACATAAAATCTGCTGTGAATTCCTCCCCCATTATTACTGATTGTAGCAAGTACTCTCTCATACCTTCTGTGGCAAATTGTGCCCGTTTATATGCTTTACCTAAGGTTCATAAACCTGATATTCCGTTTCACCCCATTGTTTCCAATATTGGTACTGCCTCCTACAAGCTTGCAAAACATTTAGTTTCCAAGTTTTCCCCCTCATGGTTAACAATATTTATACGTCAAAAAACTCAGTTCAATTTGCTGATAGAATTCGTAATTTCAATCCAACAGGCTACACTATGATTTTGTTCGATGTCAAATCTCTTTTTACAAATGTTCCTGTACAAGATGCTTTAGATTGTTTGAGAAAAAGATTAAATGAGTTTCATTATTTTCAATATGAAATTGAGAACCTTATTTCTTTAACCAGCGTTTGTTTATCACAAAATACTTTTGTGTTTCAAGGGAAGTTTTAGAAAATGTCGTAAGGTTTAGCTATGGGTAACCCTTAAAGCTCTGTTTTGAGTGATATTTACATGCATTATTTTGAAGTTAAATTATTTGAATTAATACAATTTCTATTTTAAACACGTACGTAGATGATTCCTTTGCTTTGCTTGATTTGTCTAAACATAATATTAAGGCTGTTCTTGATTTATTTAATTCAATTGATCCATGTATACAGTTTACTTTTGAAATTGAAACTCAACAACGTCTAGCTTTTCTGGATGTCCTGGTAATTCGAAATGATTGTGAGTTTTTGACGACAGTTTACCGAAAAACCTTTTGCTGTAAGTTTACCCCCTTATTATAAGTCCAGTCATCCCCCACATCAAAAACTTGCAGCTTTCAATACTCTTATTTTCCGTGCACGTAAAATTTGTTCAAATTCTCATTTATTTAATAGTGAAATTATATAAAAGCAGTTGCCATCGATCGTGGATTTAGTTTGAATATCATTAGCCGCATTTTATCTAAACCTCAGATAATCACCGATTCTGTTCCAGCAAATAAAGAATTTAAAAATGTTATTGTATTACCTTATTTTCCTAAAATCAGTACACAAATTTCTCGTATTCTCAATAGGTTTAGTTTTAAAGTTGTCTTCTCTCCAACCAATAAAATTTCTTTCTCCAATCTTAAAGATCTTATTGACGATCATAATACCTGGGGCATTTACAGAATTTTTTGTGAGTGCGGCCTCTCTTACATTGGGCAGACGAAGCGTGCTCTTAGAATTAGGCTGAAAGAACACCAGAATTACGTTAGAAAGCAGGAAATTGAGAAATCTACAACAGCGAAAGATTGTTGGAATTCCAACCACCAGTTTAATTATCCTGAGGCAAAAATTATTCAAAAATTTAACTCGGTTTTTGGTCTAGACTTTTAGACGATCACTATATTCATAAACATACTTCCACCTTAGTAAATGATATGACCAAGCACCCCTTTTCTTTCACCAGTGTGGAGAGATCCTGCGCAGTGACTCTTTTTCAGTTATTTCTGTTCAATTACGTCATTTCTTTGGCATATATAAACTATTGCTTCTGCCTTTTCAATCAATCCATAAGCTAGTTCTCGGGTCTATAACCGAGGGGTTCATCGAACCCATTTTATTTCTTCTTTTTTTTTTCTTTTTTTTTCACTGAGGAAGGGGATCGAGGAATCCTCGAAGCGATCGTATGGGTATTTTTTTTATCGTTCTGTACGTTATTTGTGCGTAAAAATCGTTGTTTAAGATTTTAGCTTTTTATGAAGTCTTTAGCCCGTAGTTTTGTATGGTGGCCAGGTATATAGACCAAGATATTGAAGATCTTGCACGAAATTACACTACTTGTGTAAATTTGAAAAATAATCCTCCCAAAGTTGATACACATAATTGGGAATGGCCTACAGCTCCATGGCAAAGAATTCATATTGATTATTTTGGTCCTGTTATAGGAAAAATGCTTCTTTTAGTGGTTGATGCTCATAGCAAATGGCCAGACATTTTAATTGTTCCTAGTAAAACTTCAGAAAATACAACTATTTGTCTCTCTTCACATTTTGCACGATACGGTTTTCCAATTTCTTTAGTATCAGATAATGCTAAACAGTTTACTTCTGCAGAATTTGAGATATTTTTGAAAAATCATGGTGTAAAACATAAGTTCGGTGCTCCGTACCATCCAGCTACAAATGGACAGGCAGAGAAATATGTAAAAATTCTCAAACGTGGACTAAAAGTCTTAGCTCCCGAACCTGGTACTTTGCAAATGAAATTAAATAGCTTCCTTTTGCAATATAGGAAGATGCCTCATGTTACAACGGGGGAGAATCCTGCATCTCTATTTCTAAAACGTCATATAAGAACAAAAATAGATTTGGTAGTGCCAAATGTTATAAATTTCGTTTATGATAAACAAGATGCGAAAAAGGTCCAAAGTTAAAATAAAAGAATCTGAAATTAAAGTAGCTGTAAGAAATTATACTCCAAAAGCCAAGTGGAAAATTGGTCGAATAGTAGCAAAAGAAGGAAAATTACACCAGTTAAAGAAGATTATTACACTAGTTAAAGAAAATTACAGTAGTTAAATTAGAGTTCAAGTTGGTTCGAATATTTGGAAAAGGCATATGGATCAAATAACAAAGGTAGGTTCAGAGATTTCTTTAGTTAATGATACAAATTCTGAAGAAACTGATACAGGAAATTTCAGAAGTGAAAATGCAATTGTGAAACAAGATGATTCTCCACCATTACTACCTAGTATCACAGATCTGCAACCAGTTGAATCTCATGAACCAAATACTCCAGGTCCTACACCAAACAACTTTCATGATCCTGATTCTTCAAGTCCTAAATCAACTGACTCTGAGCCAATACTTCCAAAACCTTCTGTTCCCACTAGTTCAATAGCTGATGCTGCTGAACTTTTAAAAACTAATTCTTCTTCTTCTCCACAGATACTGAGAAGATCCGGTAGGTACAGAAGAGCTCCTGACCGTCTGAAATATTAATTGGGGGAGAGCTGTCAAGTTTTTATTTTAATTTAATATGTATAAATGGCAGCACCAAAGTTTTCTTTCCTCCCACAATTCATTATCAGAGAAATGTTCTCTAGTCTTGTGTCATGTGACTGACGTCGTGTAAGTGATGTTTGTGTTTGTGAAAGTAAATGTTTATATGTCTACGATCTGCCTCGTCAATTAATAGTTGTGTTAATTATTATTAATTACTTACTAAATATATAAGATTTATGAATATAGTGAGCTTCGTAAAAGTCTAGGTCCAAAACTGAATTACATTTTTGAATAATTTTAGCCTCTGGATAATCAAACTGGTGGTTGGAATTCCAACAATGTTTCGCTATTGTAGATTTCTCAAATTCCTGCTTTCTAACGTAATTCTGGTGTTCTTTCAGCCTTATTCTAAATGCACGCGCCAGAATTACTTTAGAAAGTAGGAATTTGAGAAATCTACAATAGCGAAACGTTATTGGAATTCCAACCACCAGTTTAATTATCCAGAGGCTAAAATTATTCAAAAATGTAATGCGGTTTTGGATCTAGACTTTTACGAAGCTCACTATATTCATAAATATACTTCTTCCTTAGTGAATGATATAATCAGCACCCCTTTTCGCTCGCCAGTGTGGAGGGATCCTGCTCAGTGACTCCTTTTTTCAGTTCATTCTGGTCCATTACGTCATTTCTTTAAGATATATAAACTCTTGTTTTCGCCTTTTCAATCAGTCCATAAGCCAGTACTCGGGGCTATAACAGAGGGTTTCTTCGAACCCATTTTAAATCTTTTTTTTTCTCACTGAGGAAGTGGATCCGGGAATCCTCAAAACGATCGATGGGCCTTTTTTGTGTCGTGTCTGTACGTATTTGTGTGTAAAATCGTTGTTAAGATTTTAATTTTTGTATTAAAATTCGCACAAAGTGTTTGATTTATGCTAACAAAATGATATTTCATGACAAAAAGTAGGCATGGCATTAAATATTGTAAGATATTAGAATATTAATTAAACATTACAGAATGAATAAAACATGTAAAATATGATCAAAACTAATTTTTTAGACCCTTATGTGACAGATTGCTCACTTCCTGACCTACCTCTAGGTAGCAAAATCCAGAACATATTACTTATAGTCAACAGTGTGAGACTTTTCTTTTGCCTCATGCCTTTGATATCCAAACACCACAAAATGGCTGCAATATGTGCCACCAACCCACTACACAAGCTTCTACTTTACAATGATAATACTAAGAATTAATTGGCGGAAAATAATAGTTGTACTGAATCCACACGTTAAAAATCTTCGAAGACGTATGTCTCGATTGCAGCTAAACACGGATAATATCATTGCGTATTTTATGAACAAATTATTCATAGTCCGAAATCACGGAGGTGTTCCTCAGTTTAAGACTTTCCCTGCTTTATTTGATACACTCCAATAGACCGGGAGCCGCCAGCACAGACAATCCCCCATCGAGTTCACGGATGAAATTCTAGGATTAGTTAAATCTTGATTCACATATTAAAACGCAAACGGTCTGCCAAGTCCTATCTTGGTAGAAAACACCCGAAAACCCGATTTTAGCGGCTGACTCGTAGGTTTACCATTGTGTTTTCCTGCTCCCTGTCCTCCATGTTTTCATACCTTTCGGTGCAGGAAAACACAACGGTAAATCTATGAGTCAACTTCTAAAATCGGGTTTTCGGGTGTTTTCCACCAAGATAGGACTTGACATTGCGTTTTAATATGTGAATCGAATTTTAACTAATCCTAGAATTTCATCCATGAACTCGATGAGGTGATTATCTGTGCTGCCGGCTCCCGGTTTACAAGTGTTAAGTTACGCAATTCATTGATCGTTAATCGAAATCCGACAATGTTTGTGCTTCAATTTTCTGCCAAACTACTCGTCTTCTCATCCACTTTTCAGACTCTTCTAACGTTTTTAATTGATTGGGTATTTGCTAAGTTCATCATTCTTTCAGAAACAATCTCATCATCATTATTTTGCTTGATTCTAAGTGGTCAAAAAGCATTACAAATGGCACAGATAATGAACTCAAAGTCTCTTATCGATAGTATTTGCGAATTGCGCATTACTTGGTCTAAATCTTTCTATCTTTTTATTAAACCATTTACGACTTCAATGACCCTCCTAATAGATGCTATTAATCTCGATTCATTCGCCTCTTTACAAGTATGATGATTTTTATTTTGCAAAAAAATGTGGCATCTTTGCAATCAGACTATTTTTTCAAAAAATATATTTTATCTCGTTAAATTAAAAAAAACATTATCCGTAGTAATATCACACGTAAACAACGCAAGTCTTATTAGCATGAACATAGAATAGATCAAGACTTTCAACGAAATAGCTTTTCGAAGAAGAAAACCGGTCCGTAAAAAATTTGCAAAATAGGTGACATTATACGCAGCACGGTTCTACTCGGTTCGTCTGCTTCAATGTGCTCAACCTATAACCTCTTTGATAATTAAGAGCCAGCCAATGAACATTGTCCGCTAGAGACGCTGATGCGTACACGGTTCTAGCGGGTTCTTGCCATTATCATATTAAGGTACAAAGTCGCGACTTGATACTAACATTATTTCGTTTCAAAACCTACGCTATTCTATGTTCATGCTTATTAGCAATATTTACGTTCATTGTAGCATGTTTAAACACACCGCTGCATCCTAAAGTCTCCTAGTGACGTGAAGGAATGCAGTTACTTAACTCTCTATTTTTAATATTTTACTATGAGCGCAGCTTTGCGACACTTTTAACATATTTTGTATATTTTGATGTGTTTTATAATATATGTCAAGAAGAAAGTGTTGCACGATTGCGCTCATATAAATAATTGAGCTAAAAATAGCAGAAAATTGCGTTTTTTTTTCATCAAAACTACGAATTATACGAACTTTGAGCTTGTGTAAGTCATTTAAGTCCGAACAAAATACAAAAACTATTGTTAAAATCGTACACTATAAAACCTTCTAATATTAAAAAGTGAAATAATTAAGTCAGTATAACAGAATCGAACTTTAGTCTATTTCATGAGCCAAAAATGCGGCTTATGGATCCTGATCCTTTTTTACAGTTAAGGGTGTTCTCAAATCCTAAAGGGCAACTTTATGACATAAGTTTCAATTTATTTTTGTTCGAAAATGCATGAAACTAGCTGGTGTTGTTGTTCAGAAACTATGTCACTGAGCTGTTTTTTCCATTTTTTTTTTTTGCAAACGCAATAGATTTTTCAGAAAATAGTGTCAAAGTAGGCGATTTGAACCGAATTTCTGCGCGCAGTAAGAAAAGAGCACTCAAGAGCAGGCGAAAAACGTGTTTGTCAAGTGATCAAAACTGCTTATAACTCAACAGGTAGTTGATGGATCAAAAAATGAAAAATAAAAACAGTTCAATTCCAAATCGCTTCCGGCTCCACCAGTGGCCGAGAGGTTCTGCTCTCGAAGCTGGTAGACGGGAAGTGCTGGGTTCGATCCCAATCGCGCCTGTCGGCCTAATCGTTCGGAGTTTTCGTGGTTTTCTTCGAACCTTGGATTTCCAAGCGTTAATACGGGTTAGGTTCCCTTAGAAAGACCCCCACGAAGGGCACCCCCCCCTTAGGGCCTATATCCCTCGTGTTGATAATTGGCCGTCATAAACACAACCCAACCCAACCCAAATCGCTTCCATGGCCAGGCTTTCCAATTTTATAACTTTCCGTTAAAAAATGAATTTGTAAATGTGTCAAAACGTTTTGCTCTTCTTGAGCAGAGCAGTTGAGAACAGCCTTAATGAATTATTGAATTTTCAAACTGAGGCGTTTATTTCTGGTCACCCTTTAACTTTCTGTAATTAATTTAAATTTTTTTTTCAATTTTAGATTCATCGGTTAAAAGATTATTAAGTTTGACAGACACCTTTAGACAGCTGTATACAGATAAGAAGGATGCTGATCTCAAGCTTAATGTGAAAGGAGAAGAATTTCTCGTTCACAGGATGGTGTTAGCGGCACGTTCCACTCTAGCTGAACGCGACTTGAAGGAACAACGCATCGAAGAGATGGACATAGGTGATATCAACCCTAATTCAATGAGAGCTATTTTGGATTACGTGTATACGGGAGGCACCAACCAGTTGACAAAAGAAAATGTCTTGTTTACATTTGCTGCAGCTGACAAGTATGGTATGGAGCAACTGAGAGATATTTGTTACGCGTATGTGAAGCAGAATTTGTCGGTGGATTGGGTGTGTGAGGTCATAAAATTCGCCATAGAGCAACATGTAGAAGAAATGAATCGGTACGCTACAAAGTATTTTATCGAACACGCTGCTAAAATTATTGGAACCGATCGCTGGAAGACATTTTTCAGAGAGAATCGGGATAAAGGCATAGAACTTTATGAATCCTCGATATTGAAAGGTGGTAATAATTCAAAGTGATGAAGATGATTTTATCAGATATGGGCAAATTTGTAATTGCAATTATCTGCAGTGTCATTACATTTTAATTGCATGTAATTAATTATAGTTATCGTAGTATACGTTGGATAGCAATCTCTATTTTGTATAGTATTCGATATTACAACGTAAAGTCCTGAATTATTATCTCTTTTTAAATTTATGAAAAATCACATCCTATTAACATTGCTGTGTATATTGTGTCAAATAATTTTTCTAATTAAATTTTTTGAATATTTCCAATTTTATATGTTCTTTATTCGAATGGTAGAATGGAAAAAAGATATAACCCTGACACACAATTATTCTTCAGTGGGATTATTATAAGGGTGGACCTTTAAATTTTCCAATACCGGGCTGGTTCATTTCTGTGCAAAACTTCATACGCTTTACGATGGTGCAATAATGAAAATGGGACGAAAATCGCTATTACAGCGCCCCTTTCGGCGGAATATTTCCAAATTCAAGGAGGACCTGCTGGCCATAGCTAAAAACATGCACAAAATATTTGGTTTATTTCTATGCATAACTTCATACACTTTTCAATGGTACAAAGCGGACACACGTGATAAAGCGGGCATACGGACAGACAGACATTTTGTATAAACATGCTTTTCGGGATCGCTGACCCCTAAAACATGTAAATCCGTCGAAAAAAATTTCGATTACAATACTTTCTTCTTTCTAAAGAAAAAAGTAAAAATTATGTGTAACTGTAAGTATATAGTTCGCCAAACTCCTAACGCCCAATTTAGTAATTATCACTAATAGTCGAGAAAATATCATCCTCTTTTGTAAAGATACCTTTATCTACTGAATTATGAATTCATGAAAATTTTATCTTCTAAAGCTTTTTTCGTGAATTGATTAAACTACATTAGAAGATTTCCATAATCATTTGATAAATTTTAAAAGGATTTTAGAAGGATTGAAGGATTTAGAAGGATTAATTAAAGTTGAATTTATAAGGATTTTGTGCACTTTTTATAACTCCACTCAAATCTTTTATTTTAAATATTTTTCTTAGTATTCTGTAGAATTAGGAAATGTACAAATATAATGCTCTTACAGTAGAAATATATAAATATTTCCGAATTTGAAAAATCCCCCCCCCCCTGCCCCCAACGACAAGAAAGCAGAAAAGATGCAAAGACAAAAGAAATAAACCTTTAAAAAATATTTTTGTTTTGTGTAACCCATAATGCTTTTGGAACAAGATAAAGTAATGTATCAATAACACATTCTAAACTGTATTACAATTAATCGATGTATTAAATGAATTTTATAGAAAGTTATTTTAATGGTACTTATAAGTACCGTCAGTAGATAAACAGTTAAACCTTATAGATCCCTATAGTATATACCCTATAGCAGGGGTTTCCAAACTTTTAGGCAGGCGTACCACTAAATAGAAGTTCATACTTCCGCGTACCACCAGGTGACAAACTCAAAGTTAACACGTTGGCGGCGGGTGTCGAAGGGTGTTCGACACTAGCGCCCCTCTCCAAATGGCGGCCGTCGACACCTGTTATTGCTGTTTCAATTCATTTTGTATCTGTCTAGCCAACTGGTAACATCTTTAAATTTTTCCCTAGCCTTCTTAAAGAGTTTTGCTTGATACCTGTGCTACCCGCCACCGGATTTTTTTTTAGGCAAAAATATAAAAATCGGCAAAATTTGTTATGGAACATTTATAGCATTGCATTAAGATTAAATTAAAAAAAAAAAAAAAAACTTTCAGCCATGAGGAATGATTTCACCTCATACGGCTCAGCCGCCAACGTGTTAATACATAAAAACTAATATAAATTGTTCATTTTTGTGTGACAAATATAGATGTATTTAAATAGAGAACATAAATACTACATAGCTTTGTCAAACATAGGGGAAAAATACATTTGAGACGCTACCCTGTTCGTCATTTTTTGTTATATGAATACTATGCTTATATCACTACTCAAATACACTTAAGAAAATTTAATAAGTGAATAACCTATATAAGCAATTCACATATCTTCTGAAAATAAAGCGTTTATTAGTACGATATGTACGATTGTTGAAATAAGTAATGTACTCGCATGCAATATAGTAATAGAAGAAAACTTTTTTTTTTCAGGGTGGATGAAAGATCTACAGGAGCATTAATTTCATTTATCTAAAAATTGTAATCGAAATTACGTTAAAATAAGAGATATCAAAACGCTGTCAAAGCAGTAATAACAAGGAACTAGCAAACTCACAAATCACGAAAGAGGAGGAGGATGGGGATTGAGCTGTTTTTTGATTTCACGTACTGTATTTTTTATTTCATTTTACGTACCAGTATCAGACTTCCGTGTACCAGTAAACAAATCTTCACGTACCAGTACTGTTACGCGTACCATAGTTTGAGAACCCCTGCTATAGTATATACCCAGGGCCGAAACTAGCCTTTTTTGCATTTTGCACTCGGGGCAAATATGGATTTTGCCCCACCTCATCCACAAAGTATATTTACAAAGAAAATTTTACTAATTTTCTAATAGCCGATTTGTTTTAAAATTTAAAACATGTAATCCTAAAATATGTAATACGTATTGGACTACGTAATCTACAATGGCGAATCCAAGGGGGAGGTCACGGGGATAATGTCCCCCCCTCTGAACACCAACAAAAATATTCTAAAGATCATTTTTTAAATGAAATATACAGTAGAGTCCCGATTATTCGAGTTTCCGCTTTCACCGAGTTATTTTCTTATTTATGGGGAAAAAAATGGCCATAATTAAAAAAAAAAAAAATATGGCCATTCTTTTTCCCATCCTGACCAGAAAATCTGAGTTCTAACTTTTTACGGCTGCTCTTTCATCTTCACCTAACACTTCAATTATAATGGCTGTTTCATAATAATGGAAGCCATGAGTCCATCAGAAGAAAATGATCCATTTCAAAGGTATAATCCTTCATTTGGCGTCCCTTCGTTCTGGCTCCCAGGGCACATGCCTCCTCTGGCCTCCGTTTGTTTCGGCTCTGTATATACCCTATACAGATACCTGTTTAAATTCCGTAATATTCTACAATTTAGTTCAGCTAGAAAATGCATAGAACAGTTGAAAATTCTCTTTGAACTATTTCCGTCAATAAACGGAAACTAAAAACGAATTATTCTGTCCCTCTGTAAATGAACGATGAATGCTATGCACATCCTATTCTGTAATTAGCATCTTCTACTGCAGCTCAGTGATACATATATATAGCAATTTTAATCTGTTTGAAAGAGTGTAACATCATTAAGGGGGCACAGGACCTTTGTGTTTGTCGAAATAATAAAAAACATCGCCTTATTCAAAGTACCAAAACACAAACAATACGAAATTAAAGATCTTTTTTCTTCTTTCTGCCTAAAGTATATATCCTTAACTAATACAGAAAAATAAACGTTCGTTGTACAAAATTAATATTTAAATTTAAATTTTAAAAATTTCTCTCACTAATGCGTGTTTAAGTGCTGCGCGCATGATAAAACTCTAAATGATGCATATAAAAAACTATTTTTGAACAAAATAGAATCATAATACACCTACTTCTAACTTAAAATCAAAATATACGTAAAAGTTTTGTTTAAAATTTAACCTTAGCACAAAATAAAAAAAAGTTCACAAATTTCAAAATTTTTTTCAAGTTTTTCAAATGCGAAAAAATAAATAACTAATATCTGTGATTTTTTTTGGGGTTTTAGCATGTAGACTGCAAAGAAACGCATATTGGGTTAATTTTTTTAAGCTGTAGCTTACATAGTTTAAAAATAACAGTGCGCGCACACTCCAAATTAACTAATCTGAGAAAACCATTTTTAAAGTTTCAATATCTACGGACATTCAATTATGCTCACCGTCTGTAAATGATTATAACTCAAGAAATAATGCAGATTTTTGAATGGGGTTTTTTGCATACCGTTAAGAAATTTTATTAGGTTGAGCAAAAAGTTCTGGAAAATTTTTAATCTAATAGTTACCAGAATTTGTATCGTATATAGGAGTACATGTGGTATATCTATAGGAGTTCACACTGTAAAAAAAAACGACATTTTTACAGTATAAAGTACTGTTCATCTCGCGCACAAACTCGATCACAGTGAATGTGCTGTATCTTTCTTTGGTTTCCTGACTATATTAACATGGAAAATACAGTAGTTGCGTAAAAGTAACAGCACAATGTGCTGGCAATTTGGATGCCAGCAGTTTGTGCTGTAAAAAAAATACGTCCAAATTGCCAGCACATTGTGCTGTTAATTTTACTCAACTACTGTATTTTACATGTTAATATAGTCACGAAACCAAAGAAAGATACAACACATTCACTGTGATTGAGTTTGTTCTGGCAAATCTACAGTGGTTTTTTTTACAGTGCAGAGATTTCTACTCCAAAATGCCTATTGAACAGCAATTTGCGTGTATTGATCCGCCATTATTGGAGAAAAGGTCTAACGATTCTGAAAGTCGTCAAGGGCCGTCGATTTGAATCCTTTAATGAAGTTGAAGAAGCATGTCAAGAGTTCTTCGATTCCAAGGAGCCGCCATGGTACTTCCAGCAAATCTGGAATCTGCCAGAAAGTCGTGGACTATGATGGCCTCTACTTTGAAGAATAGTTCTTGTTGCTTTTGTTGTTAATTTGCGCACGACAACGCAACTTTCTCAAATTTCCCAGAACTTTTTGCTCAACCCAGTAAAACATTCAAAATAAACTAAAAACCGAAAACTGATTTTTTGAAAGTTTAAAGGTCCTGTGCCTCCTTAAGGGTGTATGTCGAAGACATCTTTTCGCAATCGATGGCGCTGAATGTTGCAAGGTCATTAGCGGGAAATTCAAATGATGGGAGGGGTCTTTTTAAATAGGAGGAGCCTGAATCAGTCATTCAATGTGACTGACAAATAATTGATATAGTTCTTACATTCCTTTCATTTGATTTCTGACCAATGGAAAAATCTATGCCATTAATCTAACTTGTAAAATACGTATATCCAAAAACAAAAACAACTAGTACGTTGTGGCCAACACAAAACTTTCTTCTATATAAATCACGTCAATTAAATCGTTTAAATAGTACCAATTCATATCACAATATATCTGAATTTGAAGTTTGGTGAAAATTCGTGCATTAATTCTTGTATAGAGCTATAGCAGAAATTCTGAAAAATGTAGTATAGCAGCGCCAACTGTTGAGCGATTTACACCAAAACATAAACAGCACTAATGGATATCAAGGTATACCTGAATCTGAAGTTTGATGAAAATCCATGCATTACTTATTGAGATACAGCTGTGACGGAAATTCTGAAAAATGCAGCATAGCAGCGCCACCTGTTGAGCGATTTGCACCAAAACATAAACAGCACTAATTCATATCATGGTATACCTGAATCTGAAGTTTGTTGAAAATCCAAGCATTAGTTCTTGAGATAGAGCTATTGCGGAAATTGCAAAAAATGCACAATAGCAGCGCCACCTGTTGAGTGATTTACACCAAAATCTATAAAATGTCTATTCATGTCAAGGACTAACTGAATCTGAAGTTTCATGAAAATCTGTGCATTAGTTCTTGAGATAGAGCCATTTCGAAAATCGTAAAAATGGCAATATAGCAGCGCCACCTGTTGAGCGATTTGCACCAAAAACTAATCAGCATCAATCTGTATCAGTGACTAACTGAATATGAAGTTTTATTAAATTCCGTGCATTAGTTCTTGAGATAGAGCGCCCACAAAATTTGTGTCACACACAGACAGACAGACATTTTGTAAAAACATGTTTTTCGGGTTCTCTGACCCCTAAAACGTGTAAATCCGTCAAAAACTGGAATTCGAAAATTTTCATGAATCCAATACTTTCTTCTTGTAAAGATAGAAGAAAGTAACAAGAGCGCAAATTTCGGTTTGGCTTTCCGATCGCGAATTTGTGAAAATCAGAAAAACTAAGGAACCGATTTATTTTAAAATTTCAGATATTTTATAAAAACACTTACAAATTTTAAATAAGTCTAGGGAGTTGGATTTCAGGGGGAGGTGCGAAGAAATTTTCAAAACCGTAGCGTTTTATACTGTAAATATAGTTTCAGATACGGTTTTGACGGCTATCTCAGTTAAATATTATATATATAATAATTTCAAAGGGGGAGGGGGTTGAATTTCGGGTCTATTCAGTGAGCGCGAGAGTGGACCCACGCAGGGCTTAATTTCTAACAAAAAAAGTACCGGGGACCTCATAGTTTGCGGTACCGGTACTACAACCGTACCCCCCCCCCCCCCTGTCACTCCAATCTGCATATTTATATTTCGTACGCTATTTGCAGAATTTAAAGCAGTTTTCTTTATTTAGCAAAATAAAAATTTTAAATATATTTGTCAGCATATACTTGGCTGTCAGCTATTCCACTTGTTAGTTATAACTCCTTCTGAATAGTAATCTTCACCTAATTTTAAAGTAAATTAACTGCAGAATGCATCGCAAATGATTTTTACCTATAGACCGTCACGTAACGAAATCTTTTGAGTGGCTCTGTAAATGAACTATAAATGCTTCATTTTCAACATCGAACATGACATGGTAAACCTCAATAACGAATAACAATTATATGGAAACAAGAGTATATTTACGCGAGTTATTAAGAGCACGGCAAGACAGACAAAACGAATTCATAAACAGGTTTCAACTATGTTGGAATGCGTCACAAAGGAATGAAACGTCAATGCTTACATTTAAGTCGTAAAAAGTGTAAGAAATGCATATCCAACAAAGGTACGTTCACCGCTTATTATATTTACAGTCGCAACACATGTTTTAACCCTTTATCTTGTACTGACGGTACTTATAAGTATCATTAAAAGAAATTGTTATAAATTTCATTTAATACATCGATTAGTGGTAATACAGTTTAGAATGAGTTATAGATGCATTACTTTATCTTGTTCCAAAAGTATTATGGGTTACACAAAACAAAAATATTTTTAAAAGGATGATTTCTTTTGCCTTTGCATCTTTTCAGCTTGGACTCCAATTTGAGCTCCAACGCTTTCTCAGCGTTGGAGGGGAAGGGGATTTTTCAATTCGGAAATATTTCTATATTTCTATTCTAAGAACATTATATTTGTAAATTTCCTAATTCTACAAAAAGAAAAATATTTATAATAAAAGATTTGAGTGGAGTTATCAAGCAGGACGGTCGTTCTGCCAAGCCAAGCTGAAAAAAAATGCTAACCCCGCCAAACAAACAAACGCCAAGAATAAGGCAAGACACCGTAACTGCTTATTATACTGATGACAACTTCTCCATGTTAAATGAACGAAATATGCCAGCGTAAAATTTCCCATATCAAAAGAAGCAATCATCGCAGAAAAATAAAACCAACACTAGAAGGACCTAATAAAGAAGATCTTCAATTTGAGATCAAATGCATCCTCATAAATTAATTATAAACAGAGATATAGATTTTTTAAAATAACGTCGAGATACTGAAAATGACAGATTTATTTTCTTCGTCACAACTTATGTTTCAATCGAGGTAGAGACTTAAATAATGGACAGGAAAAAGTAAGGATTGAATTTTTGGATAGATATTTACTCAATCTACGTGCTTTTATAAAATTCAGCTTTAAAAACATTAATTTTCTATTCATAATTAGCGAAAAACTGTTAATTAGTTCTAAAGTTTACAAATTATGCCAAATAGCGATAAACCCGCCAAAATATTTTAGAAATCTTATACTTTTCTTTTATATTACCCTTTTGCATTGATTTCATCGAAGATAACTATGGCTGAGATTCAGATAGATTTTTCGCTGTTAGCGAAATGAGTTTGACCAATCAGAAGCCTGCATGTTTGAGAATATTTGCTGTTTGTGGATCCCGGCCTATGTCATGAAAGTTTTGAGTCATTTTTTTAGTGCCGTGGATGAAGTGCAATGTTTGTAGAAATGTAGGCCAGGATCCAGATAGATTTTTCGCTGTTAGCGAAACGAGAATCGCCAATCAATAGCCTGCATTTCTGCAAACAGCGAAAAGTTCACAAAAATGCAGGCTTCTGATTGATGAATCTCGTTTCTCTGACAGCCAAAAATCTATCTAGATTGCGCACAATGGAGGATATTCCAAATATGGGTTCGAGGCTGAAAAAGTCACGTGATACCTGTAATTTCTCCAAGGAACTTCTATCTGATAAGAAGGGAAGATACTACTACTTTGCCTCATGAACCGTTTCATTGGCTAGCGGGGATTTACATTACACGTCTACGGATGCTTCCCTTCTTTACGATAGAAGTTTTTACCTTGACCACGTGATCAAAATATAGATGGAATATTCTCCATTATGTTGAACACAATTTTGCATTTCCACATCCAGGTAGGGTATTAATTGTCATAACAACAATACATATTCGAAACTATTTAAGGCACTGATTCTGAACTCCTTTGCTATACCTTTCAATATTAAAGAAGTTGTTGTTTCCATAGTAACAGTACTTTTCTGTATTGCTTTCTCTAAAATCCAAATATAGAAATTTAACAAAGAGCGCTCAGAATGAACACCATAACAGAGAGCCTTCATACATAAGAGTGGTGATATATGCACAGGAAGCATGCTCATTTCAAGTTTTTGCCGACAGTATGGCTACAGCGTCTAGAATACCTTGTGTGGAAATATGCTATCCAAACAACGCTAAAAATTTTTATCCCTTAAATGTGCGACGATACTGCTAAAATCCCAAGTATCGATCACAGCGACATCTGCGGGATTTAGTATTACATTGTATAGACTAGCAATATCTTGCAGTTTGAGAAAATATCCTGCAGATGTCGCTGTGATCTGTATATTTCAGCAGCATCATTGCACAGTTAAGGGATAATATATATTAGCACTTTTTAAAGTATTACAGGGATAGCCAATTTCCACACTGTATATACAGCGCCTAGAAGGTACAGTGTGGAAAACGGCTACAAAATAGTGCTAAAAAATTGAATCCCATAAATGTACAACGATGCTGAATAACAAGATGTCGATAGTAGCGCCATCGTAGTGATTTAAAAACGATAGTCATTCTAAAAGAGACTCTTTAACCTATTTCACGTCAATTAGCTTATAACAGACCAAAATATCTTATATTTATAGTTTCCGATATTTAACATTCTATAATTTTTGAAAACTCAGTGTTTATATTGAAAAGAGTTACGAGATGGCGCTCGTATCAGCATATTGCCGCTGAGCATTATTGGATATTTATGGGATACAAGTTTTTAGCACTTTTTAAAGCATTATAGGAATAGCCGTTTTCCACACTGTATCTTCTAGGCGCTGTACTATATATTCTAGGTGCTATAGTACGGCAATCCACTTTCTAGAATAGAGGCTATTCTATCTACGTTATGATCACGTGGTCAAGGCAAAAACGTCTAACGTAAAGAAGGGAAGTCTCCGTCGACGTAATGTAAATCCCCGGTAGCCAATGAAACAGTTCACGGGAGAAAGCAGTAGTAGTTTCCTGTTTCCCTTCTCATCAGTTAGAAGTTCTTTAGGTAAATTGCCGGTAGCACGTGACTTTTTCAGCCTTGAACCCATATTTGGAATATCCTCCATTAGACGATACGCGCATGGACGAGTTTTATTAGACTAGGGAAATAATTCAATATGCATTAGCCTGACGATAATGACACGCTCACAAAGACCTTTAACGAATTGTTTTTATCACTTCTACCAATAAACCTTTATTGGCCATATGTCGCTACTTCGTTATAGCGACACACTTGTTCCTAATTGGATCCCGGCCTTAATGTATCAAAATACGGAGTTTGCTTTCTGTACTATTCCTGAGCTCAGTTATAACATCTAGAAATATAGGCCGAGATTCAGGTACATTTTCTCAAACAGTGAAAAGTTAGCAATAATTCCGGCTTCTGATTGGTCAATCTCGTTGCGATAACAAAGAAAAATCTACCTAGATCATGGTCATTGTGCGGAAACCGGCTATTCCAGTAATACTTTAAAAATTGCTAAAAATTAAATCCCATAAATATTGAAAAATACTGAATGACAAATGTCGATAGCAGCAACATTTTCTAGATCTTCTCTGAGCGAAACGTTTTCTCATTTGATGTCTTTTGAAATAGTTACGTTGGAATTACCATATGTCGCTGTGATCGACATTCATCGTTCAGCCTCGTTCAACATTTATGGGATACAATTTTTTAGCACCTTTTTAATAAGCCAATTTTTAAACTATATCTTCTAGATACTATAGCTACAGCGCCTAGAAGATACAGTGTGGAAAACGGCTACAAAATAGTGCTAAAAAATTGAATCCGATAAATGTACAACGATGCTGAATAACAAGATGTCGATAGTAACGCCATCGTAGTGATTTAAAAACGATAGTCATTCTAAAAGAGACTCTTTAACCTATTCCACGTCATTCCTTAACTAAATTAGCTTATAACAGACCAAAATATCTTATATTTATAGTTTCCGATATTTAACATTCTATAATTTTTGAAAACTCAGTGTTTATATTGAAAAGAGTTACGAGATGGAGCTCGTATCAGCATATTGCCACTGAGCATTGTTGGAGATTTATGGGATACAAGTTTTTAGCACTTTTTAAAGCATTATAGGAATAGCCGTTTTCCACCACTGTATCTTCTAGGCGCTGTACTATAGCTCCGTTATAGGCCTAGATTATATGTTGTAGAAATCGACTATCCCAGCAATACTTAAAAAAGCGCGGAAATAGTGAATCCCTTAAATGTACAACGATGTTGAATTCCAAACAGTCATTTACAGCGACATCTGCAAGATATTTTTTAAAGAAGAAAGAGACACGTGTAATGCACCGCTATAGCGTCTAGAATACATACTGTGGAATTTTGCTATCCAAGCAGCGCTAAAAAGTTGTATCCCTTAAATGTGCACTGACGCTGAAATCCAGGGAGCTGATCGCAGCGACATCTGTGATAAACTTTCAAAGTAAACATCGTATTATTACAGCGGGCTTGACGCCAAGCACACAGGTCAGATGTATGTTAATAAAATGTAAAAAAAAAACGCTACAGCATCTACACCAAATTATAGCGCTTAGAATATATAGTCTGGAAATTGGCTATCCCTGTAATACTTAAAAAAGTGGTAAAATATTGTATCCGTAAATGTGCAACGATGCTGCTGAAATATACAAATCGCAGCGACATCTGCAGGATATTTTCTATAACTGAAAGATATTGCTAGTCTATACAATGTAATACGAAAATCCCGCAGATTTCGCTGCGATCGACACTTGGAATTTTAGCAGTATCGTCGATCATTTACGGGATACAAATTTTTAGCGTTGTTTAATAAAATATTTCCACACTAGGTATTCTAGACGCTGTTACCAAATCGTCATGAAGTTTTAGGAAATATCCTGCAGATATCGCTGTGATCGACTCATTGGATTTCAGCATCATTTGAAATTTAAGAGATCCAATATATTAGCACTTTTTAAAGTATTACTGGGATAGCCGATTTCCACACTATATATTCTAGGTGCTGTAGCATTGCGGTAGCCTGTCTTTTTCGTTTACCTCGGAGTAGATATAGATGAAGTCATTTGTAGCTGTTCCTAAACTGTGGCCAACAACATATAAGGCCAGTTCATAACGTCACACGGAGTTGATTATCTGTACACGGCAATGGACACAAAAAAAAAAAATCGGCTCGCAGTTTTGTACTAATCATCGTGTAAAGGTGATCCAACTCTGAGATTAACGAAAAAGACAGGCTACCGCGGTGGGTCCGATTCTTCTTTTTTTACAGACCGCTGGAGTCACGTGATGCTCGAATGCACCAAAGAAGGTGCGTGAAAAGAGCATCACGTGACTCCAGCGGTTTGTAAAAAAAGAAGAATCGGACCCACCGCGGTAGCCTATCTTTTTCGTTAACCTCGATCCAACTGCGTGTGACTTTTAAACATCATGAACTGGCCTATTATGTCATTGGTCGCCCTAATACCCTCCCTTCTGCGTCCACCGTATATAGCGGCATCTTGTACTGGAGGCTGCTAAATGGGCTGCTATCGGTCAAAATCAAGAGAGAAAAGGGCAGAAGAGAGGGAAATAACTCAGTTTTTTTTGGTAACTAGTTTTTGACATGTCTGTTCCTCTCCTTTCATAACTTCATGGTGGTGAAATACGCCAAAGCATCCTAAATATCTGAGAAAGTCTTGACTCGCGTCACGAAAACATCACACAAAGCAGGCAAAGCAAAGAAACAAAATCATTCATCGGCTCGTGAATACGAACGAGCCAATGAATGATTTTTCTTCTTTGTTTTGCTTCTTTGTGTGACGTTTTTCTGACACGTGTCAAGGCTTTCTCCAATATTTAAAGGGCGTTGAATAGGCCGGGATCAAGATAGATATTTCGCTATTAGCGGGATGGGATTGATCAATCAGACGTCTGCATTTTTCCGAACTTTTTGATGTTTGCAGTAAACACCGAAAAGCCTGCAAGGATAAAGGCTACTGATTGGTCAATGTAATTTTACTAACAGAGAAAAATTTATCTGGATCCCGGACATTAACTTTGGTTGGTTAAAACAATTTTGAATAAAATCAAATCAGGAAGCCAATGTTTGTTAACTTCTCTGGTTAGTTTAATTGAAATCTTCCTCGTCTATTACTGAAAACTGAGTTACCGTACTTTGGACAAAAAATTGAATATGAGTACACCACTTGAGCATATGTCACCACTCTAACACAGTGTTGCCAGATGGGCTACTTTTTTTAATTCAGATATTTGATTGGCACCACTTTTTTGAAATTGTAAAATGTGCCTTATTTAATGACATATTAATTAAGGCGAAAACAATGGGAATTTTACCGTTTATAATAAGTGCTGGCAATCAAGAAATCTGAATTAAAAAAAGTAGCCCACTGGCAACACTGCTCTAACATATAAATGTTCTGTGTTATGACTATGATTCTAAGTGCAGTTGGTTAAATTTGAGTATCTGGGCATTAGAGAAAGCAATAGTGGCCCACTGTGTCTGAGTGGATAAGACACAATGCCGCTAATCGCTTGAGAGCGTAGGTGGAAGCAGATTCGAATCCCGCCGTGATCCGCATGTGATATGATGTATGTGTTCAATAAATCAAACAAACAAACAAGCAAGCAATAGTGAAAGGTACAGTTGACATGGAAACAACGACTTCTTTAATTCGTATAGAAAATTAATGAATAGTAGTAAATGACTCAAGTTTAAAATGTAGGCAAATGGTCTGGAAATATCAATGGCTCCCATCTAGTATTTCACAAAATTAATTTAATAGATTCACATGATGTATAACTTGATGCAACTCTTAACTAATGAAAATTCTGCAACAAGACTTATGTAGGTAGATCTTTTGAATGAATAATTCAGAATTCTCAGAGCAAAACGAAGTTCTTAAGGCTCTTCCTCACACACACCTCAAAAAAAGAAATAAGATAGAAAGATATAAGAATTTGGATAGCTTCAATATGTCTGTGATCTTTTGTCAGAGTTCAGAAAAAGAGTCTGGGCATAGAAAAAAAAAACAAATTTAACGAACGATAAGACTATAGATTTCAGGCAATTTTTAACCGAAAAATATTTAATTCTAATGTATATGCGACTTTAATAATAGACTATTAAAGATAATCAATTTAGGAGAAATTTTATAGTAAATTAATATCCTCACATTTATGCAAATAGGTATGGATAAACAGACTTGAGTAAAATTACATATTTATTCTTTCTTCTCTATAACACGATCTAAATGAAGATGAAGTTATATGTACAGTTTATATCTTTAAATTTTTAGATTTTTTTATCAAAAATGTTCCTTTATTATGTCTAGAATTGCTAGATTTACAGATTTTCGATTCTTTAGATGCCTGCGGATTTTCATTCTCGTTTTAACCGTAGGTATTTGTAAAGGTAAATTTATTTTGCAAAACCGTCAGCAAAAAAAGTTAGAAAAAACAATTAACTGACAGACTAACTGTAAATATATATTTTATTTCGACTCTGTTTTTTACTAAATTTTCATCCTTCGTAGAAAATTTTAAGGAGATATAAATTGAGAAAGACTGATACTTTGAAAGAAGAAATTGACTTTCCTTACTTTTAAATTATTAATCACTATAAAAAATGAATGATAGGTAAACAAAATGTATAATATTGTGTTTGCTCCCTGCTTATATAGGCTATACAAGGACTAATTTTAATTTGAGCAAGTAGAATTATTTCAGTTATATATCATTTGTTTTAAAAAAAGAACTGATATCTACTAAAAAACAACTTTTCAAAAGTAAAAAATAAGCCAAGCAAAAAAAAAAAAAAAAAAAAGAAAAGAAAAGAAAAAAGGTGAAAGTTGTGGCTAAAAAATAGTGTGATATCAAATTTCCAAGCTTATTTTGCGGTACTTATTTAACATTTTTTGATAAAAATTTACCATATGTAAGTCGAGTACCTAAGTATGCGTTGATAGAAAGCCTTTTCTCCTTTACTAAATACATCATAACGTGTTTCTGAAAATTAATTTTTTTTAAATTATGGATGATGGGCTTGGCGGCCATCTTTCCATATTTTACACAAATTTCTAAGCACTCAAGCTCGTAACATATTTGCATTATTAAGAATTTCGAACTTATAGTTTTAGCTACAGACAGATAAATTAAGAAAGTTTTTTATTTTGAAAAAACAAATTGATTTTTACTGCTTTAACTAATTAATTAACCCCCTCCGAAAAAAGAGAATCATAAGATGAAACCTGAATTTACTTCAGCTTTATTTTTAGACACAAATTTTTAGGCACTTGTTTCCATAAATTAAAAGAATAAAATGTTTGCTTTAGTAACAATTTCGAACTTCCAATCTTAACAATGAACTTGTGTGCTTAGAAATTTGTGTAAAATATGGAAAGATGGCCGCCAAGCCCATCATGCATAATTAAAAAAAAAATTAATTTTCAGAAACACGTTATGATGTATTTAGTAAAGGAGAAAAGGCTTTCTATCAACGCATACTTAGGTACTCGACTTAGATATGGTAAATTTTTATCAAAAAATGTTAAATAAGTACCGCAATATAAGCTTGGAAATTTGATATCACACTATTTTTTAGCCACAACTTTCACCTTTTTTCTTTTCTTTTCTTTTTTTTTTTTTGCTTGGCTTATTTTTTACTTTTGAAAAGTTGTTTTTTAGTAGATAAATATTGCACAAAATCCCTATAAATTCAAATTTAATTAACCCTTCTAAATCCTTCTAAAATCCTCCTAAAATTTATTAAATGATTATGTAAATCTTCTAATGTAGCTTCAACAATTCACGAAAAATGCTTTAGAAGATAAAATTTTCATGAATTTATAATTCAGTACATAAAGGGTTAAAAGAAAGTACCCCGCGCCCCCAAAGAACTATCGAAAAATCGTTAAACTCTTTATAGAAACTCTAAACGAAATTATAAAATCTGATTTAAAACTCATCTAAACAAAAAACCAGCCATACCTCTAATTCTACTCCTATATTTTTAGAAAATGGCGAAATGAAATCGGAATTGAAGCCTTGAGTGCATTCCACGGAAAGTCACCAGCTTAGATTCCTATGGGGCAATATCTGAAAACTGGACAATTTCACTCCAGAATTTTTATTTTTTTGAATTAATGTACCAACTTCCAAATACAATTATATATTATGATACATGTTTGTCATTTGATTGTTGTTGTATTTTGAGATCAAGGATGTATATTTTATGTGTAGGATAAACTTTTATGGAAAAAAGTGTTTATTAACACCATAATCAGTGTCTAATAATTGGGACTGAGATGACGGAGACTGAGGTGATGTTTTTGTCCTAACAGCTGCACAGCCATTTTATTGAATCATTTTGAACACATGTCAATGATTAAATATTCCATGTTACATTTGTACGTTACATAAATAAAGTTGCAATAAGCTTTTTTTATTATAAATAAAAAGTTAAATAGGGGGACATGAATGATGCTATAAAAAATTACTCATCCCTTTTCAGAACAAAAACTAAATATTTCTAAAAATGAAACAATGAGAAAAGCAACTTACCTTCATCCATGGTGGATAGTTGAACTGTAGTTGGTATTGTTATGGAAATACTCTGTTGCAGTGGAAATAATTCTTCCAGCGCCACCTAGTATCTGTTAACCTAAATGTGTGGTTAGAGGGACTGAGATGATGGTGAACCTCAGGGACAAATATATTTACTACAGTATTTTACTATGCAATCTATACGAGTAAAGGAGCATTATATTTTCCTATACTGTATATATATATATAGGTATAAATATATAATAGCAAAAGTTAAAAATATTTATAAAAACTTTTACAGCCTACATTTAATATTGGATATTTGTACCTGGGGAGAGGGACTGAAATGATGATTTCGTTTGTTTAAAACTTAAAATTAATTATTTATGAATCATCATATGCCCATTTATCATTGGTAATTGTTATTACAAATGTTACAATATACTACATTTTTCAGTTTTTGGTTTTAGTATAATTAATGGAATATTAATGGCAGTGGACGCAAATTGTCCAATTTTCAGATATTGACCCCTATGGACTACAGTGCATTTGGCCTTATAAAACAAGTCGCATCCCAACATTGGATAGACTGTGGAAGATTGTGGTCAAAGAGTGGAACAAAATCAACTTTGATATTTAAAAATTAGCTTTTTAGGTGTGTTCGTAATTATATAAATACGTAACACCGTAGTCGTCGTCGGTTACGCCCCCTAGATAGGAAAAGGCCATGATGCGCTTTGTTGTGACGTCACGAAACGTAACACGAACCAGTGGAAACGAAAAAAAAAATTCTAAAAACTCACATGTTTCGATTTTGTTGGCTCGTGGAATTACACTGGTCAACAAATTTGAACTTTTGCTCTGTCCTAAAACAGAAATTAGTTACTTTTTTATGCGGTTTTTTGTGCTGATTCCGAATCTAGTTTTAGATTTACTCCAGCACGTCAAGTTTGAGAGTTATTTGCATATTTCAGTTTATGCAAATTTAGTAAATTTTATACAATTATTTGCAAATTTAAGATATAAAGCAATATCAGACAGGGCTTTTTGTTTTATGTTATGATTACTACCTAATTTACTTCACAAAAACGTTGTTTCTAAGATTATACTGACATGTGACTGTGAAATATTGTACCTAATTTGCATATTTTTCATGTTTTTCTAATAATGTTTCTGGACGCTCAACTATTTTTGCCACACGAGTACGCTAATATGTTTCTAACCCAGTTTTTTTAGCTGATTTCAAATCTTGAATCTGTTTTCCTCTATCACGTCTAGTTTTTGAAAAAAGTGAAATTTTAGTTTTTGGTCAAAAAAGCCAGAAATAGCTTTTTATGATACTTTGTATGATAAACTTCAACTAGTAGTTAGGATAGATTCAACTACTTATTTTTTTTTCTATTATATAAATTTTTGTTTATGTCTCTGATATGAATCTGACCCTGTTCACCTTCTTGTAAATGAATTACACACCCCTAAAAAGCATCTTATATCAAACCTGTGTTAATGCCGTGTAAAAGTAGAAATTCATCTTACTCAAAAACTAGACATGACATAAGAAAACAGACTGCAGATTTGAAATCAGCATAAAAATCTAGTCTAGAAAAACATTACGTCAATTCTGTGACAACTATTTTAAAGTTGATAGTGATGTAAACATTACACCATTGAAAAATATACAAATGAGGCTTAATAACTGATAAATAAATGTTAAGAATATGCAAATCGTGACATTTATCTGAAGCAAATAGTCAAGTGGTCATTATCTAGAAAACGTAATTAGGTGTGACATATATTGTATCTAAAATTTGCATAAAATAGCACAAAAAAGCTTAAATTTGCATAAATTTAAATATACAAATTTCTCAAAACCTGGACCACCTAGAGATAAACGGAAAATATATTCGGAATCAGCGCCAAAAACTGATCTAGAATCAACTAATTTTAGTTCTAGGACAAAACCACTGTTGTACAGTGTTATTAATTATTATTAGTAAATAATAATGATAAATTCCACAAGCTAACGAAATCGAAACATGCAAATTGTTTAATTTTGTTTGTTTGTTTTGTCTGCTTTTTGTGACGTTTCGTGACGTCACAACAAAACGCGTCACGACTTTCTCCTATCTAGGGAGCGCACAGTGGAGTATTTGACCCAAAAACCTTGCCAAAAATGCAAAAATTAAAAATTCGTTAACAATTGTAAAAATCATATTTTTGAATAGCTGACAAATTGGCGCGTCGATCAATGTCTATTTCAGAAACCTGAGACATATGCGGTGGCTCCAGGCCTGCGTTGAAGAGAAAACTTCTTTGAAAGAAGACATGATTTTTTGTTGCCTTTTGTCATTGTTGTTACTTTTAAATGTAACTTTTTTGTGGCTGAATGAATTGTTGAACTGAAAATTGAATAACGCTTACGTGTTTGAGAAAGGTCAGAGCTTAGTGTTAAACTGTAAACAAAATTAAATGGTTTATATTTTAATTTAATAATAATAATAATAATAATAATAATAATAAAAAACATGAAATTTGTAAGAGGGGTATTTTTAAAGCGTTTTTGGCCATATCGAAAGCGTTTTAAAAGTGTGCCGGGCTTTGCCTGGCCATTTTTGTACTATAATAGTATTGGTTATAGTTCTGAACGCCAATGTCACACAAAAAAAAAAAAAAAAAAAAAAAAAAAAATGTTTTGCATATTGTTGCCATTTTTTATATAATTTTTTCGAGGGAATACTTAAATCCCATATTTTGCAGCAACCGAATTGAAGAGATAAAAACTATATTTTTACTGTCGTATTGCATATTTTTAGCTTACAGGATATTGCTTGAGAGCTTTTGCCCGTATAGATTCTGTATGTATGCATGTACACACGTAGATAGGTACGTATAGTCTTGGAAAAAATAGTAAACACCCCCTACTAACTCCTCAACAAATTATCGTAGAAGAAAGTTACTGATACCGAACGATTGGAAATAAAGTATACTTTTAAATGATGTATATAAAATTTTCTTAGGGGGCCATCTACATATTAAAACGAATCCAAACTTCATTTTTTTCAATGACAATACCCAATTTTAACAAGATATTTCAAATCTTCGGTTCAAATTATGCCTAGACACCGAATTTCAAGTCATTAGAATAATAAGTTTTTGAATTATAAACATTCAAAATTTAGTTCTTCTAATATTCCATTACATTTTCATATTTTTATTAATATCTCCAGAAATTATGCTCCTAATGTGCTAATTTTTTTGTAGCAATAATACTAATATAACCAAACATAAATACGCTGAATTTGCAATTTTTATAATTTTATGATATCAATTATGAATTTTGAAATTAATATTCGAATAAATTATGAATTGCAACCTACAATTTTTTTGATGGATTTAGATTTATTAAGTCCTGCTTTATGTAAATCCAAAATTTCACATTTTTCTTCCAAGTAGTTTTCAAATTATGCTTAGAAAACGGTAAAATGATGGTTTAAGGGGCCGTCTATAATAGAAGTGACTACATATTTTGAAATTTCTTCTGCTGTATTGTAATCTAGCAGGCTTCATTGATGCCTTGATCAAGATGGGGGCTCTCTCGGTTTATAATCGATTTCCGAACTTCAATTTGGATACAGCCCTTAAAATACGCTCGTTTAAAAATAATTAATTTCTCGGAAACTTATGGTACGAATTGCATAAAAAATTGTTTTTAGGCTAATTGAAGGATGTAGAGCTCATTTATGATGTCAGAATTGTGTACTGCTTTTGAAAAAAGCAAAGTTATGGTTCGTTTTAATATGTAGATGGCCCCCTAAGCAAATTTTAGCTATATCATTTAAAAGTAGACTTTATTTCCAATCGTTCGGTACCAGTAACTTTCTTCTACAATAATTTGTTGAGGAGTTAGTGGGGTGTTTACTTTTTTTCCCCCACGACTTTACATACGTACGCATCTCGATACATCTTGATAGAAATATCAGATCGGCTTCAAATTGTAAATACTTATTTACTGAAAAACGTTTCCCCAATTAGTTTCTGGGGCTCATAGGTAGAAAATAAGGGGGGAAAAGTAGGGAATTAAAGAAGTCTGGAGTAGACGCAAAAATAATTAAAAGGTTGTAAATAATATCTACTAAAAAACAACTTTTCAAAAGTAAAAAATAAGCCAAGCAAAAAAAAAAAAAAAAAAAAAAAAAAAAAGAAAAGAAAAAAGAAAAAAGGTGAAAGTTGTGGCTAAAAAATAGTGTGATATCAAATTTCCAAGCTTATATTGCGGTACTTATTTAACATTTTTTGATAAAAATTTACCATATGTAAGTCGAGTACCTAAGTATGCGTTGATAGAAAGCCTTTTCTCCTTTACTAAATACATCATAACGTGTTTCTGAAAATTAATTTTTTTTAAATTATGCATGATGGGCTTGGCGGCCATCTTTCCATATTTTACACAAATTTCTAAGCACACAAGTTCATTGTTAAGATTGGAAGTTCGAAATTGTTACTAAAGCAAACATTTTATTCTTTTAATTTATGGAAATGAGTGCCTAAAAATTCGTGTCTAAAAATAAAGCTGAAGTAACTTCAGGTTTCATCTTATGATTCTCTTTTTTCGGAGGGTGGTTAATTAATTAGTTAAAGCAGTAAAAATCAATTTGTTTTTTCAAAATAAAAAACTTTCTTAATTTATCTGTCTGTAGCTAAAACTATAACTTCGAAATTCTTAATAATGCAAATATGTTACGAGCTTGAGTGCTTAGAAATTTGTGTAAAATATGGAAAGATGGCCGCCAAGCCCATCATGCATAATTTAAAAAAAAATTAATTTTCAGAAACACGTTATGATGTATTTAGTAAAGGAGAAAAGGCTTTCTATCAACGCATACTTAGGTACTCGACTTACATATGGTAAATTTTTATCAAAAAATGTTAAATAAGTACCGCAATATAAGCTTGGAAATTTGATATCACACTATTTTTTAGCCACAACTTTCACCTTTTTTCTTTTTTCTTTCTTTTTTTTTTTTTTTTTTTTGCTTGGCTTATTTTTTACTTTTGAAAAGTTGTTTTTTAGTAGATATCAGTTCTTTTTTTAAAACAAATGATATATAACTGAAATAATTCTACTAGATCAAATTAAAATTAGTCCTTGTATAGCCTTTATAAGCAGGGAGCAAACACAATATTATACATTTTGTTTACCTATCATTCATTTATCATAGTGATTAATAATTTAAAAGTAAGGAAAGTCAATTTCTTCTTTCAAAGTGTCAGTCTTTCTCAATTTATATCTCCTTAAAATTTTCTACGAAAGATGAAAATTTAGTAAAAAACAGAGTCGAAATAAAATATATATTTACAGTTAGTCTGTCAGTTAATTGTTTTTTCTAACTTTTTTTGCTGACGGTTTTGCAAAATAAATTTACCTTTACAAATACCTACGGTTAATCCGAGAATGAAAACCCGCAGGCATCTAAAGAATCGAAGATCTGTAAATCTAGCAATTCTAGACATAATAAAGGAACATTTTTTATAAAAAAATCTAAAAATTTAAGAGATATAAACTGTACATATAGCTTCATCTTCATTTAGATCGTGTTATAGAGAAGAAAGAATAAATATGTAATTTTACTCAAGTCTGTTTATCCATACCTATTTGCATAAATGTGAGGATATTAATTTACTATAAAATTTCCCCTAAATTGATTATCTTTAATAGTCTATTATTAAAGCCGCAATACATTAGAATTAAATATTTTTCGGTTAAAAATTGCCTGAAATCTATAGTCTTATCGTTCGTTAAATTTGTCTTTTTTTTATACCCAGACTCTTTTTCTGAACTCTGACAAAAGATCACAGACATATTGAAGCTATCCAAATTCTTATATCTTTCTATCGTATTTCCTTTTTTGAGGGGGGGTGTGAGGAAGAGCCTTAAGAACTTCGTTTTGTTCTCAGAATTCTGAATTATTCATTCAAAAGATCTACCTACATAAGTCTTGTTGCAGAATTTTCATTAGTTAAGAGTTGCATCAAGTTATACATCATGTGAATCTATTAAATTAATTTTGTGAAATACTAGATGGGAGCCATTGATATTTCCAGGCCATTTGCCTACATTTTAAACTTGAGTCATTTACTACTATTCATTAACTTTCTATACGAATTAAAGAATTCGTTGTTTCCATGCCAACTGTACCTTTCACTATTGCTTGCTTGTTTGTTTGTTTGATTTATTGAACACATGCATCATATCACATGCGGATCACGGCGGGATTCGAATCTGCTTCCACCTACGCTCTCAAGCGATTAGCGGCATTGTGTCTTATCCACTCAGCCACAGTGGGCCACTATTGCTTTCTCTAATGCCCAGATACTCAAATTTAACCAACTGCACTTAGAATAATGGTCATAACACAGAACATTTATATGTTAGAGCAGTGTTGCCAGTGGGCTACTTTTTTTTAATTCAGATTTCTTGATTGCCAGCACTTATTATAAACTGTAAAATTCCCATTGTTTTCGCCTTAATTAATATGTCATTAAATAAGGCACATTTAACAATTTCAAAAAAGTGGTGCCAATCAAGTATCTGAGTTAAAAAAAGTAGCCCATCTGGCAACACTGTGTTAGAGTGGTGACATATGCACAAGTCGTGTACTCATATTCAATTTTTGTCCAAAGTACGGTAACTCAGTTTTCAGTAATAGACGAGCAAGATTTCAATTAAACTAACCAGAAAAGTTAACAAACATTGGCTTCCTGATTTGATTTTATTCAAAATTGTTTTAACCAACTAAAGTTAATGTCCGGGATCCAGATAAATTTTTCTCTGTTAGTAAAATTACATTGACCAATCAGTAGCCTTTATCCTTGCAGGCTTTTCGGTGTTTACTGCAAACATCAAAAAGTTCGGAAAAATGCAGACGTCTGATTGATCAATCCCATCCCGCTAATGGCGAAATATCTATCTTGATCCCGGCCTATTCAACGCTGGAGAAAGCCTTGACACGTGTCAGAAAAACGTCACACAAAGCAGGCAAAACAAAGAAGAAAAATCATTCATTGGCTCGTTCATATTCACGAGCCGATGAATGATTTTGTTTCTTTGCTTTGCCTGCTTTGTGTGATGTTTTCGTGACGCGAGTCAAGACTTTCTCAGATATTTAGGATGCTTTGGCGTATTTCACCACCATGAAATTATGAACGGAGAGGAACAGACATGTCAATCTTCCCGTGTGAAAAAATAGTTACCAAAAAAAAAAAGAGTTATTTCCCTCTCTTCTGCCCCTTTCTCTCTTGATTTTGACCGATAGCAGCCCATTTAGCAGTCTCCAGTACAAGATGCCGCTATATACGGTGGACGCAGGAGGGAGGGTGTTAGCGCGACCAATGACATAATAGGCCAGTTCATGATGTTTTAAAGTCACACGCAGTTGGAACGAGGCTAACGAAAAAGACAGGCTACCGCGGTGGGTCAGATTCTTCTTTTTTTACAAACCGCTGGAGTCACGTGATGCTCTTTTCACGCACCTTCTTTGGTGCATTCGAGCATCACGTGAATCCAGCGGTCTGTAAAAAAAGAAGAATCGGACCCACCGCGGTAGCCTGTCTTTTTCGTTAGTCTCAGAGTTGGATCATCTTTACACGATGATTAGTACAAAGCTGCTAGCCGATTTTTTTTGTGTCCATTGCCGTGTACAGATAATCAACTCCGTGTGACGTTATGAACTGGCCTTATATGTTGTTGGCCACAGTTTAGGAACAGCTACAAATGACTTCATCTATATCTACTCCGAGGTAAACGAAAAAGACAGGCTACCGCGGTGCTACGGCGCCTAGAATATATAGTGTGGAAATCGGCTATCCCAGTAATACTTTAAAAAGTGCTAATATATTGGATCTCTTAAATTTCAAATGTTGCTGAAATCCAATGAGTCGATCACAGCGATATCTGCAGGATATTTCCTAAAACTTCATGACGATTTGGTAACAGCGTCTAGAATACCTAGTGTGGAAATATTTTATTAACTAACGCTAAAAATTTGTATCCCGTAAATGATCGACGATAATGCTAAAATTCCAAGTGTCGATCGCAGCGAAATCTGCGGGATTTTCGTATTACATTGTATAGACTAGCAATATCTTTCAGTTATAGAAAATATCCTGCAGATGTCGCTGCGATTTGTATATTTCAGCAGCATCGTTGCACATTTAAGGATACAATATTTTACCATTTTTTAAGTATTACAGGAATAGCCAATTTCCACACTATATATGATAGGCGCTATAATTTGGTCTAGACGCTGTAGCGTATTTTTTTTTTTTTTTACATTTTATTAACATACATCTGACCTATGTGCTTGGCGTCAAGCCCGCTGTAATAATACGATGTTTACTTTGAAAGTTTATCACAGATGTCGCTGCGATCAGCTCCCTGGATTTCAGCGTCAGTGCACATTTAAGGGATACAACTTTTTAGCGCTGCTTGGATAGCAAAATTCCACAGTATGTATTCTAGACGCTATAGCGGTGCATTACACGTGTCTCTTTCTTCTTTAAAAAATATCCTGCAGATGTCGCTGTAAATGACTGTTTGGAATTCAACATCGTTGTACATTTAAGGGATTCACTATTTCCGCGCTTTTTTAAGTATTGCTGGGATAGTCGATTTCTACAACATATAATCTAGGCCTATAACGGAGCTATAGTACAGCGCCTAGAAGATACAGTGTGGAAAACGGCTATTCCTACAATGCTTTAAAAAGTGCTAAAAACTTTTATCCCATAAATCTCCAGCAATGCTCAGCGGCAATATGCTGATACGAGCGCCATCTCGTAACTCTTTTCAATATAAACACTGAGTTTTCAAAAATTATAGAATGTTAAATATCGGAAACTATAAATATAAGATATTTTTGTCTGTTATAAGCTAATTTAGTTAAGGAATGACGTGAAATAGGTTAAAGAGTCTCTTTTAGAATGACTATCGTTTTTAAATCACTACGATGGCGCTACTATCGACATCTTGTTATTCAGCATCGTTGTACATTTATGGGATTCAATTTTTTAGCACTATTTTGTACCCGTTTTCCACACTGTATCTTCTAGGCGCTGTATATATAGTGTGGAAATTGGTTATCCCTGTAATACTTTAAAAAGTGCTAAAATATTGTATCCCTTAACTGTGCAATGATGCTGCTGAAATATACAGATCACAGCGACATCTGCAGGATATTTTCTCAAACTGCAAGATATTGCTAGTCTATACATTGTAATACTAAATCCCACAGATGTCGCTGTGATCGATACTGGGGATTTTAGCAGTATCGTCGCACATTTAAGGGATACAAATTTTTAGCGTTGTTTGGATAGCATATTTCCACACAAGGTATTCTAGACGCTGTAGCCATACTTTCGGCAAAAACTTGAAATGAGCATGCTTCCTGTGCATATATCACCACTCTTATGTATGAAGGCTCTCTGTTATGGTGTTGATTCTGAGCGCTCTTTGTTAAATTTCTATATTTGTGTTTTAGAGAAAGCAATACAGAAAAGTACTGTTACTATGGAAACAACAACTTCTTTAATATTGAAAGGTATATCAAAGGAGTTCAGAATCAGTGCCTTAAATAGTTTCGAATATGTATTGTTGTTATGACAATTAATACCCTACCTGGATGTGGAAATGCAAAATTGTGTTCAACATAATGGAGGATATTCCATCTACATTTTGATCACGTGGTCAAGGTAAAAACTTCTATCGTAAAGAAGGGAAGGCTCCGTAGACGTGTAAAGTAAATCCCCGCAATTCGGTTCCGAAACGGTTCATGAGGCAAAGTAGTAGTATCTTCCCTTCTTATCAGATAGAAGTTCCTTGGATAAATTACCGGTATCACGTGACTTTTTCAGCCTCGAACCCATATTTGGAATATCCTCCATTGTGCGCAATCTAGATAGATTTTTGGCTGTCAGAGAAACGAGATTCATCAATCAGAAGCCAGCATTTTTGTGAACTTTTCGCTGTTTGCAGAAATGCAGGCTATTGATTGGCGATTCTCGTTTCGCTAACAGCGAAAAATCTATCTGGATCCTGGCCTACATTTCTACAAACATTGCACTTCATCCACGGCACTAAAAAAAATGACTCAAAACTTTCATGACATAGGCCGGGATCCACAAACAGCAAATATTCTCAAACATGCAGGCTTCTGATTGGTCAAACTCATTTCGCTAACAGCGAAAAATCTATCTGAATCTCAGCCATAGTTATCTTCGATGAAATCAATGCAAAAGGATAATATAAAAGAAAAGTATAAGATTTCAAAAATATTTTAGCGGGTTTATCGCTATTTGGCAAAATTTGCAAACTTTAGAACTAATTAACAGTTTTTCGCTAATTATGAATAGAAAATTAATGTTTTTAAAGCTGAATTTTATAAAAGCACGTAGATTGAGTAAATATCTATCCAAAAATTCAATCCTTACTTTTTTCTGTCCATTATTTAAGTCTCTACCTCGATTGAAACATACGTTGTGACGAAGAAAATAAATCTGTCATTTTCAGTATCTCGACGTTATATTAAAAAATCTATATCTCTGTTTATAATTAATTTATGAGGATGCATTTGATCTCAAATTGAAGATCTTCTTTATTAGGTCCTTCTGGTGTTGGTTTTATTTTTCTGCGATGATTGCTTCTTTTGATATGGGAAATTTTACGCTGACATATTTCGTTCATTTAACATGGAGAAGTTGTCATCAGTATAATAAGCAGTTACGGTGTCTTGCCTTATTCTTGGCGTTTGTTTGTTTGGCGGGGTTAGCATTTTTTTTCAGCTTGGCTTGGCAGAACGACCGTCCTGCTTGATTGGAAGTCATAACAGTGGGCATCGCATTGACGAAAAAAATTTTCAAACATCTGCTGATGAAACAGCAAGACTTTATGTGAATCTTTACAATGGGTGCCCCATGATTCCGATAATACACAAGGTTTTGATTCATGGTGGTACTGTAGTTAAGAAAGCAGTCGTACCCATTGGCCAACGGTCAGGAGGAGCTGCCGAGGCCTGAAACAAATACTTTAGACAGTACCGTACAAAGTACTCAAGAAAGTGCAACAGAGACGTTCCAAATTGTATTCTTTTAAGCAGTGGTCCTTTTATAAACTGCTCTAGACAAAGACCAAGGGAAAAGAGCAAGCCATACAGTAACGAGACCCAACAACTTCTTCTTCCATCTAGGTCTGATGGTAGTCCTGATAAAAGCCAAGAAGAATGTGATGAAGAAAATTAAAAACAGAGTTCTGAAGAATCAAATTGAAACTGGTAATATATTAAATACACTGAAAAACCAGCATCTGTATACTGTAGAGACTCCACTTTATTAACTATATTATTAAATGTAACTTTATCAAATGTAAATTAAATGTAAAAAATATTATTAAAGTAAATTAAATGTAAATAATAAATTTTATAATAGATAGTACAATTAAATAAATTTAATTAAACATTACTCGTAAATAAAACAATCTATCAACAATTACTTTTCTCTTATAAACAGTAAACATTTAAGGTTGCTAGTCAGTGAACTTCCAGACTCCCTTCGGTAATGTTAAGTCTATGGGCATGTGATGTATTCGTATTTTTACAATATATACTTAGTAAATTAATATTTTAACTTCTTTTTTCTTTGTGCTCTTCTTAAATGATGTCTCTTTTTTTTTCTTAGTTGCAATATATTTATAAAATATATACTTATTATTATGTGAAGTGTTAAAATCTTACTTACACTTCGTCAGCTTTTAAGATATAAAATATTAAACTAAGTTATGGATTTGAATGTATATTACTTAGTATGCTAAAAGTTAGTTCAGTAAAATGCATAGCACAGCTAAAAATTTCCATTCAGCCATTTCCGTGAATAAACGAAAATGTACTTGAGAACTTTTGTGCAGCCCTGTATATGATCTATAGAATGTATCCACACCAAGTAATAATAAAAAAAAAAGTTCAACTTAAAAAAGCATATCACAACTACAAATGCACTTCCAGCAATTATTGGTCATAGACTTCAATAGTTAAATTTCTTCTTTAGCCAAATTCTCTTGTGTGTCCCTGTAAATGAACAATATATTCTATGCACACCCTATTCTACAATAAGTGCCTTAGTACACTTCAGTGATGTATATAAATTTCAGTACGTTTAAAATAGTGTGATATCATTAAAATGCAGAGCATGCAATGCAGAAATTTTTCTTTTCCATACACCATAATGTAAGGGAATTCTTTTGGGTATCTCTGTAAATGAACCGTAAATGCTATAGACTTCATTTACAGTACCAACCAGGCCATAGTGATACTCAATAACATCTAAGAATTTCAAGGCAATCGGACTATATTTACATAGAAAAATATTTTTGGCCAGAATTCGGTTTAAGTATTCCACTATGGAGCGTTGCTTCTGGTTCGTCTGCATATAACTGCAAATTACCCAACCGACTGGTTTGAAATTTAATATATAGACTCGTTGCAGAATTGGGTCGAGTCCTTTCAAATTTTATGTAAATCGAATTGAAACTAAGAAAGATATTCATAAAAATGTTCTTCATTCTATTAAATCCTATCTTACGTCATGAATTCAATGCTATTCCATGATAGGTCATGATTCTAGGTTACCATGGTGATTATGTCCTATTTAAGAGGGAGTCCTATTATTGCCGTCTGACTAAATTTAAACTATATAAACGTAATAAATTTTGTATTCATGCATTTTTGTATAAGAGTGCAACAGCTATGGCACTAGAGTAGTAAACGAGTAGTAGCTTCCTTTCTTATCAGTTAGAAGCTCTTTGGGTAAATTACCAGTACCACGTGACTTTTTTTAACCTCGAACCCAGATTTGGAACATAGTTCATTTTACCGATAGCGATGTCGACCTCATTTCGAGACATCATTCCCAGCTGCAAAATTTGACTTTCCATAAGACTTTTAGCATTAGTTCGAAATCCGACAATTTCATTGGCTATCGGTGAACCGAACTTCTTTCCCTGAAAGGAAAAAATCCATTTTACGAGTAACAGCGCTGCTACTAATTTAATCTATTGTATTTCTTGATAATAATAACTTGATGCCTTAAAAAAAGCTTATGTATTTCTCATACTGAGCACGGAATCAATTGTTATACATTTAATAACATAATATATAATTAATTATTAAATTTGATTTAATTTTCTAGTAAGAAAATTATTAACAATTCTAAAACAACATTGGCTTAGTTAAATTATTATAAAATAATAAGATTGTTATAATAAGCTGCTTAGAACTTTTTTTTTAATTTTTACTTAGATGTTTGCAATCAGTATTAAAGTTCTAGCAGCTTAACTAAAAATAAGTAATTGAAGTTCCAGATGTATAAAAATATTTTTCTATGTCAGTTTAAAAGATACTATTATTGCATTTAAATAGATATTTTATTTTAATTATATAACATTAGCTCCTAAGTGGTATTATGTAGTAAAATTTAATCACAATATTATATTTCGAATAAAAATTGTAAAGCTACTGATAATAAGTTAATAAATAAAGATAAAAACAAAAATCTCCATAATAATAATAATAATCGTTATTTTAAATATATATATATTGCAACTAATAGCAAAATATTTTTCATTGTTCTTGTCTGATGTATATTACATTTTTATTGCAACATATATATACCATATAATAAAACTTTTTGCGAATAATTATTAAATCACAGATATATATATATATACATTTGTTTTTGTTGCATTTTTACCATACATTCAATTATTTAAAGCATAGTAATTTACTGTCTTCAATGGTTAAATTATCATTGGAATACATATTATTAATGTAATTTATATATAAAAGATAAATAATTAATTTTTAAAGATGAATAATTTAATAATTTAATTCAGTTAATTACTATTTATATGTTACTGGAGTTCTAGCATAAAAGTACTTTTCATGAAAGTTTAGAAGATATTAAAATTAAATTTTAATAAATATTCATTTTGAACACACAGTTTATATATGATAAGAATTTAGTAGTATTGAATATACATTAAAAAAATTAGAAAGCAGCTGATAAATTGATAAATATTTTTATATATGAAAGATAATACTTAATTTTGAGAAATGAACACTTTAACAAATTACTTCTGCTAATTATATATATATATATATATATATGTATGTATAACTTACTAAAGTTCAACAAAAAATATTTTTAATGTAAGGTAAGAATATATTATTATTACATTATTATTAAAAATAGATTAAATGAATTTTTTAATTTAATTATTTAAATTTATTTAAAAAAATCTAATTGACAGTTTTTTTTTTTTTTTTCAAAGGAACTGGTGATAAAGGTCAACTGAATTTAACTTACTGACTTAAAGGTGTTCTCAAATCCAAAAAGGCAACTTTCTGACATAAGTTTTAATTTATTTTTGTTCGAAAATGCATGCAAGTAGCTGGTGTTGTTGTTCAGAAACTATGTAATTGTGCTGTTTTTTCCCTTTTTTTTTTTTTTTTTTTTTTTTTTTTTGCAAACGCAATAGATCTTTCAGAAAATAGTGCCAAAGTGGGCGTTTTGAACCGAATTTTCTCGCGAAGGAAGAAAGAGCACTGAAGAGCGGGCGAAAAACTTGTTTGTCACGTGATCAAAATCGCTTATAACTCAATAGGTAATGGATTGATCAAACAATGGAAAAAACAGTTCAATTCCAATTCGCTTCCATGGCCAGGCTTTCCAATTTTATACCTTTTCGTTAAAAAATGAATTTGTAAATCTGCCAAAACGTTTTGCTCTTGTTGAGCAGAGCAGTTAAGAACAGCCTTAAGAAAATATTATTATTACTCTTTAATTATTAAAGAAATTTATTTATTAGAAAAATACCGTATAAGTCATGAATTTTAAAATTTAATTCAATTATCTGTATAACATTTGCAATTTTAAAAAAAATGGTAATCTAAATAACAGATAAATTTGAAATGATCAGAACTTTACAAAAATCTAACATGAAAATACTTTTAATGTAAGCCTAGGAGATTTATTATTGCATTTTAATAAATGTTTATTTTAATTATTAAAAAATAGATTAAATGAATTTTATAATTTAATTATTTAAATTTATTTAAACAAATCTAATTGACAAAAAAAAAAAAAAAAAAAAAAAAAAAAAAAACCGAACTCGTAATAAAGTATTGATATAGTATTGATTTTAACTAACTGACTTAAGAAAATATTATTATTACTCTTTAATTATTAAAGAAATTTATTTATTAGGAAAATACCCTATAAGTCATATGAATTTTAAAATTTAATTATCTGTATAATATTTACAATGAAAATTTTTCAATGCAACCTAAGTAAAAGATAAATTTAAAATGATCAAAACTTTATTAAGTTCTAACATGAAAATACTTTTAATGTAAGCCTAGGAGATTTATTACTGCATTTTAATAAATGTTTACTTTAATTATTAAAAAGTAGATTAAATGAATATTTTAATTTAATTATTTAAATTTATTTAAAAAAATCTAAGTGACAAAAAAAAAAAAAAAAAAAAAAAAAAAATTACAACGGAACTCGTAATAAAGATCAACTGATTTTAACTAACTGACTTAAGAAAATATCACTTTTACACTTTAATTATTAAAGAATTTTTTTATTAGAAAAATACTCTTAAGTCCTATGAATTTTAAAATTTAATTTACATATTTGTGTCATATTTAAAATAAAAAATGATAAAGTAACCTATCATAAATTAATAAACATTTTTATGTCTCAAGGATAATTTTTAAATAAAAAACCTTTAATATATTAATTCTGATAATTTTGCATTTATCTGTTTCTATAGTAACAGACAAATTTAAAATGATCAGAACTTTATAAAGTTCTAACATGAAAATACTTTTAATGTAAGCCTAGGAAATTTATTATTGCATTTTAATAAATGTTTACTTTAATTATTAAAAAATAGATTAACGGATTTTTTTAATTTAATTATTTAATTTATTTTTAAAAATCTAATTGATAAAAAAATTTACAAAAGAACTGGTAATAAAGATCGACTGATTTTAACTAACTGACTTAATAAAAATCAAAACAAAACTCTAAAAAAGTGAAAACGCCAGCGAAAGGACAGAACACGCAACTTTAGGATTACAAATGCAAAATCTTAACCAGCCCTAGTCTTGACCACTGGGCTAGATCATTCATACACTTTGAGATACCAAAATACCATGTGCCGGCTTTACACGGTATTTTACTCTTGTACTTGTCCTTTCAGGGGAAAAAGTTCCGTTCAATTTCATTGGCTATCGGTGAAGCGATAGCCAATGAAATTGCAGGATTTCACACTAATGCTAAAAGTCTTATCGAAAGTCAAATTTCGCTTCCCGAAGCTCTCCGGTCCAGTGTTCTTTTCCCAAGGTTTCTCCCCATTCCCAGTCATTTGTTACATAGACTTCGTAGGTGAAATTTAGTTCGTTGGACAGCGCTTGCTAGAACCTGTATTCTAGTCCAGAGGTTCCCAAAGTGTGCTCCGCGGAGCCCTTGGGGCTCCGCGTGAACTTTCCAGGGGCTCCTCCGCGCTTTAGGAAAATAAAGAAAATTTGAACGAAAAGACACATTTAAAGCAAGGTTTTTTTCCTTCTTTTTTTTCCAAAAATGTAAACAGATTGTTTTTTTTTTTTTTTACCAAAATATTTATACATTGATCTTCAACTAACTGAACTCTGTTAATAAACTAAATTCTATTTTTTTTTTTTTTTTTTTTTTTTTTTAATTTCTGGTGCAAATATTAATTTCTACCAGCACTCTATCTTTACGTTGTCCGATCCAAAAATGCGATAAATGGAAAACAAATTGTAAATTTAATATAAGAAAGCAAGAAATTGTATTCGGAAGGAAAATTTGGATATTTGAATTTCTCAACTCGTCCTCTTGGTGTGACTTGGGGTGTAGTGTTATTACTCCACGTTTCATGCTCAGCTGCGTCATTATTTTGAAAAAAAAAAAAAAAATAAAAAAACATTCTGATTTGAAAGATAAACCGCTTCAGTTTTTTCAATATTAACAGGGCCCGACTTAGCAAGTTTCTGTGCTCAGGGCTCTTTGTTTTTCGTGACTCCTAAGATTGGTTGATTTGCTGATACTAGTTTTTCTACATATTACACACTTATTCGAAAAGTGTCAACTCAAAAAATTACGTTTTCCAGAAAGTTGAAAAACTGTTCCAGGTATGAAAATAAAATATCTATTATTTATTGAAATGTGCTTTTAACCATACATTGAGATATATTTTTGTCATTTCATCGTATTAATATCTCAAATATTACATTTTTTCACAACTATGATTTTTGTAATGGAAATTTAAATAAAATTATGAAAAAATTTGTGCCCTTAGAAATTTCGTTCCCAGGGCACGGGCCCGTGTACTCGTGCGAAAGTCAGGGCCTGAATATGAAGGGCAAAGTAATGTATGCATGCTTCAAAAGAAACAATCACAACACTTGTTAAAACAAATATGAGCTGTCCTGAACATATTCGCAGACTTCACTGGGAGGAAGTTATACTTCTATCACTAATTTAAAATTTTCCTTTTCTCCTGTTTAATCACTGTGATTAATTAATTTTAAAAAAATGTTCTAAAATTGGTGATGGAAGTTTACCTTGTTTGACCCCGTCACCCCCGTTAAGTCGGCGCTTATGATGGCATCTACCTGAGTTCCATGGTGCCTACCTGATAGTTTAACAAGTCGCTTGAATTCGTGGAGATCATATAATTTCAAAGAAACTTAATAAACACTATAAAATTGATATTGTCAAGAATTTGCTTTATGTAAAAGTTCTCAATTTAGTGTTCCGTATTCCCTTATTAAATAACATCATTTCTTTTTTTTAAATTAACTATATGACTGTTGGCATAAAAGAATACTTAAGTCTGTTCTCAACTGCTCTGCTCAATTAGCGCAAAACGTTTTGACACATTTACAAATTCATTTTTTAACGGAAAGATATAAAATTGGAAGGCCTGACTATGGAAGCGATTTGGAATCGAACTGTTTTCCATTCTTTAATCAATAAATTACCTACTGAGTTATAAGCGATTTTGATCACGTGGCAAAGACTTTTTCACCCTTTCTTGAGTGATTATTCTTCTTTCGTGGGGAAACTCTGGTACAAAAACCCCACTTTGTGAAAGATCTATTGCGTTTGCAAACAAAAAAACCGAAAAAAAAGTTCGATTACATAGTTTTTAAACAACAAGCCCTGCTAGTTTCATACATTTCCAAAGAAAAATAAATTAAAACTTATGTCATAAAGTTTCCATTTTAGATTTGAGAACAGTCTTAACAGCCTCTTTTGATGTTACTAAATTTACGGGGACGCTGATTAATGTCCCCATGATATATGCCCCCATACGTCATTTTGACGTCACAAGAAATGGGGATATAAATACAATGCTGGATCATTTCACTTTTCACGAAATCCTGATTAATGTCCCCATGATATATGCCCCCACATCTGAAAGGGACACAAATCCAGTGCTAGAGAAATTTCCTTTCGTTGAGAGCCTGATTAACGTCCCCATGATTTAAGTCCCCATACGTCATTATTTTGATGTCACAAAAATGGGGGCACAAATCCAGTGCTCGAGCATTTCACTTTTGACGAAATCCTGATTAATATCCCCATGATATATGCCCCCATATCAGAAGGGGACACAAATCCAGTAATGAAGAATTTTCCTTTCATTGAAAGCCTGATTAATGTCCCCATGATTTATGCCCCCATACGTCATTTTGACGTCACAAAAAATGGGGGCACAAATCCAGTGCTGGAGTGTTTTACTTTCGACGAAATCCTGATTAACATCCCCATGATATGTATCCCCATACGTCATTTTGATGACGTCACAGTAGATGGGGACTTAAATCAGGGGGCATAAATCCAGTGCTAGAGCATTTTATTTTCTCAAGAATTCCTGAATTACGACCCCATGATATATGTCCCCATACGTCATTTTTATGTTACAACAAAGGGAATTGCGATTCCATTTAGGATAGACCACTTGAAATCTGCACTACCGGAATTTTCAGGTCCTGGCCCGGCCCGGTGCAAAAATTTAAAGTTCGACCGGAGAAATTTTTGTGTTAAATGAATTTAACCTTGTCTAATTACGTGTCCAGCGTTTTCTGGCATTTCTATTATGTGCGATTTAATTTTGTTGAGCTGATCATAATTATCAGCCCATATGTTATAATTAGTAAGGTAACTGAGTGAATTAGTAATCCCAGCTTCTCTAGGATGGCATAACTGGTAGAGCACTGGCGGCTTCAGCCAGGGTATTCCTGGTTCGAATCCTAGCCTGGACATTTTTCTCCCTGTTCGAAAAATTAAATCTCATATGATTTATTTACCAATTATAATAATTGTGTTAAAAAAATCAATCTTGTGTAATTACGTGTCCACCGTTTTCTGCGTTTCCACTACCTGCGATTTTATTCTGTTGAGCTGATTCATAAATATCACACCAGATTTATAACTAATAAAGTTAACTGGCTGAATTATCCTGCTGAGAAAGAAAAGTTTGCGTAAAAGAAAATAAGTGTTTCCTATTTTATTTAAGCATGTTCTCAAATCCAAAAGGGCAAATTTATGACATAAGTTGTAATTTATTTTTGTTCGGAAATGCATAAAACTAGCAGGTGTTGTTGTTTAGAAATAATGTAATCGAACTGCGTTTTCCGTTTTTTTTTTTTTTTTTTTTTTTTTTTTTGCAAACGCAATAGATCTTTCAGGTAATAGTGTCAAAGTGGGCGTTTGAACCTAATTTCCATGTAAAAGAAGAATAACCACCCAAGGGAGGGTGAAAAAGTCTTTGTTACGTCATCAAAATTGCTTATAACTCAATAGGTAATTTATTTAACAAAAAATGGAGAACACAGTTTTCGATTTCAAATCGCTTCCATAGTCAGGCCTTCCAATTTTATATCTTTCCGTTAAAAAATGAATTTGTAAATGTGTTAAAATGTTTTGCTCTTGTTAAGCAGAACAGTTGAGAACAGCCTTAACGTAATCGTTGGAATTATACCTTAAGGTGGTTCTCAAACGCGAATCTTTGACACATTTTCTGACAAACTTTTAACTGCAAAGGCATAAAATTGACAAGCCTAACTATTGAAGGGATTTGGAATAGAATGGATTTCCATTTTTGAAAAATAAATTATTTGTCGACGTACAAGATATTCTTGTCATGGCTTCGGGTTTTTCTTCTTTCCCGTGATGTCGCTTCCGAAATTCTATTCAAAATGCTACCTTTAACAGTATATTTTCATAGATATATTACCTTTATCAAAAAATCGATAACGCCATTCGATTACATAGTTTCTGAATGACAGCACCTGCCAATCTTATACGTTTCCGAAAAGAAATGAATTCAGAAATGTGTCAGAAAGTAGCTCTTTTGGATTTTAGAAAAGCCTTAATAAATGACAGAGAAATATTTTCACAAATCTACTTTTTATTATACAGCTTCAAAAGTTATGATGTTTCTAAACCTTTTTTTTTTTAAATTCTAAACTACATTAATTTTTTAATGAATCCTTATTTGAATGTTGAAACGTCTATAAGAATCTAAGTAATTATTAATGTTGCTATTGTGTATTTTCTGTTTTGCAAACACATCGTAATTTTCAAATATATACTGTAAATGTATCCCGTAAATATGTATGCAGTTTTCTTTAAAGGAATCTTAATTGTATGTTAAGAAAAATCTGAATTTCTTGTAGAAATTTTTACTGATTCCTGTTTCGAAATTCCGGCCCGTGCAGAACTCAACCAGGGTCCCTCTCCAATTAAGGTCTTGTTAGGGGCTCCGAGTCTCTCTATAAAATTTGAAATAACCTTTCCTTTGCATATTTTTGGTCTAGATTTATTCTTAAATGTTTAACCCCTTGAGGGGCGGTGGGATATAATATATCCCACTTAATTTTAATTCCGAAATGCCACATTGACACCAGAATTTTGAAATAAAATTTTGTATTTATACTGCATTTGAAGAAAAGCTTTTACTTATTTTCAAATCAAATTGTTTCTAATTCCTGCCGTGAATCTGTCATTTCAAAATTTTAAGAAGAAAAGTACTTTGCTCCTGAAAGGGTTAATCGTGAGAAGGAAGTGCGTATTAACTTTATTTATTACAAAGTTTATAATAACTGTCGGGGAATGTATAGATTTAGTGAAAGTAACCGTGAACGAAAACCATAAATATTTAAAATATTGTAAAGGATATGTCTTCCAAAATAAAAAATAATTTTGCATATTAAATGTGAAAGTAGTAGTATTTTTCATACATTTTAGTATCTATATTATATTATCCTTCTATGATATATACGATTTAAAAATATAAAGTTTATTAGTTCAGCAGACTGTGCGAACAGAAAAGTGCACCTGTGCCAAAGTTTAAATTTGTCGACCCCAATCTTCGACTTCTCTCTGTGACAGATGGCACAAAACTGACGAAGTGCACAAAGAGAAATAAATTCTGTTGAATACATATTTCGCGCTTATTTTGGAACTTTAAAATTTTTAATTCAGAAATTTCAAATAAGAAAAAAATAAAATAAAATAATATAAAATTTGCAGTTATATTATGGAAAAGCGGATCTGGGAAATGGTTGTGGAAAAAATGCATCTAACAATACTGTATAACAGTTGGCAAGAAAATTGTACTTAGTCAGTAATTTGTTTTTGGATGTGGGGTAATGGACGATGCAATAACTTTGAAATGTAAAAAGTATGTACTTTCATTGGGGAAAAATTCCCTATATCTATCTACATATATAACAAGTAAGAAAAATCATGCATACAGCATAGATTATGAAACACTTTCCAACACTCCCTGAAAGCTTTAACGAAACTTCGTTACTTAGGAAAATAAGGTAAATAAGATTGTAGCGCGCTGGTTGAAATTAAATAAACACAAACTCGTCAATAACTCACAACACTTAATAAATAACAAAGGGGACTGTATCACACGTTTAATTATAAACCCTCTTGGTTTCACACTCTTAGAATAGAATAATTACATGTCAACAAAAAAGAACGTTGCCATTTTTTAGAAATTAAACTTACACAAAAATGCTCGCACTGAGCGTTGGCAGACGATAAATAAATTTCGAACATACACCCCCGGCCTTGAAATCTTCAAAGGGTACAAATAAAAGAGTTATATATGTTAATGAAAGGGCAAAGGACAGAGTTTATGAACCGCTCGTTTAAAATTTCCGGCAGCAGTTCTTACTATGGCGACTCTCACACGACCGTCGTGGCCCGGAAATGTCTGAATAATTCTTCCTAACTTCCACTGAAGAGGGGGAAGAAGTTCATTTTTAATTAGCACCAAGTCATCAACATTTAAATTTGCTGTCGCACGCAACCACTTGGGACGTTGCTGGAGTTGAGACAAATACTCACCACTCCATCGCTTCCAGAAGTGCTGAAATACTCTCTGGGTTAATTGCCAACGGCGAAGTCTATTAGGGGGAGTTTCAGAAACGTCAAGTTCTGGAATAGCCGTCAAGGCAGCACCAGTCAAAAAATGACCTGGTGTCAGGACTTGTAGATCACTTGGATCGTTCGACAGAGGACATAAAGGTCTCGAGTTCAAACAGGCTTCAATTTGTGACAATAATGTAGAGAATTCTTCAATTGTAAATAGTGAATTTCCCATTGTTCTACGTAGATGATATTTCACAGATTTTATGTTAGCTTCCCACAGCCCACCAAAATGTGGAGCAGACGGGGGATTAAAGTTCCAGATGATACCTTCATTAGCCACATAATTCTGTAATGTTTGATCCTTACTAATGGAGGATACGGAATTGTATAACTCACGTAGTTCCCTACTTGCACCCTTGAAATTTCCTGCGCAATCACTAAGCAACTCAGCTGGTTTACCTCTACGGGCAACAAATCGTTTTAGAGCAGCCAAAAATGTGGAAGCTGTCAAATCCGAAACCAATTCAAGATGAATAGCACGAGTTGAAAAACAAATAAAAATAGCAATATAACTCTTAAACGACTTGATATTTCTACGATTTCTCTCCTTGCACATAAATGGACCGGCATAATCAATTCCAGTCTTTGAGAATGGACGACTTGGCCTAACACGTATGGCTGGAAGATCCCCCATTATTTGAGTGCCAACAGATGGTGAAGCATGAAAACATTTTAAGCAACTCCTCACTATTTTTCTTACTGCATCTCGACCACTTAAAATCCAGAAATTGTTTCGATGAACAGCTAAAAGAAGCTGTGGACCAGCATGTAAATAAGTTATATGATAATGTTTGATAATTAATGCAGTTATATGATGTGTCTTAGGCAATAATATTGGGTGTTTCTGATCTTCTGAGACATTAGCATGTCTCAATCTTCCACCAACACGCAAAATACAATTATGATCCAGGAATGGGTTTAAAGACAAAAGTTTACTTGAAGATTTTAAATATTTGTGATGACTTAAATCAGATATTTCATTACGGGAACACTCGTTTTGAACTATTTTCAGAATTTTCGTTGTGGAATTTGAAAGCTCTAAGACTGAGAGAAAACCATTTACTCGATTTGATAACGACTTTCTTGCATTGTCTACAAATCTTAAGCACCACGCGACGATTCGTACTAGTCTATTCCAAGAAGAATATCTGAAAATCAGATGATCATCATTAAGTTTAGAAATATTTACAACACAATTCCTCTTTTCTTCCTTTAGGATAAATTCTTGTACATCCTTGCCTTCAAATGATTCATTAGACGGTTTATCCCATGGCTCTCTTAACCATTTAGGACCATGAAACCATAGCTCACAATTCACTAATTCCGATGGTAGCATACCTCTTGTTCCGCAGTCAGCTGGATTTTCAAGCCCGCGAACATGATTCCACGAAATATTAGGCAGTGTTTCTTGGATTTTAGCAACACGGTTTGCTACAAAGGTTTGCCATCTATGAGGCTCTGAAGAAAGCCATGCCAACGCAACTTTAGAATCAGTCCACGCAAACACTTCACTCTCCTTGAGACTTAAGTGATCCAAAACAACCTTTAGCAAATTTGTCAAAAGAAGAGCTGAACAAAGTTCCAACCTTGGGATTGACTGAGTGTTAATGGGTGCGACCTTAGTTTTAGATGTCAAAAGATTTACGGTGATTGTCTCATTCTGTGAAACTGAACGCATATATATTGCTGCACAATATGCTTTTTCAGACGCATCACAAAAGGCGTGAATTTGAAGGTTTATCTCATCTGCAGATAATACAAATCGAGGAATTTTCAACTTAGAAATTACCTTTAAATCATTCCGAAAAGATGTCCACCGTTTACTATGTTCTTCACTAATTGGCTCGTCCCAGGTAAGTGAAAACTTCCATAAGTCTTGCAGCAGTATCTTCATGAAAACAACACAGGGGGAAAGCAAGCCTAGCGGATCAAACACCTTTGCAACTTCTGACAAAATATCTCTTTTAGAATATCTGTCCTTTTTCTCATGGTCTAAAGCAGTGAAACAGAAGAAATCACCCGTTAAATTCCATTGAATTCCTAAAATTTTTATCCCGCCATCATTAGTCAAGAGCAATGACTCTGTACTTTCCTTACATTCTTCAGAAATATTCCTCAGTACTCCAGGTACATTTGAAATCCATTTTCGTAAATTAAAGCCTCCTCGTTTCATTAATAATGCCAATTGACTAATTAGTTCCACAACTTCTTCCTCATTCTGGCCGCCAGAGAGAAAATCATCTACATAAAAATCTTTCAACACAGCTGCAGATGCCAAAGGAAAATCGTTTTTCTCATCTAAGGCAAGCTGATGAAGAGCTCTTGTAGACAGAAACGGGGCAGATGCTGTACCATAAGTGACCGTTGTTAAACGATATTCCTCTAACGGATCCTGGGAATTCTCTTTCCAAAAAATTCTTAAAAAATCTCTATCTTCTGGATTAATCAAGATTTGTCTAAACATCTTCTCTATATCTGCTCGTACAACAATAGGCAAAACTCTAAATCTTAAAAGAATTGGAAAAAGTTCCTGTTGTATACGGGGTCCGACCATTAGAATATCATTCAAGGACACACCAGAGGTAGATTTAGCAGAGGCATCAAAAACAACTCTTAATTTTGTCGTCGTACTTGATTCACGAATTACCGCATAATGAGGTAAATAAAAAACAAATGTAGGGACTCTTTCCGATTTGGATATTCGTTCCATATGACCCAAATCCGAATATTCCTTCATAAACTCTCGATACTTTTTTATAAATAGACTGTTGTTTTGAAAGCTTACGTTCCAAAGCATGAAATCGGTGTATGGGTAATTCCTTAGTATCACCTAATTGCGATAGAGAATCTTTAAATGGAAGTTTCACAACAAATCTTCCAGAACTATTTCGAAAATAATTGCTCTTAAAATGGTCTTCACATTCTTGTTCTTCCTTAGAAATTCGAACTAGCTCAGGAATGGAATCTAAAGACCAAAACTTTTGAACTAAATCATCTAGTTGAAATTGAATATTATTAACAGAAAATGTACGTTGACTTGTATCAAAAGAGGTAGTTCCCGTAATTATCCAACCAAGTTTAGAACATACGGCGAAGGGTAGAGTTTCTTCTCTTTTTATAACTTCCCCTTTAAGCAATGTAAAGAAAACGTTAACACCTAACAAGATATCTACTGGTCTTGATTCAAAGAATATTGGGTCTGCTAGAACTAAATCATTGAAATTATTCACAATATTTGAAGGAATAGAACTATACGGCACATTTGATGTGATTCTTTTTATCACAAATGCTCTAGTGGCAAATCTCACTTCAGAATTAAAATGGGGAGTAAAATTTAAATTTACCTCTTCATTAGATTCAACATTATAAGAACCTAAACATGTAATCTGTACTTTAGTAGATTGCCTTGGCAAACATAATTTACGCATACAATTTTCACTTATGAAAGAGGCTTCAGTGCCACTATCCAGCAAAGCGCGACAGTTTACAAGATTACCCAGTGAGTCACGAACCTTAATCATTGCTGTACAAAGTAGAATTTGCTTATTTTGAAATGAATGTAATCCCGACACAGAGTTGTTTGGAAATTCAAAGATGCTAGTACAAGAAGTTTGATTTAATGACTCAGTTGGTCTCGGCTGAAATTCTGGTGCGTTCGGAGACAGAGGGCCAGTCGGCGTTTCATTTACACTATCTGAATAAGATTTCGGGTCTCTTGGAAGATGTAAAATTGTATGGTGAGGCTTATGACACACTTTACATTTACTTAAACTCTTACAGATTTTTGCATGGTGTTTATCTAAAAGACAATTGTAACACAAGTTGTTTCTTCTAATCAATTCTATTCTTTTATGTGCACTAAACTGCAAGAACTTAGGACATTTATACAACGGATGTGATTCCTTGCATACACAACAACTATTATTAGAAGACAACAATGTCGTTACTTTACCTTTCTTTATTTCCCTTAGTGAGGATTTGCTGTTTTGAAGGGTTCTAGCGTGATCCTTCAAGAAAGATAATAAGTTATCAAGAGTTCCCACCTCCTCCTTTTTTAATGTTCTTTCCCACCAATATCTCGTATTTTTATCTAATTTATCTGTAATTACATAAACTATCATTACTTCCGAAAATCCACTAACGTCTTGTTCAAGTACGCTTAAAGAACGCACACATTCGTTTATAACATCTACACTCTCTAAAATAGACTGTGCATTATCCGATATACAAGGCATTCCAATTAATTTCTTAATTAATGCATTAATTAACTCACGTTTATTTGAATATCGCTCCTTTAATAATTCTAAAGCTGTTTTATAGTTTGAATCAGATATTGGAAGACTCTGAATAATTTTAAGTGCACTGTTTTTGCATGCCGATTTCAAATACTGCAATTTTTGACAGTCTGATAAACTCTCATTATTATCCACACTAGCTTTAAATAAATCATAAAATGATATCCATTCTTCTAAATTACCACTAAACGAAGGAAGCGTCAATTTTGGAAGCTTTACTTCTGGTATTGAGATTTAGAAAGGCTATTATTTTGATTCGATTCATTTAAAGTAAATTTTGAGTTTTTCCGGTTAACACTTAACCAAAGATTGTCAAGTTTATCCTGTACGGATTGTTGCTCATCAACAAAATTATCTACATCTTCTTCTTTGCATTGTGAAAAAATTGCATTAAAAATTTCATGTAATTCCTCATTTAATTTTTCGATTTTATTTTCGAATAAAGCAAGCTGACTAGAATCAGCATCATCTATCGAACTAATAATATTATTTTCGAGTTTAGTTACAGTAGCTTTTAATACTCGTTTTCTAACTAAAATATCTTTAAATTCTGTCATAATGAGATAATATTAACAAAAAAGACTCACCGAATAGTATAGATGTTTAAATGACGCATCTTCTTTATTTACTTATTGCATCATAACTTCAGAACGATGACATGATTACACTTGAAAACGAAACTCCTCTTACCGTTCGTTCTATCACTCAATTCAACAACAACAAAAATATCAAATCTCCGGTAGACGTAACCAAAAATTATGTAGCGCGCTGGTTGAAATTAAATAAACACAAACTCGTCAATAACTCACAACACTTAATAAATAACAAAGTGAACTGTATCACACGTTTAATTATAAACCCTCTTGGTTTCACACTCTTAGAATAGAATAATTACATGTCAACAAAAAAGAACGTTGCCATTTTTTAGAAATTAAACTTGCACAAAAATGCTCGCACTGAGCGTTGGCAGACGATAAATAAATTTCGAACAAAGATAACTAAATAAATATTTAAAAATCTGATTTCAGTAGCTATCGCCCACAGCCAAATATGTATTCCAATTCTTTTGAACAATATTCGATCTGTATGTTGATATATATACTAATAGGAAAATTTAGTTTAGCAAGCAAATGCACAACAGGTTGAAATTCATCTTTCAGCAATTTATACTAATAGATGGAAACACACTTGAATACTTTTGTACAGCCCTGTAGTTTAACTAGTACCTTTTATACATGCCACTATTTAGATAAAATTTAATTCAAACTAAAACACGCTTAAAACTACTGAAATTACATTTCCAGAAATTATCACCCATAGACGGCCATATATCCAACTCTTTGCGTGGCCCTGTATATTATTTTATCTATATTCTACAAATATTTCTTTGTACACTAAATTCAGTTCAGCGTAAAAATGCATAACTCCTTAAGCAATTTATGCTCATACTCAGTAACCTTTACGAATTCATTTCAGTAGCTCTGTATATGAATTATACATTTATACGCACTTTATAGTATGCATAAATATAGAGAACAAGTAGGTAAGTGTGATCACAGATCGCACAGAGTGCTTCGTTTAATATTCCTTTCAAAACACTTTATTCTTTTGAAAAATCTCTTAGTTCCACATTTCGCAACCAGAAGCGCACTCTATTCTAAACTAACCTCTATCCGAATGAAACTCCGTTTTATATACTATCCGTAGATATATTAGTCGAGGGGATTGGGCCGATAGCATCCGAGATAAGTTGGCGCCCCTGGCGAAAAAAAGTGGAACTAAAATATGTAAGGCTATGGTGCATAATATGAAAGAATTGTCAAAGGGGTGTCGGCAAAGGTTGGAAAAGTGCTCCCCGGGTGAAAAGGGCGGAGGTCAGAAAAATTGCTTAAAATGCACAAGTTAGAGCCCGGTAGAGTAAATAATATAAGACTTTTTGAAGATTTTATGATTTGCCTTGTGGTCTGAGGTATTCAGCTATACGTATGCAAAAATTCATGTCTCCAACTTAATTAGGGGATCTCTTAGAAAGAATTGCTTAAAATACATATGTGGTAGCTCAAAGGGTTAACGTAAGACTTTTTCAAGATTTTAAGATTTGTCGCCTGGCCTCAGGTGTTCTGCTATAAGTATGCAAAATTTCAAATCTCAAATTTAATAAGGGGCTCAGTTAGAAAGAATTGCTTAAAATACGCATGTGGGAGCCCAAAGGGTTAAATGTACGATTTTTTCAAAATTTTATGATTTGTCGTATGGTATGTGGTGTTTATAAGTATGCAAAATTTCACGCCTCCAACCTAAATAGGGCCTGACTTAGAAAGAATTGTTTAATATACACATGTGGGAGCTGAAAGGGTTAAATGTACGGCTTTTTCAAAATTTTATGGTTTTGTCATTTGATGCGAGGTGTTCAGCTATAAGTATGCAAAATTTCACGAATACAACCTAAATAGGGGCTCACTTAGAAAGAATTGTTTAAAATAGACAGGTGGGAGCCCGAAGGGTTAAATGTACGACTTTTTCAAAATTTTACGATTTTTCGTATGATGTGTGGTGTTCAGCTATAAGTATGCAAAATTTCAAGTCTCCAACATGTATAGTTTCTGAGAACGGGCTCTGTGACAGACGGACAGAGGAGCGAGACGAATAGGGTTTCGACAGATGAACGAAACTCTAAAAAATCGCATATCTTAATTAAAAATGCATTTCGAGCAATCCTTACTAATATACAGTAATTCGGATACAATATAGTATCTGAAATCTTTTCAAATACACCGCAAACAATTTCCCATATACCATTATGAACGGAATTCTTTTGTGTGGCCCTGTAAATGAACAATAACTATTCTTTGCATCGTATATTCAACAGAATACATATTTTAGTGAGCTTCTTAAATGAATATCAATTTTACTATGTTTGAAAGAGAGTAACACCATTAAAAATCATTTGAAGCGATTTTTTCCCATTGGCCGTAATGTAACGGAAAACTTTTTACTGTCCCTGTCAATGAACTAAGCATGCTACAAACTTCATTTGAAATAGGGAACGTGCTATGGTAGAGGTCACTAACATCCGAAAAATTAAGAGCGATCCGTGCATATTTACAAGAGCTACAGCGTGGACAGACGGACAGACAAACCGAAGTCATAAACACTTTTCAACTATGTTGGAAAGTGTTAATTATTTATAGTATACATTAAAAAAGAAGAAAAATTAGATTGATAGTATACATTTGACTCCCCCCTCGATTTCCGCGCACGGGGCAACCGCCTACTTCGCCCTCCCCCCTTTTACACTATCCTGTAGCTAAGTATTACAGTATACGTTGGGCCGTAGTTAGTACGTTACATATACGTTCGTAAAAGTTTTTTTTTTTTTTTTTTTTTTTTTTTTTTAAATAAGATATGAGAAATTTTGATGAAAACGCTTAGAGATGCATTTGTATATTTAAAATATCTCTTCGAGAAATTGATAATTTTAACTTCTTTTTTTTCTGTTTTCACTTCTTACAGGGTGTTTTTTTTCTTCGTTATAAAAATATTTCTAAAATATATACTTAATTTTATAGGAAATTTTACTCACAGCTTATCAAATTTTAACGTACAAAATATGGAATTAAGCAGATATTTTAGAAATATTTTGAGAACTAAGAAAAAAAAAGAGACTTCCTTTAAGCAGCATACACAAAATAGCAAGTTAAAATTATTATTTTTCTCAGGAGATATTTTAAATATACGAATGCACCCATAGGTTTAACATTAGTGAGGGAAATTCGGACGCTGGGTATGACTAAAAGCCTTAAAACTCTGTTCGTCTCATGCTTTTGTTTCATGTCAAGCAGGGATCTCGCTTACTTTTAATGAACGTTAGCAATTTGGCTAATCAAAAATAAAAAACAGTAGCCAAATGAAAAAAATGTTAGCAAAATAGATTCGTCGTGAACAACTGAAAAAATCGATCTTTGACCCCTTAATCTAACTTTCTTTCAATATACTCTAAAATAAACTACTTTTTTGAAACATCTTATACATCAGTTATTCATCTAAATTCAACGATGCGCAACATAAACTATTAAAAAAAAGTTCTTTTTAATGTCTTGCGCAATCAAGGAAAAATTCCCAAACCCGATTTAACTCATTAAAATCTTATGAAATAAAACTTTACGACCGAAGTTTACTCAGGATTTTAAGATATTACATATAATGAATCCTGAAAAATCTTAAATATAAACAATAAAATATATATTGCATTTAAAAAATATATTTTTTCCAGAATTCTATGGATTTTCATTGAAGACCATACTTCAAAGGCAGATTGAAAACTGTACTAATGATTCGATGCCATTGAACATGATAATCGGCAACAATCGTTCAGTAACGCTAATAATCTGTCGCCTGTACTGACACACACTCACAAAAAAATGAGTAATCATTAAACATTCGCAATCAAGCGAATGCAATCGTTCCTTTACTCGCCAAATGAAGCATTTTGTCGCGATTTGGCGCAATGGCGAGTGGTAGCGAGAACCCTGGTGATAAGAGATTAAAAATTCTTTAAACGACGCTTGTTGCGAAAGGGTTAATAGTCTAAAATGCTTGTTATGATGTTCTAACTGATGATAACACTGTATTATTATTTATGAAATATAATAGACACACGTTAAGTAAAAGTACTTACAATTTTTTTATATTAAAATATCTATATTAATAAAAAAGAAGGGTTTCTTGTCCGCGTGTCTTCTGCGTGTTTGTTTGTTTGTTGACGACGGTTAGGGAAATCTATCGCACGTAGAGGTCTACAAATTTGGATAAGGATACACATAGACAGATTCAAATGAACCTGAGGCTGAGATTTTTCATTTTGTGATAATTAGCTTAATTAGTCTTTCCTTGGACAAATTCGTGGAAAAAAATGTCCTTTGCACAAGCCTCTTGTTATGCGTGTGATTTTATCAGAGATTTATTCAATCCAAGCAACAAAACGAAAAGGATCTGCATATAATTGTGAAAATTAAAGATTTTACTGAAAAATTCTTTCTTGTGGCTAAAATTATGCAGTTTTAAGTATAATTATGAAAGTAATTTTCAGAGAATCTACGATTGTTTTTGTTGGTTAGGGATGCTATGGTCATCTCTTGCACACATGAGCTAAACAGACCGGGACTTCAGATTAAAATGGAATCTGATCCACTACACACATCCATACCTGATTGTGTTCGAACCAAGCAAGCTCTTGTTCAGTAACCAGCTCGCCAATCGCAAGACAAGCAGGTGGCTTGAATCTGGGAAAAGTACTTTGAACAACGGTAAGTAGAACAGACGGTAGGGTTCACGAAAAGATGCGCAGTAGTTCGTGACGTCACTGGCACCCTACGTCCAGAACTTCCTGTATCTGGACAATCATTTTTACCCCTCTCTTATCTGTTTCTGTTTTCGAGATAAAGAGTGTTATTTTTTCGTTAGTATAATCATTTTATGCCTTATGCTATTTACTATTTTTTGCAAGCGGTGTTTAATTAATTAAAATAATTAGAGATGCCTTAATGTGCAGTTTCTGGTTGTACAAATCATACTAGAAATTCCATAAGCCGGGATATGCCTAACGCAGAAACGGAAGTATTTTTAAGGTTCCACCAAAACCAAACTTTTGCATAAGACGGAAAAGAATTATATTTTTAAAATGAAAAGCTTTCGGTATATGAAACTTTAAAACTGGTAGATAAATAAAATATAGATGAAATACAAATACAGTAAACTCTGTCTAAGGCAGAATCGACTGGGACCAAAAAAATTTTCCGTAGTAGAAAATATTCCGCCTTAGTCAAATTTTACTCTATGTCTATGGATTCTCAGCGACTTGAAAATCTTTCCGAGTTAGAAAGATTTCCGTCTTACACAGAGTCCGCCTTACAGAGAGTTTACTGTATAAATAAAAACATGTTTTTACGCATTCATTTGTTTACAGAGAGAGAATTTTAATTATTAAATTTTGCATATTCATGGATTTAATGAAAAAAAAAGGGGGGGGGGGTGAGGAATGCGGAATGTGTATTTCTTGAATCACAACATTTTCTTTATTTACAATTTAATTTTTTACACGAACAAATTTCTGTTTTTCTACGTTACATAAAGTTAAAATATGCTATTTTATTTTTTCCATTATCATAATAATTAAAAAAGAATACAGATCGCTATTCTAATTGTAAAAATAAGATTCCAAGATTTTTTTTTTTTTAAAGTCATACATTCAAAATTTATAAAGAATTTTTTTTAAATCATGAGTTTTTAAAAGTTTACTGGGATAATTGAAAAAAAAAATTAAAATAGTACAACTCACTCCAAAAATATTTATATTAAATAATATTTCACTTTAAAAAACGGTACTAAAGATTACAAACGTGCAAAATGGGTGACAGTCGCTTTTTTTTTTTTTTTTTTTTTTTTTTAACCGATTTCCATAAGGCGGAAAATTGTCTACGACGGAAATTTCTCTCGGTCCCGATCGATTCCGCCTTAGACAAAGTTTACTGTATTTTTTAAATTGTGTAGTATGTATATAAATAGTGAATACAGATTTAAAGTATATAGTAATGTTTTGAAAAATTATGTCTTTGAAAAACGTTCTTAGATCAGCTCTGTGTTTTTTTAATGTTAAATCACGAGTTTGTAAATATATAAATATATAAAATTTCCTAATATATATAAATTTATGAATAAATAATATATATATTTTAAAATATATAACATATTTATAAGCGCATTTTTCTCAAAGATTTATGAATTTAAGAGAAAGTTTTCCGATTTTGCTCAAAGTAATTTTGAATTAAAGCTAAATTGTAAAATATTATATTGAAAAGATTGTATCTAAAATAATGAAATAGAACTGAGAAAGTAGGAAAAGTTTTGCTTTTTGTGCAAACGTGTTTAAATAAATTATTAATAATGTGTCGAAAGTTAACACTTCCAAAAACTAAATGTAAACAGAAGACTGAGTCTTTAAAAAATTCTAAATAATAAAAACATATATATATATTAACTCTAATTTGAAAATGTTCAGTTAGTAGATGTTCCAAATATCATTCATCTCAGAAATATCATATGCAGGCTATTAAATAAATATATAATACCTTTTTATGAACGGAAAGCTTTATGCAAAGCGAAAAGTGCGTTACCCAAGACTGGAGATGGGTTCCAGTGACGTCATAGGAGAAAACGAAACCTGCGCGTGAACCCTACCGTGAACGATGTATCATTTCATCACAGGAAATCAATGTGTCTTTATTTCTCATTCTGAAAAGAAGTTTTAAGTCTATTGCATAAAACTTTTGACTCTGAATTAAACAGAAAAAAAAAAACTGCAGGAAAATAACTGTTTTCTCAAACTTTACTTTTTATAGACAACGGGGGGGGGGGGGGGGGTGCGGGGACCTTTTCCACCTATTTTTAAGGAAGGGGGATCGGATCCTTAACCCATCTTATGCTGCTTGGACATATCGGGCATTTCTCCGCGCTGTCACAATAAAAATATCCTTTCCACTAAATTCAGTTTTTGTGCATAAAATTTATACCTCAGCATCAATATAATTTTTGATAGAAAGTGAAGAATAGAGCTGTGTAGGGGCCTGAGTTATCATGATTATGGGCCCAAGTCGTTTTTTCACGATCATAAATCTAGAACAGAAAAAAACCTGTCCTCAAGTGAGTTTAGGGAAAATTGGGAAGCAACTTTAATACCACGCTTCAATTTTTGTGCAAGCAGCAAACATCAGCATGACGATTTTATTTTCCATCAGGTTCAATAGGTATAGGAATAGGATCAAGAGATTTTGGGGGAAGGCAGCTGATTTTGGTTATCATTTTTAATTTTGTGTATATGGTGAATCTCATGTATAATGAAGTTATACGTAAGTTTGATATTTTAAATGATAATAAAAATATACTAAAGTATTTCTGTTTTCCGAGTTTTTCTTTCCTCTCATAATATGGGTTAAGTTTAACCCCACTCACCAGGAATACAAGCAGAAATTGGAGGCCCCGAACAGAGGTCAGGTGGGCCCTCTGTATCTCCTGTATTTACAGTATGCATATACTTAAACGGTTCCTCAAGGGGCCTTTTTCAGCTTAGGGCACCGATACAACTCTCCGACCTATCGCCCTCTGATCATGTCCCTGTTACTCGCATAATAATATTTTAGCCAAAATGATCTTTTGGTTTTTCATATAAGACGTCATAAGTGAGTAACACAGAGGACCCCAAGAATGTCTATACTTTGGGCCTCTAATTTTTTAAATCAAGTCTTGATGACTACATCATACTGACTTTAATATGGTAATGAAAATAATTATTTTGTGTACATTCGAAATCTTTATTTTTACTTATTTCTTAGGTAATTTTCTTTATATGTATGTACTCATAACTTTTGTAAAATCAAAAATTTCAGTTTTTTTATTCTTGTTTTCTTTTCTGTTATGCTTGTATCTATACTTTGCAACAGATATAGTTAATAAGAACGTAAGGATAATAATAATAATAAATAAAAAACAGAAACAAAAGTTTGTACAGAATAAGCATAAATATAACAAGTATTATGTACCAGCAATTTAGAAAACAAAAATCCCAATTAGACATTCACTGAAAGCTTATTACTTGATAATACCTGAATACCCGCGGAGGAAGAGAGGTAAGAGGAAACAATAATTTTGCGACATTGCCTCAAGGCGTAGGCATAGCTCCCTATGATCTGGTCATTTTTCAGGAAGGCAGGAAGTTGCGGGCTATTTGTACTATGGTAACGTGAGTAGTAACGTGATCAACTATTTTACAGCTTTTAGTTCTCTCAGTGGGGGGGGTTTCCTGTGATTTTTGTTGGAAATCTTCTAAACTACGCTTCTAAGAAATGTATTTCAGATTGCAAAGGAAAAAAATATGAGCAAGATAAGATTTGGAATAGTATAAAATTCCTGTACTTTTTCCATCTGAAACCGAGCACCTTTGGTCCCGGGCTCCTGGGAAGTTGCCCTCTGTGTCCCCCCCCCCCTCTCACCGGCCCTGAATAAAATTATAATTATTATTTAGTAATTAGGTACAGAAATTACAAAAACTGCAAATTAGTAGTTTCATTAGTTAATAGCATACAATAACATTATATACATTAATATTTTGCAATAATTATGTAAAACCATATTAAATACCAGTGATATTTTTATTTATTAAAATTATTTATAACTGAATTTAATATTTAATTGCTAACACTACTTAAAATTAATAATTATTAAACAATTAACTCTCTAATTAGGAACGTAATATACATTTTTATGCTTTAATTACTAAAATGATAATTAATAATTTAGTGTTCATTCTAGAAAGAAAACGAAGCAGGATGCTAGTTCAAAAAACAGCACTATTCCATGAGGAAATATATTAGTAGTAATGTGTTTAGTAACAATATAAGAAATAAAAAAAGTGTATATTTTTTTAGTATGATAAATAATGTGTCATTAATTTTTAATAATTTTATTAATTACAAATTGAAAAATACAATTAAATAACAATATGCTTTAATAATATCCTGTTTTTTTTTGTTTTTTTTTTTGTTTTTTTTTTCTAAAGAAATAAAGTCCTAATATTTTTGCAATGTCTTGGGCACACGGATTTAGAAATACTGTGGAATGGGAAAGTTTTTTTTACAAGAAATCTCTGGCTACAACTACAGGTGAATTTCACTATTTCTTAAAAAGGCAGGGTGCATTTTAACAATTTCAAAAGGGGCAGGGCACATTTTGCTAATTTCAAAAGGGGCCCTTAAAAAGTGTCCTACAGGAAAAAGTAAGTAAATTAGAAAATTAATAAAACCTGCAAATAAGTAATTTCATTAGTAGCACAAATAATAAAATTATATATAATAATTATATATAAATAATAAAATAACAAATAATATTGTTTGCAACTCGTTTTACATTTGTACTTGAAAAAATGACTGTTAATCATCTAAATCTAAACTTACACAAATGTATGTGTATGCTAACCAAAAAATTTATGAAAATGAGTTAAATCTATTCTTACACTCATACAGAGTAAATATAAGAATATCCGAAATCCTCAAAATATTAAATAATATCAATAGCACATCCCAGTGGGAAATATTAGCTTTCAATGGTTCGTTTTTTAAGAAAAAAGTTTTGCTACCTTTTCAATACCTATTTTTTTTTTTTTTTTTTTTTTTCCGTATATGAGTTACAAAGTAAAAAAGAAAAAGAAGAACAAAAAAAAAGTCAACCTATACTGAAGAAGCTCTTGTTGTGCTTAACTTCTGTATACTAATTAGTTCTTTTTCTCTTATACATTCTTCTACAATAACTGCTGAGCAGATGTCATTCTTTCATTCTTCTTTTTCTCCAATATTTGCTGTAAATTTATTATTGCAAATGTAGAATAATAATTAAAAAAAGATTCTAGCTATTTTATTCTTTTATTTGCAGAAATTTATTATACTGCTATGCTTATTTTATATAAACGAATGAATTATTTGATTACTTAAAGAAAATTATGACATTGCAAATTATATATTTAAATATTTTAAATGAAATGCTTTTTTATGTCATATAAAACTATCCTTTTTAGAAACTTATTGTACTTATTTTTTTATAATACTCAGAAATTAAGCTTAGAAGCAAATATTTAAAGCCTTTTTTTTTTTTTTTTTTTGTTTATTACTAAGTCAAAATACCTGTAGAAACTTTCCAAATTATATTCATCTTAGATTTTAATTCCTTTTTATGTCATTTTAGACATTTAGAAAATTTATTATTTTAATCAATGATTAAAAAAAAAAAAATCAGTTGATTAAAATCATGATTTAATCGCTAATTTAAATCAACTGATAAAAATCGCTGACATCCTAGAACAGTATCTAGGAATTCATTCTCATACTCTCATAGAAAGTATATACGTATTGAGGTTTACCATGACATGTTCAGTGTTGGAAATGAAGTGTGTGTCATTTATATTTCGTTTACAGAGACGCTCAATATAATTCCACTACATTACGGTCTATGGGAAATAATCGTTTTAGTGCATTTTAGTGATGTTATAATATTTTTAACATACTGAAATTGATATATAACAAGGAAGTACATTACAAAATGTCTACTATAAAATATGGTGCGCATAGTATTTGTCATTCATTTACAGGTACACACAAGAATGGAATATCGTTCATTTTTGGAACCTCACAAAATATTTAGGTTACAGTACTGTCTATGAGGAATAATTGCTGAAAATGAGTTTTCAATTGCAGTATGTTTTCTTATATTTAGCACTTTTTTTTAAAATATTACTTTTTCTGTATAAATTATATAGATCATGTACAGGGCTGCAGAAAAGAACTCCATTACATTATGGTCTATAGGTAAAATTCGTTTGCAGTGTATTTTAATTACGCTATACTATTTCAAACGTAATGAAACTGACATACATTACAGATGCGCACTACACATTGCTTACTGTAGATTATGGTGTGGTGTGCATAGCATTTATCTTCTTTTTTTTTTTCTTTTTTCCTTTTCTTCTTTTTTTTTTATATATACGGAGACGAACAAATGTATTCGGTTACAGTAGTGTCTATGAGCAATAAGTGCTGATATTGCGTTTTCAATTGTGGCATGCTTTTTAAAATGTATCCACTTTTTTCCATGTCATTTGGTGTGTCTACATTTTATAAACATTACACAAGGCTGCACAAAATAATTCAAGTACATTTTCGGATTTTGGTGGAAACTGATTAAGTGGATTTTTCAACTGTGAAAAACCCTTTGAAAAATCGTTTCCAAGCTGAAATAAATGTTTACATACTGTGTAATATATATATATATATATATATATATATATATATATATATATATATGTACAGTGTTTAATTTTCGCCGGAGCTTACCGAAGAACAGCTCTGGTACTTCTTAGCTTTTAGTGATTATTTAAATGTTGGTAGGAATTCACCTCAGCTCATAGATATTGCGCTTTGGAGCCCTGCGAAACAGCGTTTCCAAAATGCGGAAGCCTAAATTACATTTTCCTGTTCCTTCGATTTACAATCCTTTGAGTCTTTCCTCCAAAGGCCTTACATATTTGATGTAGCGTGTCGCACACATAGGAGCATGCTTCTGTCTAGTGCTCGCAAATCTACACTCAATGGTTTTCTGTCTCAGTTGTTTTCAAATGGCGACGAGAAATGCCGGAATTATTCGCAACTCTATCCGCCGCTTTTACTTGCGGTTGTGTATTGGTTACTCACTACTTTTTGTTCATGTTTGTAAAACATTTTTAAAGATCAACTTTTTAGTTACTCGCGGTGTTTAATTTGCACTGAAGCTCATAGGAACAGCTCCAGTATTTCTTAATTTTTAACCAATATTTAAATGTTAATCGGAATTTGAAACCCACCAAAGTTTGTAAATAATGCTCACAGAAGCCCCAAGTGTTGTGTCAATATAAAGTAATGGGATTTTTGAAAATTTCCCACTCCCTGATTTAATTTTTTTTTCTCTTTATTTATTAGATTATGTTTTATGTATAGGAATATTAGATATAGTCAAAATATATTTTATATGTACGAGTGTATATATACATTTTTTTTTCGAGTAAGAAATTGCTTTAAATTTTGCATACTATTTGAAATTTAAAAAAATACAGGTACAAGGAGAGGGGAGGTGTTTGCAACGAAAGTTTTTATTAGTACAGAAAATTAGAGATCGGGTGCTTTTTTTTGTTATAAATTAAGCCCTGTAATCTGTATGTATATATAAATATATATATATATATACATATAGTGTAATCTGTATGTATATATAAATATATATGTATATATATATATACATACAGATAGATAGATAGAAGATAGATATGGGGCATTCTCACAATCTTTTGACTTTCGGGAATAAAAATCTGGTGAAATTAAACTTACTAAAATAACATTTTAATCTGATAGACAAATGCCGTAATGATTCAAAATAAAGAAAGAATGGTCAGCAGAGAGAATTTTTGTTATTTAACTGAGGTTTAAGTTAAACTTGCGAGTTTAATTTTCCTTACCATTTTACCACACTTTCTATTTTCTTCTAAATTTTAACTTATAATGAATTTGCATAGTACCCACAAAACATTCAAATAAGAAATAACAACAATGTAGCATTTTTAGTACAAACTTTTGGTATAACATTGTCGGAAAGAAAAGGGGATGGTATAGGAAAAAAGGGACGGTAATGGAAAAAAAAAAGGATGGTAAGGATGGGACGGTATGGAAAATTACGACTATTTTTAGACAAATCATGTTAAGACTATGTGATAGTCACAATGTTCAGTGATTTTTAGAAACAGTTATTTACATTGGATTAAAAAAAATAATAATAATTTACCTCGAAAAGTGCAGAAATAAACCTTGGGGACGGTAAGACTACCCATAAAGCCACGATGCTTGAAATTGATATTTAATTGCTGATTTAAATTCTGCAGTAAATTTCCTGTCAAAGAATCTTAGACATTATTTCTCTAGCATACTTCTGCATCAGAGAAAACTTAAAAGAAATTATGTGGCTGCATCTGAAGTGATTTTCTGTATAATTTTAGAAGAGGGACGGTAAGGAATCTAAAACCCAGGGACAGAGTTTAAAAAATAATAACAACCCTAAAAATGTGTGCAGTTTAATTTTTTGCTACAAATTTATATTAAACAATTGTCCCAGTTTCGGAAAAAAATTGCATCGAATTACTTTTATTGAAACAATTTTATACAGACATCTCCAAACTTAAAAATCAACATCAGGGACACGGGACGGTACAGGAATTTCTCTGGTATTCCAAAACTTATTTATCTCGTTAATATTGTTATGCATGTAGTGGGATGTTCCCTCAGTATATGATATGAAAGAAAACACAAAAATATGTACTAAAATAAAAATTATTATTCCGGGACTTAAAAGTCAAAAGATTGTGAGAATGCCCCATATATATCATACTCTTGCTGCACAAAATAAGTCGGATATTTTCTGACTATAGATGGTAATTGCTGAAAAAGGATTCATAAATGCGTTATACATTTTCAAAATTTTTTACTTAGACACCGTCTATCACCTTAATAAAGTGTGAAGTTTTGTTACAGTTAATATGTTCAGTATTCAGTGTTTTATAATTTGAATTTGGCGCATTATTTTTCTTTCTTTTTTACTTACTACCAATAGTAAATAAATTGAAAACGAAATATGAAAAAATTTGTTAATTGAAATGACGAAACGTGTTTTATTATTTAAAGCTATTTGTATGTTTAAACATCCATCTAAATGCCCAAGATTTTACTCAGGCTCCAAAATAAGATTTGAATACATGTAATATTTAAATATAAAAATCAGTCATTCACAGTATTTTGGTAAAGTGTCTTTCACGTGATTAACCAACACGTTAAACTATTTAAAAAAAAGCAAAAATATAAATAATTAAATACAACAAAGAAATGTTTCTTTATCATTCTCTTTTTACACTAATTAAGAATGAAAGTTCCCATGGTATTACTAGTAAGGGAAAAAAAATCTCAACTGATACGGCTCGGAAAGAATGAAATACAGGCCCTGTTCGGGACGAATCTCGAGAAAAAATTTAAAGCCTGGGACGTTCTTCGATAAATGAAGTTCAGCTTTGTTCAAATCTTCAGAAAATATCAATACTGCCGAGCCCGGCTCGAGTCATCAGATTAAAAATTATGGCCGGCCAAGTTTAATGAAAGAAAATTTCTCCGAGCCAAGCTCTTTAGAGTACTGCAGCAGGTCAAGTAACCCGATTGTACCCAACCCGGCCGCCATTAATTGTTTTCGTTGTGTGTTGCGTTGACTTTAAATGTTTCAAGTTAGGTTTTGACTCTTTCTGTGTGGAATACGGGTCAACCTGATTTTTCAAAAATGTCCTAAATACTGTAAAAGCACTTATTTTCGCGAGGCTTTAATTTTCGCGAGCCCGCCGTAATCGCGAATATTTAAGCCTCGCGAAATATTTTTTTTTTTTTTTCTTCGCCTCAAATAAAAATAAAACGTCAGAAAATTTTCATTTAACCAAAATTTAATAATTACAATTACTTAAATAAGAAATAAGTACAAAAATTTCTTGAATACTTACAACTATTTCTTGAATACTATACAACTATTTCTTGAATATAAACAATAATACAATTAATAGAACAAACTTTTCGGACAAAAGGAAGTTTCTTAAAATGCCTTATGCAAAAGGGGTTCTATTTAGGTAGTTTCCGGATTTTTCAACTTTCGGTTCTGTTCATGTAAAATTCGCGAAATTTTCAGCTCGCGAAATCACCGATATCTTCATTTTCTCGAAAATTACGGCTCGCGAAAATAAATGCTTTTACAGTAGTTAATAATAATAATAATAATAATAATAATAATAATAATAAACTGTGTATGAATATTAATGGGTTTATAATGTATTTAATTTTATTCAAAAAAGGTAAAACTCATATTAATGATATCATTGCATATTACTTTTCCATAATTGTATTTAAATATGGCTTATTTTTTCACATCGAGTTCAAATATTTTGGTTTCTAACTTAAACTAAACAAGTTGCTTTATGATTCATTAAGGATCAAAGCCTGTACTAAACTTTTTTTCTTCACCGTGGACCCCGAGGTGATATACAGAATGAGCCCCGATCATGTTGTCAGCCTAACGCGGGACCCTCAGTGTTTGCAAGCTTCGTGCACATTTTATTGACCCCGAAGAGATGAAAGGTTGAATAAATCTTGCTTAGCTTGGAATTGAACCAAACTCTGGATCTGCTGGGTGGTAATCAGACGTGCTGACTACTACGCCACTGAGGTTTAATATTTTGGTTTCGGATCGACGAAATTAATTTTTGCCGGGTTCTGGTCGAATTTAAGTAGAAATTTCGTGTATATCGGAAAAAATTTTGCTAATTTATTTAGAAGTACATGCCCACCACGCCCTTCTTAATTTTTTAGACCTAGATAATAGCCTCCCACACCATGTTTCACAGACTTCTGTTTCTTTAAGACCGGGGGAGAAGAGGGGGGGGGGGAGCTGGATTGGTGACATTCAATATAAGAATATTCTCTTTTTATTTAACAGCATTATAAATTATAACCGACAAGTAGCAAGCTATTTCTACGTACATAAAACGCGTTCTGAAATAAAGTATGTAAATTTTTTGCACACACACAAAAACATTTGTTAAAGAAAATAATAATGCATAAGAATTTCATATTTAAAAATGCTTCAAGCATTTCCTAAATGACGCAATTTTAATCAGGCGTGATTCTGTTTCGAATTTCAGAAAATTTAACGCATTCTGTTCCAAAAATTTAAAAAAATCGGTCATCTGTCCGAAAATTCTGAAAAAAAAATCACTGAAAAATATTGCGAATTTTGACAAATGGTAGCAATAAAAATCAACTTCGTCCGTTGTTCGTATAAAAAATCGCTAATTTCGCCAAAGGATAGCGGAAAAAGCGCGAATTTCATAAAATTACCAAGAAAAAACACGTATTTCGTCAAAGGGTCATTGAAAAAATTGAAATTTCGTCAAAAGATCGCGGAAATAACACAAATTTCGTAAAATGATCGAATAAATAACGCCAATTTCGTCAAATAAATGAAAAAAATATACGAGTTACTTCAAAGGATAGAAGAAAAAAACGCGAATTTCGTGAAATTGTCACGGAAAAAACGCAAATTTCTAAATAAGGTCATCGAAAAAATGCGAATATATTCGAAGGATCGCGAAAAAAATGCAATTTTGTCAAATGATCGCGGAAAAATCGTGAATTTCGTTTAATGAGTGCGGAATAACGCGAATTTCTAAAACTATCTTGGAAAAAACGTGAATTTCGTTAAAGGACTATTGAAAAAAAGCGAATTTATTCTAAGGATTGCGAAAAAAATGCATATTTCGTCAAATGATCGCGGAAAAAAAATACGGTTTTCGGCAAATGGCAGTTGAAAAAACGCGAATTTTCGTCAAAGGATTACAAGCTACTATTTATTGTTTCACTAATTGGTTTATTTCTATTAAATGCTTATTTTTAAAGGCAGTCACAAGATTTTTTATAGTAGCATCGTTCAGAACGGTGTCACATTTTAAAAAATACAGCATAAATGTGACTTATTCAATATAAAAATTTCATAAGTGTTGATACCACTATTTTCGAATAGTAATTTCAGAAAATATCTTAAATTCTTGCTTAAGACATTTTTAAACTGTAGCATTCTCTACCGTTTTGCGTGCGTTTTTTTTGAGGGCGGGATGAGATAAATATTACTTATTTAATATTGAAAATGTCATAAGTATTGATACCACTATTTTAGAATAATAATTTCAGCAAATATTTGAAATTGATGTTTAAGACCCCTACTCCCTCGACAAATGTATCTACGGATAAGTTGTACAGACGAGTTTCGTTCAGATACACTTTTGTTAAGAATAGAGTGCGCTCCCTGGTGGTGGAATGTGGAACTAACAGACCGCAATTTTATTTAACTTAGGAAATCCAACAAGGCGATATGTTCAAACTTTAAGATAGTTTATAACACATAATAAAAAGTTTTTAAAAGAATGGTGCGAGAAATTTCGTGGAGTGGGGTTGGGGGGGGGGGACGCAATTTTTTTTTTTAACTTAATGTTTTTTACCATTTTATGACGGTTTATTGACGGAGTCCTGAGATAAATGCTACTTATTTAAAATAAAAATGTCAAAAGTTTAGTTAGCGCTATTTTCGAATAGTAATTTCAGTAAATATCTCAAATTCTTGCTTAAGACCGCCACCCCTCGAGTAATTATATCTACTGATATGTTGTTCAACGGAGTTTGGTTCAGATACAATTTTGTTAAGAATAGAGTGCGCTCCCTGGTGTTGGAATGTGGAACTAACAGAACGCGATTTTGTTAAAATTGGGAAACCTAACAACGCGATCTGCTTTAAATTTTAAGATAGTTTATAAAACATAATAAAAATTATAAAAAAGAATAACGCTTCACATTTCGGGGGTGGGGAGGGGCGCGAACAAAATTAGGAAATATAACAAGGCGATCTGTTTGAAACTTTTAAGATAGTTTAGGGAGGGTTTACCATAATTTAGAAGGGTTTAAATGGCGATAAATGTCCTGGGCGTTTTGAAAGAAAATGTTTTGAAAGAAATATTAAACGAAACCGTCTGTGCGATTTGTGATCACACTTACCGACTTGTTTTATACTGATGCCAATTGACAAAACAGCACAAACAAGTATACATTTCTCTCAAATAAAAATTAATTAACATGCGACTATTAAAAATAGAAAGGAAAATAATTAAATGACCACGTGTTAACAATAGGAAATAGGGAAAATTGCATCAAAAAGTTGTATTTACACGTGAATCATGAAAAAATAAGAAACTTTGAAAATATTTTAGTTATTTTGCGAGAAACGCACTTAATGGGAAAAATTACGTCATATGTAAAATGCCGAAAGGATAAATATCGTCATATGTAAAATGCTTAAAATAATTTATTACGCTTGAAAAACTTTTCATGATTAAAATTTGGTCATATTTAAAAAGCTCAAATAATGATATTCCAAAACATTTTTAAATTGAAAATATTTTTTAAACGTGAATTTTAAAAGAGGAAAAAAAACTTTATAATAATGTACATGTGAAATGCATTTAATGACGACAATTACGTCATATGTCAAAACTATTCATTTAAAACGATTTTCTTATGGACATGTGACGTCACATTGGGAATCACTTGGTGTAAAAAAAAAAAAAAAAAATGTTGCTAGCAAATTTCTTTGTATATTTCATTCCTTGATGCAGCCTAGAAACATTTAAATTTATGCCCAAAATATTTTCGATTTATTTTGTACGAATTCTTATTCGATAAATACATATCAGAAAAGTCGTACATATGCCTTTGAGGCATTGCGAGTTGCTTGGCGAAACGTTTACTGATTGTACTTCATACGTTTTCAGTATTTTTAACTTTTTATAAATTTTACTTTTTAACTGCAATCAAGTCTGTCTTATTTATTTATTTTATTTAGTCTTTTAAAAGTTTCAAATTCAGACGTTAAATGTATGTAAATTGTAAACTCGTATATACTTATTAATAAAAATAAACAGTACTTTTCCATTATGGGGCGTAATTCGGGCTCAGAAAATGAGATTTTTTGCCAAATGATATAAACAGCTATTAAAAAAAAACTAATGAACTTTTATACTTGTTTATATATGAATTTATTTATATATATAGGGTGATCATGAATTCATGGTACAAACTTTAAGGGTAGGTACAGGTCACTGTAACAATAATATATTGTATAGCAATCTATCGGCTCAAATGGCGCGTTGACGCGGAAACACCAGGGTGGCCAGTTTGCCACCATTTCTCTATTTCGCCAAGGCCCCTATAGTGAAAAAGTACCAAATAAACAAATTAAATTTTAAAAAATAACATGAAAATATGTGTGATGGTTCAATAAAATATAAAAAAGATTTTATGCATAAGCTATACCTGTTCCTGAAAATATCGGAAACTAAATCAAAAGATAAAATATAAGCGTAAAATTTATAAAAAAAAAAATGTTTTCAATACCGTAGTTCTGAATGCTATTCCTAAGAAGACGGTGTTTTATAATCTCGATATCAAAGGATGAACATTGTCTATACTCTATAGCATCGTTATAAAAGTGCTAGAGACATCAAAATTTTCAACCTTACCCTTTTGTGCAAGCTGATTTTAAAATGTGTAATTGATCTTAATTATCAATCCCAAAAATAGCCGCCAAAAAAATCGTAAAAATAGCCGCCAGCTGTCGTGATAGCGATGGATGAGGCCATGGTAAAAGAAAAATACACCATTCAAACGGAAAAGCGTGGCAACCCGATTGCAGAAGATAATCGCCATTCGTAATAATATCATTCAATTTTCCGTAACCTGCTAATATTTGTAAAATAGAGCCCATTACCATATTTTTAAAAGCTTTAAAGTCTGAACGGGGGTTGGCGAGCACAGCTCGCAGGGGCTGAGCCCTCTAGTACAGGTAAAATTTCACCCAAAATATATATCCAGTCTTCTTTAACCCTTTAATCCCCGCTGCCGTGATATTCATGGACTGTGTTTTTTATTCATATTGATTGATTCCCAAAAGTTTTGTAAAATAGTGTAACTGGCTTTATTATGGTATCATTTTACCTGTCATTAAATAACATGAACATTTCTTTTTCAAAAAAGTAGTGCCATTAAGCAATTTCAATTTTTAAACCGTATTTTAATGCGACTGTTAAGGGGTTAAAAGAATCGTTAATTGTGTGTTTTGTAAAATTGGATTTTCTGTAGAAATTGAATGGGCCGGATCGGACTTGATTTAATTAATTTTGTCACGGGTCGCGTCTGCCCCGGACCGAACTTTTAATTTTTACACTGGGCCGAGACCAGGCTGGAAATTCCTGCCCGTGCAGAACTCTAGTGGCCAATCCTGCACGAACTCTGAATCCCCTTTGTTCTGACGTAAAAATGACGTATGGGGACATATATCATGGGGTCGTAAATCAGGAATTCTTGAGAAAATAAAATGCTCTAGCACTGGATTTATGCCCCCTGATTTAAGTCCCCATCTAATCTGACGTCACCAAAATGACGTATGGGGTTACATATCATGGGGATGTTAATCAGGATTTCGTCGAAAGTAAAACACTCCAGCACTGGATTTGTGCCCCCATTTTTTGTGACGTCAAAATGACGTATGGGGGCATAAATCATGGGGACATTAATCAGGTTCTCAATGAAAGGAAAATTCTCCATTACTGGATTTGTGTCCCCTTCTGATATGGGGGCATATATCATGGGGATGTTAATCAGGATTTCGTCAAAAGTGAAATGCTCGAACACTGGATTTGTGCCCCCATTTTTTGTTACGTCAAAATAATGACGTATGGGGACTTAAATCATGGGGACATTAATCAGGCTCTCAACGAGAGGAAATTTCTCTAGCATTGGATTTGTGTCCCTTTCAGATATGGGGGCATATATCATGGGGACATTAATCAGGATTTCGTGAAAAGTGAAATGATCCAGCACTGTATTTATATCCCCATTTCTTGTGACGTCAAAATGACGTATGGGGGCACAAATCATGGGGACATTAATCAGGCGCCTCAAATTTACACTACAAATGCAGGAATCAGGGACGTTACTGGATTCGCAGTTTCATTAGTATTTTTTAGTTACATATACTAACAATACTAACAATTCTATTCAACAGCTGAATAGAAAGTGGTTTGGACAACTCCAAATGTGTTCTGAATGTAAAAAACAAAAAACGATGTAAAAAACAAACAAACACCCAACTTAAGTTCGGCGAAACACAAAGTCCTCGTTGACTTCATATCTCATAGGAAATTAACACCGAATGTACAATAACCGGTTATTATGTTATACCAAATGAAAATATTTCCATTTGACCAGAAATTTTTTATAAAATAACTAAAATATAAGTCAAACAGAAATAAGTTACATAGAAAAATATATAAGTTTAAATAAAAATTCTGGTCTAAAATATGTTGATAAAACTTGAGTAAAATTCTTAGTACATTTAGTGTTAAATATCTTTCTTTAAAACCAAAATGAATTACAGAAGTCTTTTAAATGCAGAATCAAACATTCGCCTATCATTACTATCAAAGGACTTGGATTCAGACATTTGTGCAAAACAATCTAATCAAATAACGTTAAACGTTTATGCGTTATTTTTCGTCAATCTCTATATAATAAAAGCCAGTGTACGCTGGGCGGGGCGAATCCATCAATCTTACCAGTCTCCCAGGAAGAGACTCAAGGGGAAAAGGATCCATTCTCCCATTGGTTGACAAGAAACAAGAATCCCGCGATTACTTCTCAAGGTTACAAGTCCTGATAATTGAGCTGTAGTAGACACTCCTTCCTAACAAATCAGTGCAAGGCACATCGCATTACACCACCAAAATAAATCGCCAAGTGTCACTTGAGATTATTTCAAGTATTAAGTTGCAATCATATTAAATTTTCTTTGCGACATGTAAGGAATTTTAATTTATTTCTCATATGAAGTGATTCACGGAAAACAATGATATGGTATTTTTAAAAATATCCTTTTTTTTCCTGCAAAAAATTGATAAAACTGACTTTTTAAAAAAAAGTAATCAATTTAAATATTTTAGGCTTATTATTTTGTAACTTATTTTTAAATTACACATTACTTATATTTTCCTTTTCTGTATACTAGTATGTAAATTTAAACTTTAAAAAAAAAAAAAGCATATTCAATATTTTAAAAGTAAAAAATTAATATTTATACGAAAAGTAAAATTAATAATTTTTGATTTATAGCTTTGCATCAGGAGGACTGAAGCTTAGGGGATTAGACGGTTGGGATTCAACCCGAGATACTTATTTATTAATCAATATACATATTTTAAAAAAAATTGGAGGGGGGGGGGGTAAACGATAAAATACAATTTCAAAGTGTTATTAAAAAAATAGTATTATTTCAATAGTTGCAGCAGACTGTTTTAATTACGCACTTTTATTGCATTATTAAATTTTTGTTTTATTAAGAAATCTTAATTTTGTAGTTATAGTAGAATATTAGCCGGAAAACCTGGTTTACCCAGAAATATTGTAAATGCTAATTGTGTGTTTATTAGAACATAAACTAGCCGAACTATGCTCATCTAAACGTTTCCATATTGTCAATTATTTTTTTTATCAGTTTTTCAAGTTTTAAGTGAAAACACAATTTTTACCCACCGTCCTAGGATGGGCATTTACACTAGTCTAATATAAATATAAAATGTAACGATTTTCTGAGTTTTGGAGGTTTTTGAAGTATGTAAACTTTTGACGTTAACATCTGTATTGAAGGTAATTGAAAATAAATTCAGTAAGTAAAAGTTTCAAAATATACTTTTATTGATTACTATTCATTCGTGCATTTCCTGTGTTTGGTAGCAATGCACTTAAAAAACCTTACCTTGTAACATAGGACACGGTAGGCTTCAGGGGCTCCGCCATGGAAATTTATTCTAAAAAGGGCTCCGCGAGTCAAAAAGTTTGGGAACCACTGTTCTAGTCCATCTATTACTTTGATGTAGGCATAGTAGCTGGAATTTATTTGGAATATTCCCATATTGGTAACTATGGCTATACGGATGAACTTAGGGAACCTCACATCTAATAAAATAATTTAAAATGTAGAACAGGAAATATTATGTCGCATGGTACACGTATATTTATTACAGAGTTATTCTTTTATGCCCGATGTTACTCTAAGGTACCATTTAAAAAATCCTTTTATGTATAGTTTAATTAATTCACTGATTTACACTAATACTATTTAGTTTGATTTCTTTAGGTTGATACTTACATGTTTCAAAAGTATAGTTTGCAATTAAAAGCAAACACAATTGTGAACGGAGTATTTTTTTTTTCAATTATGATTCTTAAACTTTTTAGATGTCGAAAGAGATAGATCATAAATTTTTAATTTTGACAAATTTCTATAATTCTATATAAGGCCATTATATAAAGCTATTTTATATTTACATATTTTCCAAATCTATGAAATACTACAAATAATATTTTAAAGGAATACTTTAAGTAAAATTATTCTACAAAAATCCTATGAATACCGATTTTGTTCAGTGGGCGGTATTTTTCTAAAATGCATTTATTCATTACAGAAATCTTCAAAAATTCAGTAAAAATGCTTTGGTAGATGATATTTTCATGCAATCGTACTTTGTGGCATAAATAGTTAAAACAAAACATTTGTATCGATATGTTCTTCTGGCCCAAATATTTTTATCGCCCTACGTGGCAACAATAGAAACCTTGTTTTTATTTTGCTTAATTTCATTGGCAATTCATTATGAAATCCTTAAAGCAAGTTCAGAGGCGATTGAAATGTGAATCTCATAAAGAGATCATTGGGCTACAATCTTGAACCAATACCTTGGTAAAAAATTTCTTGATCTCCTGGTTTCACATTACTCGTCTTCTCATTGTTTGAATATTTTTGAAAAACAGTGTTTCCGTTGCCGAGGTTTTCCAGAAAGAATTACACAATAGAATCAACATAGCAATAATAGTGTGACTGCGCAAAAACGTGTGAATGCCTGATCCTTTTACTAAGAAGAATGTTACACACATATGCAAAAACGTCTTTTTAATCAGCTCACCTTTGTTGTATAAAGTAAAGGATTTACAGTTTACTTTATCTCATACTGTTGTGATCTGGAATTGTTTGAAAATGAATTATCTTCATTCTTCAAAATCGATACGCTGAAAATTCATATTTTCTGGCAATATTTTTTATTGTTTTAAGGTGGATGGTATTTTAGAACAATTTAGTATTTGTGAAGTCCACGTTTCATAAAATGCTGAACCCTCAGTTGTTCAGTAAAGCAATTCACCATTCTCACTATTAGCTTGTTCTTAACGAAAACTCGGAAAAGCAAAAGACGATTTAACAAAGATAAAGAAAAATGCATCATCGTGTGTTTGAAGCGAAATTCTCAATAGTTTTGATATTTCTCCAGTAATTAGTGTTATTTATGCTAAAATGTATATGCTCTCCTGTTGTAACCATGTCATAAAAAATCTTTAAATTGCTGAATAAAACGCAATGTTTTTTCTTCAGCCGCAATATTTTTTATAAGCATTGATTTGCGGACAAAATGTGTAAAGAATGACATCTTTAGTACAGTTCTTTTTCTCTCTCTCTACTAAATAACTGTAATTAAGTTTACTTAAAAATTAATTTAAAAATACAAAGTTGTTTTGTCGTGTCATATTGAACACGTAGATATCAATGTACAGTAATTACGCCCCCTCGACTTACGTCACCCGCATTTACGTCGTCTGGACTGGAAAAAAATTCCTTAAATTACACGCACTTTGAACTTTTTTGAAAACTTTTGGAAGAAATTTAATATTTCAGATGCAGTCACAGTCGTAGGGGATTCATATGGTGAAGGTCAGCAAAAAACAAATGAGAGATGTTTGGAAAAGACTGTGCCCTTTTACTTCGCAGTAACTAAGAAAATATATGAAAATTGTGATTCGATATCTCTGGTAATTGATGAAATCGTTGAAAAGGGAAGAGAACTCAACTTAGAGATGGATGCTGAAGGTCTTATTGATCTCATAAATTCTCCTGATCCGGAATTAATCATCGATGAGCTTATCGAATTAAAGAAACAAAATACTGTCGGAGAAACTGATGAAGTTTTTGAGCCTAAGGAATGAGCCTAATTTTATGAGGATTGCAAAATTAACGGAAAGACTAAACATTATTGAAGCTGGAATGACGGTTCTTGAAAATATTGATTCAGACGTGCAAGGTGTAGCAATAGCTTAGAAAACTCATTCTACTGTTACAAAGCGCTTCTAAGAAAAATAAATAAATAAATGTCGGTTCAAACGTCATTGCAATATTTTTTCACATGCTCAAAGATTCGAACCGGACAGCAGAAAAAGAATAAATTATAAGTTAACAACTTAGTGATTTATTTCAAATTCTTGTATTGCAAGCGCATTTTTTTGCTAATGTAAAATGCATGTAACATAATCCTTAAATACAATAGAATATGTTCATTAGATTTTGGTGAATTTTTTTTACCTATCCTTTTTTGTTTATCTAAATGTACCTCGACTTACGTTTTCGACTTACGTCGCTAGTCTTGGAACGAATTGCTGACGTAAGTCGGGGTATAACTGTACTTATCTTTTGACATTGACTCTTTAATTTTTGCCTTAGCTATTATTATAGGATTATTGGGACATTGGGAAATGGAAACATGCAATTTAGAAATTACTGTTTGTACACTAATTACTGATTGTACTGGTTTTAAAGTATGAATTATAACCTCCAGTATAATTGCGCTCGCTTTTTCAACACTTCCTATAAGCTTGTAAAACATATATTAATTTTTTTCTTCTTCAAGTTGTTTATAAATATTCTGCAAAACTCCACAGCTGTGCACGCGCGGTTGTGCAAATATTACAAGTAGCATTTGTGTATATAATTACAACAAGGGAAATCTTAAAATGATACTGTTACGAATAATTAGAATATTACTAATTAAAGCACATTTTTAGTAATCGTCATTCTTGTGCTGCATCAGGCGAACATAATTCTTGAATAACACCAAAGAACTTCATTCCATCTTATTTTCAGCTACCCCACACAAAAAAACAGGTATAATGCAGTCAATTTGAAAACTTGATTTATCATCGATCATACAGTGAAAGATCTTTTAACCAATTGAGCGCCTGAGGGTTTTTCTACATTTTCATAAAAATGATTGTAAATCCCAAAGTATATATATGATTTAATCGCAGTTTGATGCTATAATACCTTTTGTATCTCTTCATTCTAGATACTTTTCAAAACACAATTATGTTAAAAATAATTTTGTCTACAGCCATTTTATGATCTCTGGAAACGGGAAAAACACTGACCAGACGCTTAAAGGGTTAAAATTGATTCAGTAATCATACTGTCTATTTCCTACAAACTAACAAGTGTTTATTCTATATTGTATCCGTTTAACTCAGCGTCGTGAAGTGTTACTGGTGAAAAGTTGTTACTATACGATTAATAATTCCTGTATTATAACTGTGATCGGATCACAAAATCGCCATGGAGTTTACACTCTGAAATGTAAACTCCATGAAATGTAAGTCTTGTTTTGTTTTAGTAATACGGGCACATGCTTCTTAATTTTCAAAGCTTCAGAATCTTGAAAATCTTCAGCAAATACAGCCATGGAAAATATTATAAGGACAAGCGAAATGTCGGCAAATGTAGGAGCCGCTTGGCTAGAAAATTCTGCAAATATTTGTATGGTAAAAATGCTTGAAACGGAACATTTTCAAACAAACTTTAAGTTGAAAATTTGGAAAATCATTAAAAGGCAACGTTTTAATACCTTGTTGCTCGGAAAAAATTATAAGTACACGCCTTTCTTTTGAAATCGCAAACAGAATTTTGCATATTTGGTAATATCACAGGATTGCTTAAAGTAGCCTAAAACTGTTAAGCAGTAATATAGTTCGGTTTCTCTTGTTCTTCATCACACCAAAGAGCACACAACTATCTAAGAGGAAAATATAGTTTACAGAAAATGGTGGAATGAGTGGACGTGAAATTGCAAGGAATATAAACACATCTAAAAGAATAATTTATATTTTTTTGAAGAATCCAAAAGATTATGACAAGAAGAAGCATACAGTTAGGCCTGTTTCTCTGACTATGCGCCAGAAACGTGTAATTGCGCGTCGAACTTGCTTAAAAAAAACAGAGTTATACTGAAATTAAAACAGAAATGAATCTACTGTGCACTAGCCGAACAGTGCGTAATGTTGTTTAAAAGAAACCCAATGTTAGATATACTAAATTACGTTCCCGTTCACTACTTACAAAGCTACAACAGAAGTTTAGATTGGAGTTTAATAAGAAATACGTTTCTTTTGGATCTCGCTGGAAAGATGTATTTTGGGGCAAAAAAAAAAAAAAAAAAAAAAAAAAATAATAATAATAATAATTTCGACGGACCGTATGGTTTTTGCCATTATTGGTATGACTTTTAAAAGATAAACCTGTTTTTTCCTAACTTGAATTCGGAGAAGGTTCTGTGATGGTGTGGGCAGGTTTTGAAGCCAATGGAACAACACCAATCCTGTCCATTCGAGATCGAAGGAATTCAGAAACATATGTGGATATGCTAGCTGAAAAAAATATTGCCTGAAGCACCCCTTATCACAGGTGGTGATTATTTGTTTAAAAAAAACAATGAAAGTTGGCAAAAAAAAAAAAAAAAAAAAAAAAAAAAAAAAGGCAAGATAAACCCCACAGAGAATCTGTGGGGCATTTTAGCTAGAGATGTATATAAGCATGGTACACAATGTGAAAATACAAACGATTTGACATGATCCATCGAATTAGAGGATTAAAACATTTCTAAACAAACTTTAACTGGACTTTCTGAGTCAATGACTGCACAATTAATAAGGTTCATTGAAAAAAAGGTGATCTTTTAGACTATTAATTTATTTCCAGACATATTTCATTATGTCTTTCTAGTTTTTTGCATGTTTCACGTCATATATTTTTATTAATATGTGATTTATAAATTTTATTGTAATTTAATTTCGTATTAATAGGTTCCTAACGTTTCCTAATTACGATTAGTAAATTATGTTAGATTTCGTTTTCAGTTGATAATTTCTTTAATACATATTACTCATTTTTCAACGTGTCCTTATAAATTTTTCCATGCCTGTAACTTTCCGATTTTTCCACTTTGCAACAATATCACCGAAAATTGATTGACACAAGTGTCCAATTTCTGGAACTTATCAATCAACTGTATTTAAAAAAAAGGGGGATTCTCGCAAATCATTTACTTCTTTAGGTAATTCAGTTTCAAATTTATAAGAATTGTGACTAAAGGCAGTTCTCGGTTCTTTTCTTTGAGTTTTTAAACCATCAAAGTCTACCTTTGTAACATTAAATGCACTTGTAAATCAAAAACTCATGTCGAACCGAGTGTAACATTTACTAACATTAACAGCAGTCGAAATAGTCTAAGCTAAATATTATATGATGACCTGTTATTCATCTTTCCAGGATACATTCACAAGATGCTGAGAGATAAAAAAAAAAATAAAACCATCTTTAAACAAGAAAGAAAAATCATGCGTCAAGCATAGATTATGAAACACTTCCCAACACATTCAGAATAATGTAACAAAACTTCATAGTTTAATAAGTTAAAATGTTATGTCTAATTCAACAAGATGGAAACGCATAACACATTTGAAAGCCCAATTTCAGCTGTTCCGATCTACAATAGGAAAATTATTCGATTACTTTGAGCAGCACTGTATATAATTAAAACAGTTAAATTTAAAAGCGCAAGCCGAAATTGAAAATGCACTTCAGCAATTATTACTCAAAGACAGTATTGTAATCGATTTCTTTTGTGTGTCCCTGTAAATGAATAAAAAATACTATGAATGCCCTGTTGTAACATGATCGCAGTGAAATTCAGTGATTTATATCAGTTTAAATACATTTGAAACAGCGTCATGTCATTAAAATACTCTGCAAACGATTTTTCCCCCATATACCCTAATGTAATGGAATTCTTTTGGGTAGCCCTGTCAATGAAATATTAATCCCACATACTTCCTATCCAATACCAAACATGGTTAGATAACCCTAAATATGGATTATAAATTGCATGCAAATCCGAGAATATTTACGGGACTTAGAGCGTGGACAGACGGCCAGACGGACAGACAAACCGAATGCATAAACACTTTTCAACTTTGTTGGAAAGTGTTAAAAACATTATGATTCATTTCTAAGACGAAAAAAAAAACATTCATTTACGGGAGTTATAAAAACGCCCAGATGGTTCATAGAAAAAAATTGACATAGGTTCATTCATATTTTAGAGGAAAAACACAGAATCAAATAATTTTACACTGACATCACTAACAGCACGTATTAATAGTTTCATTTAACTTCAATTATTAATGCAATTATGTGTTTTTCCCCACCTCTCAAACAACCTCTCTGAAACCACCTCTGGTACTTTTGCAGATAATGATATACACAGGTAAATTATAATGAGGTTAAATCTTTTAAATCATTTTAATCGACATCGAATTGCAACGGATTTCGATTTCGTCGGGTCATATATCATATAAGCGATGCTTAATAACTAAAGAAACACGCGACAGAAAATATCCACACGCGAGAACAACAAATGCCCCGAGAAGATCCTGAAGTCTGTCAGATAAAACCTTCCTGTACTTCAACTTTACTCGGAACTCAAAATCACAAGTGAGTTTATCGTACATTCCTCCGGCTACAAAACGACGGATAAAGGAGTCGATCTTGCTTTTGCAACAGAAATTTTTGTTCACATCTATGCCCTGAAACATCAAGTTAAAATAGTCTAGTGCCACAAATGCGTTGTCTGGAAGCAGAATGCCCAAACTACTTTCTGGCAATATTACGGCTGTTCTCGACCGCTGAAGAGCTATAGAAATATCATTCACTGTAGGGGACACAAACCAATCATTTTTCTGGATGTGTTTTGCTAAAGACACTACATGTTCATTTGCACTTGCTTTGAGAATGTTTAACATATGTAAACCACGCATTGTGTAGCATTTATAGACTCCTTTCTCGACAGCCTCCCACAGGTTATCTTTATCGCTGATGGTTGGCTCTTTCCGAGGTACTGTGAGAAAAGAAAGGAACACGGAGCTAAAACTGTACGACAAAGTCATACTGCTGAGTAACCATGCAGAATTTAAAATTCTTTGTTGTAGTTTTTCATTCTTCACACCCCCAGAAGGATTTAATAAACTTCCAAAAATGTGCCAAATGATTCTTCTGTAGTTTAACTTACGGAAAATGAGTCTGAAAACGAAAACTACTAACACAGCCGTTAATGAGATTGTAATCCACAGTTCTTTTGTGAATGGGAAGAAAATCGCCATTTCTTTTGACATAACACCAGGTGGCACTGTAGCAAACATTCGTTCTATTGTATATGGATAAGAGAAGTCGACGACAATATATCTTTCATGGGATATAAAAAGTTTACCGACAGCGATGTCGACCTCATTTCTGGACAACAAACCCAGTACTCCGGTGCAACGTCTTTTTCCCAAGGTTCGTCCTATTTCAATGTCATTGGGTTCGTGGGTTTCGTAGGTGAAATTCAGATCTTCGGACAATGCTTGCAAGAATCTGTATTCCATTCCACCTACTACTTTGATGCCGGAATCCTCGCTGTAATTTCTCTGGAATACTCCCACATCGGCAACTATGGCTATACGGAGGAAATTAGGAAACATCATAATCTGGAAAAATAAATTAAAAATATACAAGAGGAAAAAATATGTTTTTACGGTGTACGTAAATTTGTCACAGAATTAAAGAATCAGTATCGTTTTATGCTCCGGCGTTATTTTAAAATTCTATTTCCAGGGGTCTGTCGAGACTTTTGCCAGTGTTCTGTTTTTGAGAAATTGTGAACAGCTTTTTACATTTTGTGAAAAATGATTCATAATTTTGTGAATTTGAAATGATCGTTATATTCAGGTTCTTGTTTATACATATTTAAAGAAGATAAGTATATGTAAAATACATATATTTTCTTTATGTAAAAGTGACAGATCACATTTTACTTTTAAATGATTAAATTTGTGAAGGCTTTGGTTTAGAGATAGAAAAATATTGTGAAAGTCCTTTTTTTAGGACTAAGAATTTTGTGAAGAATCCTGTTTTCAGATGAAAAATTTTGTGAAGGGTCTTGTTTTGAAAAGAAAATTTTTGTGAAGGGTCCTTTAAAGGACCCAATTTCTTTCTAAAAAGATTCTTGATTTCAAATAACTTGTTGTAAAGTCCATTTAACTCATCTACTGATCCGGATACAATTTAGTTTGAATTTGACATACACTTTACTCTATCATGTTCCAAAAGTACAGTTTGCAATTAAAAGCAATTTAACGGATTCTTTTTTTTTTTTAACTCTTCAGCTTCCTTGAAGTTGAAAGACGAGATGGAGCGTAAAATTGAATTGTGAGCAATTTCTATAATTATATACTATAATGCTATTATATATTTGTGTATTTTCTAAATACATAAATTACTAAAAAGTATATTTTAAAGAAATAACTCTGGTAAAGTTGTAAGTTACAAAAACTCTATGAATACGGTTTCATTCACTGATTTCAATAAACGATATTTTTCTAAAATGCATAAGGATAGAAGAATCCACTAGACTTTTCTTTATAAATTCTCGAAAACTGTTTGGGAGGTGAAATGTTCCTGATATTACATTTTTCACATAAAGATATATATTATGATATAATTGATAATTGATAACTGGTATGATATGACGTTTTAATTTCCACTCAAAGTTTTTCTTTTTGCCGTGCGAGGCTACAGCAGATACTTGGTTTTTATTTTGCTTTCTTACTTTGGTTATTGCAAATGAAATCGCAAAAGAGAGTTCGGTGATGATTAAAATGCGAATTTCATAACAAGAGCATTGTGTTGCAAACCAATGCGAATTTGTCGATGAAATATTTTTAGATAGATGGATTGCTAGTAATGAAATAGTTGAACATAGACTGATTTCACATTGCTCGACTTTTTTTTTTGTTGGAGCTTTTTGAAGAAGAGTGCGTATATTCCAGAGTTTTTCGACATAGTAGAATTACACAATCGAATCATCATAGCAATTGTAGAATGATTTCGAAAATGCTCTATATATCATGCTAATGAAAATTCCCCAAATGGCTGGCAAAAATCCGGGCACAACCTCTTTCTAAGCAAAATTTTTCATAATTGTATATCTGTATATTTTAAATATGTTCAGCTCCTTTTTATTGCGTAAGGTAGAGGCATTACAGTTTACTTTAGTTCACACTGTTGCGATTTGGAATACTTTGAATACTTTTGAATGGAATACTTTGACTTCGTGAAGTCCATGCTTCATAAAATGCAGAATCCGCCGTTATTCAGTAATGCAATTCACCATTCTCAATATCAGCTTTTTTTCAAAGAAAACTCAAAAATGTTAAAAATTATTCGAACGATATTTTGAAAAATACGTTACTGTGCGTCTGAAACGCAATTGAGAAAAAAGTTGATGTTTTCCTAGTATTAAATGGCATTTAAACTAAAGTATGTAACGATAATGAAGTTCACTTAAACATTAGTTCTGTAGAACAAGGTTGTTTTGTTGTGTAATGTTACCCAATGTCATTTCCTTTTCAAATTCATACTTAAAATTCTTACAACTGTTATATTTCTATTAAGTAGATTGGATAATTGTGCTAAAGGGAATGCCAACATGCAATTTAGAAATTACTGGCAATAAATTCGTATAAAATATCAATTACAACCTGCTACCTAATTGTATTCGATATTTTAACTCTTTTTATGAGCGTTTAAAACATATTTAATGATTTTTATTCTCAAATTAGTTTTATAATTACACTACCAAAACCCCGTGGCTTGGCACGGTAATTGTCCAAATATTTGAAATGATATATGTGTGTGTACTTACAATTGAGGAAGTTACTCTACTAGGGACAATTTAAATATAATTATGTCACATTTTGAGAAAAATTTAATCCTGTACTGCATGACGTGAACACGAAACTTCAATAATAAGAAAAACTCCATTCCAACCGACATACACGCCCTTCCAAAAAACATATGCAGTAAAACCTCGCTAATCCGAACTAATTGGGACCGGAGCCTGTTCGGATTACAAAAAAAATTCGGATTACCCAAAATTCCGATAAAATTAGGAAAGAAAAAGGTGCTTGCTAAATAAGTACTCAGTGGTACAATAAACATCCGATAATCGGCCACCCTAAGGTCCGGCATGCTGGATAATCTGGCAAGAGTTTCTGAAAAATAGTAGAGTAGGGGGGGAGGGGGTAAAGATACGCATGGGGCAAAGATACGCACTGGCGCTGATTTAATATGAAGAAACATTTCTACAATCATGACCGCTAGGTGGTAGTTTGGTCTCAAGTGTAGTAGTTGTGTGTTCAAACCTTAAGAGAAAAGTAGCACTCTGTGACAAGAAAATGAGGTAAGTTTAAATTTTCTCATCTTGATCTAATATTTTTAAATTTTCACTTTATTGTTTAGCTGACAATACTTCGAATTTTTACAAATCCAAAAATTCAGTGGAGAACGGAAGCTCTATAGCTTCTAAATGCCGTATAGTTTACTCCGATCGCATTTGTTTAAACTTGTCAGTAGCCGGTTAAGTAAAATATTGCAGAATGGGGTAAAAGTATGCATCCGTCTTAGGGCAAAGATACGCACAAGTTTAAGATTCGGGGCTTTGTCCTATCGTTTTAGCTAGATGCAAAGCTTTCCACAATTACGTTGTGGAAAGTTTTATTTTTTATATTGTATAAAATATAATAGCTACTTAACTAATATAAGCTAGTTAACTACCTTTTCGTTTTCTAGTTAAGTTTTTTTCAATTTAGAACGTAGGTATCTACCTACCTACTTTTAAAATCAATATTCTTGTTTCATAAAACGATTTTGTTTTAAATCTTAGCCCTTAACTCCTATTATCTATCTCACAGACCGCTGCTATATTCAGTTTTCATAGCTTAACTTGTAATTTCCAATTTAACTATTGATGTTAGTTTAATTTTGATTCGTTTGGAAACTTAGTAGTATCGCTAAAGACTTCTAAATGAGGATAATTTTTATTATAATGGGCCTTTACATAAAGTTTAGCGCAAAAACAGTATCTTATGAGTCAGTCAACCCTTTTATTCATTCTACGATCAAGGGGTCTTTGGGACCGCTCACAGCAACAATTTTTATCACAGTAGTTAGAGGTTAACTGCTATTTGTGATCTCGCAGACCGCTGTTTTAGGTAGCTTTCTTTACAAAAAAGCTACCTATTGCAGCCGTTCGGAGGAAAGCGATTTCAAAAAATTTTGGTATATTTTCATCGATCATGACCCCCAGACCCCGAAACCACCCTCCGTTCAAAATTGATATATATATATATATATATATATATATATATATATATCTGACCTATGTCACACTGTAACTACCGTAATTATGAACCGATTTCGATGTAATTCGGTGTGTACATAGTACATACCAATGTCTCGACCGAGTTCGTTGGCCAGCTTCATCAGCCGTTTTGTTTCAAAATGGCGGCCATTTAAAATTTTTAAAAAAATTTAAAAGTTGAAATGTGGTACCAAAAAATTAAAAATGGAAAAATATTTTTTTCTTATGTATTTGACCTTTATACAAAGATTTCGGAGCAGTTTTTGTTTCGTCTATATCTTAAAAAATGGTTGAGTTATAGCATTTTGAATTTCTAGCGTGGCTGACATTTTGAAACGTCCTGAATTTTGTCACGCGATAAAAGGCGTATTTATGAACCGATTGGGATGTAATTCGGTGTGTACATAGTACATACCAATCTCTCGACCGAGTTCGTTGGCCAGCTTCATCCGCCATTTTGTTTCAAAATGGCGGCCATTTAAAATTTTTTTAAAAATTTAAAATTTGAAATGTGGTACCAAAAAATTGAAAATGGAAAAATATTTTTTTCTTATGTATTTGACCTTTATACAAAGATTTCGGAGCAGTTTTTGTTTCGTCTATATCTTAAAAAATGGCTGAGTTATAGCATTTTGAATTTCTAGCGTGGCTGACATTTTGAAACGTCCTGAATTTTGTCACGCGATAAAAGGCGTATTTATGAACCGATTGGGATGTAACTTCGTTTATACATAGTACATACCAATGTCTCGACCGGGTTCGTTGGCCAGCTTCACCCGCCATCTTGTTAAAAAATGGCGGCCATTTAAATTTTAAAGAAAAATTTAAATTTGAAATGTGGTACCAAAAATTGAAAATTGAAAAAATATTTTCTTCTTATGTGTTTGACCTTGATAAAAAGATTCGAGAGCAGTTTTTGTTTCGTCTATATCTTAAGAAATGGCTGAGTTATAGCATTTTGAATTTCTAGCGTGGCTGACATTTTGAAACGTCCTGATTTTTCTCACGTAATAACAGGCGCATTTATGAACCGACTTGGATGTACCTTGGTGTGTACATAGTACATACCAATGTCTCGACCGAGTTCGTTGGCCAGCTTCATTCGCCATCTTGTTTCAAAAGGGTTGCCATTTAAAAAAATTTAATTTAAAATTCAAAATGAGGTATTAAAAAATTGGAAAATGAAAAAGATTTTTTTATGTGTTTGGCCTTGATACAAAGATTCCGGAGCAGTTTTTGTTTCTGAAAATTTGTTCTTTTGTTGATATCTTAAAAAATGGTTGATTTAAAGCACTTTGAATTTCTAGCATGGCTAACATTTTGAAACGATCTTGTATTTGTCACGCGATAACACACGTATTCGCCTATTTCGAAGTAAGAAGGCATGTGGATAGTATACATCAACACCTCGACCAAGTTCGCTGGCCAGATTCATCAGCCATCTTGTTTCAAAAGGGCGGCCATTAAATTAAAAAATGTATATATATTTAAAGTGAGGTGCAAAAAAATTAAAATTGAAAAAGGTTTCTTTCTTAAGTATTTGATCTTGATATAAGGATTCAGGAGCATTTTTTGTTTGTCTTTACCTTAAAAAATGGCTCAGATTCAATTTCTATTGTGGGTGACATTTTGAAAAATCTAATTTTTTGCATGCGACAGCACTCCTATATATTAACCAATTCCGATGTGAGTGAGCATGTGCACAGCAATTACTAAGGTCTCGACCAAGTTCACTGCTTAGCTTCATCCACCATGTTGTCTTAAAATGACAGGCACTTTAAGAAATTGCCGAATTTGGCAGCCAAATATAAGTTACTTTAAAGAAAAGCAGCTTGGATAAAGCTGACTAATTTCGCGAAATTCTCATTCATTATATTGATAAAAATTAGTACTGAATCTCCTATATTCGGTTTCCACTAAATTGAGCTTCGTGTGTTTGCATGATATAAGTTGGCTTTTTTTAAATAAGGATTATGAAAGCTACCTCTTCCTCCCGGCACTGGCCGGAAGGACTTTTTTTCATAGTTTAACTTACAATTTTCAGTTTAACTATAAATACTAGTGAAATTTACTAATGCTTTTGCATAACTCATTCGTTTTATTGGAGATGGAGCAAAAACCCACAGTAATTGGTCAAAAATACGCACTGCGTATCTTTGTCCCACGACTGCGTACTTTTACCCCAACCGATGGTGCAAAGATAAGCAGAGCAATGTTTTTTAAAAATTGCAATTTCTCGCAGAATTACAATTTGACAGAATGTTGGTTGATGGTAGCACTTGCCTAAGGTTCTAATCTAACATTTTAATCACTCATTACATAAGTTTAAACCAATGTGTGCGTTAAAAATAAAAATGTATGGAAAGTGCGTATCTTTACTCCCACCTACTCTATTCCTTGTTTAATCATTCCTGATGTTTATAATTATCCAATGGAACGACAGAATGTGGAATTACGTAACAAACCATTACAAACGGTTCAAAATCGCGGATCTATATATAGCCTAGTCACCACTTCGACTATGGGGGGTAGGGGGGAGAAAAAACATTTCTGTAGATAATTTGCGAAGTCAAACTGTTTAAAGAAAAAATAAATTTTTATCCTCTGAATTAAATCCTTTTTGAATTTTAGAAAATAATTTTATAGTGACTGGCAAACAAACTGATATTCGAGATTTTTTTTTAAGATTGCTTCTACGAGTACGCCTACAGTACACGTTTCCATTTTATATTCGCGTACATATGTTGTACTTTTACATTATTGAGTATTTTCTTTATTCTATTCAAGCTATTTAAGGTATAAAAAGCATATTTTACTCCCATTTTTTGTTTAATTCTAACTTTTACACGTTTTCCCCAACATTTTCTACAATCCGGAAAATTTCATAATCCGGGATGGCTCAAATCTAGTATTTCAAGAATAAAATCGGTTCGGATTAACCGGAATTTCGGATCAGCGGGATTCGGATTAGCGGTATTCTACTGTATAATGCAGTCTAATTAAGAACTCGGATTGAAATGAAAGAATTTTTAAAATATTTTTAGTAGGCTTATAGCCTATTTCCTCCAAACAAATAATTGTTTCTTTATTGTGTTGGTATAACTTGAGCCAGGATAAAAATTAAAATACCGTTAAATAATAAGCTGGAAAACACTGCTTTGAGATATTTAACCGTTATTTTTGTGCGGCGAAAGGCTGAATATGCTGTACTTCATTAACAAAATGGCAATCCTAACTCTTTATTACAGGGCTCGAAATAGAAAAATCCACGAACCGAAACGCTATTCCAAAATTACTGTTGACTAAAGATTTTTTTCTAAAGCATAGACAAATTTATATCTAACCAAACAAACAAACAAAATTAAAAAGTCCTTCCGGCCAGTGCCGGGAGGAAGAGGTAGCTTTCATAATCCTTATTTAAAAAAAGCCAACTTATATCATGCAAACACACGAAGCTCAATTTAGTGGAAACCGAATATAGGAGATTCAATACTAATTTTTATCAATATAATGAATGAGAATTTCGCGAAATTAATCAGCTTTATCCAAGCTGCTTTTCTTTAAAGTAACTTATGTTTGGCTGCCAAATTCGGCAATTTCTTAAAGTGCCTGTCATTTTAAGACAACATGGTGGATGAGGCTAAGCAGTGAACTTGGTCGAGACCTTAGTAATTGCTGTGCACATGCTCACTCACATCGGAATCGGTTAATATATAGGAGTGCTGTCGCATGCAAAAAATCAGATTTTTCAAAATGTCACCCACAATAGAAATTGAAACTGCTATATCTGAGCCATTTTTTAAGGTAAAGACAAACAAAAAATGCTCCTGAATCCTTATATCAAGATCAAATACTTAAGAAAGAAACCTTTTTCAATTTCTAATTTTTTTGCACCTCACTTTAAATATATATATTTTTTTTAATTTAATGGCCGCCATTTTGAAACAAGATGGCTCATGAATCTGGCCAGCGAACTTGGTCGAGGTGTTGATGTATACTATCCACATGCCTTCTTACATCGAAATAGGCGAATACGTGTGTTATCGCGTGACAAATACAAGATCGTTTCAAAATGTTAGCCATGCTAGAAATTCAAAGTGCTATAAATCAACCATTTTTTAAGATATCAACAAAAGAACAAATTTTCAGAAACAAAAACTGCTCCGGAATCTTTGTATCAAGGCCAAACACATAAAAAAAATCTTTTTCATTTTCCAATTTTTTAATACCTTATTTTGAATTTTAAATTTAATTTTTTTTAAATGGCAACCCTTTTGAAACAAGATGGCGAATGAAGCTGGCCGACGAACTCGATCGAGACATTGGTATGTACTATGTACAGACCAAGTTACATCCAAATAGGTTCATAAATACGCTTGTTATCGTGTGACAAAAATCAGGTCGTTTTAAAATGTCAGCCACAAGAGAAATTCAAAATGCTATTACTCAGCCATTTTTTTAGATATAGACGAAAGAAAAACTGTTCCGGAATCTTTGTATTAAGGTCAAACACATACAAAAAAAATCTTTTTCATTTTCCAATTTTTTGGTATCTCATTTAATTTTTTTTATTTTTTAATTTCTTTAAATGGCCGCCATTTTGAAACAAGATGGCGGATGAAGCTGGCCAACGAATTTGGTCGAGATATTTGTATGTACTATGTACACACCAAGGTACATCCAAGTCGGTTCATAAATACGCCTGTTATTACGTGAGAAAAATCAGGACGTTTCAAAATGTCAGCCACGCTAGAAATTCAAAATGCTATAACTCAGCCATTTCTTAAGATATAGACGAAACAAAAACTGCTCCCGAATCTTTTTATCAAGGTCAAACACATAAGAAGAAAATATTTTTTCAATTTTCAATTTTTGGTACCACATTTCAAATTTAAATTTTTCTTAAAAATTTAAATGGCCGCCATTTTTAAACAAGATGGCGGGTGAAGCTGGCCAACGAACCCGGTCGAGACATTGGTATGTACTATGTATAAACGAAGTTACATCCAAATCGGTTCATAAATACGCCTTTTATCGCGTGACAAAATTCAGGACGTTTCAAAATGTCAGCCACGCTAGAAATTCAAAATGCTCAAACTCAGCCATTTTTTAAGATATAGACGAAACAAAAACTGCACCGAAATCTTTGTATAAAGGTCAAATACATAAGAAAAAAATATTTTTCCATTTTCAATTTTTCGGTACCACATTTCAAATTTTAAATTTTTTAAAAATTTTTAAATGGCCGCCATTTTGAAACAAAATGGCGGATGAAGCTGGCCAACGAACTCGGTTGAGAGATTGGTATGTACTATGTACACACTGAATTACATCCAAATCGGTTCATAAATACGCCTTTTATCGCGTGACAAAATTCAGGACGTTTCAAAATGTCAGCCACGCTAGAAATTCAAAATGCTATAACTCAGCCATTTTTTAAGATATAGACGAAACAAAAACTGCTCCGGAATCTTTGTATAAAGGTCAAATACATAAGAAAAAAATATTTTTCCATTTTTAATTTTTTGGTACCACATTTCAAGTTTTAAATTTTTTTAAAAATTTTAAATGGCCGCCATTTTGAAACAAAACGGCGGATGAAGCTGGCCAACGAACTCAGTCGAGACATTGGTATGTACTATGTACACACCGAATTACATCGAAATCGGTTCATAATTACGGGAGTTACAGTGTGACATAGGTCAGATATATATATATATATATATATATATCAATTTTGAACGGAGGGTGGTTTCGGGGTCTGGGGGTCATGATCGATGAAAATATACCAAAATTTTTTGAAATCGCTTTCCTCGGAACGGCTGCAAAAGGTAGCTTTTTTGTAAAGAAAGCTACCTAAAATACATTGACGATTCTAAATAATAATAATAAAAAAATTACAGCAAGTCCAATAAGCTATGTATATAAAACTATAATAATATGTTTTAAAAAATATTCCACGAACCGGAACGATATTTACCATAACTCCACGAACCTGAACAATGTTTGTCATGATTTCACGAACCGGTACCATAATTCTACGAACCGGAACAATATTTTTCATAACTTAACGAACCGGAATATCGTACCGGTTTGCTCCAGTACATTTCAAGTCATGCTTTATTACAACATGCAACCTAATTGCATTCGATAGTTTAACACTTTTTGTAAGCCTGTGAAACATATTTAATGATTTTTATTCTCAAATTAGTTTTATAATTATACTAGCAAACCCCGCGGTTTTGCTCGCGTAATATTTGAAATATGCCAAGTGATATTTATATGTCTAATTTTTATTAAAAGGTACTAACTAAATTTTAATTTTATTAAAAGGTAATATTTTATTTTATTAAAAGTTTTTTCAATTAAAAGGTACTTATTACTTTTAGGAATAATTCAAAAATTACTATTTAAAACACAGTTTTATTAAACATCATTATTACACTGCAATAGCAGAAATGAGACTTAAATTAATAAAATGAAATAAAACTAAATAAATGATAATTTAGAAAATATTTTGAAACTTTTATGCTCAATTAATACGCTCATTTCAGTATTCATTTGAAGTTTTGAATTTTTTAGAAACCATCTTCTTACATCTTAAAATTAACCATCATGTCAAATTCCAAGTCCTACCACCTCTCTCAACATCAAGGGCTATGTTGAAACAGGAACTATCACCATTAATTTGCCAACATTAATTTTGAAATCAGTTTGTTATTTCCTAATATTCCACAGAAACGTAATTTAAAAAGCTTTTAAAGCCCTTTTTTAGAACGTTTGTTGTTCCTGTGAACCCCAGGTGGTAGAATCACCAGCATAAAATATAGCCTGTGTAGGATCAGAGAATGTTACCATTGATGCGCAACTATTACTTTTATAATCGGTTTATATTCCCTGAAATTGCATAGAATCGCAATTTAGAACTTTTTTAGAATGATTTTCGCACCTCCCCTTCGCTTTACCCCTTTTTAATTCGAATTTATTTTCGATGTTCCTTCGAGGGCATTTATATTTTATAAGTAACTACCATGTCATATTTAAAGTTTCTAGCCTTTTCAGTATCACAGAAATCGCAATTTAGAAAGTTTTTAGCTCCTGCAACCCTCTTGTGGTAGTGGAACAGACATAAAATATAGCTTATGTTTGAGCAAGTTCTATCACCAAAATTTGTCATCATTATTTTTTTTTATCAGTTTGGTAATTCTTAAGTTTGCTTAAAAATTGTAATTTATAACACTTTTCACTCACCTCATATTTTTAAATTTGGAATTTTCTTTCGACTGTTCTTAGAACGCAGTTGCATCTTGTAAGTAAATACCATGCCATACTTCAAAGTGTTAGACCCCTCAGTTGTGCAAAAAACGCAAATTAGAACATGTTTTGCTTTTGCAACCCTCAGATGGTTGTGACAGCAACATAAAATATAACCTATGTTATAGCAGTGACTGTCACCATTGATTTGCAACCATTACTTTTGAAATAGTTTTGGTATTTCCTTAGACTGAGTAGAAATCGCAATTTAGAACGTTTTTAAAACGCTTTTCGCACATTTTCACCCTTTTTTAAATTTTCAATTTTTTCGAAACTGTTCTTAAAGATCATTTATATCTAATAAATATGTACCTTGCCTAATTTTAAGTTGCTAGCCCCTACCGATCACAAAAATCGAATTTTAGAACTTTTTTGCTCCTGCAACGTCTTGGTGATAGTGATACCGACATAAAATAGCGTCTATGTTAGAGCAGAGGCTGTCAGCATCAATTTCCTACCATTACGTTTGAAATCAGATTAATTCTTCCTGAGATATTGCCGACAAATCGGCATTAAGAACGTTTTTAGAACGCTTTTCGCTCATTTTGCTCCTGCATCTCCTCTGGGGTAGTAGAAAGAAATATAAAATATAGCCTATTTTGGAGCAAGATTTGTCACCATCATTTTTACACCATTATATTTGAAATCGGTTCAGTACTTCCTGAGATTGCATAGAAATCGCAATTTAGAAAGTTTTTTACAACGCTTTTTGCGCATTTTGACCCCCTTTTAAATTTCGATTATTTTAGGAAATGTCCTTAGAGATCATTGATATCTTATAACTAACTACCATTCCAAATTTCACGATTTCTAGGCCCTTCCGTAACGCAAAAGCCACAATTTAGAACGTTTTTCTCCTGCACCCCCTTTGGGGTAGTGGCACCGACATAAAACATCGCCTATGTTGGAGCAATGGTTGTCACCATCATTTTGACGCCATTATTTTTTAGATCGGTTTGGTATTTCCTGAGATTGTGTAGAAACCACCATTAGAACGTTTTTTAGAACGCTTTTCGCGCATTTTCACCCCTTTTAAATTTCGAATTGTTTAAGAACTGTTCTTAAAAATCCTTTATATCTAATAAGTAGCTAATATTTCAAATTTCATATTTCTAGGCCCTTCGGTAACGCAAAAATCGCATTTTTAGAACGTTTTTTGCTCCTGCACCCCCTTTCGTGTAGTGACACCGACGTAAAACATAGCCTATGTTGGAGCAAGGGTTGTCACCGTCATTTTGACACCCTTATTTTGACACCATTATTTTTAAAATCGGTTTGGTATTTCCTGAGATTGTGTAGAAACCACGATTTAGAACGTTTTTTAGAACGATTTTCGCGCATTTTCACCCCTTTCAAATTTCGAATTGTTTAAGAACTGTTCTTAGAAATCCTTTATATCTAATAAGTAGCTAATATTTCAAATTTCATATTTCTAGGCCCTTCAGTAACACATAAATCGCATTTTCAGAACGTTTTTTGCTCCTGCACCCCTTTGGGGTATAGCCTATCTTGGAGCAAGCGTTGTCGCCATCATTTGGACAACAATATTTTTTAAATCGGTTTGGTATTTCCAGAGATTGTGTAGAAACTACCATTTAGAACGTTTTTTAGAACGCTTTTTGTGCATTTTCACCCTTTTAAATTTCGAATTGTTTAAGAACTGTTCTTTGACATCATTTATATCTTATAAGTAACTAATATTCAAAATTTCATATTTCTAGGCCCTTCAGTAACGGTAAAATCGCATTTTTAGAACGTTTTTTGCTCCTGCACCCCCTTTGGGGTAGTGACACCGACATAAAACATAGCTTATCTTGGAGCAAGGGTTGTCACCATCATTATGACACCAATATTTTTTAAATCGGTTTGGTATTTTCTGAGATTGTGTAGAAACCACCATTTAGAACGTTTTTTAGAACGCTTTTTGTGCATTTTCAACCCTTTTAAATTTCGAATTGTTTAAGAACTGTTCTTAGACATCATTTATATCTTATAAGTAACTAATATTCAAAATTTCATATTTCTAGGCCCTTCAGTAACGCTAAAATCGCATTTTTAGAACGTTTTTTGCTCCTGCACCCCCTTTGGGGTAGTGACACCGACATAAAACATAGCTTATCTTGGAGCAAGGGTTGTCACCATCATTATGACACCAATATTTTTTAAATCGGTTTGGTATTTTCTGAGATTGTGTAGAAACCACCATTTAGAACGTTTTTTAGAACGCTTTTTGTGCATTTTCAACCCTTTTAAATTTCGAATTGTTTAAGAACTGTTCTTAGACATCATTTATATCTTATAAGTAACTAATATTCAAAATTTCATATTTCTAGGCCCTTCAGTAACGCTAAAATCGCATTTTTAGAACGTTTTTTGCTCCTACACCCCCCTTTGGGGTAGTGGCACCGACATAAGATATAGCCTATGTTCTAAGTTGGACTAACACCTTCATTTTGATAACATTACTTTTGGAATCGGTTCGGTAGTTCCAGAGCTTACCTCCGACAAATAAACAAGTTTTTCCTCTTTATAATAGGAGTATAGACTAACAAAACCCGTGGCTTTGCACCATAATTGTCCAAGTATTTGAACTGATACTTGTGTGTATATTTACAATTTGGGAAATTATACTACTACGGATAATTGAAATATAACTAATTATGTTACACTTTGAGAAAACTTTAATCGTGTACTGCATTCGGTGATGATGTAACTTGAATAATGAGAAAAACTCCATTCGAACCGATTTTCAGACACCCCTTTCCAAAAAAATATGTATAATTCAGTCTAATTAAGAACTCGGTTTGAAATTAAAGAATTTTCAAAATAGGTTCAGTAGGCTTATAGCCTATTTCCTACAAACAAATAATTGTTTCTTTATTGTGTTGGTATAACTTGAGCAAGGATAAAAATTGAAATACCGGTAAGTAATAAGCTGGAAAACACTGCTTTGAGATATTTAACCGTCATTTTTGTGCGGCGAAAGGCTGAATATGCTGTATTTCGTTAACTCAATGGCAATCCTATCTCGAAATGGGAAAATCCACGAACTTAAGCGCTATTTCAAAATTACTGTTGACTAAAAAATTGTTTCTAAAGTATACACTGTAAAAAAAATTCCGCAACGTTCCTGGGAAAAAATGGGCAGCTGAGTTGCCCATTATTTCCAAGAAACATTTCTTGAAAATGACTGGAACTTTACTGTATATGTTAAAAACTTTCTACAGAAATGCCAGTAAGTTTCCTGCGAAATACCAGGAATATTTCTGTTGACAGCAAAACATTACTGACATATTCAAGGCTGGAGTAGCACAAGAGCGAAAAATGTCCAGACCAGGGATCGAACCTGGATACTTGGCGTGCCGTGCCGTGCCTTACCTGTTAGGCTATCCGGACCGATACCTGGCTGACATAATTCACTCTGGATGTTCGTTCCCTTCATTATGACATTACTGATATTTCACAGCATGCGGGATCCGCAGACGATTTTTACATTTCCAGTTGACAATTTTCGCTTTATTATCATTATTTGTTAGAATGAAAAAATATTTTGAAATTGACATCAAAATTATTATTTATAATTTACACGAAAAAATAAATTTTCAGTTAAAATTCAATAAAGTAAATATATATGTGATATATTGTTTCTGAACTTTGCTTAAAATATAAAAATATATAAATGTAAATAGTAATTAGAAAAAAAATCTAGACATAAAATATTTTGGATTTTCGTCAGTGATTATGTTAGTTTACAAGTTAGATAAAATACATATAAATTTTCATGAAAAAAAAAAACCTAAACGTAATTGTATATTTTTTCCGAAAAAAAAAAAAATCAAATTTGCAGCAATTCAAAGTGTCAAATATATGTCAAATTTAAATCAAATTGTAATAAAGTGTTAAAATATAAAATTAATTAAAAAAGAAAAAAAAAAGTCAAGAGGTAGCATCGAACCCGGGCCGTACGGGTGGCGTGCAAGCTTTCTGCGTCCACAACAGGAAAGACACGTTGAGAGCTGCAAACTAATGGGTATTTGAAACGTATGCTAAAACTCGGCATCTAATTTCTGAAAATCTAAGGCCCATTTGAAGAAATCCTTTCACAAGAATAATTAGAGATAAGAACTCTAAAACATAATTTAAATTAATCAAAATAGGTGAGAATCATATTTGATTGTCCCCTGGTTAATGCAGATCCAAATAATAGGTGTATTTTTTTTTTTTTTTTACACAGTCTGCTCGTTAAAGATTTCACAGACAAGTACGAGAGATAATCTCTTAGTGATGTCACAGAGTTATTGTATTTTCATCTGAATTATCTTGACAATAGAGACGTAAAGGATTATGTCGTCTATTGATTTATTTGCATTCCATATTGATTTTTTTACATTCATTTAAGGAATTCTTTTTCGACACTCGCGCGCGAGCAACGGATTATAGCAAAAAGAATAATAAATGACGGCCGCAGCGTTTTGCTGTTTCCAACTTTTGGTTCAGGAACGTTTCAGATAAGAAAACCAGAATTTCACAGGAAAGAGCTAAATTATTCTGAAAACCTGAGAAAAGGCGAAACGTTCCTGGATTTTACATGGAACGTTACCATTTTTTTTTACAGTGTAGACAAATTCATACCAAACAAAACAAAACAATTTTTAAAATATTCACGATTCTAAATAATAATAAAATTTTTTACAGAAAGCTCAATAAGCTATAATAATACTATACTATATATAATAATACTAATACTATAATAATAAAACTATGGCAATACGTTTTATAAAATTCCACGAACCAGAGCGATATTTTCCATAATTCTACGAACTGGAACAATGTTTGTCATGATTTCACGAACCAATACCATAATTCCACAAACTGGAATATTGTTCCGGTACATTTCGAGCCCTGCTTTATTACTGTCATTTAAATTCATAAACCCTTTATATACTGACGGTACTTTTAAGTACCATTAAAATAACTTGTCATAAAATGCATTTGATACATCGGTTAGTTGTAATACAGTTTAGAATGAGTTATAGATACATTACTTTATCTTGTTCCAAAAGCATTATTGGTTCAACAAAAGAAAAATATTTTTAAAAGGATGATTTATTTTGCTTTTGCATCTTTTCAGATTTCTTGGCGTTGTTGGGGGGGGGGGGGGGGTTAATTCGGAAATATTTCTATTGTAAGAACATTATATTTGTACATTTCCTAATTCTACAAAATACTAAGAAAAATATTTAAAATAAAACATTTGAGTGGAGTTATAAATAGTGCACAAAATCCTTATAAATTCAAATTTAATTAATCCTACTAAATCCTTCTAAAATTTATTAAATGATTATGTAAATCTTCTAATGTATTTGAAACAATTCACGAAAAATGCTTTAGAAGATAAAATTTTCATGAATTCATAATTCAGCACATAAAGGATTAAAGCAATTACCGCTTTCTCCGATTACTCGAACGTGTTTGAACTAACGGGAAAATTTTATCTTCGCTTTTCATTTTTTACAGTTTAAATAAATCTTGTCTGTTGTGTTCTTCTCGAAACTTTCTTCTATATAAATTAAATCATTTGCAACCAAAATTAAATGACAAGCTTTTCGTTCTTATATACAGCTATTAAGGAAATAATCAAAATCAGAGCTTAGCAACGACATCTGTTGGGCAGTATACATCAAAACGTAACCCATTACCTGCTAATAATACTTTATGCTAATGGTGGGTTTGCACCGTTAAAAAAAATTTAATTAACTATCAAGATACCACTATTTTTTAATTTAAAAAATTGCCTTGATTAATTACAGAAAGTGTGAACATTATAAAGTGAATATTAACTTTTAAATTTTGAGGTGGCAAACGTAAAAAATTTGAAGATCCCTATCTTACAGTTTCGGCAGTTAATGGGTTAATGAAGATCTATTTATTTGAAGTTCTAACAGAATATGAAGAAAATAAAATCGTAAGACAATTCGCAATTTTTCATCTTGATTCAAAAATAAAATATATAATATGAACTTTAAAAAGTTCCCTGTTTTACTTATTCATTCCAAGAAACTGCTACTTCTACTTTCAACTCTAATAATTATTGACTCTCTCATTTAAAATATGAATTTTATTTAAAACTTCTTAGTAATCCCCTAGTACAGGGTCGGCGAACCTATGGCACGCGTGCCAAACTTGGCACGCGATAGAATATTTTCGGCACGGCGTTGATTGAAATCCTAAAACAAAATAGAATTAAGTTAAACAAAACACGCAAACTTATACAAACAGGGCTTTTCTTTCTTTTTTTTTATTGGAAAGAAAGTAATTGAATTTCTAAATTATTCCAATGTGGGCTCAATAAGTTGTCAAATTAAGAGAAGGTTGGGAGAATATCGAAAAGAAAAATATCAGGCATTATAATTAAAATTCCCAGCGATAAAATTAAAGCGACTTAGCATAAAATATGTAGTTTTCTCAATTGTTCGCTCTATTTATTCCTTCGGGTCATTATTTTCGGAAATGATACGATAACCTTAAATATTAGAAACCCAAACCACTTGTTAGATAACTCGAATTCAGCTTGCATCCTATTTAAAGTAAGTAGGCTGAACACCATATTAATATTTAGCATAACCGACGTCGCATTCACCATTTTATTACTTTATAATATATGTTATTCTAATTGCTAGATATATATTGTCCCATATTTTTAAATCTCAATGAAAAAAAGTCCAGAAATGTCGATCCACTAAATTATTTTTGGTGCTTGGCACGTCATGGTCACGTAAAATCTTTCTTTTTAAAAATTGGGTACGCGGATGTATAAAGGTTCGCCGACCCTGCCCTAGTATAATAAAACACGCTAAAACGGAATCTCTTCAAAGAGGAATTTTTTTCGTTTCAGGCAGATTTTGTCTTACAAGGCATATTTGTATGGTATTCTGTCTTCTCTTAAATGGGGCCTAAACGTAAAATATTTCTTTTTAGGGGAGAAGTTTTAATGGTAAAAAATATATAATGGTCTCACCGGCGAGGCCCAAAAAAATTAGGATAAAAGTCCACATCACAGAAGGGTGAAGCATGTTTCGGTTTATCTTTTCACATTTGGGCTAGAAATTTGTGTTTGGAACAACAGTAAGGCAGTTCAGTTAAATAATATAATAATTGGTATAATAATATTCGAAGCTATACAGGGTGTTCTAAAATTCGACCCACACATTAAGAGGGGTGATAGATGGCATCAAGAGGGATGAAAACTTACCATAGAACATGGAGACATAGAACATTAACCCTTTGTCTATTGACAGTACTTATAAGTACCATTAACATAACATGTTATACGATTCATTTAATACATCGATTAGTTGTAATAGAGTTTAGAATGAGTTATAGATGCATCACTTTATCTTGTTCCAAAAGCATTGTGGACTACACAAAACAAAAATATTTTTTAATTTCTTTTGCCTTTGCATCTTTTCAGCTTTCTTGGAGTCGGGAGGAGGGGGAATTTTTCGGAAATATCCCTATATATCTATTGTAAAAACATTCTGTTTGTACATTTCCTAATTCTACAAAATACTAAGAAAATTATTTAAAATAAAACATTTGAGTGGGGTTATAAATAGTGCACAAAATCTCTATAAATTCAAATTTAATAAATCCTTCTAAACCCTTCAATCCTTCTAAAATTCTTCTGAAATTGATTAAGTGCTTATGTAAATTTTCTAATGTAGTTTAAACAATTCATTAAAAATGCTTTAGAAGATAAAATTTTCATGAATTCATAATTCAGTACATAAAGGGTTAAAAGAAATACAGTGAAACCTCTCTAAGGAGACCACCCATTGGACCATAAAAAATCGGTCTTCAGAGAGGTGATCCCTGAATAGAAGTGATGGGTAAAGCAAAGTTTCATAAAATACATGCTACAAAAAAAATGATTATTGAATTAGTTTATTATCTTTCATATATTACATAAAGGATTAATAAAAAATACAGAGATACAATTTAATTTGAATTGAAAACTTTCAGAAAATTGAAGTATATTATAATGAAACATTTAATAGACATGCTCACTTTTGTTATAAATAAGACAACACAAAAAAAAGTGGTTGAAATTTCCACTCTACGCCCTAGCAGTATGCACTGGACAATCCTCATTTTGGACTGTGATTATCAGTTCATACGATATCATCGATTGCTTGACCATCCTGTTTTCCCAGAATTTTTCGTAATGTTATAACATTTCACACAAAACAAGGTAAAACCGAAGCACACAAAACCGAAATTGGAAATTTGAAAGGATGTAGAAGTTAAAACGCTCTAAAATTTCAATTTCTGTGACACTGTTGAGGCAAGAATCTTTAAGGCTCCTGTCCCTGCCGGCGAAGACACTCACGAGCTAATGCTAATCCTATGGGGAGGGATTTTCTAATATCTCGTTTGCATTTCGACATTTTTAAATAATTTTTTTTTGCATTGGATAGCCGTCTCTACTTTACACCGTTTTTACTTTTTCGATTTTGGTCGCAGGTATTTTTTATAAAGTTACTTTCACTTTAAAAACCGGTTCTGAAAATAAAAGTGCCATTCTAAAAAATATCTGCGACCAAAATCGAAAAAGTAAAAAAGGTGCGATGTAGAAACGGACCTCGGCTATCCAATGCAAAAGAAATTATTTAAAAATGTCGAAATGCAAACGAGATATTAGAAAAATCCCTCTCCATAGGATTAGCATTAACTCGTGAGTGTCTTCGCCGGCAGGGACAGGAGCGTTAAGGTGCTTAAGGCTGTTCTTAACTGCTCTGCTTAACAATCGAAAAACGTTTTGATACATTTACAAATTTATTTTTTAACGGAAAGGTATAAAATTGAAAAGCCTGGCCATGGAAGCGATTTGGAATTGAACTGTTTTTTCCATTTTTTGATCCATCCAGCATTACCTATTGAGTTATAAACGTTTTCGATCACGTGACAAACACGTTTTTCTCCCGCTATTGAATGCTCTTTCTTCCTTCGCGCGGAAATTCGGTTCAAAACGTCTCCTTTGACACTCTTTTCTGAAAGATTTATTGCGTTTTCAAAAAAATGAAAAAAACAGCTCAATGACATAGTTTCTGAACAACAACACCCGCTAGTTTTCATGCATTTTCGAACAAAAATGAATTAAAACTTATGTCAGAAAGTTGCCCTTTTGGATTTGAGAACACCCTTAAGATGTAATTGCTTGATAAGAACGGTTTCTAGAAAATTCCAGGTTGAAAAGTTTGAAATGAGTGGAAGACGTTCTAAAATTGCTCTAAATTACGATTCATTTGTACTCGTATGGGATCGAAAGAGAAAAGTTGACACTGATTTGATCGGTTACTTTTCCGATGCAAATATTCGCAAAAACAGCTTTGAATAAATTCGAAATTTAAACGTGTGCAGGTGTAAAAAACGTTCTAAATTGTAATTTCTGTGACACTGTAGGCTTAGAAACTTGAAATTTAACATAGTGGTTAGTCTAAGGGGTAAATTCGTGCACAGAATAAATTTAAAATGTCTAAAATAGTTTTTAGAATTACGAAATTCAAAATGTTAAATGAGCAAAAATTGTTCTAAAATAACGATTACTTTAAAACTACTGAACGGATTTCAAATATTCTATCATGATATTATTGATGATAGTCTCTGCTTTAAAGCGGGCTACATTTACCACTTTGCAACTGCCTTCAAAAGGGTGAAAGATTTTTTTGGATGCATTCGTTCGGGCTATAAACATAAAATTTCTCATGGTGTTTATCTTTAAGATGCTATAATTGCTATATGGGAGTTCTAAAAACATCGAAATTAAAAAAATAAATTAAACCCAATATGTTCTTAACCCCTTCGGGACGGGAGCCTTTTACGAAATTTTTAATCTTTTGTCACCGGTTTTTAAAAACAGAAATTTGTGTCTTCTTGAATCAAGAAAATGCGCTGATTAAATAAGGCAAATTTTGCAGTAAAATTTTACTGGTGAGAAAAAACAAGGATTCTGGGCGCTTCATGCGGCACGTATACGTGTCGCTCGTCTCCAAGGGGTTAAATCGTTTTCAATTAGGACTTTTCGAAACTGTTAGAGCTAGAAATGTGAAATTCGGTATTTTAGATACTTTTAAGACGACAAACATGTCGTCTCTCAGAAGAGTTTATCTCTCAGAAGAGTTTATAAAATTGTGAAATTTAAAATACTTAACTGAGCGGATAAAGTCCTTAAATAACGATAACTTTGAAACTACTCGTTCCATTTTCAAATCATCACTGTTAAAAATATTTACGGGCAGAGGCCATCAGCAGAGATTCCAGTCATACCCCGTAAAAAAACAAAAACAATCCGTGCCCATCATTTTGTGTCAACGTGTATACTAGGGTGTCCCAAAAAAGTGAAAGTCGTTTTATTTTTTCGCATACCCTCTCATTTTTTTTCCTTTTATATCAAAACAATTGTAAATGAAGTTTCATGTAATTTGGACCACGGGAACCCGTGCCGACTTGCCTCTAAATGTCTCAGTCAGTACTTGTATACTTAGCGAGCGAACGCTGACACATGTCACCCACCTGTAGCGGAGCACCCAGCAGCTGCAAATGAAAAACATAAAACAAAATAAAAAGAGAAAGGTTTTGGAATGCTTGTGACAATGCGCAATCCCTGAAGAAACAGTGCGAAATCTGTGAAACGTGTCAGTACCAGTTTACTCAGGACAGGGCACGTCTATGTGTCAATGTGCTTATAATTCCAAGTTAGTCTTTTGTTAGTAAATGTCGGGATAGTTTTTAATCAGTGAGCAGAAGATGGCAGTATTATTGCGTAGCTCTGAAAACCGCTTCAACATCCTCAGCATCATACGAACCATTGCAAGAATATTCCTCTTCGAATCCTAATGAAAATATGGATAAAGAAGATTTCCCAACACTGATCGAAAGCTCAGAACCTAGGACAAGTAAATCAATAATGAGGAAAAATTTTATTATTAAAGTTAGTTGGTGCATTAGACAGGTGTCAATTAAGTATGAGAGATTATGTGTTTATTCTTGAAGCTAATATTGGGGGGGGGGGGGGGGGGCACTTGGATTTCACATTGACAAATTTCCGTTAAGCAAGTCTTAAATTCAAAGAATCCTAATAGAAACACGGAAGGAACACGTGGGAAATTTAAAAATTGAGTTCCAAAATGAGGTACCAGATGTAGTGACCTTACAGTGGGATGGCAAACTGTTGCCTGCTTTGAGTGCTCGAAAATCGAAAGAAGAACGCTTGCTTATAGTTATTTCATATGAACTTAATACCTCATTGCTGCGTCGAGACTTTATAATTATACAGGCAAAGAAAAGGCGCAAGCTATTTGGAAGGATTATCTTAGATTGGAATCTCGAAAACAAAGTCCAAATTTTCTGTTCTGATACTATAGCTTCAAATACAGGTTGTTTTAATGGTGCCTGTGCGCTCCTCGAAAAAAAAAAATTGATAGGGAAATGCTTTTCTTTGCTTGCTGCCATCATGTATACAAACTGGTATTAAAGGCTGTATTCGAAGTGAACATTAAACAAGTGACAACAAGTCCCGATATTACACTCTTTAAAAAGCACAAAGGGAATTGGAAGAACATCTATCCCACTAAAACACAGTGCTATAGAGAAACAGTGGAATTGTTCTAACCCGTATCTGAACTTGGCAATTTGCTTGAATTTTACCGCTCTGAACTTTAAAATGTTATGATCAGAGAAGACTATCGAGAGTTGATCAAAATGTCTGTCATATTTTTATGTGTAGATGCAGAAAAAAAAATTAAATCAGACCTCTGGGTGCTATGTCCCAAGCTAGATCGATGGCCAAAGCGGTTTACTCCATAAAACTCTCGTTATTTAGTTCTCATCTGAAATGAAACACCAAGGATAAGAAATCACTGCTAAACGTCTGCTTGTTTATCGTGACAATCTATGCTGAACATGGATTCAATACATTTTGGCAGTTAAAGAACGCTAAAAAGATTTGTGCTTTTTGAAATCTTTGAAAGTCTGCGAAAATGGAATGAAAGTACCTCGAAATTTGCTTTACAGAAATTTCGCCAGCATTTATGGTATTTGACTGATGAAATAGCAGCATTAGCACTTTTTGATGATGATGATGTTGACAAAGAAACAAAATTAAAAATTATGGCAAATTTACATAGATAAAATTTCTCTATCCGTGAGAAAACATACATTTCATCGAAGATTCATCGAGAATGTATGTCGAGTTTAATATATTGATTTTGTAATTGTTTATGTAGATATTCATCTATATCACGCGACTGTTACCTGCTATTTTATTTTTATTTTTACAGAAAAAAGCATTGATGATCTCATATCTGTTAAAAGCCATTCATTGTTTTCTAGACTCAAAAAATTTATGATAGTTTTGAAGAGTCCCTCTTCGTGGGAGAATAATGCTTCGTTTCCCGACGCGAAAAAGACGATCTCAATCATAGACTTCTCATATATCTCTTATCTTTACTCTGAGATCTCAATGTTCATAGCAATGAACAATACAGCTGAAAGAGCGGTAAAATTGATGCAGGTCTTTCATGATTTAATAACGGTGACGGAGGAACAAAAACAATTTTTGTTATGTTGCATACAAGAACACACGAAGGTCTCTCCCGATTGTAAAAAGAAAACATTGAAATGAAAATAAGTTCAGTAATGTTTATTTTACTGCAATATGTTAATAAATATCTTCTTTGAATAAAATAGATGTTTTATGTACCAAAGAAACATACATTTTACAATCCTTCCACAGTATTTCCCATACAAGATTTCATGTTCAAGTTTGACCTAAAGTCGGCACGGGTTACTGTTATCTGATTGCAATAATATTTTCTATTTATGTTTCTGAGGTGAAATAGAAAAAAAAATAGAGGGTATGCGTATTTGATTTTGCAAAAAAAAATTTTTTCCTTGTATCCTGGGACACCCTAGTGTATACACTAGCGGAGTAAAATGTATGGGGTCGTACCGTATTTGATGGTTTTTGATTTTACCGTTGACGTAACTGATGGGCTAGAACTGCAAGAATATGTGGATTGCCCTTAATTTTCTAAGTATCTAAAAATAACCCTGTAAAATTAGGGGCAGAGGCCGGCAGCAGAGTTTCCAGTTATACCCCATAAAAAAATTCCATGTCCATCATTTTGTGCAGCCCGTAATTTTACGGGGCAAAGATATAATGCACTTCAAAACGCAATAACACTTTACTTACTGTTCCGTAGCACGTTAGATAATCATCACAGAATCGCTTTTTTAGCGGGTTAAAAAATATGTTACGGTCGCGGTTAACTGACATTATTTTTCGAAACACGTCTAAAATGAAGGATTACACCCTAGCGGAGGAAAATGTATGGGGTCGTACCGTATTTTTTTAGTGGATCAAACCGTTTTTCATCACATAAGGCTGTTACCCGTGAAAATTGAACAGCAAAGGTTCATAAATTTACAGTTTTTTCTGACAGTTTTCTATCAGGATAATAATGAAGACAGTATTTTTTAAATATAGGTTCTTTGTATACTATCTCTTTGCAAATTACCGTCAACGGAGTGCAACGTGAAAAATTTTAAAATTCGAATTTCTTTGATTCTGTTGATACATTGATATGATGCTTACTATTAAGACGTAAACGGACTGTAAGAACTTTTGATAAAATATTCAAGATTTTAAAGGTTGAATTGCTTGGTAAACAATCTTTAATCAGGATTACTCTGAATATATTAGAATAAACAAAATTTTTTACTTTGACATGCAGTTTCGTATTAGGGTGTGATTTTCCCAAAGAAAAGTTAAAAAAATATTTGAATTTTAAATTGGGGAGGAAATTTTTACAGTTTCAATTTCACTGGGATTTCTCTGAAACTGTCAGCTTAGAAAGTAAATTTAGCATAGGGATAATTTCTGAGACGCAGATACGCACAAACAATGTATTTTTTGTATTATTTCATTAAATTGTAAAGAAATGGGAAGCGAAGATAAAAAAAATTCTTTGCACAGTTAGATGAAACTTCTCTGAACTATAACAGAAAACTCAAGGATCACTTATTATAAGGGTCGCCCAAATGAAAGTGGCATTGCTGCAATAATCCCACCATTTCAAGAGAAAAATGACTGCACATGCTTCTATAGAGGGTGCAGAGGGCTAGGAATGCATGCGATATCGCCAGGTCCCGCCAGATGCGTGTTTGATAGCATGTTAGTTCGCCGTGGAAGTTAAACTCTTAGTTTTAAAATGTCATAAGGTTAGAAAAGTTGTCAATCACAGACTTAAAGCAGTCCCCCTATTTTCAGCCTCCTGAACTAATGCTTATATTTCTGGGATTAAAATGCAGTTAATTTTTTGGGGTGTGTAAACAGGTCTTTGAAATGATACGTCACCCATGTTCCATTACTATAATTTAATGCAATGGTAACATAATCATTTTTTCAAATTGTATGTTGTTCTAAAGAACGTCATTTGCCTCCCAAAGCATTATTTATTTTACAAACAGTCATTTATTTCGTAGCATGTCACTTAGTTAAGAAAATAGCTACTAAATGCAGTACCACGGTATCGTGAGAAAAGCAGATTCACTTTTAAAACGTGAACTTGTATGGGTATTTAAGCTATGAACAGGACCGATTTAAATTTTTAATCCATGCAACAAATTATTTCTTCGATTATACAGTTTGTACATGCGAAATAATGTACCCTGTTGATCCATTTGTGTTCTTACATAGCGTTTTAAAATTCTTACAGCTCTGAACTCTCTCTCACGGTTAAAAAATAGAGATTTAAAAATCATTAACATATATATAACATAAAAAAGTCATTGTTGTGTTCTATATGCTATGTACTCTACTTTAATACTACAAATTGAGAATTTTTAAAAGCATTTATGGACGCTCTTCTATCAGGGCTAAAAGTTTTCCATTAGTTTACCAAAAGTTTAACCATTAGTTTAAAAATGCCATAAAGGTAAAAAAAGTTGTGAAACACAGACGTAAAGTATTCCCTCTGTTTTCAGTTTCTTTAACTAATGCTTATATATCTAGGTTTAGAATGGAATTAATTTTTTTTGCGTGTAAACAGGTCTTTGAAATTATACCCGCCCATGCTCAATTACTGTAACGTAATGAGATGGTAACATAATATTTTTTTCAAATCGTAAGTTATTAAAAAGAACGTAATTTATATCCCAAAGCATTATTCATTTTTCAAACAGTCATTTATTACATAGCATCCCACTTAGTTCAGAAAATAGTCACTAAATGCAGTGCACGCTATCGTGACAAAAGTAGATTCACTTTTAAAACGTGAACTTGTATGGGCATTTAAGCTATGACAAGGACCGATTTTAATTTTTAATCTATGCAACAAGTTATTTCTTCGACTATACAGCTTGTACATGCGAAATAATGTACTCTGTTGTTCCATCTGTGCTCTTACAGAACGTTTTAAAATTCTTACAGCCCTCAGTTCTCTGTCACCCAAAAAGAATAGTAATTTAAAAATCATTGACATATATTTAACATTAACCCTTAAATGCCTGATTTTTCAAAAATCATTGTAATAATGTTTTTCGGCTTTCATTTTTAAAATAAATCATGGGAAAATACTTAAAAAAATCATACATGGTTTACGGCTAAAAAACGGTTTGTTACTAATCGGCAATACTGGTCTTTAATTGAAAAAATAATTTTCCTTGATAAAATTCTATAATATTAAACACACAAGAATTTTAGGAACTATAATAAGAAATAAATTTTAATTGCTCACTGCAGAACAAAATAGGGTATTTCGCAAGCGTCCAAACAAAACAAAAAGAACAAGTAACAACAATTGAAAAAATAAATCTATCTTTATTCTTAAACAGTACAAGTGTTGCCATCTACATGTTGAAAATCGATTTAATATTATTTTCAGAATGTATTTTATTGGCAACATTAGGCATTATAGCTTCAATATTATTCTAATAGTATTTTAGAGCCTAAATTGGGCATGTTGCCTTAAAGCAATACCCGGCATTTAAGGGTTAAGATCAGTCATACGGAAATAATAGGACTTATAATATTAACAGCATATTTTTATATTAAGCAACTTGTAGTACACTTCAGTGATATATCAATTTTAATACGTTTGAAATAGTGTAACATGATTAAAATGCACAGCAAAAAATTTTTCCCCACACATAGTAATGTAACGGAATTCTTTTGATTGCCTCTATAAAGGAACTATAAATGTTACACTCTTGATTTTCAATAAAGAACACGTCATAGTAAACTTCCATAACACATATCAAGTGACCACTCACACTGGGCGGAGCTCACAATAGTATTTCCCACTAGCATTGCAGTGTTTGATTCCCTTTTGATTAACGCTTGTGAGAAAAATCGAGAAGCTTAGTAGCTATAAACCATCGTGACATTGTATGACGTCAGAAATGCTTGTCGTCCATTGTATGGCAATCCGAATATATTTGCGAAAGTTAGAGAACAGACAGACAGATCTACAAACCGTATTCATAAACAGTATCAACTATATTAGAAAGTGATAACAAATCGGAAATTGTACGTCAAACATGACAAATGATAGCTTTTTAAACAGTAAAGTTCTAGAAACAAATATCAATTGCAACTATAATAATTGTAGTTTCAATTGCTATTTTACTTAAAATTACACTATGTGCAGATTACTTAAAATATGAAAAAATATTTAAAAAGGTGTCAAATTTAATATCCTTAGTACTTTCAACTATATACATAGCCTTCGTCAGCGAATACAAAAATACAAGCGTCTTATTTTCAAATTTCACGTAGTTGGTGTCGAAAGGAGTGAAAGTGAAAGTCAATTTTTATATCCGGAGAACATTGGGAAAATAAAAATATGGATATAGAGGGAAGTGGAATATTACGTGTTTTATGATTGTTTAAGTAAACTGAGCCAAATTCTGGTTACATTCTAAAATTGCGAGGAGTGAAAAGTTTACTCTTTGGAAGAGTGACAGGAATTTTTACTCTTTTTGGAGTGAATTTTATAAAAATACACTCCTTAAAGAGTGGAATTTTCCATTCTCTAGAAAGGAGTGAAATGTCTCACTCCTGAAAGCGCGACTTACGTATACATTGATTACGTATACATTGATTACGTATACATTGAACCAATCAGAACAGCAAGCCGACGACACCCTTAAAAGTTAAGAAAAATGATCACTTTTTCGTCCGTCATCTTAGGATCAACAGATTAGGATATCATTAAAATTATTCTTTATGGAATACATAAAATAAAGATAAGTCTTATTTAATTTTAAGCATTTATCCGTGTAGATATGTGGAATGTTAAGATTATTAGCTAAATAGTTGTATGTTGTATAGAAAAAGATTGATCGTTAAAGTGTTCAGAAGTGATTGTTATATTTCTTCATGTAGCGGTTTGAAATATAATTCTTTTAACAATTGAATACGCACTAGAGATCTGCTCATGACTTTCACTCACGGAACTCGGGCTGGGCCTGGGCCACACTTTTTTCTGAAGGCTCGGGCCGGGCCTAACTTATTTTTTCTGTACAAAGCCGGGACTGGTTCATTGCGAGTCTTGACGGCCCAAAATTTTCAGTCCTAATTTTGACCCAGCCCGTATGAAAATCATTGTCTCAGCGTGGCCCGGTCCATTCAAAGGTCAGTAAAATTAGGCTTGGCCCAAACATTTTTGCAAAGAATGCATACATTTTTAAATCGCCATTATTCTACACTTAAACATTAAAATTTATTCTTTTTAAAGAACACTAGATTTCTGCGCTTATTAAAACATAGCTAAATTAAAACAAAATAAAACGTGTGAAAAAGAACCTGCGTATGACGGAACCCAGTTTTAAACTCACTGACGTGTTGATGTTGATCCATGCATAATTAATATACTAATACATAAGAAAAGAATATAGAATACATTTACACTCGCTAAGAAGGGAACTTGTCTATAACGCATTTTTTTTCTTTTCTATGCAATTCCGTCTTACTGTATAGCATTTTTCAGATTTTCGACACTTAAAAAAAAGAAAAAATCAATGTTTTGTTGAAATTCACTCGGGCCGAGATTTTAACTTTTTTCCGTGCCGGGCCGAACTTTTAAGTTTTTTACCGGGCCGGGTCGAATTTTTTTTATGAGTCGGGCCGGGCCTGGGCTTGGAAATTTCAGCCCGTGCAGACCTCTAATACGCACAATGTTTAGCAAAAACATAATCAAAACTTCATTAGTTCGGGAAATGTGAATAAAAAAACATGAGTGTAAATATTTTATTCTTCACTTTCAATGCTGTGTTGCAAATTATAATACTTTTGCCAACGATCAAAACAAAAAAGTTTTATCTCTTTCGTTTGAAAGGGTGACTAGTAGTATGTAGAGCCGGGTGTGGGACAAAAAGGGGCGGGGTCGTTTGATTGACCGGTGGGCGTGTCCGATCGCGAACTATAAGACGGGTGTGGGACAAAAAGGGGCGGGGTCTTTGGATGGACAGTTGGCGTGTCCGAGCACAAAGTATAAGACGAGGGGTAAATTTTTTTCAACGGTTCGAGGCAAGGGTTGTATTTTAGTTGGATGGACAGGTGGGCGTGTCCGGTGGGTAAGGGACAAAACGAAATGTCCCCATTTTTGATTGACAGGTCCGAACATATGCTCTTAGACGAGGGGTGATTTTTTTGACGACGGTTGGCAGGAAGTTTAGTTTCGAATGGATTCTTCTGCTATAAGAGGGATTAATAATGTTTTTTAAACAAAGGATTTCAATTTAATTTCATTGAATGAAATAACTAAAACTTAATTATTTTTATGAATGGATTATTTTTAATGTATTATAAGCGAGTTTATGTTTTATTTAATTTAAACGAATTTAACTTTTAATGGATGATTAGTTCAGAATTTTTATTTCGTTTCAAAGCTATTTTTATTTTTTAATTGATTATTTTTTTATTGGGAACCTTTTTTACTGAATGCATTATTTTCATAATGACGTAATCGGTGATTCGAATTTATTTAATTGCATGAATTAATTAAATTTAAAAATTTAAGCTGATTATTTTTAAATTGACTTTAAGCTTTTTGAATTGAATTTTAACTGAAGTTTTTTAATTAGAACTTTTTAAGAAATTGATTATTTTTTAATTTCTGATCCTTTTCAAACAAGGTATATATTAAAGGTTTTATCATAATACTTTTCATTTTAAGTAAAACATTGATGAGATAAACATCGTTTTGTATTTGTAGCTGAAAAAATATAAATGAATGTTAACTTTCGTTTAGATCATAATCATTGTTGTAATGGAAGCTTTGAATCAGATGTATCGGGATCCGGAGCTACCAGCGAGTTTCGGTGGTATCAGTGCTTTGCAACGTGCCTTAAAAGGCCGCGTAAAAACACAACAGATAAAGAAATGGCTTCAGACGAAAGATTCGTATACTTTACACAAGCCTTTGCGACACAAATTCCCCAGAAATCGCGTTATAGTAGGAGGCATAAACGAGCAGTTTCAATCTGATTTAGTAGACATGCAATCCCTGTCTTCTTTTAATGATGGATATAGGTATTTATTAACATGTATTGATATTTTCTCTAAGTATGCATGGGCCATACCGTTAAAAGATAAAAAAGCTTCAGGTATTAAACGAGCTTTCGAAAAAATATTTTCGGAACGTAAGCCGCAAACACTGCAGTGTGACGATGGGAAGGAGTACACAAATAAGCTTGTACAGGATTTCTTAAAAAGGCAGAAGGTTCACTTTTTCACAACTAATAACTCCGCAAAAGCTACAGTAGTAGAACGCTTTAATCGTACACTTAAAACGAAAATGTGGAAATATTTTACTGAAAAGAATACAAAGAGATATATTGATGTAATCTATAAATTAGTACACAGTTATAACCACACATGGCATCGTAGTATTAAAATGGAGCCAGCATCAGTAAACTTCGATAACCAAAGTCAGGTTTGGAAAACATTGTATGCAAACGACAAAATTTCTCCAATGAAATCTGACTTGAGTGTCGGCGATACCGTTCGTATAAGTAAAGAGAAACTACGTTTTGAGAAAGGATACGAACAAAATTGGACGAGAGAAATTTTTACTATTCATAAAATCATACACCGAGTGCCTGTTGTCTATAAATTAAAAGATTTAGCAGGAGAAATCATAAAAGGAACATTTTACAAACAAGAACTACAAAAAGTTTCGGATTCTGGTTTTTATCCTGTGGAGAAAGTTTTGAAGAAAAAGAAACGTAATGGAAAAGTTCAATATTTTGTGAAGTTTCAAGGCTATCCGGAAAAATTCAATGCATGGGTTAAAGATATTCGAATGATATAAATAGAGTATGCATCATACTTACCGTTCATTTCATCAAGAGATGTCGTTCTATATCACACTCATCAGTGACAGCTCTATGAGCTTTTTCCCAAATAATAAAATATCGCAATTTACAACTCAACTGTCCACCCCCATAAATTTAAAAGGTGAATGGGAAATGGCTTTGGTCGATTTTATTTATCCGCATACATGGTATAACGTTAGAAATGATAATAATTTGTTTGGTTTTGACTTGGGGGATGGAAAATTGGAAGGTAGGAGAGTTCCTTCTTGATGTTATGAAACCATACAGGATCTCATTAAAAGTATGACGATACCGTCGCATAAAAATAAGATTGAATTTCATTTTTACCCAGTTACGAAAAGAGTTACAATCAAGACAGATAAAAAATCGAAAGTAGTTCTTTATGAAGGTGTAGCTGAACTTTTAGGGTTTGAACCAGGAGAATATACAGGATTGCAACAAAGTCCTTTTGTGGCTGACCCAAAGTCATCGTTTCCCGTGATGTATGTGTATTGTGATCTCGTGGAGCCTCAAATCATAGGTGAGGTACAAGCCCCTCTTCTAAAAACTGTGTCTGTTTTAGGAAGTGATGGCGAAATTATTAATGCTCATTATTCAAGACCATTGTACGTACCAGTTATTCGTCAGCATTTCCAAATGGTACAAATTGATATCAGACTGCATTCTGGAGATTTAGTGCCTTTTGAAAGAGGTAAAGTTTTTGTAACCTTGCATTTCCGTTTACGACAGATCATATAAAAGAGCATTACGTTTAAATTAATCTCATTTTCCTTCTTGATTGCGATAAAGAAAGATCGGCAAAATGTTGGTGCCTTATACATGTTGTACACAAAAGTTCGAAGATTATTATACAGGACAAACAGGAAATGGTTTACCTTACTATAGAGGAACGGTTTTACAGAGAGGATACGGTATAGGCGGATTTTTTACTAAATTGTTTCGCAGTGCGATGCCATTTTTGATAAGTGGTGCCAAAACAATTGGAAAAGAAGCATTACGAACAGAGACTATGGTTGCAAATGATGTGTTATCAGGTGAAAATTTTAAATCGTCTCTTAAAACACGATCAAAAGAAGTCGGAAAAAAATTAGCTAGAAAAGCAGTTGAAAAAGCAGATGAAATGATTGGCCATGGAAAGCTTAAAAGGAAGCGGGGACCTGCGAAACACATCATTTCATCGAAAGCACAGAAGGTGCAAAGACGTGACATTTTTGACTGTTAATATACGCATTATACTATGGCTTTTCTTTTAAAGGACTCTCCCGAATGTGCTAAATCGGAATTAGAATTATTTCAGCTCCCTCCTACTCAAACAGTTATTGAAAGAGGCCAATGGGTTGAATGTCACCCGCTTTCCAATGTTTCTGATGGAGGACCTGTAGAATTTAATGTTTCTGGAAGCGGAGAAGATTATCTTGATTTATCTCAAATTCAGTTATATGTCAAAGTAAAGATTTTAAAAAAGGACGGCAAACCCATTCCGGATAAATGTAAAGTTGGACCCGTCAATCTTTTTCTGCATTCCATGTTTTCCCAAGCTGATATTAGCCTGAACGATAGGCTCGTTTCTTCAAGTAATAATGCCTATCCATACAGAGCCATGATAGAGAAATTACTGAATCACGGGTATGATGAAAAAACTTCTCAACTTTCCTCAGAATTATTTTTTAAAGATACTGCTGGTCGTATGAATGTTGTAGATCCTGCAGATGCAAATCCCAATGAAGGATTTAGTAAACGTGCAGAAATGACTAAACATAGTGCTTCAGTGGATATGATTGGTCGATTGCATCTGGATATGTTTCATCAAGAAAGACTCCTCCTAAACATGGTTGATGTGAAAATTAAACTGATTCGTAGTAAACCAGAGTTTTGTTTATTGGCGGGTGAAGGGGAGTTTAAAGTTTCCCTGGAACATGCTTCCTTATTTGTTCGTAAAGTACGCGTAAGTCCTGGCGTTGTCTTAGGACATGCTAAAAGCTTAGAAAAAACAACAGCCAAATACCCTATTAACAGGGTGATTTGCAAAACATATTCCATTCCTACAGGCAATATGAGTTTTGTTCAGGATAATATTTTTACAGGGCAGATGCCCAATCGCATCGTGATCGCTTGTGTGGACAATGACACATATAACGGCGACTATAAAAAGTCCCCTTTTTGATTTCAAACATTACAATATTAATTTCATTGGCGTCTATGTGGACGGTCAGCCCGTTCCTCACAATCCACTACAACCTGACTTTGAAAACAATTTATTTATTCGAGCTTATGAGAATTTATTTACGAATGCAGAAAACAAAGGCTTGTACCTTTCGAGATCAGAATTTTCACAGGGGTATTCATTATTTTGTTTTGAGCTGTCACCTGATTTATGTGATGGTTCACATCTTAATCTCATTCGTCACAGCAATTTAAGATTAGAAATTAAGTTCGGAACAACTTTGGCGCAAACAGTCTCTTTGCTAGTGTATGCTGAATTTGAAAATTTAATCGAAATCAACAAATCTCGCAATATTCTGTATGATTTTGGAAACTAATGAATTCATCGCAAATTCGTAGAATTTTATCTCGTGATCCTGTTTCGGCGAGATATTTTGCAGGCGTTTTCCCTTCCGACAAAATACCTGATATTCGAAACTTTCCCTGTGCATTAGTGACCAATACCGATAAACATGACGAAAAAGGATCCCATTGGCTAGCAATGTACGCTCAAGATAAGAAAACTCTGGACTTTTTTGATTCTTACGGACTTCCTCCCGAAACCTATGGAGAAGACGTAACAAGATTTGTGAAGAAGTATCCCCGAATTCGTTGGAACAAGGCAATGCTTCAAAGTTTTACGTCCAATGTCTGTGGACAATATTGTATTTTCTTTCTTGTAAAACGATGTCAAGGACTTTGTATGAATTCTATTACCAATGTATTATCCAGAAAGAAGAATGATTTTTGAATGTATCAATTTGTCAAAAAAGATATGGTGTAAACATGGTTTTAAAAAAATAAAAATATATTTCTCTTATTTTATGTGTGTGTTTATTTGTTTATTTATTTATTTATTTATTTAATTTCATCATGGATAGTGGATTAGATAAAAAAAATCATTTGTTTTTAGAAAAAATGCATACATAAAATTTTAACCTAACAAGATCATACAAGTTATTGTGTTATTTATGTGTAAAAAAATTAATTCGCCGAAATAGTCGAGAAACTATAAAATCTGAAGCTTTCATTCATTCTTGTCATTTAAATCATGGAATTACTCAAGTTAGTACATCCTTCTACTGTCCTTATCAGCGGGCCGACAGGTTCGGGTAAAAGCTTTTTTGTTAAAAAAATAATTGATTACAAATATTTTCATCCTATGCCCACAAGTATAATATACTGTTACGGAAGCTATCAACCCCTTTTCAATTCCATGAACGATGTACAATTTGAAGAAGGTTTACCCTCTAATCTTAATTCCCTAAAAAATGCTTTAATTATCATTGATGATTTGATGTCAGAATTAGCTTCTGATGTACGATTGAGCAAACTTTTCACGAAAGGCAGTCATCACCGAAATCTTTCCGTTATCTTTATAACTCAAAACTTGTTTCATCATGGCAAAAAAATGAGAAATATTAATTTAAATTCTCATTACATGGTACTATTCAAAAATCCTCGAGATAAAAGCCAAATAATGCATTTATCCAGACAAATGTTTCCTGGTAAATCCAAGGCTTTTCAAGAAATTTTTAATGATACTACTGCATTACCTTTTAGCTACTTATTCATTGATTTAAGACCCGATTCTTGTGAAAGCTTGCGCATGCACACTAAATTTTTTCCTGGTGATAAACATTATGTGTATGAACTTCGATAAATCATTTGCCCAGGGAACGGCATCTGGTGAACATGAACTCTGCTGTCATTGAATTTGAAGGTTTTTAGTTAAGCACGTACGATTTTGTTATTAAAGAACTCGCTTTTTATGCGGTTGATTCTGGATATCATTGCCGTTGGAATTTCCTCTCCCCGCATTCTTGGGAGCAATTACCTCTCCTAAAAAGAAAGACATTTGCATGGTTGACTCATTACCGCCATGGTTTGCAATGGAATAGTGGTGATTTACCTTATTCAGCATTAGAACCTATACTTTCATCATTGTTTATATCTTATAAGAATGTTTACATCAAAGGACTAGAAAAAGCAAAGTTTTTAGAACGGTTGTCTGGACGAAAGATTTTGAATCTGAATGATTTTAACTGCCCCAAGATTAATTTATTAAATATTTCAGAGGTAAACTGCCCAAGTCACAAACCCTATTTTAAACATTGTGCTTTAACGAAAGCTTTTACTTACGGTAAGCATATAAAAGAGAGATTAAGCTCATCGACCATCATTTGAACTCAGTATGTCGACCGTTGAACATCTGAAATTGTTAAGCAAGACAAAGCAAAAAGCAGCCTTTCTTAAAAAGTGTCCGAATAGCATTATAAAAGGTGTCTGTGAATGCGCCTTAAATCTTTTAAAGGGTAACATACCTGTCTCTAAACGTCAGAAAAATAGATTAATAGCTTATAAAAGAACATTGCGACGTCTGGGAGATAAGAAAGTACCTCTGTTTAAGAAAAGACGACTTCTCATTCAAAAAGGAGAAGGGTTTTTGTCTATACTTATTCCTGCTGCAGTATCAGTGCTCAGTACGTTGATCAATGGAGTTCGCTCGTAAATTCAGACTTGTTCCAGCTGACAGAGATCAAGAGTTTGCCGATGAGCATTTGAGTGATTTAGATAGACAGATTCAGACTATTTTGAAAAGAAAAATGGAGGATGATGAAAAAGCGAAGCTTTACACACAGATTTTGCAAAAGTTTGTATCATTCCCAGATATGAATGCGGTCAAACCCCCTGAAGAACAACTCCCCCAGAAGCACTCTGAGAAGTCTTCTGATATAGAAAATGAAATTCTAAGTTCTGTTTCTGTAAAACAAAAGAAAACTGCTGTTAAAATTATGGATTTTTTTAAACAAAATAAAGTTTCCTGTACAGAAAACAAAGAATTGAAAATAGATGATACTGTAATTAATGGATCAGATGTTGTTCAACTAGTCGGTTTTTTGCTGAGAGATAGAAGTCAAAAACCTATTGCTTTTGATCAGTTTCAAGAACTTTTAAATAAAATAAACTTTCCTCAAGATTTTATAAAAAACAAGTATTTGAAGAATGATCATAAAACTATTTATGCAAGACCTGAACCCTATCATAGAAAACGAAGATCATCTAATCACGTCCTTTTACCAATATCACCAGTACCATGGTTGAAAATGTAAAAAAAATACGTTTTGCAAATATAATGTATTTTATGAAACGAATAAAAATGCTTATATTTCAAAAATATTTATGTGTGTAATTGTGTTTTTTCCTCATATTGCAAAAAAAAATGTAATCGTTAAGATTGCTTTTTGCTTTTTCCAGATTTATCTTGAGAAAAGAATTTTTTTTTGGAAATAATGTTTCAACGAAACAAAAAGAATATGTTCAGAAAATAAAAAAATTATGTTTAGGAAAAAAATGTTTTATATTTAGGGAAAAAAATGTTTTGTGTTTGGAAAAAATCTTTCGTGTTTAGGAAAAGAGATTTGTGTTTGGAAAAAAAGATTTGTGTTTGGAAAAAGTTTTATGTTTGGAAAAAAATGTTTTGTGTTTTGGAAAAAAAGTTTTGTGTTAGGAAAAAATGTTTGTGTTTAGAAAAAAATGTTTTATGTTTAGGAAAAAAATGTTTTGTATTTCGAAAAAAATCTTTCGTGTTTAGAAAAAAAAAATATGTATGTTTGAAAAAAGTTTTATGATTTAGGAAAAAATGTGTCTGGAAAAAGAGGTTTAGTAAAATTATTTTAAGTACAGTAAAAATTATGTTTGGGAAAAAAAAAGTTTAGGAAAATTATTTTAAGTAAAAAAGTTTTGAGTACAGTAAAATTATGTTTGAAAAAAAAGGTTTGTGTTTGAAAACTATTTTAAAGCACAGTAAAAAGTATGGTGAGTAAAAAAATGTTTTATGATTTAGAAAAAAATGTGTTTACAAAAAAAAAAGTGTAAGTACAATAACAAAGTTCTATGTTTGGAAAAGTGATTTATGATTTAGGAAAAAATGTTTTGTGTTTGGAAAAATGATTTATGCTTTATGTTTAGGAAACAAATGTTTAGTAAATTATTTTAAGTACAGTAAAAAATTATGGTGAGTAAAAAAAAAAAATTTCGAGTACAGTAAAAAATTATGTTTGAAAAAAATGATTTATGATTGGAAAAAAGATTGTTTGGAAAAAGTTTTATGTTTTAAAAAAAAAGTTTTGTGTTAGGAAAAAATGTTTTATATTTAGGGATAAAAATGTTTTGTGTTTGGAAAAAATCTTTCGTGTTTAGGAAAAAAGATTTGTGTTTGGAAAAAAAGATTTGAGTTTGGAAAAAGTTTTATGTTTGGAAAAAAATGTTTTGTATTTGGAAAAAGATTTGTGTTTGGAAAAAGTTTTATGTTTGGAAAAAAATGTTTTGTGTTTTGGAAAGAAAGTTTTGTGTTAGGAAAAAATGTTTGTGTTTAGAAAAAAATGTTTTATGTTTAGGAAAAAAATGTTTTGTATTTCGAAAAAAATCTTTCGTGTTTAGAAAAAAAAATATGTATGTTTGAAAAAAGTTTTATGATTTAGGAAAAAATGTGTCTGGAAAAAGAGGTTTAGGAAAATTATTTTAAGTACAGTAAAAATTATGTTTGGGGAAAAAAAGTTTAGGAAAATTATTTTAAGTAAAAAAGTTTTGAGTACAGTAAAATTATGTTTGAAAAAAAAGGTTTGTGTTTGAAAACTATTTTAAAGCACAGTAAAAAGTATGGTGAGTAAAAAAATGTTTTATGATTTAGAAAAAAATGTGGTTGCAAAAAAAAAAAGTGTAAGTACAATAACAAAGTTCTATGTTTGGAAAAGTGATTTATGATTTAGGAAAAAATGTTTTGTGTTTGGAAAAATGATTTATGCTTTATGTTTAGGAAACAAATGTTTAGTAAATTATTTTAAGTACAGTAAAAAATTACGGTGAGTAAAAAAAAATTTCGAGTACAGTAAAAAATTATGTTTGAAAAAAAAAATGATTTATGATTGGAAAAAAGATTGTTTGGAAAAAGTTTTATGTTTTAAAAAAAAAGTTTTGTGTTAGGAAAAAATGTTTTATATTTAGGGATAAAAATGTTTTGTGTTTGGAAAAAATCTTTCGTGTTTAGGAAAAAAGATTTGTGTTTGGAAAAAAAGATTTGAGTTTGGAAAAAGTTTTATGTTTGGAAAAAAATGTTTTGTGTTTGGAAAAAGATTTGTGTTTGGAAAAAGTTTGATATTTAGAAAAATTATTTTGTGTTTAGCAAAAAAATTTTATATTTAGGAAAATTATTTTTTCTGTTGAGGAAAAAAGTAATGTATTGTAAAAAAAATCAGTTCGATAAAAAAATGCACTAGAAAAAAATCTGTTCGATAAAAAAATATGCACTGGAAAAAGATTTAAGTTCAGTAAAAATATTAAAAGGATCAAAGTATAAAAAAAATATTTTTTTATTTTCTGAACACAAACCTATTATTTTTTAAAGAAAAGTCTTTGTAAAGTCCAACAATTTCTTTTTTTATTCAAACCTGAAACATTCTTATTAATTTGATAAAAAACAAGACTAAGAAAACAGGCAAAAGATATTACTTAAATATACATTTATTCAGATCTAAAATTTACAATGATAATTGTAAGAAATCATTTTCTTCTTGTGATTGTTGGTCTTCTCCAACATACATTTTTTGTACAGATTCCAATATTTTGGGGATAATTAATGAATCAAAAAATTCTTTTTGACCAAGTACATATTTAAAGTCAACAGTTAGGTTTTTTTAACAATGTCTTTTGCAACATCACGCATGTTGATGGAATATAGTGCACTGTCAGAGAACTTTAACCATTTTTCAGTTCGAGTTTTTGTTACACAGTCATGCATAAAAGGTGCTTGATAAGACTCACGACATCCGAAACAGTTTATCAGTTCCGTAATTTTGATAGTAATGGCAGCAAGCAAACATTTAGTCAGGGAATCAACAAGTTCTAAAAACGCGTCGGGGTTATCTGTTGGGTTAAACTGCAAATTGGTGTTGTCCAGTTCTTCATAAATATAGTAAGATATTGAGTATGTGATTAGTCCATCTTTCAAACGATCCATGATATTGCACATGTTATCAACTACCTTTTCAAACTCAGCAAGTGTTAGTACAACATGTTCAGATACGAATTGCATACTCATATTTTTTCTTTGGAAAAGTCTTTGGAGAACGTGAAGTTCCACACCATCCTTCACTTGTTTTGAAATGCACAAATCTGATTCAATAATTGTCATCTTTTCTGAAAATTTAGGATTTAATATAGTCTTCATTTCACGACACAAGGATTGCCAGACTTTGGGAGTTAGAGATACACCATCTTTAGTAGGCTGTAATTCACCGTCGGGATCAACAATATATCGTCTAATGTGAACTCGGGTTTGCCCCAGAAAATAATTCACGGAAAGAAAGTTTTCTCCACCTAGGTATTTCATATCCTTCGAATTATGCCATTTAACTTTTTCTACAAATGATTGAACCTAAAAGAGAGAGAGAGCCAAAATAAGTAAAAATAATTAAAAGAATTAAAATTTATTAGTATGAATTGAAAAAAGTATTAATTTAAAAAAAATCAATTAAAAAACTTACCGTAGTTTGATAATTCTTCGTTTTCTTGTTGCTTTCTTTAATTTCAACAAGTTTACGCTTGCTTTTGTTGATATTAAGTCCGTCTTCCATGACGAAAAACAATAAAAATATCTAAAATAAAAGCGAAGAAAATTCACAAGACAACAAACGATACAACACTGAGCATGAAAATCCAAGCAACTGATCCACACAACTGTTGCCAGATGCTGTATGAGAAACTTTTTTCATTACCGGTTACAGTTAATCGTAATCCAAACAACTCAACTTCACACATGGTTACAGTTAAACACCATCTAGATCCGAAAAACAACTCAACTCTACAAATAGTCCTCGTATTTGCTCATCTAGGGTGAAATCATTACATGACGTCACATTCATGTTCGAACATAAACCATCTTATCTAAATCATGTGTTGCAGAAATTAAAAAAATATACATGTAAAATTAAACATAAGTTAAATTTAATCAAAAAAAATCTTTAAAACCGTTTAAAATTCTGAACCAATCATCCATTAAAAGTTAAATTCGTTTAAATTAAAATAAAACATAAACTCGCTTATAATACATTAAAAATAATCCATTCATAAAAATAATTAAGTTTTAGTTATTTCATTCAATGAAATTAAATTGAAATCCTTTGTTTAAAAAACATTATTAATCCCTCTTATAGCAGAAGAATCCATTCGAAACTAAACTTCCTGCCAACCGTCGTCAAAAAAATCACCCCTCGTCTAAGAGCATATGTTCGGACCTGTCAATCAAAAATGGGGACATTTCGTTTTGTCCCTTACCCACCGGACACGCCCACCTGTCCATCCAACTAAAAAACAACCCTTGCCTCGAACCGTTGAAAAAAATTTACCCCTCGTCTTATACTTCGTGCTCGGACACGCCCACCTGTCCATCCAACGACCCCGCCCCTTTTTGTCCCACACCCGTCTTATAGTTCGCGATCGGACACGCCCACCGGTCAATCAAACGACCCCGCCCCTTTTTGTCCCACACCCGGCTCTACATACTACTGTGACTGATTCATAAGAGAAGATATCTGGAAGTTTTCATTTCGTAGGAGACACATCATAAAACATTAATTTGTCGTTACATGAGATTTTTTTTTGGTTTATTACTGATTTCGGATTATATACAGTTAAGCGTATTTATTATTATTTCGGAGTTAAATATGATATTTGATGTTTATGATATTACGAAAAGGTTGGTACAGTGAAACCTCCCTGTGCGACTAACTCCATTAGGCAACCACCTCTCTGAACGACCATTTTTCATGGAACGAAATTTAGTCCCATAGGCTCAATACTAATTTTACCTCCATTCAGAGATCATCCCAGTTGAACTCCCTCCATGAGAGACCGATTTCTTTGAAGAAAATGAAATAAATTCTGTTTTTTCCTGGTCACTTGAAGAAAGTTTTATTAAACAAATAATTCCGGAGAGTGCATTATTCATCAAACATCTAAACTAAGTTTAGATTTTATTTTAAATCCCGGTAACTTTTAAGTGTTTTTAAGAGTTTTTAAGTCCCTTTGTGCCTTTTTACCCGACTGAAAAGAAGGGTTATGTGTTTCACATGTATCTGTGTATGTGAATTTCTTTATACCCTCGAAACATCTCAACGGCTGTTTGGATTTATGAATGAAGTCTCCATCAATTCGTCTTAACGACCCGATAGTTATAGGCCAGGTTTTGTTTTTATAAATTCAAAATGGCGGCCGTAAAATACAAAATGGCGGTAGAGACGAAAAAAAATTTACGCATCCTATTGAGTGGCATATCATGGGATAGGTCTTTCAAAATGAAGAAGATGTTTCATTGACTATTTTACAGTCAGAAGCTCCGTTAAAATATTATACAACCTGGAAGTTGTGTATGTAGGATCTCTAGCTTTACTGCAACTCTAACCATCATACACATCTATAGACCTCATCAAAACAGTGTTTATAGATAGGAGCTAACAATTAAACACAACTTAAAAGTCATCAATACATGTAAATAAAAAAAATAGGTAAGTAATATAAACAAGTAATGAAAAAAAAGTCAATTCTTACTTAGGTCAATAAGAGAATTTTTTTTCTCCCTTTCTTCTTTCCTCTTGAGTGGCGCTTAAAATGCCTTGATCAAGAAGAGGGCTCTCTCGGTCTTAAAATACCTTGATCAAGAAGGGGGCTCTCTCGATTATTGAAAATTAATTAATTTAATTTAATTAATGAATTAATATTTGAAAAAACTGTATTAACATCAAGTGTCATCCACTACAAGTTTACAAAAAAATTATTTGAGCTTGATTGGATGAATAATAAGTATTTTATTAACAATTGAAAATTTGAACAAGACATATATAGCGAGAGTGTGAGCTAATAGTAGGAATTGAAAAAATAGTTTCACATTGATGAGAAATAATTAATTAGTTCACTTTTTACGCAGTCGGGTTTTTTGATTTTTTTAATTTAATTGTTTACTAGGCAATGAATTTAACTCTGATTACAAATTAAGAATGACGGTGAATAAACTCCTCTGCCCTATTCTGTCGGAAAACTCTCAAAGAAATAGATAAAGTGATGAAATCGTCATTATTTGTTCCCGTCCCCCCCAAAATGCATTTATTTATTGAACTTCGAAAGGACTTGGAAATAAAAATTATCTACTTATAATAAAATCTGAGTGCAGGAAATTGTCGGTAACTATGCCGGTGCGGACCACTCCAGTGCTCGACCGTAGCTAAACGCCATGTTAGGCTTAATGAAAAACATATTTTCATATGACAGCTAAATGATAATTTTTTCTACTTGAAATCATGTCTGTTCAGCATATTTTCACATAAAACATGTGTATCATTTCCATTTATAATGTATTAAGTTCTAAATTTAAATTAAGCTATTATAAACATAGAAATCAGATGTAAACAATCGATACTGTTGCCATTCAGATTTAAATTCTAGCAAATCTACAAACAAATGAATGACTCTTTGAACGCTTCATTAAAAAAAAAATACATGTTAACGCCGATGCTGAAATTTTAACACCTAGGCTTCTGAAATTTTTGTCATGTGTAGATACTATCACATGAAAGTGAACTTCGCAGCCGGATTTTTAAATTTCAATTTAGATTTTAAAAAAAAATTAAAACTCTATAGGTTAGCGGCTATTTACAGCTCTCCGCCAATCCGCTGCAATGAACAAGCCAGCCAATGAGAGCAGGCGTTAAATATGAGATCCAGCGACCGCATTTCCGAACTTATAGCTAGCGAAACGGGAAATTATATTGTTTGTTTTGTTTACATTATTTCACTTTTTTTTACGAATTCAAAATTCACGTAAGTTACATTTTCAATTGTATTCGTTCTTCGTGTATATGGCTATTTATATACGCGTATTCGCCCAAGAATTGAATATCTACTTTATTTTCTATGAAGCAAATAATTTCCGTTCTTGGGCGAAATCCTCTCGAAATATTAGATGTAGAATTTCAACTTTTTTTCATTTAAATAAACAGAAATATAAGTTAATTTCGATTCTGCATTTTTAAATTTGTTATTGAACTCAGTTTGCTTCATATACAAATCTTCAATGTTTTGATTTATTAGTGTCTCCATTATTGGGCGATGACAACGTACATTTTATAAAATGGTTTCATGACAATATAAATCATTGCCCAAGAACAGACGTGAAGTCTGGTATAAGATGTAGTCATCGCCCATGAATGGGGAAAAAAAACAAAGAATTTTTGACTTCAGGGGAATTAATGAGGTTATTTGGGTTTTTCTTTTGTTAATCTTTTTTCGCCACTTCTCCATACATTTTGAGTTTCATAAGAAATCCCAAGAAAAATATATTGTATTTTACAACATGCAATAAATTGTAGAACTGTACATTTTATAGTAAAGTGTAAGATGTATGTTTTCATTAAGATTTGTTATTGAACTCTGTTTGTTTCATTTAAGAACATTTTTAGTCGCCCAAGAATTGAATGTTTTTTCTTTAAACTTTACTTTCTATGAAATGAAAACATTCAGTCAATAATTTCTGTTCTTGGGCGATTAAGAGTTCATTCATTTGCGATTCTTATGAAACTCATATCACAAAATGCACATCATAACTATTTCACACACTCAGGATTTTCCATTCAGTTCTTTTCCTTTAGTTAATCTTTTCTCTTTACTTTCCCATACGTTATGAGTTTGATAAAAACTCGTAATGAAAACATATCTTGCACTTTACTGAATGTTTTAATAGTGCCAGGCCCAGTAGCAGAAAATTCAAGATGGGAGATTGGTGTCGCAGATTTTCTTTTCTCTTTTGCAGATTATTTTTCTATCAAGCCTTTATTTCGCTTTATGATTATGTTTAGCTCTTTATTACTTAATACAAAAATAAGATTATTATTAATAAAAATGAATAAAATGCATAAAGACATTGCAGATAAGTGGTTGTTTGATTAATTAATGCTTCAATTGTAAAATATTTTACTAGCAGATTATTTTCTGTCCCTGAAGTATCTGTCGCAGACACTTTGAGAATTTTCTGCAACTGTGGTGCCATGCATATCAGTTTAAAGTTTAGGTGTAATCCATTGAAGCAAAAAAAATTTTTTTGTGACCGTTTGACAAAGTTCCCGATATTTCTCAGCGACAGATTGGCAAAATTAAGCATGTGCTTCTGCTCTCTTTTGACAAACTTTTCTATGCATTTCTGTGATCTTTTGATGGAATTTGCAATATTTTTCTTCAATTGTGTTTACTGAAATTTGCGAGTTTTTTCTTCAGCGATTGTTTCACTAAAACCATGATTTTTTTTTCCAAGACCGTTTGATGAAATTCAAGGTTTTCCCCCTTCCCCCCCCCCTTTCCCAAGATTTTTTTGAACAATCTGTGATTATTTTTCCGCGGCCATTTGTCAAAGTTCTCGATATTTCTCAGCGACAGATTTGTAAAATTCGACATGGCTTCTGCACTCTTTTGACAAACTTTGCTATACATTTCCGCGATCTTTTGATGAAATTTGCAATATTTTTTTTCGGTTGTTTACTGAAATTCATGTTTTTTTCAGCGATTGTTTCATAAAATTGACGATTTTTTCCAAGATCGTTTGATGAAATTTGTAATTTTTTTTTCAACGACCTGTGACGAATTTGTGATTTTTTTTCTGCGACCATTTGTCGAAGTTCCCGATATTTTTCAGAACCAGAGTGGCTAAATTTTGCATGTGATTCTGCCCTTTTTTGACAAAATGTGCATTTCTGCAATCTTTTCATGAAATTCACAATATTTTTCTTCGATTGTTTACTGAAATTCACGTTTTTTTTTTATTTTTCATTGATCGTTTCACAAAATTGGCGCTTTTTTTTTTCAAAGATCGTTTGACTAAATTAGTTTTTTTTTTTTTTTTTTTCGTCAAACGATTTATGGCAAAATTTGCGATTACTTTACACTGCCATTTGTTGAAGTTCACGATATTTTTCAGCATCAAATTGCCAAAAGTCTATCTATTATCAAAATTTGCAGTATTTTTCCTCGATTGTTTACTGAAATTCGTCTTTTTTCCGCCATCATTTTTCGTAGGTTCAACAACATATTGACAAAATTTGAGACATTTTTCTGACAAAATTCGCTGTGTGTTTTTGCGACTTTTTCAGCTATCGCTTTACGAAATTAGCAATTTTTTCCACGATCGTTTGTCGAAGTTTACAATATTTTTCAGTGACAGATTTGCAAAATTCACGATATTTACTTTTGCTAAGCACCGCAGATTATGGAAAATTGCAGCTAATGGGTGAGCAGATTACCGATCCTTGACTGTATGTTGTCATTGTCCAAGAATTGAAAAAAAAAAACCCAACAATTTTTGACTTCAGGGGAAGTTAATGATGTTATTTGGATTTTTCTTTTGTTAATCTTTTTTCGCCACTTCCCCATATATTATGAGTTTCATAAGAAATCCCAATGAAAACATATATTACACTTTACTGGATTTTTTTTAGTTCTTATCAAAGTCAGGATATGTAACATGCGAGAAATTGTAGAAGTTTTTAGTCGCCCAAGAATGGAGAGTTTCATATGAAATGAAAACATTCTGTAAATAATAATTAAAGTCTTTCTTTCCATTCTTGCCCGATTAAACATTTTCTTAATAAAATGTACAGTTCTACAATTTATCGCATGAGTTCACCGTTCTTGGGTGACTAAAAATGTAGTCAACAACATTAACAGAAGAAAGATTATAAATAACAATAAACACTCAAATTTTTCGCTTCATTAAATTACGCCTAAACTTTACACTGGCCTTTCGATATGAAAACATTCAATAAAGTGTAACTTATGTTTTTCATTAGGATGAGAGAAGACTAACTAAAGGATAAGAACTGAGTGAAAAATCCCGAGTGCATGAAATGCTTAATATGGTATGCATTTTGGGATATGAGTTTCATAAGAATCGCACATGAATGGACTCTTAATAGCTCAAGAACGGAAATTATTTACTTCATAGAAAGTAAAGTTCAAGAAACACATTCCATTCTTGGGCGACTATGCATATGTAAATTGCCATTAACAGGAAGAACGAATACAATTGAAACTTAACTTACGTGAATGAGATACTTGATAACACTTTAAAATTTTAAAGAAGGTGGGAAAGTTGAATTTCGAGTTTGGGCGAAGGGGGCGACGTAATTGTCCTTAAAACCGTAGTGTTTTCTACAACGAGTATCCTTTATATGTTGTTTTCTGACGGAGATCTCCAATAAATATTATTTATTAAACATAAATAATAACTATTGTTTTGAAGATTTATCATTCACTTTACGTCATTTTTGACGGGGTTATATACTAGTAAAATATAAAACTGTAAAATTAAAGAAAAGCTCAATGTATTTATTTTTAAAACTCTGCAGTAATTAACTTGTAATTAACTTTGTAATTAACTTTTATTTTGATATTGAAATTTTTATATTTTTTCCAAATGTGAAAAATAAATTTTAGTAACATTGTTACCATTCTTAAACAATTAAAATCTAGATTTAAACATGACCTCCATTAAGAGGATACCTCTCGGAACGACCCAATTTTTATTGGAACGGAACGTGGTCGCCTTAGAGAAGTTTTACTGTGTATTGATTTTTTTAATTTTTATGTAAACATTTTTCTGCGGGTTATGATTTTAAAATTTCGAGACTGAGTAATATAAAAAAAATTTAATTATAGATATTCTGCATCAGTTATTAAATTTCCTTCTATTATAAAAACATTTTCTACTAGTTTGATACACGTAATTATTGGCGCTAAACAATAAAACATGATATTTAAGCATTGGAATAAAAAAAATTTTATGCCTGTTTTGAAGTTTATGGATAAGACTGCTTTAGTATATTTTTTAAAATGTTCATATTTACTTACATAATACAGCACTGAATATTTTTTTAAAGAGATTAATAACTATATTTTCTTATACCAATATTTCAGGCATTATAATTATAGTAGCTATTAGGATAGACATATTTTTCATATCTGTTTAACATCAATGTATAAAAACTCATGACACTTATTTTTCATTAAAAAAAAAATCTTTTATCTTGCTTTTTGTATATATTAAAATCAAAATTCATTTTGAGCAATGATCATTTGAAACTGAAGACGTCCCGGAATAAGGGATGAACACGTTTTTTCAGAAATGTGCCACAAGGACACAAGGTATTAGACGATGCATTATATATTGTTAAATAGCATATTTTTTAAAAATCTACCGGAATATATATTCTTTTAAATAAAATAAGGAAGTGTGTTTTAGTTTTTTATGAAGAGTAAGGAAAATGTAAATTATGAATTTTGATTTTAATATGGAAAAAAATTCAAGATAAAAGATTTTTTTAAAATGAAAAATAAGTGTCATGAGTTTTTATACATTGATGTTAAACAGATATGAAAAATATGTCTATCCTAATGGCTACTATAATAATAATGCCTGAAATATTGTCGAAAATGTGAAATAAAAAGGCAGGTGTCGCTGCTAATTCGATAACCCCCATTTTGAAGTGAAATGAAAAGAACACTTCAGTTTTTGTTGTATGATTGAACCACCAAACCGATGTAACGATATTGTGTAATAATGTTCGCTTCGAGAAGAAGCTATGAAGGAGAGATCCTAATAATATCTTGGAATATGCTCATGAAGATTGCGAATAAATATTTGTTAAGTTTTTAAGAAGTCACAATATCATTTTAGAAGTAACACATCTTACGTAAAAATATCTACACCCGGTATAAATTTGGAACGAAGCCAAGTGGGTTTCTAAATGGTGCAACCGGCTGGAAAGGAAGTAAGGTCATTTAATTATTTTGATTGAAAACATTTTATTCGCAATAAATAACAAAAGAAAAAAAGTAACTTTGTTAAGTAGTAGAAAAAAAATATGCTGTTTGTTTTGAAGATAAATTCTTGTTCTGATTCATTTTATTTTGAAAACGAAAGTTGTTCGAATTTAATAATGTGATATAAGAAAAAAAAACTGTATAATTTAATGATTAGAAACTTGATTACTTATGCTGATTGATGTACAATGTAAGTAAATAAAAATGAATGATTTACTGAAATTTAAGAAAGAAAGGGCTGTTTTGAGAACAGCGGTAACTAAATATATAAATAAATTGGAAAGTGATGATTTGGAAAAATGTACAGAGAGCTCGCTAGAAGAATATGTTGGTTATTTAGATCAAATGAGTAAAGAATTAAAAACCTTTGATAATGAAATTAAAAATTTAATTAATGAGGATAAAGAATTTGAAAGTGAAGTGCAGAGTGCCATCGAATATAATCAAAAAATAACGACTTGGATAAGCAGAATTAATGCGAGGATAAAAATTATTAAAGAATCGAAACAAATTACGCTCTTCAGTCCTGATAGTACACCGCAAAGGGTTATATCTAATAAACCTAGCGAATCACCTGAAAATGCAGGAAATAATAGTTTAAACTTTAATAATGTAACAGTGAAATTACCTAAAATCGCGATTGCAAAATATTATGGTGATCCATGTTTATGGATGGAATTTTGGAATCAGTTTCAAAGCTCTATTGATAAAAACGAAAATTTGTCAAAAATAGATAAATTTTCATATTTAAAAACTCTTTTAGGAGGGGTCGCGTTCAATGTTGTAAACGGATTTGCTTTGTCAGAGGAAAATTATGAAAAAGCAATAAAATTACTAAAACAAAGATTTGGTAGACAGGAATTAGTTGTTAACGGGCATATGTCAAAATTGTTAAACCTTAATCCCGTCAAGGACTCGACTAATATATTTGAGTTAAGAAAATTATATGATATTGTTGAAATTCAAATTCGAAGTTTAGAGTCGTTAAATGTAACGACTGAAATGTACGGTCATCTTTTGTATCCCATTCTGATTAGATTAATCCCAGATGATCTCGCTCTAAATTTTAATAGAAAACGTTTAGAAAAATCAGATGAAAATGAGTTTAATGTTTTAGAACTATTGAGATATTTAAAAATCGAAATTGAGTGTCGGGAATCTTCTCTTATGCTAAATTATTTTAAAGATACTAAACGAAAGTATACAGGTCCCCCCGATAAACAAGGTAGTAAAAATTATTTTAAGGGTTCGAGTTCTGCTAGCGCTCTTAATGCACAAATTCTATCATGCATATTTTGTTCTTCTCCCCATGATTCATTCAAATGTAGCTTGCCCCCGCAAGATAAGTTTAAGATATTGAAAAATTCTAATCGCTGTTTTAAATGCTTTAAACTTTTTCACAACAGCAAAAAATGTAGAAGTAAATTGTCTTGCTTTAAATGTAAAAATCAATATCACCATGGTTCTATTTGCACAAAAGACAGCAGAGGGTTAAATGCCGCTCGGGAGGATAAAATAAGCAATACACGGCAAAATTCTGAATCTCCTAATTATGGATTTGAGGCGACAGTAAATGTAAACAATTCTAGTTCCGAAATTGTTAGTTCTGTTTCGTATTGTAATAATAATGTGACGCATTCTAAAAATGTATATTTGCAGACATGTAAAGTAGTCGCGAGTTCTGATTTCAATTCAAAATTAACTAGAATACTTTTAGATAATGGGAGTCAGCGGTCATTTGTCAGTGAAGCTTTAGTGGATGCTTTGAATTTAAAACCAGTAGGTCAGGAGATTTTATCAGTGTATTCTTTCGGAATGCAAAGTGCAGTAGAGAAAGTATATCCAATAGTAGAGGTAGAAATTGAAAGCTTAGATCAATCTTTCAAAGCGAAAATCCGAGCGCTTGTTGTTCCTCTGATATCTGGTGTCGAGATGTACGAACCATCTGCACAAATTAGGGAATTTATGAAGGATAATAAAATGGAAATGGCTGATGCTTGTGTAGGAAAAGATTTGATGAATGTTGAAATGCTAATTGGATCAGACTTGTTTTGGGAATTCATTTTAAACGAACGAATATCCATTAATAATGACTCAGGAGCTATAAAAACAGTTTTTGGATGGGTAATTACGGGACAGGAATTGAGAAAAGGAAATAGTTGTTCTCAAAATATTGCAGTAATGAAAAATGCGGTTGAATTAAATGATTTAAGAATATTTTGGGAAATTGATTCTATCGGAATTTCGGATGAGAGTGATGAATTATCTCGAAAGGATAAATTATTAATGGAAGATTTTGAGAGGAAATTACAATACAAAAATAATAGGTACACAACTAATCTTATTTGGGATTCAGGTTCACATGAAATTAATAATAATTTTTGCATTGCTAAAAAGCGGTTCGATAATTTGAAAGAAAAATTGAATAAAAATAAAGTAGTATGCGCTGAGTATAAGAAAGTTATCGATGAGCAGTTTCGTGAGGGAATTGTAGAAGAATCTAAAAATGATGCGTTATTGTCTGGATACTATATGCCTCATAAGGCTGGTTTGAGACCAGATAAAGAAACTACGCGCGTGAGGATAGTTTTTGATGCGTCATCAAAGGAAAATCATTCGAAATCTTTAAATGATGTTTTGGTATCAGGTCCAAATTTAAATCCTAATTTATTAGACGTGATACTTAAATTTCGAACATATGAAGTTGCTTTTTCTTCCGACATTGAGAAAGCATACTTAACGATAGAAATAGCAAAAGAAGATAAAAAATACTTAAAATTTCTTTGGTTTAATAATGGTGACTCTAACTCCTTTAGGGTAATGAATATGACACGTTTACCCTTTGGAATTAGGTGTAGCGCTTTTGTCTTAGCGGCCACAATTAAGGCACACATTAAAAGATATAAGGAATTTTATCCTGAGGTTTTTGAAATGTTAAATAACTCCATGTACGTTGATGATCTTTATTCTGGGGCAGATACAGCTGAAAATGCTTTTAACCTTTCATCCAGTGCTAACACTATACTTAAGGACGCTAGCATGAACTTACGTAAATTTAATTCAAATTCGACTGAGTTAAAAGAATTGTGGCAACAAAACGGTATGTTAGATAACCCATCTGGGCGGTCTATGTTATTGGGACTGGAATGGGACACTAATAAAGACATTATAAAAATTGATTCATTGGAATTTCAGAATGTTACTGCTAACACTAGTTTGGCCACTAAAAGATCAGTCCTGCGTGCTGCAGCAAAAATCTATGATACCGCTGGATATATAGCCCCCTTTGTAATCAGAATTAAGCTGTTAATGCAGAAAATATGGCAAAAAGGGCTAGGATGGGACGAAGAACTTCCCGAAGACCTAGATATTGAATTTAGAAACTGGTTAGTGGACGTTCAAGATTTAAAAAACATATCAATCGATAAAAAATATTTTCTGGAAGGAGCCTATCCAACAGAAGTAACTATACATATTTTTTGTGATGCTAGTGACAAAGCATATGGAGCTGTGGCGTACTTCAGATACATAAACAAAGGTGGAAAAGTGAAAACGTCTCTTATAATGTCAAAATCACGTGTTGCTCCTCTTAAGAATCTAACACTGCCTCGTTTGGAGTTGATGGGAGCAGTTATAGCAGTGAGAATCTATAAATACTTGAATAAAATATTCAATGACTATTGCTCGAATGCGTTTTTTTGGACCGATTCTCAAATCGCTTTGAGCTGGATCAAGAGTTCAGCTAAAGAGTGGAAACCATTCGTTTCTAACCGAGTGACAGAAATCCAAAACATATCGGATCCCAAAAATTGGAACCATTGCTCAGGTAAAGAAAACCCTGCAGATTTGTTGACGAGAGGATTGCAATTGAGGTCTTTAAAGGAAAATTCATTATGGTGGCTGGGTCCGCCTTGGTTAACCACTTCCACAGATTGGCCTGCACAATCGAAAAAAATTTCGGCTAATGACAACATGTTAGAACGTCGGAAAAATATTCTCGTTAATGAATGCACTATTGAAAACAATGAGCTAGTAAAACTTTTAGAAAACTTTAGCAGTATGCTAAAATTACTTAGAACAATTGCATGGATTAAACGCTTTATAAGGAAAGTTAGAAAATTACCTGGAAACGATGGTCCCTTATCTGCCGATGAAATTCAAGATGCGGAAATATTCTTCATTAAGTCAGTCCAAAAACAATTTTATAAACCAGAAATTGATTTGCTTAAATCGACGAGTGAGCTTCCAAAACAATCTAGCTTACTATCATTAGCACCGTTTCTTGATGAAAACGATTTATTAAGAATAAAGGGAAGACTGGACGAGAGTAAATATACTTATGCAGAAAAGCATCCAATCCTCATGCCGAAGGACTCTCGATTTACAGAACTGCTAATATTACGAGAGCACAACAAAATGCTTCATAGTGGTGTTGCAGCTACACTATGTAAATTGAGTGAGAACTACTGGATTCCAAAAGGGAGGCAAACAGTTAAAAAAGCCATTAACAAATGCCTCATATGTCGAAAATATGCAGGGAAGCCAGCAAAACAAATGACGGCGCAACTTCCCAGAGATCGAATCTCAGAAACCCCGGTATTTTCCGTCTCTGGAGTAGACTTCACCGATCCTGTTTATATAAAAAATGGAGATAACTCCGAAAAGGCTTATATAACTCTATTCACGTGTGCTGTGACTCGTGCTGTCCACCTTGAACTTGTTTCAGACTTATCAACTAAAAAGTTCATATTGGCACTTAGACGTTTTCTTAGCCGAAGAGGAAACTGTCGTATATTCTACTCCGACAATGCCAAAACCTTCAAATGTGCAAATAAAGAAATTCAATATTTCTTTGACATACTTAAGCACCAAGATTTCCAAAATTTTATCTCTTCAGAAGGAATAACATGGAAATTCATCGTTGAACTTGCCCCATGGTGGGGAGGTTTCTATGAGAGGCTGATGAAAAGTGTTAAAGACCCCCTAAGAAAAATCTTAGGAAAAGCTTTGCTTACCTTTGAAGAGCTTATGACTGTCCTTGTAGAGGTGGAAAATGTTCTCAACCACAGACCACTAACATACATTTATGATGATTCCTCTGAGCCTGAGCCGCTAACACCGGCCCATTTCCTGCTTGCTGGACACAAGGTAGGATACCCCTTTAACTTTAACGAACTGTTTAACGCCTCTATAACTAGGACTAGCCTAATTAAAAGAAAAACGTATCAAACAAAACTTTTGAGCCAGATTTGGGAGAAATGGAAGACTGAGTATTTACTAGCAACTAAAAGTTTGCATTCTTTCGGAACTCCTAATGCTCAAAAAGACTTGAAAGTCAATGACATTGTTTTAATTGAAGGTGTAAGTAAATCAAAGTTCCTATGGAACTTAGGACGAATTATCGAGGTCAGGAGAGGTCGTGATGGACTAGTCAGGTCTTGTGTCGTCAAGACCAAAAAGGGAAATTTAAGACGACCTATTCAACTTATATATCCTTTTGAAATTGCTGATTAATAAAATAATTTTGTAAATAAATTTCTGTAAATATAACAATATTTAATTTTAGTATTGTGTTTATGTAAATAACATTAATAACTTATTCTTTTACTGTATTATAACTGTAATATATTTAGCTATACTGTAAATACTGATATTATTTAATTTTGCATTTATTGTGTTATTTTATGAAAGTTTCTTGCAAAAATCCTGGCCAGGTATATTTGTACATATTGGTAAGAAACATATGTTTTGTAATTATATTATGGTTTATTTAGTGCTTTATTTCAGATTTTCTTAAAGGTTAACTTTTAAAATCTATTGTTTTGAATAATTCCATATAGTATAATTTTGACATGTATATTGGTTTCAATAATTATTGGTAAAATTAGATAAAAAATGTAGTGTGATAATTTTGGCAATTATCAGGTGGGGAGTGTCGAAAATGTGAAATAAAAAGGCAGGTGTCGCTGCTAATTCGATAACCCCCATTTTGAAGTGAAATGAAAAGAACACTTCAGTTTTTGTTGTATGATTGAACCACCAAACCGATGTAACGATATTGTGTAATAATGTTCGCTTCGAGAAGAAGCTATGAAGGAGAGATCCTAATAATATCTTGGAATATGCTCATGAAGATTGCGAATAAATATTTGTTAAGTTTTTAAGAAGTCACAATATCATTTTAGAAGTAACACATCTTACGTAAAAATATCTACACCCGGTATAAATTTGGAACGAAGCCAAGTGGGTTTCTAAAAATATTGGTATAAGAAAATATAAGTATAATACGGGCATTAAATAAGACCGTGATTTCTGTCGAGAAACACTAACTAAAGATTAATAACTACTTTTTTACACTAAAATGCTTTAAAAACAATAAGAATATTTCTAATGCAGTCATTTACTTTATTTTTAAGTTTCCCTGTTTTCTATTTCCGAGGTCAATCTTTTCCTATAAAACATATAAAATCTATTTTGCTCATAGTAAAAAAATACAATATCTACGCGAATAAAAAATTTAAATTAAATATGGTTTATCGTGTCGTTTCATTAATAAGTATTGTATTAATTCCATTTTTCAGCAATAACGGACGAAAATTAAAAATCATGATTAAGTTAAAGAATATGTTTAAAAGAAAAATATATACATATTCCAGAGAACTCAAAATTTAGACTCCATGTTCATATTAAATAAAACAAAAGCAAATCACAGCGGATAAAAAAAAAATTACACATTCTTAACATTTAAACCATGCTTAGAATTTATTTCAAAAAGAAGTGAGTTTATAAGCATTGCTTTTAAATGGAAAGATTAAAAATATTTTAAAACAATAGGACTTTGCAAAAATAGCAATAATTTAAGGGAAAAAGTACGGTTTTATATTTAAAACAAAAATTAAAATCAGATCAAACATTGTTAAACATATAACATCCACCTATTAAAAAGTTATTAATAAAACTTTAAAAGTAATATCCTTATAAGGCATGCAATAAAAGCAAACACAAAGGATAAGATTGGAATAAAATATTTTAGTTTATTTCTGTCAGTAATCTAATTTAAATTCGTACGTAACTTTAACTGAATTTTTCCCTAAAAGTTCAATTAGTGTTACAAACTATGAATTAAATACATATTGCTAATAAAGTATTTTATTCCAATCTTTACCACACTTGTATCTATTTTCATTGCATGCCGTAAAAGATGTGATTCTTTTAAAATGACCATAAAAGCAAAATAAAAAAACAACCCACTACAAAAAAAATGAACATTCACTCCTACCAGGGGCGAAAAACCGCACTCCTTTAGCAAGAGTGAATAGTCACTCCTCCGAAAGAGTGATTATCCACCCCTGTTTAGAGTGAATATTCACTTTCCAGGAGTGACTATTCACTCTTTCAGAGAGTCAAAAATTTCACTTTTGCTCAGAGTGAATAGTCACTCTAAAGAGGTTGGGTATATTTTGACTCTGCGATAGAGTGACTATTCACTCCTCCGGAGTGAATAGTCACTCTTGTTTATTTAGAGTGTATGTTGTAGGATAAAACGTCATGACAAACAGTATTTTCTTTAGTAATAATTTCTATTGATTCACTGATAATTAAATCATGATAATTCTTTAAAGGGCGTATAATTTTATATATTGCTATTTTACTTTTTATTATTATTATAATTTTAAAAAGTGCACGTTACTTTAAAAGAAAAATTTCACACTGACCACTTTACCGCATAGGCTGGGTAAAGTGGCCAGACAAAAAGAATTCATGAAAACTTTTCAACTATGTTGGAAAGTGTTAAAAAATTGAAATGTTTCATGCACTACTTTTAAGAAATTGAACACTGTTCGGTTACAGGTCATCATTTTTACAATTATAATAGTACCAGCAATTTCTAAATCACATGGTACCATTTCCCAATTCACTGAATCACATAATAATTGTTGCCGAATAAACAAGCTGAAAAATTGTACGTCAAACGTGGCAAAAGAGGTGCGTTTGTACTCTAACTAGTTTTATAAATTTTCAGATCTTCGTGCAATAGCTGTTGCCCTTTTCTGTGAAAAAGGCATGAATACAAAATTTATTACGGTACTTTTCGGTTAGCCGGCCGCCAGTGTTATATATACATATATATATATTCATACATATATGTATATATACATATATTTTTATACATATATTGTATATATACACACACACACACATATATATATATATATGTATATATAACTCTGGCACCCGGCTAACCGAAAAGTACCTTTATTACTATTCTATATATTAAATTCAGGCATACGGACGTCATCACCATGGCAAACCTAGCATCATTATCTATCATGGGATATAATTGAATTCATTACATAGGATAGGATTTAATAAAATGAAGAAAACTTTTATTAATATCTTTTTAAATTTTTCATAAAATTTGAAAGGACTGGACAAAATTCGGCATATGTTAAATTTCAAACCATTCGGTTGGGTTGTTTTTACGTTGTTATACGCGGACAGACAGACGGACAAACGGACGGACCAGAAGGCGACTATAGGTGCTACATATTTATATAATTACGAAAGCACCTAAAAAGAAGAAAAAATAGTCATGTCTAAAAAGAAACGACATTAACACATGCGTGTTCGGACACTAAACAAAAAAAATACAGCTTTGTATAATAATACTAATTTTTAAGTTAACTCAGTTATAGTTATTTAGAGCTAAAGAGCAAAAGAACACAATCTTAATGTTGTCGTTCTTTGCACGATCTGCTCGAAAATTGATGCCTTACAAAAAATTGTGTGGCAAAAGAAAAAAAAACAAAACAAACATGGCTATTTATTCAGCAATTTAAAGAATTTGTTTATGATATTTCTAAAACATTATAAGACGTACAACATACAACATGAGACCACACTATTAAATATTAAGTGGCGTTTAGCATAAATACCATTAAATATTTAATAGTATTTAGCATAAATACCATTAAATACTGGCGAAATATCAAACTTTTTCACAAATTCGTTTCAAATCACAGTGTTGTATTTTCCGAAATATTGGTCAAATCTGTTTCTGATTATCTAAGTTTTTGTTAAAAGCAAGCTGATAGTCAGAATGGTGAATTGTTTTTCTGAATAACTGAGGATTCTGTATTTTACGAAACTTGGACTCCACGGATAGCATACACCGTCGTTTTCTGAAATTAAGCGCAAAATTCAAGCTATTTCGTGCATTTATTAAGAGGAATATTTATTTAATAATATAGTTAAAAAAAACTCCTTAACAGTAGCATTTAAAATGAATGATGTTATAAAGATAAGTTTACGAACTGTTTCTCTCATTTGTTAATTCGATTGGATTCGATTGTATCTCAACTTCGGTTATCTCTTTATGCGATTCATATTTCAATCCCCTCTGAATTCTCTTTTGGGGATTTCATTTACAATAACCAAAGAAAGAAAGCAAAATAAAATCCAAGATTATACTGTTGCATTCCTGACAGTTAAAAATTGTATTATATTCCCCTAATCTTCGTTAAATCATTTATTCCTTTTCTAAGACTTCGTTAAAGACAATCTGAAAGTGAGGAAAATTAATTGCCTTACTCAGTAACTGAGGGTATACCATTTTATGAAACTTGGACTTCACGGACAGCATATAGAGTCATTTTCTGAACTTCAGTGCAAAATTCAAGCCATTTCCTGCATTTATTAAGTGGAATTTTTACTTTATAATAGAGCTTTTTTTTTCTATTTTTTTTTTTTAAAAAAAAGCTCAACAGTAGCAGTTAAGATTAATCATGTTATAAAGATAAGTTTACGAACTGTTCTGCCATTTCATAATTCGAGTAGATTCAACTGAATCGCGAACTTCAGTTTCATAAAGTTCAAAGATCTTGTTGTGAGATTCACATTTCAATTCCCTCTGAATTCTCTTAGGGTATTACTTTTACAATAACCAAAGAAAGAGCGCAAAATAAAATCAAAGTTTCTACTGTTGCATGCATGACAATAAAAAAATTGTATTATATTCCAGTAATCTTCGTCAAATCGTTTATTTCTTTTCTAAGTTTTCGTTAAAAACAATCTGAAAGTGAGGAAAGTGGATTGCCTTACACAATAACTGAGGGTACTTCATTTTATGGAATATGAACTTCACGGGTAACATATAGAGTCATTTTCTGAACTTCAGTGCAAAATTCAAGCCATTTCCTGCATTTTTTAAGTGGAATATTTTCTTAATAAAAGAGATTTTTTTTTTAAAAACTTAACAGGAAAAATTAACATTAATTATGTTATAAAGATAAGTTTTTGAACTGTTCTCTGATTTCTTAATTCGACTTACTTAACTTTATTTTCATAAAGTTCAAAGATCTCTTTGTGAGATTCAGATTTTAATCCCCTCTCAATTTTTTGTGGGGATTTCATTTACAATAACCAAAGAAAGAAATCAAAGTAAAATGCAAGATTATACTGCTGCACGTATGACAGCATAAAAACTGCGTAATATTCTCCATAATCTTTGTCAAATCGTTTATTTCTTTTCTAAATTTTCGTTAAACACAATCTGAAAGTGAGAATGGTGGATAGTTTTACTCAATAACTGAGGGCACTCCATTTTACGAAACTTGGACTTCACAGATAGCGTAAGAGTCGTTTTATTTACTTAAGTGTAAAATTTAAGCCATTTCCTGCATTTATTAAGTGGAATATTTATTCAATAAAAGACCTTTTTTTTTTTTTTCAAAAAAATTAAAAGCTTTAAAATAGCAGTTCAGATTAATCATGCTATAGAGATAAGTTTACGAACTGTTCTCCAATTTCTTAATTTCAGTGGATTCAATTGAATCGCGAACTTCAGTTTCATAAAATTCAAAGATCACGTTGTGAGATTTACATTTCATTTACCTCTGAATTATCTTTGAGGATTTCATTTCCAGTAACCAAAAAAAAGAAAGCAAAATAAAATACAAGTTTCTACCGTTGTCATACGTATGGAAATAAAATTAATTGAGCCAAAGAACATATCGATATAAATAATTATGCTGTAAAGCTTTATGCCCCAAACTTCGAATTCATGAAAATCTCACCTAACAAAGCCTTCTTTGAATTCGAGTCTGCCGATTTGTGCAATCATTAAATGTATTTTAGAAAAATATCGGCCACTGAAATGAATAAATGAAATTTGTATTCATACGATATTTGTAGAATAATTACTTAAACATTTACCTGACGTATTTTTTTTAAAAATATTATTTGTTTTATTTTATAGATTTAGAAAATACACAAATATATAATGGACTCGTATATAATTATAGAAGTTTCTCAAAGTTGAAAATTTACTCTCCATCTATTTAGACAACTTAAAAGTTGAAGAGTTATAATTGGGGGAAAAAATACAGTGTTTGAAATTGCGTTTACTTTTAATTGCAAACTATACTTTTGAAACATTATAGAATAAAATATATCTGGAACGCAAACTAAATTGTACCACTGTCAATCGATGAGTTACATAAAGTTTAAAACAAGGTTTTTTTAAAATGTTACCCTTTATTTACGGAATTATTTATCAAGAAATTGCTTCATCTCAGTAATTATCTTCTTTAATATCTAAAGATATACTGGAATTTTTAAATTATAATAATTTGAAATTTAGATAAGTTTTTTCATTAAAACGGATTAAATAAACCGACAGTTAAAACTCTTTTTTGTAAAATATTTGCAAGAACAATCAAATTAATTAACCAAAAATACTCTTATGGAAATATCACAATTCTTATAAAAACAATGTATTTAAATGTATTATGATCCTCTGTGTAAATAGAAAGGCTTTTGCAATTGAAAATGTTTCACATAACTTCTTTTTTTAGAAAAAGAAAAGCTATATCTATGTAAATGACTAAGAAAATTACCACTTTTTGAAAATATTTAGCTTCGACTGTTTCTCTACGCTTTCTAAATGTGATCGAGCAGGGTATTTTGTGTGGAGAGAAAAATATACTTTTATTAATAGAGAAAGTAAATAAATTTTAGATGAAATTTTCTTCAATGGTACTTAAAAATACCTTCAGTGCATAAAGAGTTAAAGTAACATCGGGTCATAAAGAGATAATGAATACTTTATTTCTGTAATAAATTTACGTACTACACATAAATTTTGCTCTTGTGCGGTTTTAATTAATTTTTCTCGATATGAATTTCCCTAATTTCGTCCGTATAGCCATAGTTACCAATGTGGGGATATTCGAATATTTGAAATCGCACGAGGATGGCCGCATCAAGATAACAGGTGGACTAGAAAAAAGGTTCTTGCAGGCACTGTCCGAAGCGCTGAACTTCACCTACGAAGCCCAGGTATCAAATAAAAGCGAATGGGGAAGACACTTGGGAAACGGACGCTGGAGCGGAGTAATAGGTATGGTGGCCAGAAACGAGGTCGACATCGGTATCGGTAAAATTGGAATAGACTATGATAGATGTGCAGTCACCGATTGCTCTTATCCATACGCAATAGAACGCATAACATTTGGTACGGCACCACCGGGTGTTCGCTCAAAAGAAACGGCGATATTCTACCCGTTCACAAAAGATGTATGGATAGCAATCTTTTTAACGGCTGTGTTTGTGGTTTTCGTTTTCAGACTCATTTTTCAGAAATACAACTACAGAAGAATCATTTGGTACATATATGGAGCTTTATTAAATTGTTCTGGTAATGTGAAAAGTAAAAAATTGCGAGAAAGAATTTTGAATTCTACATGGTTACTTAGAAGTATGATTTTGGCGTACAGTTTTAGTGCTGTGTTGCTTTCTTTTATCACTGTACCTCAGAAAGAACCAGCTATCAGCGATAAAGGTAAACTGTTGGAGGCCGTCGAGAAAGGACGCCATAAATGCCTCACACTGCGCGGTTCATCTCTGTTACGTACCCTCCAAACAAGTACAGATGAAACAGTGGTGTCTCTAACGAAGCACATTGCGAAAAATGATTGGTTGATACCTCCTAATCTTAAAACTATTTCTAGAACTCTTCTACAGCGCAATACAGCAGTGGTATCGGCAGAAAGCAATATGCACATGCAGCCTCCAGAGAGCGTATTTGTGGCACCAGACTTTTTTAACTTGCTTAATTTTGGCATAGTTTTCAACAAAAATTTCTGTTGCAAAAGCACGGTCGATTCTTTTCTGCATCGTTTTGTAGCCGGAGGATTGTACCATAAAGTTCATAGTGATGTTGAGTTCCGATTGCAGTTGAAGAACAGGAAACACGTATCCTTTAGGAGCGATTTTTCTCCTTTAATACTTGAGGACATCCGCGGTGCATTTGTAATTCTCGCTTGTGGATATTGTCTGTCATTTGTTGCTTTAATTGTAGAACTAATGATACCTTATGTGAGGTTTCGCCAACTAAAATCGAAATCCGTAAGAAATCGATTTAAAATAAAATGAATCGTCAGACTTACTTCCATTATTATTTCATTGTGTATCGCATTTGTATGTAATAATATCATGGAACAGTTTCAGAAAATCCTTTTGGTTGGAAGCGATACATAATTAGACATAGTTGTATTAAGAACTGGAGTGAAACGAAACTAGAAAAAACCGCTTTACATGATGTCACTGTAAAATTGCTTAGTTGTATCTTTAGAATGTCAGCGGTTTCATATCAACTATTTTCGATGGAACACCAAGTTTCTTTTGTAGCTCCTGTAAATAAATATATTTTTTGCCTTAGAAAAGGCTACTAATGCTATTTTAAGATGATTTTATTTTTGTTAATAGCCAGCATCGTGTAAATGTATCCTGCAAATTAGAATTACAGGTTATCATATAATATTTAGCTAAGCCTGTTTCCAATGTTTTCATTATAATTAAAAGTACTCTCGGCTTGTGCATGTGTTTTTCTTTTAGAGTTTTTTAGCGTAATAAACAGGAATTTTGATGGTTTAAAAACCCAAAGAAAAGGAGTAAGAGGCGCATTTAGCCTAACTGTAGTGTAAAATAAAGCATGATTTATGCTATATTTCAAATTTAGAGCTAAAAATGTAGTATAAAAGTGATTTTTCTGTTTTAGAAAGTTTTTTTTTTCTTCCTAGGGATATTAAGTCCTTTCTTTTGAGCCAAAGTGTACAAGAATGTAATGCCAAAAACTTCATTTAATTTCAATATAACCACTAACTAATTTTGTGTCTCAATTTTTAACTTTAAAAACACTCCCCCACCCCATTTAAGTAGTATATTGCTGCTTAACTAAAAAGAGAAAGCTGTAGGATTCATGTTTAAAATATTTAAATATTTAAGCTAGTTTGTGTTTTGTTGATATTATATTCATTTGTAAATACATTTATTTTGTAAAGATGCTATTAATATGAATTAATGGAAGTAGAAAATTGCTGTCGTTGTATTAAAGTATAATTAGTAATAAATATTGTATTATCCACTGAAGTTTATTTGAATTAATTAACAACACTCCATTTTTTAAGCTAAAAAACGTTACAAAAATTAAGAATAACATGGTTCTTTCAAAATATAACCATGTTATTCTACGCAAGACATAACGTTTGAGAATAACATTGTTCTATTAGATTTTTTAAATGTAAAAAAATCAATGAAAATCTTATTTAAGAACTTTGATATTGCAGAATTGCTGTCTTTATCTATACAGGGTGTCCCAGGATTATTGGGACAAACTTTAAGGGGAGGTAGGGGACATCACAAGAATTCAGATTTGCATAGCAACCCATAGTCGAAAACGCTTTCCTGGCGCGGTAGTGACGACACAAAACACAAGAAATACAGGACACAAATAAGAGGAAAAAACATGTTTCTTATCCTTCGTACAGCAAACAAGTAAGAAAAAGAATATTAACAAGACAACGATCGTCATCAAAGTAGGTGCTCGAAATTACGACCCGGGGTCGTGATGCACGAAAGCGCATCTCCAGCGCATGGGAGGTCTAATGTTCTCTAAAATACCGGGAGTGTCCCAGACTTCCCCATCTGCTACCACGATGCGTGCAACAAGTTTCTCAGCAATTTCCAGCATTGTCCCGGCATTTTTGCAGCACTAAGAATAATAAACATGGTTTCTCTCACTGTTCGTGTTCTTTCTTTCTTTTGTTTTGCGTCGTCACTACCCGCCAGGAAAGCGTTTCCGAACATGGGTTGCTACGCAAATCTGAATCCCTGTGATGTCACTTACCACTCCTTAAAGTTTGTCCCAATAATCCTGGGACATCCGTATATAAATTTATTAATGCAAAATTTTTTTTGCAAACTGTAACAGCTGCATGTACAGAGCAAACTGATTTTCAAAGTGTTCTCTCTGAAAAATGAGTTTTGGCCATCTTATTCTCAGGTGACGAAAATTTGTAAGCAGTAAAAATGGAGGAAAGAAAAACATTTTTTTTTTCTTTTAGATTAATATCCCAGAAGTGAATAATATTTTAATGAAAAAGAAACATTTATGCTTCTGCTTATAACATAATGCTTACATTTTACAATAAGAGTATCAGTTCCTTAGAGCAACTTATAAACTTTCTTTGACAAGAAGCTGAAGTAGAAAAAGAACGAAATAGAACGAAAAGGTTTTTGGATCAAGTTATTTTAAAAAACAAAGTTCCTCCACTGACAGCATAAAATTATATGACCTAGCTATTTCCTCAGCTTTTGCAATCATTGAAAATTGGAAGTAAGGAAAATCAGCTTTGCTTTTTTAATATACAGTGCGTCCACGTATAACCTGACCGACCTTTATTTTCGCAACCGTTGGTCTTAGATGCATACTTCCAATTACAAAAATGGTTTAAATAAGGTAAAGAATTATTTTTAAAGCGATTTGGGTCAATGAAAACATTTATTAAAAAAATACGAAACTTAAATTTTTATATGGTCCCCGGTCATATATGTGATATTTAGTAAAAATTTACTGTGACACTAACAAGTAAGACAAAAAAAGTCCCATTCATCTAACATTAAAATTCACCGAGTTATGAAACTTTGAAATGCATGACTTATACCACTTTTTTTGCATATCAAAACAGATGATTTCGACCATGCTTTCAGGGGTCGTATATAAAGTACTTAAACTTATTTCAAGGTATCTGCTCTTTGAAAGAAATCGTACAACTATTACGACTAAGTTAACTTTTATTAGTTAAGTTTCAGATTAGTTTAAATAATTGTATTTTAACATATGTTTTATTTTGTAAGAATTTGAGGATACGATTTCTTTTAACAAAAATTATGTTATTTTCATAAGATTTTATTTAACTTGCAACGATCGTCTTTCGTGTTTAAAATTTGTGCTCTAACTTTAACTCACTTTCAAATGTCCGATGGAAGTTAAATTTTACATACTGACTTAAATCCGATGACAATGTAATATTATTATGATTTTCGACGCATACCATCTTATACATACTTATATTAGAGAATAACACAAAAAACTCGAATAGATTACCATCAACAAGTTTAAAAAAGAGTTTTAGATTAGATAACATAAACCTGCGATGGCTGTGTTTTTAACTTTTATAATTACGTTTTATGTATTTTTTAACGCTGAATAAAAAAATTACCTTCACTTTCACCATCAAATCAGGATTTTTCGCAAATCGTAAATTTCAAGGTTAAAATACAGCGAAAAATCTAATACTATAAAATAGATGAAAGACTTTTTTATTCCGTTTAATTTTATTTAATTGAATAATTTATTCATTTTTTTTGGCTTTATACTGGGTTTCTTACAGCTAAACAGCTCAGCGGTACGATGATATTGGGAAGGGAGAGGGGATAAATTTTAACTTTCAGTTTTTTAACTTTGAAATTTGCGATTTGAGAAAACTCCTGACGTGATGGCTTAATATGAAGGTCACTTTCGGATTCAGCGCTAAAAAATACATAAGAATAAATTTTCAAAAGCTAAAAACACAACCATCACATCCACATCTATTTTATAGTATCAAATTTTCGCTATTTTCTCTGTTTTTTTAAATTTACGATTTGCAAAAAGTCTTTACGTGATGGTAAAAAATAAAGGTCAATTTTGGATTCAGTAGTACAGAATACTTAAGAATCAAGTATCAAAAGCCAAAAAATATGACATAACCCAACTTTTGCAGGCTACTGTAATCTAATAACATTTCAAAATATGTATCCTTTTGTAAAGAACTTGAGGCTGTTAATTTTCATCATTTTATTTAACAAAAATTCCGTTTATTTCTTCTTCTTATATGTTTATTACAAATAGTGTATTTTGCATTAATAAATCTGAATGATTAAAGATTATATTGCAATGTTAATTTTACTCTGAACCATTTTTTAAATATATCTGACGAAATTATATTTCTACTAAATTTGTGAATGACCCCTAATTTGCAGCAAAAAATGTGCTCCAACTTTAAACAGCTATTACTCGGTCAATTTTAATCGTAGAACAACGGGATTTTTTTTGTCTTACTTGTCAGTGTAACAGGAAAATTTTACTAAATATAACTTATATTACCTAGGGACCGTATAAAAATCTAGATTTCGTAATTTTTTAAGAAATGTTTTTCTTGACCCAAATCGCTTTAAAAGTAATTCTTTGCCTTATTTAAACCATTTTTGTAATTGGAAGTATGCATCTAGGACCAACGTTTGCGAAAATAAAGGTAGGACAGGTTATACGTGGACACCCTGTATATATATCACATAAGTGAAAAGTATTTTAATGCAAAAAAGATGTATTTATTTGATAAACCAAAAGTGTTGCTTTAAAAAGATGGCAAATGCTTCCCATTATTAAAAAAAAGTTGGTTCTTTAAGTAAAATCTGTAATGTTAAACATAATCTGAAGTGCTACCGTTAAAAATTGCCTCAATTTAAAATAAAGTGACCACGAAAAAGTGAGAAAATTAATCAAAAAGATGTTTTACAGTTAGAGAAGTCTCCCTCTAACTGTCATACAAATGAAATTGTGTATTTGTATGCACTTATTTTCTGCGGAAAAGGTTGATTGTGCTCTCTCTTCGATTCTGATTCAAATGAGTTACGTTAGCAAGACAAATACAAAATGATTAAGTGTATGCTTTTAAGAAGAGTAAAAATGATTCATTAGTTGTTTGGAGACGTTGAAACGATGCCTGGAAAACGTAATATTTTTTCGTACATAGTGATCTGGAAGTAGCTAAAGCAATTTGTTTGGAAGTATTTTCTAAACAAAAGATTTTTAGATTTGTCCCAAAATACAAAGATTATAAGATTTTTAAGGGATCTCAGGACTCTTAATATTGGAAAAAATGTAAAAACAAGAATGAAAAATCATGCAGACGGCATAGATTATGAAACACTTTCCAACATTCCCTGAAAGCTTTAACAAAACTTTGTTATTTAGAGAAATAAGGTAAATAAGATAACTAACAAGGGAACCACTTTAGGTGTTGCTCGCACCTAGTATTGAAACCTGGTGCATTTTAAAGCTCTATATGAGGAAGTTTGGGAATCGATACAATTTTTTTGTTAAAATAATATTTTTTGATTTTACAGCAGATTAACTTTCTGAAAATGCAATTTTCTAGACCACTTTTCGGGCTTTTAACGTAAGTTAAAAAAAAAAAAATAGTTAAAAATATAAATTAGTCAATAATAACTATCAAATGTTGAAAAAAGTTTTAAAATTCCTTCAAGAACCTACGAATTTGATTTACAAAAAATACAATATTACATTTACATATTTGGCGGGGAAAGGTTGGCGTCTTTTTCGTCCCTTACAGTTTTCCGGCAACCCTAGCTCAGTATTTTCGCTACCTACCGTGTGGTAATGATTTGGACATAAACCTATTACAGGTATAAAGCTAGTGAAAATTTTGAAGTGCCATATCTGGAGACTTAACTCTCTTTTGGTGTAAAATTAACAAATAAAAATCCAATAATAAAAAATTATAAATATAAAAAAATATATAAAATATGATTTTAACAAAGAATTTTTATCGGTTCTCTAACTTTTATGCATAGGGCTACAAAATGCACCAAGTCTCGATTCTAGGTGCGAGCAACACCTAAAGTGGTTCCCTTGTAAGTAAATATTTAAAAAATTGATTTCAGCAGTTACCGTCCATAGCCAAATATGCATTCCAATTCTTTTGAACAGCCCTGTATTTGATCTGTTATGTCGATATATATACTATATAACGGGAAAATTTAGTTTAGCAAGGAAACGCATAACAGGTTGAAATTTCTCTTTCAGCGATTTATACTAATAGGTGGAAACATACTTGAATACTTTTGTACAGCCCTGTAGTTTACCAAGTACCTTTATTAGACGCCACTATTTAGCTAAAAATTAATTCAACAAAAACACTTTTAAAACTACTGATATCACATTTCCAGAAATTATCATCCATAGATGGCGTGTATTCAATTCTTTGCGTGACCCTGTATATCATTTTATCTATATTCTACAAAAATTTCTTAATTAAATGCAGCCCAGCGTAAAAATGCATAACTCATTTAAAAACCACCTTTAAGCAATTTGCGCTCATACCCAGTAATCCTTATGAATTCTTTTGTGCAGCCTTGTATATGAATTATAGCATTTATAGGCACCATATAGTATGCATAAATATAATGAAACATAAAAGCGCATATCATAATTGAAAATTAATTTCCAGCAATCACCGATAATGTACAGTACTTCTGATACAATATAGTATCTGAAATCTTTTGTGTGTCCCTCTAAATGCTATACACTTCGTATTATACATGAAATGACTTATAGTAAACTTCAGCGACGCGTATATCAATTTCATTATATATGAAATAGTTTAACATAATTCAAATACGCCGCAAACAATTCCCCCCCCCCCTATATTATTATGTAACGGAATTCTTTTGTGTGGCCCTGTAAATGAATAATAACTATTCTTTGCCCCGCATATTCTACAAAATGCATATTTTAGTGCACTTCATAAATGCATATGAATTTTGGTTATGTTTGAATGCGTGTAACATCATTAAAAACCATTTGAAACGATTTTTTCCCACTGGCCGTAATGTAGCGGAATACTTTTGACTGTCCATGTACATGAACTAAACATGCTACAAACTTCATTTGAAATAGGGATCGTGCTATGGTAAGCATCAATAACATCCAAAAATTTCAGGGCAATCCGAGTATATTTACGAGAGTTACAGTGCGTACAGACGGACAGACAAACCGAAGTCATAAACACTTTTCAACTATGTTGGAAAGCGTTAAAAACACTGTTTTCAACATTTAATATCTTAAAATGTATATGATTTTAAAACACAATTTTTATTGGGATGAAATATATAAGTATGTTCTTTCATTCCATGTATTTAAAAATTGAAAAAATGCAGAATTGGTATTTATAGGGGGCTCCAAACTGTCAGACATTTGTCGAGCAGAAAATTGGTTTAACAGCTTACGCACAGGATTATAAAATAAATTTTGCAACTAGAATGAATTTTTTGTGTCTAATTACGCTTCAGATTAATAAATTGACTTAATAAAATAGTCCAATCTTGAACGCCAGATTCACCTTTGTTTATTATATAAAAACATGGAAACATTCAAATGCTTCATTTAAAACACATTACTAAATAGGTGTGATAAAATATATACAAATGTTTTTTTAAATTAAGAACACTAGATGTTAAAATGATAAAAAGCTACTCCGAGCGCTTTCGGCTAACCTTAAGCCTTTGTCAAGGAGAAGAGAATTGACTGATAAAAACACTCGACGCTCGATGTTTACTGCTACAGATTGACCGGAAACTCACTTCAGGAAGCCCGCAGGTGGTCGTATCCATTAAACTGAAGGAGGGGGGAGGTAGAGAAAGCTCAATCCTCCGAGAGACCGAACTCTCCAGTAATATTAAGTAAATTAAACCAGATACGCGGAATTTGGTATGATAATACGTCATTACAACAATTTTCTGCTTGCGTTAAAATTTCCAAAGACTCTAAAATAGCACAACTATTAAAATCAGAAGCCTGGATAATGACTTTTGCTCTATTGAAAAGGATGTCAATATCTTTAGTTTGAAACAGCCTTGAGAGGGCGGTAGCCGGCCTATTTTTATTAATATCCTGCATATGCTCTTTAACTCTTGTTTGGAATTTTCTTGTGGTCATACCAATGTAATTGAATATTTTATTTGTTTCTTTACTTCTGTATGGGATGATATGAACTCCTGACTTACTTTCCATACTAATAGGATCAACTCTTTTTTGCACAAGATTAATTAATTTGGTGTTATCTCTAGCTATTAAAGTTATACTATATTTCCTTAGGATGTATTTAACTTTTTCATATAAACGAGGAATGTAATCAACTGCCATAAATTTAACTTCATTTTTACTAATACACTCTATTTTAGCTGGTTCTGCGTGCTTAAACTTATAAATCAACTTATCAATAAATTTAGTGGAAAAACCATTACTATTAGCAATTGACTTAATTTTACCCAGTTCTTCTTGCAGGTGAGTATCAGAGCAAACTTCAAATGCACGTCTAATATAAAACCATTAAGCTGAAGCTTTATAATGAAATGGAGAGTGGCTATTATAAGGAATTGTATTGTTTGAACGACAAGATTTTCTGTAAACTGTCCTATCAATGCAATGAGTTAGTTCATTCCTAGTGAGGGAAACATCCAAAAACGGTAACGTTCTATTTATTAATGACCACCTGCGGGCTTCCTGAAGTGAGTTTCCGGTCAATCTGTAGCAGTAAACATCGAGCGTCGAGTGTTTTTATCAGTCAATTCTCTTCTCCTTGACAAAGGCTTAAGGTTAGCCGAAAGGGCTCGGAGTAGCTTTTTATCATTTTAACATCTAGTGTTTTTAATTTTTAAAAAACATTTGTATATATTTTATCATACCTATTTAGTAATGTGTTTTAAATGAAGCATTTGAATGTTTCCACGTTTTTTATACGCTTCAGATTGTAATAATTACGATGAACCTAAATAAATCTGTTTTTAAAGCCTTTTTATATTTTTAATACAAAGTAGTATTTAGATATTACAAAATTTTGAAAATTTCAACGGTATAATTACCTAAAAAAATCCTTTTTTGAACAATGAAAAGGAAATTTTAGGTTCAGCTTACATAGACTAACAGGAAACATATGTTTTGAAAATCTGAAATTTTTGCGATATCCTGCGCATGCTCAAAAACATTATTTCGAGAAAAAGGAATTCAAAGTTTTGGAAATGCTGCTTCAGCTATTGGGCAGTAATAATTCGAAAAGCCATAACTTCTGTTCTACACTGTTAAAAAAAAAAAAAAAAAAAGACTAAAAAACGCAAATACTACTGGCAATCTAAACGCGAGTGCTATTTCCGTTTTTTTTTACGGGAATTTTTACCCATAAATTACAGAAAAATTTCCGTTTTAAATCAGAAAAACGGAAAAATTTCTGTAATTTATGGGTAAAAATTCCCGTAAAAAAACGAAAATAGTACTGGCGTCTAGATTGCCAGTAGTATTTCCGTTTTTTTTTTTTTTTTTTTTTTTTTTTTTTTTTTTTTAAACAGTGTAATAGGAATTTCAAGGAAACAATTATATCAAAACGTTCAAAAAAGATGAGTTTAACATCTAAAAAAATTAAAATTTCGAAAATATTGAAGCTTTAAAAAATGTCTGTCCTCTTAAATGAACTAAAATGAAAGAAAATTAATCTGACTAATCCTTTTTGTACGGAAACTGCAAATCTTCATTTGATAGAATCGGGTATAATAGGAAAATTATTCACAGGTAATTTAGTTGAATTAAACTGTGGTTAATTCAACTCGTTTAGACAGAACAAAAATTCGTCAGGTAACATAATATTTTGACAGTATTTGTGTAAATGTCGAAAATGTTTATTTAAATTATTTATAAGAACTTGAAGATATAAAAATTTCTTCGTCCATTCAGCGTTTTTCAAAAGAAGAAAATTTTGATTTAAGGTGACAAGGGCCTTCAGACTCATTTTTTATATATTTTTTAATTTCACTTTAAATATTATTCAAGGGCACATTATATACATTATGGCATATAAATTTACAACAAAAGAAATAATGAAAAAAAGACTTTTGAGAAAAATAAGGAATTTTCTTGAATATTTTAAGCATTAGGAAGAACTTTTCAAAATGCCCCATGCGCTTCCATATCAATGAAAATCCTCAATGTTTTTTTTTTACCCGACTGAAAAGAAGGGTTATGTGTTTCACGCGTATCTGTGCATGTGGATTTCTTTATAATCTCGAAACATCCCAACGGCTGGATGGATTTTAATGAATGAGGTCTCTATCAATTCCTCGTAACGGCCCAATGGTTATAGGCTAGGTTTTGTTTTTATAAATTCAAAATGGCGGTAGAGACGAAAAAAAAAATTACGCACCCTATTGAGTGGCCTATCATTGGATAGGTCTTTCAAAATGAAGACGATGTTTCATTGACTATTTTACAATCAGAAGCTCCGTTAAAATATTATACAACCTGGAAGTTGTGCACGTGGGATCTCTAGCTTGACTGCAACTCTAACCTTCATAGACACCTATAGGCTTCCTCAAAACAGTGTTTATAGATAGGAACTAACAATTAAACACAAGTTAAAAATCATCAATACAAGTAAATAAAAAAAAATAGATAAGTAATATATAAAGTAGTTTCACATTGATGTGAAATAATTACTTAGTTTGCTTTTTACGCAGTCGGGATTTTTGATTTTTTTAATTTATTTTATGTATAATTCCAAAGTCCGGAAACAATTTTATTACATCTTCCTCCATCGTCAGGTAACTCGTAAATGGTAAAATCATACTCAGCAATTGTAATAAATATAAGTTACAACATAAGGGGGCACAGGACCTTTAAACTTTAAAAAACAGTTTCTGTTTTTGTTTTATTCTGAATATTTTAAAATTTCTCAACAATATGCAAAAAAACCCATTCAGAAATCTGCGTTATTTCTTGAGTTACAATAATTTATAAACGGCGAGTATAATTGAAGGTCCGTAGATATTGAAACTTTAATTCGTGTTTTCTCACAAGGAAGGTATCCATACTGGGTATACTCAGAATATGTTGAAAAAAATGCTAGTGAAACTACTCATGTATGTAATAAAGGATCAGTTAAAATTAGCTGCGGAATTTCAATAGAAAATCAGCAAAAAAAATAAAATACTTTCGAATAATTGACGTACAAAGAAGAAAGCGACACGCAATTTGGCGAGCAGAACTTTTCCTCGCCAAAAGCAAACGATTATAATGAATCTGACAATTGCTTTTAATTTATTTTGAGAATGTGCAGTATTTAATGAATTTAAACGTAAACCATTTATTATTATTACATTTTATATTATACATGTTGCTTGTTGCCCATTTGAATGAAATTTTGCCATTATTTTTTCTCCAATCCACATTTTTTAAAAATTTAAACGGCTTTACCGGCTATAAAAATAACTTTTAAGGCCAGATGAATAATGCTGCCGTGATAAATTTCCATATCGAAGAAGTTGTTTCCATAGCAACAAAATTGAATCGCCTTCGACAGCGCTCAATGGGACTTATTTTTGAGTTTAGAACAATTTTAATCAATTTAAATTTTGTTTTAAATCGTAAAATATGACAATTAAATTTCATTATAAGTACATATAAATATGATAGAACTATAGTTAAAACAAACTGAAAATGTCAAAGCTAAAGTTATTTAAATTAAACTTATTTAAACAAATTCAACATAAAATATTTTTTCCTTAAAGAGTATTCGACAAGCTTATTTTCAAAAGCGAATTTTTTGAAATTTTATTTCCTCGCCAACCGGTGATAAGTCGCCAAATAAACGAAATTTTCATTATTTTTTTAAGGACGTTCTATCTGTGTTCCGCCGATTTTTTTTTTTTTTTATAAACATCTATACACACAGGAGAAGAACATTCTGTATTTTTTTTTCCAGATTTTTTTTAGTATGCCCGTATGGAGACCTTCCTTGTCAGATTAGTAAATTTGGAGTTTCTGTGCACTGTTACTTTCAAACTATGTAAGCTACAGCTTTAAAAAATTAACTAAATACGTATTTCTTTATTGTCTACATGCTATTAAAAAAAAAAAGAATCACATATTTTGGTTATTTAATTTTTTGCACGTGAAAAACTTGAAAAAAAAATTGACATCTTTTAATTTTTTACTTTCTTCTATCTTTACAAGAAGAAAATATTGGATTCATGAAAAATTTCAAATTCCGGTTTTCAACGGTTGGTTGATTGGATGGATGGGGTTTTAATGGCGCAAAGTCCCTATAGGGACGGACATGCTGCGCCAAGACAAACTGAAAATGAAAAAATGTATATAACCCAAAAATTTGAATAAAAAGAGAATAACAAAAAGGTGAGAAAAACAAACAAAAAAAAAATAATGAAAACAGTAATATGTATAATTAAAACCGTTTAAAAGAATCAAAAGTTCATACTTAAAAGACAAGCATATTATAATTAAAAACTGTGAAGTTATTAAAGTAATAACTGTTAAAATATACAAAGTTTAAAATGATGTACAAATACTACATAAAAACAAGCTAAAAAATCACATGAGTGAAAAACAATGTAAAATCAATTAGGTAAAAATTCCTCGGAAACTGTATTTTCTTCATCAGCACTTCATTCATACGACTCCGAGTCCATTGCTTCATCCACATAGTTCTGCAGCTGCTTCGGATCCTTTAAATTAGTGACAGATGGATCTAGCCAGTTGTTCCGGTTTTCGACGGATTTACACGTTTTAGGGGTCAGAGAATCCAAAAAACATATGTTTTTGCAAAATGTCTGTCTGTGAATGTGTCTGTCTGTCTCTGTGTGTGCAACACAAATTTTGTGGGCGCTCTATCTCAAGAACTAATAAACGGAATTTAACAAAACTTTATATTCAGTTAGTCCTTGATATAAACTGGTGCTGATTACTTTTTTGTACAAATCGCCCAACAGGTGGCGCTGCTATGCTGCATTTTTCACGATTTCCGAAATAGCTATACTTCAAGATCTAATGCACGAATTTTCACCAAACTTCAGATTCAGTGAGTTCCTGATATAAATGAGTGCTGCTTACTTTTTAGTGTAAATCGCCCAACAAATGGCGCTGCTACGCTTCATTTATCACAATTTCCGCAATAATTGTATCTCAAGGGCTAATGCATGAATTTTCACCAGGCTTCAGATTCAGTTAGTACCCGATATAAATGGGTCCTGATTAGTTTTTGGAGTAAATCTACCAACAGGTGGCGCTGTTATGTAGATTTTTTTACGATTTCAACAATAGTTCTACCTCAAAAACTAATGCACGGATTTTCATCAAACTTCAGATTCAGCTACAACTTGACATAAGTTGTTGCTGATTAGATTTTGGTGTAAATCACTAACCGGTGGCACAGATACGCTCCAATCCATTTTTCAGGAATTATTAACATGTATGAGATAGAAGAAAGTTTTGGGATTGACACATCCGAATAGTTTTATTTTGTGCTAAAATTAAATTTTAAACAAACTTTTTTGTGTATATTTTTATTTTAATTCAGAAGTAAATGTGTTACGAATCTATTTTGTCCAAAAATTGTTTTCTATATACATAATTTAGAGTTTTATCATGCGCGCAGCCCTTAATGATTTTAGATCACGTATTAGTGAGATGAATTTTTAATTTTTTAATTTAAAGTTTAAACACTATATTTATATGTGCATCATTTATTTTTATGGATAATATTGTTAAGAAGATATACTTTTGGCGGAAAGGGGAAAAAAGATCTTAATTGTTTATTATTTGTGTTTTGGTACTTTGAATAAACTTTTTTTCTTAAAAATAAAACCGACTTCAAAAACTACTAAAAAGTAAAAAATAATTTTTTTTACATAATATTTAATAAGAAATTAAATTAAGAGCATTGTATTTACCATGCGTATTATTATATTTATGTACATTAATTTGATTTTTTGGAGTCGGTGCCAGCCAAACGAAGTTAAGTATAATTATCCGATAGACACACATCCAAATATCTACGAATTTTTTTCTACGATTTGTTATTTAGTTAAAAAATTTTAATTTTACCATTTTTGAAACATTTCATCTAATTTTATAAACGTGTATTTTCAAGTGAGATCAGCTGTAATTATGTGTGCTAAATTAAGGGTTATTATAAAATTAATGCGTTTATACAGGCTATTATGTAAAAAAAATCGTAGCCAAACACAGATTTTCAAATGCAGGATGGTGTCAGAGTTGATTGAGAATGGAATTTTTTCCCTAAACGGTTTTGTTGAATCTTGTTACGATTTGTATTGGATAAACAATTTTAATTTTGAACTTAGCTTGGCTGGCACTGACTCAAAAAAATCAAATTAATGTACATAAATATAATAATACGCATGGTAAATACAATGCTCTTAATTTAATTTCTTATTAACTATTATGTAAAAAAAAATATTTTTTACTTTGTAGTAGTTTTTGAAGTCGGTTTTATTTTTGGGAAAAAAGTTTATTTTTCACTTTTTAGTTTTTTCGAGTTACAATTTTTGCATGATTCTTTTGGAGGAAATTACGGACTTTTAAAGAAACTTTTAAAGATATTATTTTGATAGGTAAATACTTTTGCCCAGATTTGTGTGTACATTAATAACACAGGTTTTTTATGAAAATTCTATATATATATATATATTACATTTATTCTTCTTCAGATTTAATAGCTTTATCTTTTAATTAAATATTTTTGTTTCTCTATTTGGACATGGGTAGAACGACAAGAGATGCCGCTCGTATGAAAAAATATCGAACTTTGGAAACTGACAATAAAAAGTTCTTCGGCGTACTAAAAATGCTCTATGAAATAGAGAAGAGAGACCCAATGACTTATTTTTCATACTTTCTAACCTATGACCAGACCCTTATCTTCCGGGTTGCCTTAGATGAACGGGTTTGATATGTGGCATCGGAGTAGGAGACCACCTAATCGCCACGTAGCGGCAATAAACCTGATGAGCGTCTAGTTTGTTTTTCTATCGGCAGTGCCTATTTCTTAATTATGAACTTTTTTATGCCAGTTACTTAACATTTATATCTTGTTGTTTAGCACCTGTGCATTGCTAATCATGTTGATCTCGTGATTTAGAAGCTTATTCAGATGACGAGACCTTCACCTGGCAAGGCACCTCAGAGGTATAATTCATAGGTAACTTCGAAGTCTTCGCACCCGCGACGGAGTTTACATGCACCAGGAGCCATTAGGGTACATGACAAACGAATAACTTATCAAAAAATGATCGTGAAAAGACTACAGCGGAAAAGTCTTAAATGGCGTTCCCTCAAACGGCTGGTCATTGATGAAATTTCTATAGTGTCAAAAGATAATTTTAATTCATTTGAGGCATCAAGAATTTAAAAACAATTTATTTTTTGGTGGCATTAATGTTTTCTTATATGGAGATATTATGCAAGTACCAATATGTAATGTATAATGTATACGTAATGCCAATGTGCTTAAATGTATGCTAAACATTTCAGCATGGTACTTTTATTCCTAATTTAAATTATTTGCTTAATCTTTCGCCAAATCTAAAGATGCTCACTCTAAATAAAAAAGAGTGACTATTCACTCCTCCGGAGTGAATAGTCACTCTATCGCAGACTCAAAATATGCCCAACCTCTTTAGAGTGACTATGCACTCTGAGCAAAAGTGAAATATTTGACTCTCTGAAAGAGTGAATAGTCACTCCTGGAAAGTGACTATTCACTCTAAACAGGGGTGGATAATAACTCTTTCGGAGGAGTGACTATTCACTCTTGCTAAAGGAGTGCGGTTTTTCACTCTTGGTAGGAGTGAATAGTCACTCTTTCATGGAAGTGAATGTTCATTTTTTTGTAGTCGGTTCTTTTTTCTTTTGCTTTTATGGTCCTTTCTCATTTTAAAAGAATCACATCTTTTACGGCATGCAATGAAAATAGATACAAGCGTGGTAAAGATTGGAATAAAATACTTTATTAGCAATATTTATTTAATTCATAGTTTGTAACACTAATTGAACTTTTAAGGAAAAATTCAGTTAGTTACATACGAATTTAAATTAGATTACTGACAGAAATAAACTAAAATATTTTATTCCAATCTTATCCTTTGTGTTTGCTTTTACTGCATGTCCTATAAAGATATTACTTTTAAAGTTTTATTAATAACTTTTTAATAGGTGGATGTTATATGTTTAACAATGTTTGATTTGATTTTAATTTTTGTTTTAAATATAAAACCATGACTTTTTCTTAAATTATTGCTATTTCTGAAAAGTCCTATTGTTGTAAAATATTTTTAATTTTCCCATTTAAAAGCAATGCTTATAAACTCATTTCTTTTTAAAATAAGTTCTAAGCATGATTTAAACGTTAAGAATGTGTAATTTTTTTTTATCCGCTGTGATTTGCTTTTGTTTTGTTACTTTCTTCTATCTTGACAAGAAGAAAGTATTGGTTTCATGAAAATTTTCGAATTCCAGTTTTCGACGGATTTACACATTTTATGGGTCAGAGATTCCAAAAAACATGTTTTTACAAAATGTCTGTCTGTGAGTCTGTCTGTCTGTCGGTCTGTCTGTCTGTCTGTCCGTCTGTCTGTCTGTCCGTCCGTCTGTCTGTCTGTATGTGACACAAATTTTGTGTGCGCTCTATCTCAAGAACTAATGCACGGAATTTAATAAAAATTCATATTCAGGTAGTCCCTGACATAGATTAGAGCTGATTAGTTTTTGGCGTAAATCGCCCTGCAGATGGCGCTGCTATGTAGCATTTTGCAGGATTTCCGCAAAAGTTGTATCTCAAGAACTAATGCACAGATTTTTATAAAACTTCAGATTCCGTTAATCCTTAATATGAATTGGTGCTGGTAACGTTTTGGTGCAAATCGCCCAACAGATGGCGCTGCTATGCTGCATTTTGCAGCATTTACACGATTTTCGTAATAGCTCAATCTCAAGAAATAATACACGGATTTCCATCAAACTTCAGATTCAGTTAGTGCTTGACATCAATTGACGTTTTGCCCCTTGTGGTGTAAATCGCTCAACAGGTGGCGCTGCTATGCTGCATTTTTTGAGATTTCCGCAATAGCTCTATCTCAAGAACTAATGCTTGGGTTTTCAACAAACTTCAGATTCAGGTATACCTGGATATGAATTAGTGCTGTTTATGTTTTGGTGTAAATAGCTCAACAGGTGGCGCAGCTATGCATTTTTCACGATTTCCACAATAGCTCAATGTCCAGAACTAATGCACGGATTTTCATCAAACTTCAGATTCAGTTAGTCCTTGACATGAATTGATGTTTTGTACCTTTTCGTGTAAATCGCTCAACAGGTGGCGCTGCTGTGCTGCATTTTTTGTGATTTCCACAGTAGCTCTAGCTCCAGAACTAATGCACCGATTTTCACCAAACTTCAGATTCCGGTATACCTTAATATGAATTAGTGTTGTTTGTGTTTGGGTGCAAATCACTCAACAGGTGGCGCTGCTATGCTGCATTTTTCAGAATTTCCCCTACAGCTCTATCTCAATAAGTAATGGACGAATTTTCATCAAACCTCAAATTCAGGTATACTTTGATACGAATTGGTTCTAAATTGGTGTAATATCTTTTACTATTTAAATGATTTAATTGACGTGATTTATATAGAAGAAAGTTTTGTGATGGCCACAACATACTAGTTTAATATGAACATGGAGTCTAAATTATGAGTTCTCTGGAATATGTATATATTTTTCTTTTAAACATATTCCTTAACTTAATCATGATTTCTAATTTTCGTCCGTTACTGCTGAAAAATGGAATTAATACGATAAGCCATATTTAATTTAAATTTTTTATTCGCGTATAGATATTGTATTTTGTGACTATGAGCAAAATAGATTTTATATGTTTTATAGGAAAAGATTGACCTCGGAAATAGAAAAAAAAACAAACTTAAAAATAAAGTAAATGACTGCATTAGAAATATTCTTATTGTTTGAAAAACATTTGAATGTAAAAAAGTAGTTATTAGTAATCTCTTTAAAAAAAAATATTCAGTCCTGTATTATGTAAGTAAATATGACCATTTTTAAAAAATATACTAAAGCAGTCTTATCCATAAACTTCAAAACAAGCATAAAAAAACATTTTATTCCAATGCTTAAATATCATGTTTTATTGTTTAGCACCAAAAATTACTTGTATCAAAAACGTAGAAAATTTTTTTATAATAGAAGGAAATTTAATAACTGATGCAGAATATCTATAATTAAATTTTTTTATATTACTCAGTCGCGAAATTTTAAAATCATAACTCGCAGAAAAATTTTTAGATACAATTTAAAAAAATTAATATACAGTAAAACCTCCCTAAAGCGACCACGTACTGTTCCAATAAAAATTGGTTGCTCGGAGAGGTGGTCTCTTAATGGAGGTCACGTTTAAATCTAGATTTTAATTGTTGAAAAATGGTAACAGTGTTACTAAAATTTATTTTTCACATTAGGAAAAAATATAAAAATTTAAGTATCAAAATAAAAGTTAATTACATAAGTTAATTACTGCAGAGTTTAAAAAATGAGCACATTGAGCTTTGCTTTAATTTTACAGATTTATATTTTATAATTTTTATTTCCAAGTCCTTTCGAAGTTCAGTAAATAAATGCATTTTTTTGTGTACGGGAACAAGTAATGGCGATTTCATTACTTTATCTATTTCTTTGGGAGTTTTCCGACAGAACAGGGCAGAGGAGTTTATTGATCGTCAGTCTTAATTGTTAATCAGAGTTAAATTCATTGCCTAAAAAGGCACAAAGGGGTTTAAATACTTAAAAGTTACCGGGATAAAAAAAAATATCTAAACTTAGTTTAGAAGTTTGCTGAATAATGCCCTCTCCTGAATTATTTTTTTAATAAAACCTTCTTCAAGCGACCAGGAAAAAACGGAATTTGTTTCATTTTCTTCAAAGAAATCGGTCTCTCATGAAGGGAGTTCAACTGGGATGGTCTCTGAATAGAGGTCAAATTAGTATTGAGTCAATGGGAATAAATTTCGTTCCATGAAAAAATGATCGTTGAGGGAGGTGGTCGCCTAATAGAGTTGGTCGCACAGGGAGGTTTCACTGTACCAACCTTTTCGTAATATCATAAACATCAAATATTCTATTTAACTCCCAAACAATAATAATACTCTTAACAATATATAATCCGAAATCAAAATTAAACCAAAAAAAAAAAAAAAAAAAAAAAAGAAAATCTCATAGAACGGCAAATTAATGTTTTCGAGAATGTGTCTTCTACGATTGAGAAAATCCAGATCTTCTCTGTTATGAGTCAGTCACCCTTTCAAACGAAAGAGATAAAACTTTTTTGTTTTGGTCGTGGCAAAAGTTTTATTATTTGGAAATACAGCATTGAAAGGGAAGAATAAAATATGCACAGTCATTTTTTTTTTTAATTCACATTTCCTGAACTAATGAAGTTTTGATTTTGCATTGTGCACTTAGAGGTCTGCACGGGCTGAAATTTCCAAGGACCCGGCCCGACTCATAGAAAAAAAATTCGGCCCGGCCCGTAGAAAAAAAATTGGTCCGGCCCGGTAAAATTTTAAAAGTTCGGCCCGAGCCCGACCCGGAAAAAAAGTTAAAATCTCGGCCCGATCCCGGCCCGGCCTGAGTGAATTTCAACAAAACATTGATTTTTTATTTTTTTGAAGTGTTAAAAATCTGGAAAATGCTATACAGTAAGATGGAATTGTATAGAAAAAAAAATGCGTTATAGACAAGTTCCCTTCTTAGCGAGTATAAATGTATTATATATTCTTTTATTATGTATTAGTATATTAATTATGCATGGATCAACATCAACACGTCAGTGAGTTTAAAACTGGGTTCCGTCATATGCAGGTTCTTTTTCACACGTTTTACTATGTTTTAATTTAGCTATATTTTAATAAGCGCAGAAATCTAGTGTTCTTAAAAAATAATGAATTTTAATGTATAAGTGTAGAATAATGGCGATTTAAAAATGTATGCATTTTTTGCAAAAATGTTTGGGCCAGACCTAATTTTACTGACCTTTAAATAGAACAGGCCACGCTGAGACAATGATTTTCATATACGGGCTGGGTCAAAATTAGGACTGAAAATTTTGGCCCGTGAAGACTCAGAATGAACCAGTCCCGGCTTTGTACAGAAAAAATAAGCTAGGCCCGGCCCGAGCCTTCAGATAAAAGTGTGGCCCGGGTCCGGCCCGAGTTCCGTGAGTGAAAATCGTCCCGAGAACGAGCCGGCCCGTGCAGATCTCTAGTGCGTATTCAATTGTTAAAAGAATGATTTCAAACCGCTACATGAAGAAATATAACAGACAATCACTTTTGAACACTCTAACGATCAATCTTTTTCTATACAACATACAACTATTAGGTAATAATCTTAACATTCTCCATATCTACACGGATAAATGCTTAAAATTAAATAGGACTTACCTTTATTTTATGTATTCCAATAAGAATAATTTTAATGATATCCTAATCTGTTAATCGTAAGATGGCGGACAAAAAAGTGATCATTTTTCTTATCTTTTAAGGGTGTCGTCGCCTTGCTGCTCTGATTGGTTAAAAGCAATGCACACGTAAGTCACTCTGCTTTCAGGAGTGAGACATCTCACTCCTTTCTAGAGAGTGGAAAATTCCACTCTTTAAGGAGTGTATTTTTATAAAATTCACTCCAAAAAGAGTGAAAATGCCTGTCACTCTTTCAAAAAGTGATCTTTTCCCTCCTCCCAATTTTAGAGTGCTGCTGATAGAGAAATTGAGAACTCATTGCATCATGACGGCATTTTGTTTATTTTTGTCTATTTTTGGTTGTTATGTATTTAATCTTTCTTGGCAAAATCAGCTTAACTGAGGCATTTATGCTTCTTATTGCATCATCATTTGCAATACGTTGGGCAGTGGAGATTTTAAAACTATTCAGTAATCTACCGTTATTGAGCCCACGGCCAATTGTTGTTTCTGAGCTAATATGATTTGGTGCATTGAAGCGTTTTGCGAATTAAATATTTTATGATACCCACATTTACATTAAACCACATTGCTGCTGCTATTTTTTTTTGTTTGTTTGTTTCACGCTAGCTTTAACTATGAGCTCGATTATGGAAGATTAGAAATTCATCGTCATGCTCATTTAATAGTCTTGGTTAAAGTGTCATCGGTCTGCATAGTAACTGACGTATTTTAGTGAGTATAGTACTGCAAAACATATAGAACATATAGAACTTTCAAAAGGAACTTATGATATTCGCATTTCCTTTAAACCATGTTTGCTGTTAGTATCGCGCACTTTTTGCTTTTATCGGGCAATCTGGTTCAAATTTACTTGCTCTCATTTCTTGATACAATTCAAATGTTTTCATGACTGCGTAACTTATTGACTTGTTTTCGCAATTATGCTTATGCCTACTGATGTTTAAGCTCTGTACCATGTAAATAGACCGCACCATAACAACGCCGCCTGTAATACTAATTAGAGTAACTCCTTGTTTTTCTTTCTATGTTGCTAATATTGTACTTTAACAACATAGGGATCTTGGATCAACTTCTGTTTGCATATAAAGGTAGACAAATTGTCGTTTACAATAAATAAATTTATAAATATTGAAAAACTTGCTTGTGTATATGAGACAGTGGTACTATTTAGTTATCTCGTCGACCAAAAATCTATCGCCAAACTATAAGATTAAATGCCAATAATGGTTGATCGTAAATGTCACATTCACTTGACTTTAAGCACATTACACGTGTTTACGTCATCAAGTGATTTTTATTTCGATGTTTTATTTGTATTTTTGGTACTTCTTAGTTATCCCGTCGACCAATTTTGCCAAATTATATAAATCGTCAAACCATTCGCCAAATTATACACATTGACATAATTTTTTATTTTAAATAACGAAAGAACAAATAAATTAGTAAAACATTAATAAAAATACAAATAAAACGTCGAATTAATGGTTTTATTGACCATTATTGACATTTAATCTTACAATTAATTAATTAATGGCAACCATTATTGGCAATTAATCTTACAATTTGGCGACAGTGATTTGGTCGACGGGATTACTAAGAAGTACCGTATTTTTATTAATGTTATACTAATTTATTTGTTCTTTCGTTATTTAAAATAAAAAGTATGTCAATTTGTATAATTTGGCGAAATTGGTCGATGGGATAACTAAGTATTACCGAGACGATTAATAGGTTGTCAGAAAATATGCGTGAAATTTTCATTTTCTCTCCAAGGCTATTTACCTATTTACCTATACAGGAAAGTTATCATTAATGTTATCTAGTGGAAATATTAAAGGCAATCAAAAAGCATTCATACATAATAACTATTTAATATAATATAAGTATGTATATAATATTATATATATATATATATATATATATTATGTGCCGCCAGTCTGATGTTATGTGTTTAATTAAACTAAACTATTGTATACTAAATTATTGTTTTGTATTAAGCTAGTTTGCTTCTGTATTATTTAGCATTTTAAACAATGGTGTATATTTAATTAATGTACATTAAATGACTATTTTGAATGCAAATGCCAATTGAGAATTTTAAATATGACTGTCGATTAGAAAAAGCGAAGAAACAGATTGGGGAAGATCCATTACTGAATTTGAATGGGAAAATCGCGAAATTAGTCAATTACAGCCAAGTTGGCTCCATTTATGGCGACTTATTTTGGTCGCCAAATTTGGCGATATTTCACCTAACTGCGCCAAGTTTGGCAACAACTTGGCGCTAACGTATATGAATACATAGTTAAAGTTAAAAATGCTATAAAAAGTGATAGAAAATCTTTATTAAGATTGACGATCGTTTCGTCGCACCAACGGCGACATTTTCAAAATCATTTATGATAGAAAATACTTTCGCAAAATATTTTAAAACAATAAACCTAGTAAACAATGTCACGAGACATGATGCATAATGAAAAATATTGCAACCATAAAATTAAATTAAAATTAAATTAGCTATTTGTGAGCGTGGATTAATTTTCATATAATTTAACAAAACAATAACATGGTAAACAATGTCACGAGACAACATGCATAATGAAAAGCATTGCAAAATATAAAATAAAAATAATATTATCTTGGCTATTTGCGAGCGTGGATTAATTCTTACTATTGTTACTAAAATTACATAGCATCTCTTTCCAAATTTTAGGTAATTCTATGGACACTGAATCATTGCAAATATTCTTGTTGCGTAAAAATATCTCTATTGATTCTCGGATTATTGATGGTAAATAAAATCTTGATGTATAAATTAACTTGCTATTTTTGAAGTCGATCTGTAAAGGCTCTTCGCTGGATAATCTGGCCAAAGCTGTGGTTCTTCTGTTGTATTTGATGTCTGCTATATGTTCTTTGATTCTAGTTTTAAGTTTTCTAGTTGTCATACCTATATAAAACTGCTTGGTTCCATCTTCTTTGGTGAAAGGTATTTCGTATACTCCTGATAGTTGGCTTGACTCAATTGGATCTATTTTCTTGCATACTATATTTCTTAATTTCATAGAAGGTTTTGCGACTAGGGAGATATTGTATTTATTGAGTTTATATTTTAGACGTTCGAAGAAACCAGGAAAATATTGTACAGTGGATAACGTGGAATTTTGTGGATTGAAATTTCTTTTCTTGTTATTCTTTAAGCTCTTAATTAATTTTTCTATGGTACTTTCTTTGTATCCATTGTTTCTTGCAATATCATATATTTTATTTATTTCGTTATTTAACTGCACGGGGGTACAAACTGTGAAAGCTCTATGAATAGAATGTCTAAGTGCAGAAACTTTGTATGAAAAAGGTGCTTGAGCATTATGAGGGATAATGGATTGACTGGCTATGGGCTTTCTGTAAACAGTGCGTTCTATTCCTTGGTACGTCTTGATTAGTAATACATCTAAATAAGGTAGCGTACCATTTTGTTCTATTTCTAATGTAAATTTAATTTTTGAATCAAGGCTATTAATCTGGTTTAAAAAGTTATTGAGCAAGGTATCTGCATGTTGCCAAATGATGAAAATATCGTCTACATATCTGATCCATGTATGGGGAGTGTAATCCAATTTGTATATATCTATTTCTAGAGGTCGTAATATGAATTCAGCTAGTAATCCTGATATAGGAGAACCCATTGGAGCTCCGTTATTTTGTTTGTATATTTTGCCGTCAAAAGTGAAGTAATTATTATTAACTATAAGATTAAGAGCACTCTTAAGTGTAGTTTTCATACTTTCATTAGTACTCTCCATGCGGTCAATACAGCTATTTATATTTGTAACGGCTTTTTGGGTATCAATAGATGGGTATAAAGAGACTACATCTAGACTGGCTATTAAATAATCCTGAGGTAAATTAATGTGATTTAAATATTGAATGAACTCATACGTTGAATTAATTACATGATCAGTGCTGGGCAAAATATTTTTCAATAAAACTACAAAAGCTTTTTCCATAAAATATGTGGGGCTTGAGCATTTAGTTACTATTGGTCTTATTGGCATATCTATTTTGTGGTCTTTGAGTCTGCCGACAATTGCTGGGATTACTGCTAACTTATTAATTCTCATTAGAACTTTTATATTATCGGGCCAGCTTCCTTTATTAACCAATTCTTTAGCTTTTTTGTTGATTATGTTAAGTGGATTCTTCTTGATTTCTTGACAATCCATATTGTTAATGCATTGTACCATTTTATTTTTATAGTCATCTGTATTTAATATGGCTAATTTATTGGATTTATCCGTTTGGATTAAGATGATTTCTGGATCAAGTTTTAACTTTTTCAAAATATTCAATTCATCTTTCGGTATACTTATGGGTTGCTTAATTAACTTCTTCAGTTCGTGGTACATAACATTGCGAATTTCTTCTTTATGATCGTTATGAGTCGACAGTACAATATTTTCAATTTCTGGAATGATAGATTTTAAATTAGGCTTAGTTGGAAAAATGTATTTTGGCCCCCGCTCAAGTACTTTTATTTCATCTTCCGTTAATGGTCTGCTAGATAAATTCAGAAATTCCACTGGTTGGCATATATGGTTGACATAGGACTTTTGTGTGTTGCAAAGATTTTCTATCTTGGAAGCTTGTACCATTTCTTTTAAGCGGATTTTACCGTATCTATATTTTTCCAGGCTGTTCATGAGAATATCAAATATATATTGTGGAGTAGAGGCTGCAAATTCATAATATAAATCTAAAGTTCTCTGTTGTAGTTTACTAATGTAGGCATACTTCTTTCTAATACTTAATATTAAACATTTACTCTCAAATTGTCTATTGAGATTAGTAAAGTTATAATTAGCAAATTTATTTCTGTTCTTCAAAAATGACGGAATTACGTTCCTACTTCGGCATAATTTAAGAAAATCCAAATTCAAAAGTTCACGATCCAGGCGTAGTCTTTCATATTTGAAACGCGAAAATATTTTCTTATCAAACTCTTCATACATATTCATTCCAGCATCGAAGAAATGTTATAAACACATGTATAATAATCACTTATAAACAGATAAAGTTAAAAATGCTATAAAAAGTGATAGAAAATCTTTATTAAGATTGACGATCGTTTCGTCGCACCAACGGCGACATTTTCAAAATCATTTATGATAGAAAATACTTTCGCAAAATATTTTAAAACAATAAACCTAGTAAACAATGTCACGAGACATGATGCATAATGAAAAATATTGCAACCATAAAATTAAATTAAAATTAAATTAGCTATTTGTGAGCGTGGATTAATTTTCATATAATTTAACAAAACAATAACATGGTAAACAATGTCACGAGACAACATGCATAATGAAAAGCATTGCAAAATATAAAATAAAAATAATATTATCTTGGCTATTTGCGAGCGTGGATTAATTCTTACTATTGTTACTAAAATTACATAGCATCTCTTTCCAAATTTTAGGTAATTCTATGGACACTGAATCATTGCAAATATTCTTGTTGCGTAAAAATATCTCTATTGATTCTCGGATTATTGATGGTAAATAAAATCTTGATGTATAAATTAACTTGCTATTTTTGAAATCGATCTGTAAAGGCTCTTCGCTGGATAATCTGGCCAAAGCTGTGGTTCTTCTGTTGTATTTGATGTCTGCTATATGTTCTTTGATTCTAGTTTTAAGTTTTCTAGTTGTCATACCTATATAAAACTGCTTGGTTCCATCTTCTTTGGTGAAAGGTATTTCGTATACTCCTGATAGTTGGCTTGACTCAATTGGATCTATTTTCTTGCATACTATATTTCTTAATTTCATAGAAGGTTTTGCGACTAGGGAGATATTGTATTTATTGAGTTTATATTTTAGACGTTCGAAGAAACCAGGAAAATATTGTACAGTGGATAACGTGGAATTTTGTGGATTGAAATTTCTTTTCTTGTTATTCTTTAAGCTCTTAATTAATTTTTCTATGGTACTTTCTTTGTATCCATTGTTTCTTGCAATATCATATATTTTATTTATTTCGTTATTTAACTGCACGGGGGTACAAACTGTGAAAGCTCTATGAGATAAGAAAAATCGTAGAGAAAAATAGCTCGTAGAGAAAAATAGCCAATAGCCATTAGATTAAAAATTAAGGTTTCTTTGAATGTCTTTCAAAGAAATAAACTTAGGGGGTAGTTCTCATACTGAAATTGTATCAAACTTTGACATTTTTAATACGACAACCTAATTTTGACATAATATTTAAATTTTTCGAAAAATTTTGCCTTAGGATACCAAACGGGAAATCATTTGATGTAGTTTAGGATCTGTGCCGATCTAAAGTTTTGAACTCTTAATGTTAAATTTAATTTTTGTAGTTGTAAAGCAATCTGTAAAATAGGGTAGTTATTAAAGCAAAATTAAAATAATTATCATAAATGATTTTGAAAATGTCGCCGTTGGTGCGACGAAACGATCGTCAATCTTAATAAAGATTTTCTATCACTTTTTATAGCATTTTTAACTTTATCTGTTTATAAGTGATTATTATACATGTGTTTATGAATACATAGTTTTATGCTTATGATTCAGAAACCGGTTACAACAATGAAAGATAATTTGGGCGAAATCCTTCATTTCATTGGTTTTTGTTGAATTACTAAAAAACTACTGAACCAATTTCGATGAAACGGAAGTGGTACCAGTTCGAGAGTATCCTCTTTCAATTAAAACAAAAATCTTATAAATCGGACAAAAAGTTCCGGAGCAATCGGTGAACATACATAAAAAAAAACATACATACGCGTCGAATTGATAACCTCCTCCTTTTTTTTGAAGTCGGTAAAAAGGCGATGCTTTTGATTGTTTTAACAACTAGAACGTCCTGTGCCCCCTTAATAATAAATATTTTCGATTAAAAAAAACAGCAAATTAAGATGTTTTTCTTGGTTACAATTAAGTAAAATTAAGAACAAAATTATTAAGGTTCAATAAATAATAAATCACAATGTTTGGCACGGTTTGCAATAAAAATCCTTTTCACAGACATGGTTGAAAAAAAATGGTGCATTAACTTCTATTTTGGAATGGTTGTTTCTATAACGGGAAAGTGGCGAAATTCGAAATTTAAACGTACATAAGAGTAATTTAAAAAAATCTAAAATGGCAATTTATGTGCGAAAGTTGAGACAAGAATCTTTAGCATTGTGGTTAAGATGTAAATGGGTTGTCAGTTTGACCTTCATTTTATTCAGAAAATCCTAATTCAATATCGAAATTAAAAATGGTACTCTTTAGCTCACAGGCTATCAAAGCCTAAGAGCTAATGTGCCCGCCGGGTCTGTATGTATGTACGTGTATGTATGTTGCATATACGTACGTATGTAAAGCGATAACTCTTCGTTTATTGATATCCGGTTTGCTTCAGTTTTTTTTTCTAGGTTCATTCTGATAAGGCGCTTCCCTGATTAGTTTTAGGGGTTCATTAGTTAAGTTTAAAGGGGGGAAGGGGGGTCTAATACCCCTTAACTTAGATAAATGGGTTTTTCATGCAGAATTATCAGATTTTCATCTAATTTGGCATACCGGTTAATTCTGACAAGGCGTTTCCGTGATTATATTTGAAGGCTCATTGTTTAAGTCTAAAGGGGGGAATGGGGAGCTAATACCCCTAAATTTAGATAAATGGTATTTTTTTATCCGATTTGCTTCAAATTTGGTTTACCGGTTTATTCTGATAATTGCGCTTCCCTGATTAGATATGGAAATTCATTGGTTAAATATAAAGGGGGGGAACGGCGGGCTAATACCCCTTTTAATTTAGATAAATGGGTTTTTCTATCCGATTTGGTATACCGGTTTATTTCGATAAGGCGCTTCCCTGATGACATTTGGACGCTCACTAGTTAAGTATAAAGAGGGGAAACGGTCGGGGCTAACACCCTAAATTTATTTTTCGAAGGCCATTATTCTTTGAAATAAGAGTATAATATACAATTAGTGTGAATAGCCTGTGAGATCAATGCCATCAGTTTAACTGGGCACTTCACTTTTTATTGATTTATTTAAAGACATAAATTTTATGGTTACAAAAAGAACAGATTCTTCGTTCAAAATTTCAGGTATGAATATGAAATTTCGAAATAAAAATGGAGGTAAAACTGACAACTCTGAGATGCAAATGCTTGAAAAGAACGGTTTCTAAAAAGTACCAAATTAAAGGTTGAAATGAGCGGAAGACGTTCTAACATCGTTCAAATTAAGATTTATTTGCAATGGTAAGCACAGAAACCGAAACTTTGACATGGATGTTACTTTTCGACGAAAATTCTTGCAAAATAAATCATATAAAAATATTAAAATTCGAGCAAGAAATCTGCAAACAATGCGCTCATAGAATTAATATTTGTTTGAGTTTTCTTTCCGTGACTAGTGTAAGCTCTTAAAGGAAGCTTTAAAAAAATTAATGTAATTACGTGCCAGGTCATTCTTTATACGATTTTGATATCCATAATTTCTAAATTGCATGTTGTTATTCTCTAATTCACTGAATCCGATAATAATTGTTGCCCAAATAAAAAAGAAAAAAATAGAGTCATTTTTAAAAACAAACAGCATTAATACCCACGTGTTCAAACACTACACAAAATATAGCTTTGCATTATAAAAACATTTTTTAAGTTAACCTCAATATAATTATTTAGATTTCGAGAGCAAAAAAACACTTTCTTAATCATGCCATTTTGTGCGTAACTCAATGCCTACAAAAAATTTTGTGATAAAAGAAAAAAAAAAGCACGGCACTTTATTCAGTAAATTAAAGAATTTTTAATGAAATTTCTACAACATGAAATCGTATACACGCCCAGAATTTAATGCTATTTAGAATAAAATCCATTAAAAACTGAGGAAATATCAAACCTTTTCAGAAATTAGTTTCAAACGCACACTGTTGTATTTTCCGTAATCTTTGTCAAATCATTTTTTGATTATCTAAGTTTTCGTTAAAAAAAAAAAAAAAAAAAAGCTTAAAGTGAGAATGATGAATTTTGTTATTGAATAACTCGGGGTTCTGCATTTTATGAAACACTGACTTAAAGGATAGCATATAGAGCGGTTTTCAGAACTTCAGTGCAAAATTCAAGCTATTTCGAGCATTTATTAAGTGGAATATTTACTTAATAAAAGAGCTTTTTTTTTATAATTAAAAATGCTTAACAGTATCAGTTAAGATGAAATGATGTATAAAGGTAAGTTTACAAAGTGTTTCTCTGATTTGTTAATTCGAGTAAATTTTATTGAACCTCAAACTTTATTTTCAAAAAGTTCAATGATTTCGTTATAAAATTCACATTTCAGTATCCTCTGAAATCTCTTTGGGAATTTCATTTTCAATAACAAAAGAAAGAATGAACAAGTAATGTAAAAATTTTGTTTTTAAAGTCAATTCCTAATTAAGTCATCAAAGAAAAATTTAATATAATCCCTTAGGCTAATATTAGTTTTTGTTGCATTAAAATATCTCAATTTGTCTATTTTCTATTAGCCAGTAGGTTTACAATGGAACTCTATGGGAATTTGGCGAAATATTAGAGATATCACCAAGTTGGCGTCACTTTTGGCGACTCATTTTGGCCCCCAAATTTGGCAATATATCGCCAAGTTAGCGACAAACTTGGCGGTATTGGGTGACAGAACAGGGTCCCCCCTATGGTAACCCCTTATTGAAAATGCTTTCATTGACCTTCAATAACCAATGGCCGCCATTTTGTTTCCCATGCAAAACTAAAATTGATTAATTAAAAATTAATTAATTAATTAATATTTGAATAAACTGTATTAACATCAATTGTCATCCAGTACAAGTTTTAAAAAATGTATTTCTACTTGATAGGATGAATAATGAGTATTTTATTAACGATTGAAAATTTGAACAAGATAAATATATAAATAAATATAGGGAGAGTGTGAGCTAATAGTAGGTATTGAAAAATAAAATCCAAGTTTCTACTGTTGCCTTGCATGGCAATAAAAAAAATTGAGCAAAGAACATATCGGTACAAATCATTATGATTTAACGCTTTATGCCCGAAACTACGATTTAATAAAAATCTCACCATTCGATTGAACCCCAAATTTTATTTTCAAAAAGTTCAGTGATTTCGTCATGAAATTCATATTTCAGTATCCTCTGAATTCTCTTTTGGAATTTCATTTTCAATAACAAAAGAGAGAATGAAAAATAAAATCCAAGTTTCTACTGTTGCTTTGCATTGCAATAATTTTTTTTTTTGCCAAAGAACATATCGGTACAAATCATTATGATTTAACGCTTTATGCCCCAAACTACGATTTCATGAAAATTTCACCATTCGATTGAACCTCAAACTTTATTTTCAAAAAGTTCAATGACTTCGTTATGAAATTCACATTTCAGTATCCTCTGAATTCTCGTTAGGGATTTCATTTTCAATGACAAAAGAAAGGATGAAAAATAAAATCCAAGTTTCTACTGTTGTCTTACATGGCAATAAAAAAAAATTCAGCCAAAGAACATATCGGTACGTATCATTATGATTTAACGCTTTATGTCCCAAACTACGATTTCATGAAAATCTCACCAATCAAAGCATTTTTACTCAATTTTTGAAGACGCGTCTGCCGATTTGTGCGATCTTTAAATGAAATTAAGAAAAATATCGTCCATTGAAATGAATAAACGATATCGGTATTTATAAGATATCTGTAAAATAATTACAAATTTACATAAAATATTTCTTAAAACATTATTTTTTGTATTTTATAGTTAGAAAGTATACAAATATTTAATGGCCTTATACATACACTGCAAATTCGTGAAACACTTTTGCATCACTAACTGAACATAATAATTAACACTTTTAATTAAAATCATTTTCAATTGTGTTGTGAATGTATTGCGAATGTGTTGTGTCAAATAAAAAGATTGTGTAAAAAGTGTTGTTAAAAATTACAAGATGAGAAAATGTGTTTTCAAAACATTTCAAAACATTCATTTTTAAAATAGTGTTATAAATGCTTAATAAATAGTGTGTTTTAAGTGTGTATGTGTGTGTTATTTTTAAGGCACCATGCAGAAAGTGTTTTGAAAGTGTTTTACATGTGTTGTTTTATAGTGTTCTAAATTGTGTGGTGTTTACAATGTGTTGTTAGTTTGGTGACAAAGTGTTGTGCAGTACAACACTATTGTAAGAAAATATTTTCATCCACACTATTTACAACACGATTTCAACACAATTAACAACACTATTTTTAGAACACATTTTTAGATAGCAACACTTTTGCAACACATTAAGAACACATTTCTAGATAGCAACACTTTTACAACATATTAAGGACACAATCACAACACAAAAAATATTTTGTATATGAAGATTTCTACTTCACAACACATTAATGTATTGCTAATTTGGGGACAAAAAGTATTGTAAAATGTGCTTATTTTTGTGTTTGAGAATTTGCAGTGTACAAATAGAAATTTCTCAAAATTAAAAATTTACTCATCATCTCCTTCGAAACCTAAAAAGTTGCAGAATAAATGATTTGAAAAAATAATGGTATAAAAATGTGCTTGCTTTAATTGTAGACTGTGCTTTGGTAATACGATAGGATAAAGCAAATCTCGAATTCGAAATAAATTGTATCACTGTCAATCGACAAGTTAATAACCTTTGCAACACCGTTTACATAAACGATACTTTAAAGTTACGTCGGTGCATGAAGGGATATTGATTCTTTTAATTCTGTATTAAATTTCCGTACGAAATTTATGTGTATATTTTACTCATATTTCTGATTAACTTTTCTCGATATGAATTTCCCTAACTTCCTCAGCACAGCCATAGTTACCAATATGGGAATATTCAAAATAAACTCCAGCGAGGATGGACGCCTCAAAGTAATAGATGGATTAGAATACAAGTTTTTACAAACACTATCCGAAGCGCTAAACTTTACCTACGAAGTCCATGTACCCGATGACGGTGAAGGGAAGAAACTTGGAAAACGGACGCTGGACAAGAGTGCTGGGTATGTTGGCTAGAAATGAGCTCGAAATCACTATTAGTCCAGGGGAAATGTACTAAAAATAGGGGGTTACCTTGCGAAAGGTCGGCTAAAAGATTTTTTTTCTGAATTGTTTATAATGATGCCAACTTGGAAAAACCATCTGTGGCCAAAAAACAACAAAATTCTGAGACTTTTTTTATTTTTTTTGAAATATCTTGAGACTTGTTGCCGTAGTATATTATTTGTCAATTACAATATTAAAGAGGATAAAATTCTCAACAACTTTCATATTTACAACTTTTTTATACACTCAATAGCAAGCGCAGTACGCCATTTCAAAAATAAGACAATTTTTTCAATTTTCTTAAAAACTGTGAAAAACTTAGTTCTGCCCCGATTATTCAAATGTTTCCCTGGATTTAATCGTGTATGTCAACTTCTATATATTGGTATCAGTAAATTATATGTTTCAGGGCCGAATCTAGCCTTTTTTGCGCCCGTGGCAAACATGGATATCCCCCCCCCCCCCCGCTTAAAAAGAAAATTTACCACGAGAATTTTAATAAATCTCTAATAGCCGGATTTTGAAAATTTTAGGTGTGTAATAATTAAATACGTAATGTGAACTACGTAATCAGCTTTGTCAAATATTGATTCATTTAAACCTTGAAAACCGAACCGAAATAATTCCGCTTTAAACAGGTTTCCATCTTAGCAGGTATAATTGTTCATATTCTCTATCTTGAAAACATATAATTTTTTTCTTTAAAGACCGGATTCCGTATATACAGATTTCATTTTTAAAGATTTTATGGTAGTTGTAGTATTGAGGCGTTTAAAGTCACAGTTATATGAATTATGAGACTAAATTAGTCACACGAAGACATTTGCAAGGTAATATTAAACATATGGGAGCCTTTTTGACAAATATCTCGCTTGCATTTTATTACTTTTAAATTTTTTTTCTTTTTTTTTATGGGATACCTGAGATCGATATCGAATGTTGTGCTTTTTCGGGTTTGGTTGCATTTTTTGTTTTTAATATTCGGACACTTTCATTTTTGAAAAACTGTTTGGAACCCGTTATGAAATTTAAAGTATCCTCATTATAAAAAAAATGCAACCAAATTCGAAAAATTAAAAACACATAATGTTGGATATCGACCTCAGATATATGAAAAAAAAAATTAAATAATTTCTTGCTCATGTAAAAAGGGTTGCGGTAAAGCATGTACATGCCGAAAGACTGGAATAAAGTGCTCTTCGATTTGCAAAAATTGTTGCGGAATCAATTGCGGAAATGTAGTTAAATTTTCTCCAGATGACGATGAAGATGAAGATGGCACTATAACAGTACTAGCCCTCTAAGTGTTTGGGGCGTAATATTCCGTTCACTAAGCTCCAGGTTTCACAGCAATACAAGCAATTTTTAAGATAGTGTAATTCTGTAGATTTAATGAATTTTAATACATTGAAGAATGATTAATACTCTCAAGGATTACATTCATATTTGTAATTGAGTATTTTTTGTAATGTTGAAAGAATCATACTTTCTTAGCAATGAAAATAAAATGCAAAGAAAACAACATTACAATTTTACCCTTTTGCAAGACGCTCGGAGGGCTAGAGAAAGTGCAGGAAAATGCTGATGAATGGGAAGTATAAGGCTTTATACCTCTAGATGATCCAGATATCTGCTTTATTCAGGATAAGGATATTCCGTCGAAACGGGATGCTAATAATCCTACAACAGTTCCATCAAAAAGAAAAAAATATTGTTAAATAGCCTGTAGAAATTACTATTATTATTAAAATACATTTTTTCCATTTAGTTTATGCAGTCATATTGCGTACCTTACTTTGTGTTGGGAAAGTGGAGTTGAATAAAACAGGTGACCAATGCGAAAACAAAAATGTTTATATGGTCTACAACCATAAATAAATTGGTATTTCATTTGATAAATGGTATCACTGAGATCATTAAACAGATATAGTTTCGAAACAGTACATCTTACAGAAGATTAAAATATTCCACAAAATATATTTTTCAACAACCAAAGTAAGTTTTTCTGTTTGAGCTTTAAAGCAATTAATAGATAATCTTAAAAGTTTTGCTAAAATGGTATAATCTCTTGTTATATTTATTGATATAAGTGGAAAAAATATTGACAATATTTTTTAAAACTAATCTTTTAAATAGTTTTAGGAAACCAGTGATCTCAAATATTTTATTGACAGAATTTTAAAATTTTACAAGAGAAAAATGCATAACATTAGTTAGTTAAATAATCTGTTGTCGTTTTTATTGTAGCTATTTCATAAGGTAAAAGTATTTCTTACATAAAATATATTTATTTTTTGAGTCCCCCCTTTTATATGGAAGTGCAATCCAATGTTTGCTATCTTTAAAACATTAAAACATATGTTATCAATAATTAGTAAATAAAATATACCATTGTACTGTGGAATAAAATATGTTTTTCGCAAATTTTCATACCTATCCTATTGATAACTTGAAAAAATACGTATGCATTATAAAAATTATTAAAATTATAAAATTATTAAAATTAAACAAGAATTCTTTCTTAATTGAAACTATCGCGAAAATAAATTACTAAATATTGAAGTATTCTTTTAAACAAAGCTTTGAAGTTAACATTGTATACATTTAAAGTGACTGTCTAAATATGGAAATTGTCTCATTCATCTACACTCTGCCCTACTTTTAAAATTATATAAATTTATTGAATGTAAAATGTCTGTTGAGATGAAAATAAAGACGTGAGTGTGCAAATAATAGATAATTTACTGCTGCTAATTGTTAGAAGTCGACATACACGATTAAATCCGGGGGGACCATTTGAATAATCGGGGCAAAACTACGTTTTTCACCGTTTTTAAGAAAATTGAAAAAATTGTCTTATTTTTGAAATGGCGTACTGCGCTTGCTATTGAGTGTATAAAAAAGTTGTAAATATGAAAGTTGTAGAGAATTTTATCTTCTTTAATATTGCATTTGACAAATAATATGCTACGGCAACGAGTCTCGAGATATTAAAAAAAAAAATAAAAAAAAAGGTCCCAAAATTTTGTTGTTTTTTGGCCACAGAAATTTAGCCTTAAGAAATTTTGTTTGAAAACTTGGTTTTTCCAAGTTGGCATCATTATAAACAATTCAAAAAAAAAATAAAATCTTTTACCCGACCTTTTGCCAGGTAAAATGTACATTTGCCCTGGACTATATCGGTAGGGTTACAATATCCCATGAAAGATCTACTGTCGTCTATTTCTCTTATCCATACAAAATAGAACGAATAACGTTTGCTACAGAGGCACTTGGTGTTAGGTCAAAAGAAACAGCGATTTTCTTCCCGTTTAAAAAGAACTGTGGATAGCAATATCATTAACGTCTGTGTTAGTAATTTTAAAAACCAAGTACCTGCTGTTGCCTAATACGGCAAAAAAAAAAAAAAAAAAAAAAAAAAAAAAAAAAAAAACCCTTGAGTGGAAATTATAACATCATATCTCATCAGTTATTAATTATGAATTATATCATAATATATATCTTTATGTGAAAATAACATCAGGAAAATTTTACCTTCCAAGTAGTTTTTCCAGAATTTCTAAAGAAAAGTCCGGTGGATTCTTCTATCCTTAAATGCATTTTAGAAAAATATTGTTCATTGAAGTCAGTGAACGAAACCGTATTCAATAAGTTCTTGTAAAATACTTACAACTTTACCGAAGGTATTGCTTTAAAATATACTTTTTAGTAATTTATGGATTTAGAAAATACACAAATATATAATAGCCTTATAGTATATAATTATAGAAATAGCTCACAATTCAATTTTACGTTTCATCTCTTTGAACATCAAGAAAGCTGAAAAGTTTAAAAAAAAAAAAATACAAAAGAATCCGTTAAAATTGTTTTTGCTTTTAATTGCAATCTGTACTTTTGGAACATGGCAGAATAAAACGTATCTCAAATTCAAACTAAATTGTATCCTGGTCAATCGGTAAGTTAAAATGACTTTACAACAAGTTATTTGAAATAGTGTTTTAAAATAACGTCGGAGCATAAAGTGATACTCATTCTTAACTCTTTAGTGCGCAGCTTTGCATATATGCACACAACACTGTTATGAATTTAATAGATTTTTTTATTGGTATATACCTAATTCACACTAGAAAATTAAAATAGCAATATTTGCTTTAATTAATAACAGACATTCCGTATTTAAATAAAGCGAAATGAACCATTGAAACTTTTTGGTGTAAAGTTAGATTCTCTGAGCTACGCAATTTCTAGAACGTATTCTATCATGGGAATTAAAGGGTTAAATGTTAGGTTTTATAAAATAAGTAATTATATGATATAAGGTATTTGGAGACATATTTATTAAAATATTTACTAATTTGCAATGTAAAACAGCCACACGACAGTAGTTTTTACTTGTATTTCAGATGTGTAACAGAAGAAAAGATTGACATATTATATGAAAAATGTATCTCTGATTTTTTTTCATTATTTTTCCAGTGTAATAAACCTTTCAGAGAATCATATATAATTTTTTCGAAACAAAATAAAAAATCACGGATTTAAGGGTAAAATTCTGTGACAAATTTACGTACATCGTAAAAGCATGTTTTTTACTCTCGTATATTTTTAATTTTTTTTTTTTTTTTTTTTTTTTTTTTTTTTTTTTTTTTTTTTTAATTTAGATTATGAAGTTTCCTCATTTCCTCCGTATAGCCATAGTTGCCGATGTAGGAGTATTCCAAAGAAATTACAGCGAGGATTCCGCCATCTAAGTAGTAGGTGGGATGGAATACAGATTCTTGCAAGCACTGTCCGAAGCTCTAAACTTCACCTACGAAATCCACGTGCCCAATGACGTCGAGTTAGGAGGAACCTTGGGAAAAAGATGTTGGACCGGAGTACTGAGTTTATTATCCACAAATGATTCCGACATCGCTATCGGTAAACTTGTTATATCCCATGAAAGATCTACTGTCCTCGACTTCTCTTATCCATATACAATAGAACGAATAATGTTTGCTACAGCGCCACCTGGTGTTATGTCAAAAGAAATTGCGATTTTCTTCCCATTTACAAAAGAACTGTGGATAGCAATCTCATTAACGGCTGTGTTAGTAGTTTTCGTTTTCAGACTCATTTTTCGAAAGGTCAACTACAGAAGAAACATTTGGCACACTTTTGGAAGTTTATTAAATTCTCCTGGTGGAGTGAAGAGTAAAAAACTACGAGAAAGGATGTTAAATTCTGCATGGTTACTCGACAGTATGATTTTGTCGCACAGTTTTAGCGCCGTGTTGCTTTCTTTTCTCACCGTACCTCAGAAAGTGCCAGCTATCAGCGATAAAGACAAACTATTGGAGGTCGTCGAGAAAGGACTCTATAAATGCTACACAGTGCGTGGTTTATATATGTTACGTATCCTCGAAACAAGTGCAAATGAACATGTGATGTCTCTAGCAAAACACATCCTGAAAAATGATTAGTTTGTGTCCACTACAGTGAATGATATTTCTGCAACTCTTTTTCTGCCGAGTACGGCCGTAATATTACCAGAACGTAGTTTGGGCTATCTGCTTTCTGACAGCATATTTGTGGCACCAGACTATTTTAACTTGATTTTTCAGGGCATAGCTGTGAACAAAAATTTCTGTTGCAAAAGCAAGATCGACTACTTTGTGCATCGTTTTGTAGCCGGAGGAATGCACGATAAACTCATTCGTGATTTTGAGTTCCGATTAAAGTTAAAGTACAGGAAGGTTTTATCTCACAGAGACGATTTTTCTCCCTTAACACTTCAGGACCTTATCGGGGCATTTGTTGTTCTCGCTTGTGGATATTTTCCGTCGTGTGTTTCTTTAGTTGTCGAATTAATCATCGCTTATATGATGTATGATCCTCCGAAATCGAAATCCGTTAAAAATCGATGTCGAATAAAATAATTTAAAAGACTTAACATCATTATCATTTAACTGTGTACATCATTATCTGCAAAAATAACAGAGGTGGTTTCAGAGAGCGTGTTTGGGGGATGGGAACAAACTCATAATTGTATTAATAACACTGGTCGGCAAAAAAAATAAAAAAAAAATGTCATCCTTGCAAACTAAATAGGTAAAGTGTACAGATCTAATATAAGTAATTATAAATATGTAATACCATTTTTCCGAGAAACAGTTTTATTATAATAACAAATAATGAAGGATTATTATATTATTTTGCAATGCTAGATAAAATTGAAATCATGAAAAAAGTGCTTTCACTGCCTTAGATATCAAATTGATAAAATATAGCATGAAAATGTAGTTTTTTCTAGTTTTGTATATTCTGCTTCTGATTAAGTCTTGACAGGGCGTCGAAAGATCGTATCAAAGAAAATTTGAGAGATTTGAAGTAGAACCGGTCAACAACAGCCCAAAATTTCGAAGATACAAAAATTATATGCCCCTTAAAGAATTATCCTGATTTAATTATCCGTGAATCAATAGAAATTATTGCTAAAGAAAATACTGTTTGTAATGACGTTTTATCCTACAACATATCCAGAATTTGGCTCAGTTTACTTAAACTGTCATTAAGAACGTAATATTCCACTTCCCTCTATACCCATATTTTTATTTTCCCAATGTTTTCCTGATCTAAAAATTGACTTTCACTTTCACTCCTTTCAACCGTAACTGCATGAAATTTGAAAATAAGACGCTTGTATTTTTGTATTCTCTGAAAAAGGCTGTGTATAGTTGTATATGGCTATGTATAGTTGAAAGTACTAAGGGCACCTTAACACTTTTTAAAATATTTTTTCATCTTTTAAGTAATTTGCACATAGTGTAATTTTAAGTTTTACTTTTCGTTAGTTTGTAACTCGATACAGGGTCGTACCGGGCAACGAGGCAAATGCCCGGTGCGCCCATCGTCACCTTTTTTTAATTTAATTTATTTATTTTTTTTTTTTAAGCACGCATTTTGAAAGACATAAAATTTTCAAAGATTTTCATTTGGAAAATTAAAAAGTAATGCTTTTTTATTTTTTAAAGTATAGCATAAGCAAACTATGTGTGATCAAAGACAATTAGATAAACAAATTTCTAGATAACATAAGTTATTGACAATCAGATATGCCATTGTTACACATTGTATCCAGGACCAGACTTTGTTTCAAAGCCTGTACTAATGATAAATTCTAAGAAAAATAGTAAGTACTCACTTATTTAGATATACGCCTAAATAATTTCTGTTCTAGTAATGCTTCTAATAAGTGTCTAATAAGTCTGCGTCTAATACGTTTGCACATTTTCTGCGTCTAAGTATTTAGCGCCCCTGGTGTTGTGAGGTATTTTTGTATTTCTGCCTTTTGTGCAAGTATAAACGACGAAACACTGTATAAGAAACATATTCTCATTTTAAATGGATTCATTCACAAAGACTTTGATAGTCATGGCGCCCTGGTCCAGATTTTATTCAGTACCCCGAAGAATAGTAACTTCTACATAAATTAATATTGGTATTAAGGATGTATTTAGTATATTTTCTGTCAAATATTCAGCGCCCTGGGGTGGCTGCCCGGTAATTTGGTATTTCTGTTTTTTGTGAAAGTACAAAAAACAAAAAAAAAAAAAAAAATGCCAATTTAAGACAGGAGATTTCCATTTTAATTTCATTTGGTCCCTTTGTCAGAGGCGGCTTTGGTAATCATGACGCCCTTGGACAATTTTTCTAGCGCCTCTGTAAAAATAAGTTAAAAAAAACTAATATTGTGTTTTCGTAATAATGGCGCCCTTGGTCAGATTTTTTTCAGTGCCTCTGTAAAAATGCTTTTCAAAAAACTATTATCGTGTTTTTCTAATCATGGCGCCCTTGGAGAGAATTTTTTCAGCGCCTCTGTAAAAATAAATTTCAAAAAACTAATATCGTGTTTTTGTAATCATGGCGCCCTTGGTCAGATTTTTTTCAGTGCCTCTGTAAAAATGCTTTTCAAAAAACTATTATCGTGTTTTTCTAATCATGGCGCCCTTGGAGAGAATTTTTTCAGCGCCTCTGTAAAAATAAATTTCAAAAACTTAATATCGTATTTTTTAATCACGGCGCCCTTAGTCAGATTTTTTTTTTCAGCGCCTCTGTAAAAATCCCTTTCAAAAAACTATCATCGTGTTTCTCTAATCATGGCGCCCTTGGACAGATTTTTTTAGGGCCTCTGTAAAAATAAGTTTAAAAAAACCAATATCGTGTTTTCTTAATAATGGCGCCCTTGGTCAGATTTTTTCAACGCCTCTGTAAAAATAAATTTCAAAAAACTAATATCGTGTTTTTGTAATCACGGCGCCCTTGGAGGGATTTTTTTCAGTGCCTCTGTAAAAATAAATTTCAAAAACTACATCGTGTTTTTGTAATCATGGCGCCCTTGGACAGATTTTTTTTCCAGCGCCTCTCTGTAAAAATAACTTTCAAAAAACTAATATCGTAATTTTGTAATCATGGCGCCCTTGGTGAGATTTTTTCAGCGCCCTGTAAAAATAACTTTCAGAAAACTAATATCATGCTTTTGTAATCATGGCGCCCTTGGTCAGATTTTTTCAGCGCCTCTGTAAAAATAAGTTTTAAAAAAGTAATATCGTGTTTTTGTAATCATGGCGCCCTTGGTCAGATTTTTTTTCAGCGCCTCTGTAAAAATCCCTTTCAAAAAACTATCATCATGTTTCTCTAATCATGGTGCCTTTGGACAGATTTTTTTAGCGATTCTGTAAAAATAAGTTTAAAAAAACTAATATCGTGTTTACGTAATAATGGCGCCCTTGGTCAGATATTTTTCAGCGCCTCTGTAAAAATGCCTTTCAAAAAGCTATTATCGCGTTTTTGTACTCATGGCGCCCTTGGGCAGATTTTTTTTTTCAGCGCCTCTCTGTAAAAATAACTTTCAAAAAACTACTATCGTAATTTTGTAATCATGGTGCCCTTGATCAGATTTATTTTCAGCGCCTCTCTATAAAAATAACTTTCAAAAAACTAATGTCGTGTTTTCATAATGAATGCGCTCTTGGTGAGATTTTTTTCAGCGCCCTGTAAAAATAACTTTCAGAAAACTAACATCATGCTTTTGTGATCATGGCGCCCTTGGTCAGATTTTTTCAGCGCCTCTGTAAAAATAATTTTGAAAAACTATTATCGTGTTTTTTAAATCATGGCACCCTTAGAGAGATTTTTTACAGCGCATCTGTAAAAATAAATTTCAAAAACTTAATATCGTGTTTTTTAATTACGGCGCCCTTAGTCAGATTGTTTTCAGCACTTCTGCAAAAATAAGTTTAAAAAAACTAATATCGTGTTTTTGTAATCATGGCGCCCTTCGTCAGATATTTTTCAGCGCCTCTGTAAAAATCCCTTTCAAAAAACTATCATCGTGTTTTTGTAATCATGGCGCCCTTGGACAGATTTTTTTAGCGCCTCTGTAAAAATAAGTTTAAAAAAACTAATACCGTGTTTTTGTAATCATGGCGCCCTTGGTCACTTGGCCAGATTTTTTTCAGCGCCTCTGCAAAAATAACTTGAAAAAAAGTAGTATCGTGTTTTTGTAATAGCAACCCCCCCCACACACACACACGCACACTCCCCACAAATACACACATAAATTGATGCCCTTAGTTCTACTAAAGTGGAGCATTCCATAATTTCTTAATGATAATATAAGTGTTAGACCGCCAAGGGCGCCAAGACTAATTCTTCACAAGATTTTGCAATGGAAACTTATGCAAATTTTGCCTTTGAAAGAAGAAAATGTTAATTTTTCATATCTATTTAAAAATTCGATAATATTTTTAGCATCCGAAAGAGCCAATATGTAAAAACGTTTTTTTTTTTTTTTTTTTTTTTTTTTTTTTTTTTTTTTTTTTTTTTTTTTTTAACCGGATCTGCTTAACCTCTTTAAACTTCAAACACCACCCCGATATATGAATTGAAAAATACATATGTAATTAAAAGAAATAGATAAACCACTAAAATTGTAAAAGTCCTTTTACAAAAGAATGGATAAATATAAGTAAAGAGAAGTGCGGATGTATTTGGGTTCAGTTTTCAATGCTGTTAGTCAGTAACGTGGGAGTTACTAAGAAGACAAATTACCATTTCGGCGGGGTTTCAAATCGGTTCTATAGATACCCAGTGGTTTCTGTAGTAATACCAGATGTGATACTTTTTTTTAAATTCTTATACCGTATTCTGGAGCTCTCTATCTTTCTGGAGAAAATAGAAATCGGTGGATGTGGAGGTATTTTCCCATGAAATACTAATTAACACACGAAACATGCGCGACACGACGTTGTTGGTGGTTTTTTTTTTTTGTGTGTGTGTGTGTGTGTGCGTGTGAGTTGCGACGACCATTGTAGTTTAAATTTGGGTTATCTGAAATTAAAATAAACAGTAATTTTTAATTAAATATGACTTATTTCAGTGACTAGACGAGGCAAAGGGTGGAAATTATGAAAAGCTCTCTCTCTCTCTCTCTCTCTCTTTTTTTTTTTTCTTTTATGCTGATTATTTGAAGAGGGTATTCAACTTTTGTCATAGAAAAATGCTGATTTTTGGTGATTGACAAAAAAAAAAAAAAAAAAAAACATAATGCACTGCATAATTATATAAGAAACTAGGGGGCCCTGCCCCCTACGAGCTACGCTCGCTAACCCCCGTTCAGGCACACCAAAATCCAAAAAGCACGCTAATTTGATCGGCTTTAAAAATATTGAATTAAAAAAAAAAAAAAAAAAAAAGGTAGTGATTTTTTTGTAAACGGGCTTCCATTCGTTTTCCTTGGATTGGAAATTTTTAAGACCAAATCTGCTGCTGTTAAGAGATTCAATGGCTGTTTACGCATTTAATTTAAAAATTAGTTAAACATTTGAAAATAAGCTAATGTAAAATGAATTAAGTAAACAGTGTCCTTGCCTCCCGGTATTTTTTAACAGCGCTATAAGATAGTTCTTTTAAATAATTCATTTTAAATGTATCGTTTTAAATCTGACGTAATTTACACCAAAGTTTTATTTCTCTTATTAATATTCAGGTGAAAATACTTTAGTTGTTAGAAGGAAATATTATTTGCGCTGTCTTCGAATTCACGATAATAGTTGAAAAGATTATCCCAAAATATCTCGCGCAAATATATTTTTTAATTTAAATTGTTTTACTATATTTTTGGCCATTTTAAATATGATGTAATTTCTTCCCTTTACAAGTTTTAGCGCATAATAATTTTTTTATTTTAACATTTTGTTTCTCTTTTAAAATTCAAGTGTGAATATGGTTCTTATGACGTAATTTTCCTGCTTTTAACATATGATCATTTAATTTTAATTTTAAAGTTTTTATTTATGTTTACAATAGTCATGTGTAAATAAATTTTTAATTTGAAGTAAACATTATTGTTTCGCTGTTTATACAATTGGAAACAGTTTAAATTAATAACATTTTCTGAAATATATAAAAAATATCTCTCGAAAAGCTGAAAATTTGAATTTAAAATAGAAATAAAACCTCAAAAAATGAGTCAAATAAAAAAAATAAATGCAATCTGCACACCGGGAACTTATAACGTATAAAATGATCTAAAAATGATTAAATTTTCATGTATAGTTCAGTGGTGTAGTCGAGGGGGGGGGGGGGGGGCGCAGGGGGACGGCGTCCCCCCACTTTTTTATTTCATTTCAAGCGTCCCCTTACTTTTTTTTTTCAAGGGGGACGCTAAGGGCGCGAGGGGACGCAGATCTTCCTGATTTATTAAATGTTTAAAATAAAAAACGCATTAATAAATTAAGAATTTTATGAAGTAAAGAATTGATTTTTAAAACTATTTGAATTGTCTTTGAGTATTCAGAAAACAAACTGAAAGGAATTGGGGAGAAAGGGATATTTACTTGCCGTTTCACCATAATTAACAGTAGTGAAATACCTGAAATACCGCGCTAACATTAGTTCCTTCAGATGCATACATTAGTTTTACTTGGAATTTTCTAATCGAAAACTATTATCCTCCTCCTTTTCCTAACATAAAGAGAAAGACCACAAAAGCTCTTTGAAAAAGATCTTTATACACCGCAGTCTCCGTTTAAAAAATATCCAGATGTTTCAGTTTTGAAAGACTGGTCATGTTTTTCTCACATGGTAATTAACAACAGCATGTTTCCATCCACTAGTCAGTAAATAATGTATTTAAAGACGTTCGGGGTAATTGTCATATCTCTCACATACTGTTGGTTAGTAGGGGTCCTCAGATGACTGGTATGGTGTCTGCAATCGAATACAGAATAAATCAACAAAAGGGACACCAATGCAGACCGACAACTCCTGATATATTGCAGTGCCAAGAATCCCACAAAATCATTATCCCCCTTTCTCCTATCTTCCTGTATCATTCCCATTGGCAATTATTTCTTAGTTTACTATTCGGAGATTACTTCTTTAGACAAGAATAAACTACAAGCATTGGATTATTTTGAATTCCAGCGAATATCTCTGAAGTATCTGTTTTTTAAATTCTAGCCATAAGTATTTTGCATCAAAATTTCAATTTTTGAAGGAAAAAATAACAATGAAACGATATAGGCAGCCAAAATTGGAAAGTTTTATAATTTCTTCGAAACGTTGGTCGTCGATGATAGTATAACAATGCCGTGATGATAGATACGAAATTATCGAGCACAATTGAAGATCAAAAGTCCGATGCAGGAGAATCCTAATCATATTTTGAGTTTTGATCAATAATAGTTTTAATTATATGCTATGTTATACCATGAATCTTTGATAAGGGTTTCATATTTTCCAAATATCAATATGTTTTTGTATAAAATTATATCTTTTGTACAATGGGATGGAAAGGAAACATGGGTGCCAGAAAGGGTAGTTGAGCAGAATTGCCCCTCTTTAGATTTTCAAATTTAATTAACTAAATTTTCTTTCCCTCTTGAAAATTTCAAAAAATAACAAAATTTGTTCTTCGTATAGGATTTAAAGTAATTGAACAGTAAAAGAAAGGATACCAAGAATTATTCATCAGGGAGAGGGCCTGTCCTCCTGAAGAGACTCCTGTCCTCCTGTCCCCCCCGTAAAAGACTATTTTTAGTTCTGTTTTTCTTTTATGTTTGTGTATTTTTTTTCTAAACCACCGATTAAAATATATCAAGTGTGCAGAAAAAAAAATAGTAATATGTTTCACTAGTTCCTTTTGTAAAAAAAAGCTGATAGAAGTTTAATTTAGGAGTTTTTAATATGCGTTTTATTTCTTATATTTCTAAAATACTTTGTTTTAAAATAAAGTATAGATTTTATTTAATAGTAACGGCAATATTGTTTGAAAATGTCTGCAATCTCAATAAAATTTGCAGTAGCATAAACAATACAAAATTAAACTACAACATTTTAACACTTTCTAACATAGTTGAAAAGTTTATGACTTTGGTTCGTCATTCCGATTGCCCGTAAATAAACTTGGATTTCCACTCTATTTATATACATTATTATGATTTACTATTTACTACAAAGATTCTTTAATGAAAATGAAGTGTTTAGCACTTATAGTTCGTTTGCAGGTATACATAAAAAAATATTCCGTTAAATTATGTCCCATGGAAAGAAAATTCTATATTTTGTATTTTAATGATGTTACACTACTTCAAACATAAAGAAATTAATATACATCACTGAAGGGCACAACAACACGCTTAATATAGAATACGTATCGTGTAGCTTCTTTCGTTTATTTACAGGGATATAGAAATAAATTACATTGTATTAATCTCGGTTTACAATAATCAGTGTTGAATTCAGACACTTTCCTCGGGACGGGGGGGGGGGGATTTCTGTGGCTCTGAGGGTAACATTATAGAGTTCCGAGGGGGATTGCACTTTTTGACCATTCAAAACACGAAATCTCAAATCTTCCGGGGGAATGTCCCCTCCGGGCCACCTCCTGAATTCACTAATGACAGTAATTGTTTGAAAAGCGTTTTTTGAAATTTATATACGTTATTGAGGAGTGAGATAACGTCATCCACAGAAAGCATAGGGAATATATCATATCAATTTTCTTTAACAGTCTATAGCAACATTGTAAGATGTGCTTTTTCAATCTCAACTAATTTTTATTAAATTCTGTGGAATGAATTCTACAAATTATATGCAGTGCAACAATTCAAAATATTTAAATTGTGTGGGCGGGATTTGATGAAAATGCATTTTCAAGAGTGTTATTTGTTTTTTAGCACAACTAAGTCTTACTGTGTGAATATAATATAAATAAATTCATACATAGGACTGTACAAAAGACATGGATACACAAATATTGTCGTCAATGAACGGTAAAAACCTTTTTTTTAGTGAAAAGCGTTGTTCTATTTAATTAGACTTTTAGTTTTACTGTGTGGTATGCATAAAATACAAGGATTATATTACTGAAGATTTTGTATGTTAACACTCGCAAATTCTTCACACCCGCTTTCTAATGTTAATCATATGGAAGATTTTTTCTTTTTTTTCTTGTTTGACTTTTAATATTTGTAAAAGATTTTTTTTTTCATTGGATAGCTGAGGCCAATCTCTACAAAAGCCGAATCTTTTTTTTTTTTCCGATTTTGTTTGTATTTTTTTTTTTTTTTTCAATTTAGAAAATTTTACTTTCGGAACCGGTTTCGAAAGTCGACCTATCCTCATAAAAAATGACTGCGAACAAAATCGAAAAAGTAAAAAACGGGCATTATGAAAATCGACCTTGGCTATCCAATGCAAAAAAAAAAAAAAAAAAAAAAAAAGATCATTTAAAAATTTTGACATGCAAACGATATACCTTTTTAAAAACTTCTCCCATAGGATTAACATTAGTAAGCGAATTCAGTTCCCGTGAGTGAAGTAGTCCCTTAATGTCTTTAGGGACTACTTCAGTCTAGACAGTAATTACTGAGATAAGGCTTTTAACTTTGTTAAGTATTTTCTAAAATGTCTATTAACGCATCGCTGTTCCTTATATGAAAAAAATAATTATAATAAAATATTTTTGATAGTATTAGAAAATATTTCATATTCTATGCATGGCGCATGATTTTTATTCTAGTTAAAGTTGTATTTGGAATAAAAAATGTAAAATCGTTGTAACATAAATTACGTTTAATGAATTTCTTTTTCATTTTGAATAACTGTGTACAAAAAAATAAATTAATTATTTATGTAAACAATATGTACCATTTTCAAAAATTTGAAAGAAAATCTTATCTATAGTACGATGTTTAAAACTAAGATTGAAGTAACAGATGTTATTAGTACTAAGAGGCGCAAAACTTATTTATTTTATTAAATGGGAATGTAGTAACAGATCTTACATTTTTCTATTACAAATGCTGAATTAAATTGCACAAAATTAAAAAATAAATATTTTAATTAATCAGAACACATTTATGAAACTATTGAAACTGTTAATTACACTGAAACCGAAAAAGATGGTATAACTTTTATTTAGTAATATAGTTTATTAAATATTCAAAGCTGGAGTAGCACAGTTGAAGTTTATTCCAACAGAGCGAAAAATGTCCAGACCAGGGATCGAACCTGGATACTTGGCGTGCCGTGCCAATGCCTTACCTGTTAGGCTATCCGGACCGATACCTGGGAGACACAATTCACTCTTACTAGTTGGACTAGGCTGCGAACTGCAGCGCTATTCCATTCATCCGAGCTATAACTATAGCATTTACATGATGAAACTACTTCAACACGGAAACTGTGAATTGTGTCTCCCAGGTATCGGTCCGGGTAGCCTAACAGGTAAGGCATTGGCACGGCACGCCAAGTATCCAGGTTCGATCCCTGGTCTGGACATTTTTCGCTCTGTTGGAATAAACTTCAACTGTGCTACTCCAGCTTTGAATATGATATAATCCAGTTGGAAAAAATATTCGTTCCCTTCATTATAGTTTATTAAAGTTGCGTCTCTGCATTTGTGATTTGCACCACGGGTGGATCCATCTTTCCTTGTAGATGAGGTGGAGTCTGTGTGTCATGTGCCTCTTTTTGTAGGGAAGGGTCATATCGGTATCATATCAATTTTTATATCTTACGATTTTTCTTCGTCCACAATTCCAAACTGGCTGTTTTATGACACGTTATCAAAGTTACATTTTCTGTTTGTAAATGCATAAAATTTACCAGTTCTATTCAAACAATAATAGTTAAAATAATCGATTAGGGAAGTGCTTTATATAACGTGGTCTGGTTCAAATATGAGCACATTTTAAATTTTAAACACATTTAAAAAGTGCAGCAATTTTCGAAAATTACTTTTTAGTCCCCGGTATGCTTTTTCTTTCTCCCAGCTATCAAAGTGTCGTCTCAAAAAAATAACTTCCGTTGTATAAGCCAGACGTAAAACAAAGCAGATGTATCATTGTACGGCTAAATACTCTACTGCAATTTTTTTAACTTCTAAGCATCGCATATTTTCAATTTTTATACCGTCGTATTGGGAAAAAAGTACTTTTAAACGCAATTTGTTTGTAAACTGCATCTCAATTTATTTTTAAAATATTAATTCTTTTGTAGTTTTTAGCGTATTTGTCTAATCTTGGCAGCTCAAATACTCCATTTATGTTGAAAGTAAAGGAAAAATAGTTGGAAAACAGTAATTATATCTTTTTGTTGCCATTTTCCCATAACAACTTTTAAAAAATGTAATTAAAATACGTACTATTTTGAAAAACTATAGATGAATGATTTCTGATAAAACATCGAGCTATTAATAAACCAAATTTAATTTTAAGTATCTATATTAATATTACAAACAGATGAAGGCATATGAATCATTAGATAGCTGATTTTTTTTGTCGAGTTTCTTGAATGACATCTCTTTTTTCGAGATTTGTGTATTATTCAGCGATAGTGACGTCATATGCGTACTTTACTATAGCTCATAGATTAACATACGAGATGGAACATTTATGGCGAAATCTGTAATGACAACAGTATTAGCGTTAGTGCGGACCGAAATTTACATATGTTGAAGAAATATGTTTAAGCTTTATGTTTTGAATATCTATTCTTTCCAAACGAAGAAGAGGCAGATGATATTGTATTTACGCTTTATTTATTTAGCTGCTTTTTTTTTATCGTGCTTGTATCGTTGTTACTTTTAATTTACAAAACGATAATTAGAGTAATGATATAAAAGAGAAACACTAGAAAATTCTGTTAAGAACGGAAATGTGTAAGTTTATGAGATTAAATTGTAAAAAAATCAAATTCAGGCATTGTGTTAATTTATTCATATCGAATAAAATTTTACTGAGTGTAATGTCGGTACCTCTATTTATTTTTAACTTTTAGATTTATATAATTCTAAAAATTTGTCGAAAGAAATTTTTCAAAATCTGTAATTTTATTATTATTTCTTATATGTTAATATTATAAATATTATTCAATTGGTTGAACGTTATTTACATTAAAAGCAATATTTTTACTTTATCTGTAAGAAAGTGAAAATGCGTAAATTCTAAAAGATTGTAATGATTGTTTAATACGTTAAACTTCATAAATTAATAAAGCATCGGCTATAAAAATTTTCCTATTAAATGGGGAATATTTATGAAATTTTCTGGGACTTGTAGAGTGCAATATTTCGTATAGTCTTATATTACACCATTGCTTTTGATATATAGCATTCAAGATTAAATGTTTACTTTGTTTTTCGTTGCACTTAAATTGTTCACGCATCATGTTAAATAAAATTAAAAAAATGCGTATATCAGTACATGAACATAACTTTTTTAATGGGACGATTTTGTCCAACTTTAACATTAAATATCTCTTAAAATAATTCTTTGATTTGAAAACTGTCTGCATCAACGTATTTATCAAACATTTCTCTATAATACCACCGATTTTCATATTTTTGTTTGCAACAGTTTTTTTAATATTAACAAAGAAAGGCCATGCCTAAGCATTCAAATTGGATGCCGATCTAACGGGAATTTCTACGCAGATTTTCATTGGTCCATTTCCAATTCAAAACTTTTTTTTATATATAGAAGGAAAAAGCTGACAAAATTAGAAGTGAAAAACAATTCAGTATTATTAAAGTAATCGTGCCGTGGTCATCTATTAAAAAATGCAATTTTGAGAAAAAAAACTGGTTTCAATTTTATGTTATAATTATAATAGAATGCTTATTGTATTTTTTTATTTTTTTTACTTACATATAATTGTCTATTCCATATTCTGGCCACATAAGGAAGTCTCAATTCCGTTGATAAAGCTGCTAAAATAAAAACTCGATTTTCCGAAATTTATAAGTTATGATTACGTGTGAATCCTTAAGGCGGTTCTCAAAAAAATTTTTTTTAACGTTCAATAATGCGAAAATTTCTGCTCATTTACAAACATAAAAATAGTGTTCGAAAGAAACTGAATTTCGGTTACCTTCCTAGTATCGACTGAAAACGAAAGCGAAATTGTTTTAAAAATAAATTCAAAGTAACATAAACATACATATACGCATGTTATCTGAATAATGTTTTGTGTAGAAACGGTAGTACATAATTAAAAAAATAATTTGATTGAAATAAAATTAATTAAATATAAGGTGCTATAAACATAAAAAATATATTAAAAAATAATTTAATTTAAAAATAACGAATTTAATCAATATTAGTAATACCTTCTAGATTTATCTCCTTGTGAAAATATATAGTATGTGCGGCTCTTTGGATGGGAGTGCCGTTTGGGGGAGGCTAGGGAGGGGCAGTTATAGTAATACCGAATATACGGCAGTCTTTTCGCCGAAACTAGGATTTTGGGCTGAAAACGAAAATGAAACCGAATATTCGGCCAAACTCCACATAAAAGAATGAGACTTGCAGGCTTGGTTATTGAAGTGATTTGTAATACAATAGATTCTGTTCTTTAAATTAATTACATCTTGAGTTAAAATTGATTGTTGTCTCATGACAACAGTTTTCTTTCTCTTCCTCCACTGTCGCGTCCGGAAATTCGGTTCAAAACGCCACATTTGGCAGCCTTTTCTGAAAGATCTTTTGTTTTTCTCAAAAAATATAAAAGACAGTTCGATTAAAAAGTTTCTGATGGGCAATAAAATATAATTGGTATTTTCAGCCAAGTAAAGCAGTCAGCAGTTATAATGAAATTTAATGAAAACCTTTAAAACAAAACTATCATGCAATAAAATTCAAGTAATACTACTTTTCAAAATAATACATTCAACGTAAATACTTTTAAAGAATGCATTACTTTTCTAAAGATTTTCTGCCCCCCCCCCCCCCCCCCTACCCTGCGTACACACATGAATCGCGGTAAAAAAGAACAAGATCTTTTAAAAACAGAAACAACTCCATTATTGGGCATAGCCTTTGTAAGTTTGCTGATTTGAAAGCAGGGCCGAAATTAAAGGGGGCAGAGGGGGCATGTGCCCCCTCTGCCCCCTTTAATTTTGTTTGTCGATTTTTCTCGCATCTGCGTTTTGCACAGTATTGTTAAAATCATTCTGTCTGGCATATGACAAAACATAGAAGAATCTAAAGATGATATGGCATAAGGATCCTGTATAAAGCGGAATTTTTTTCGATTCCGTTTCCGAGATTTTAATCAATCAATATTCGAGAAAGCCAAGGACGGATTCAGCTCATCATTTAGAGGGGGTCATGGATTTCCTTTTTTTGGGGTGGGGGGCGATCATATCCTCGTTATGAGAATTTTTTATATTTAAAGCTATTCCCAAATCCAAACTAACTACTTTTCTGATACTTTCGCAAAGTCATTTTCATTCGTAAATACAAAAAATTTGCATTAATATTCGTAAAAATATAAAATTTGCCGATTTTGTTCAGATACCAGGAAATTAGAGTTTCCCATTTTTTTTTTTTATAAAGGCAAAGATTCATTCAGAAAATGTTGTCAAAGATAGCACTTTTAGCCAAGTTTTACGAGTTGAAGCCACAGAAATGTCGTCGCAAGGGAACAATTGGCTGTCACTTCCGGAATTTCAGTTTAAAAAGCCTAACAATTGTCAACGATTAAATATGGCAAAAATTTGTGTTAAATTTTAGAGGTAACTAAACCGTACACATTGGCAGCTATGGGATTCTATTAGTGTCATAAAAATTGCAGGTGAAGCCTCTTCTTTCTGCTCAATGTATTAAATAGTTTTTTTCCATCGAACTTATACCTTTGGAATGGATCATTTTCTTGTGATGGACTGGTGCCATCCATTATTATGAAACAACCGTTATAAATGAAGTGTTAGGTGAAGATGAAAGAGCTGTCGTAAAAAGTTAGAACTCTGATTTTCTGGTCAGAAAAGGAAAAAAAAAATGGTCATAATTTTTTTTTTTTTTTTTTTTTCTGGTCAGGATGAAAAAAAATGGCCATAATTGTGTTTCTGATCAGAATGGGAAAAAAATGGCCATAATTTAAAAAAAAAAAAAATCTATGATATCTTTTGAATGTTGAAAAAATAAAGAAATAAAACATATTTTTAAAATAATTCACGTAAAATAGACGTCATTCTTGAACTAAACAAAAATAACTTTCCTGAAATTTTATACACCATAACTAGTATTTATATTCTAGAGATTGTATTATATAAAATATTATTGAATTGTATTAAATAATGTTTTGCACTTTTGAGTTTTGACCCAACGAAATTGTTTTTGTTTGTTTTATTTTAATATTTTATTTTCCATTTGGAGATAATTGTATGGAGATTGTTATTCAAATATTCGGGGTAAAGTTTGAATTAACTCATTAGATAAGGTGAGCGAAATTCGAAAATAGAGATAGCTTTCTTAGAAAAATGTGGTGGAAAAAAATACCTCTAAATTGGCAACACTGGTCTAACATCAGATTTTTTTTAAGTGCAATGTCTTGCGGGGAACTATTTTTGTGCATAGTACATTTTTATAGTGTAAAATACTAATTTGGGTGACATAATTATTTTAGGAATAAAGTTTTCGCTATAGCAATATACTCGTATATATTTTTAAAGTGATTTTTTATACATAATTTATATAGTATGTGCGTGTGTATGTGTATGTATATATATATAAGCATTTGCGCCCTTTTGTAAGGCAATCGGCGCCCTTTTTATCCATTTTGCCACAGCCCACTCAGTTATGCCAGTACGACCCTGACTCGATACTTTCGTTATGAAATTCATATTTCAATCGCAACTGAACTCTCTTTTTGGATTCCATTTCCAATAACCAAAGAGAGAAAGCAACATGAAAAACAATTGTTTGCTGTTGCCACGTACGACAGTAAAAAAATTTAAGCCAAAGAACGTATAGATATAAATCGTTACGGTTTAAACCATTTTCGGCCATAGGTGCATAAACGCACCATTTCAATAAATGTTTTTTATTAACACTGTGACGTATATTGCTCACAAATTTTATTTGTCTGCTATTTTTAAGGGTTCTGAAGGCATTATAAAATATTAGTAATTCAATTGGAGTAAACACTTCCTGCTGAGAAATTTTTAAAATACCCTAGTTTTTTAACTTGAAACAGTTATTGACAAATTCGACTTTTTGAAAATGTATAATTATTCCACTTGAGATTAATTATATGTTTTTATAATGGATTAAAGTTGCAAATTCTGTAAATAAAAAGTCCTTTCGGCCAGTGCCGGGAGGAAGAGGTAGCTTTCATATTCCTTATTTTTAAAAAGCTAGCTTATGTTATTCAAACACACGAAGCTCAATTTAGTGGAAACCGATTATAGACGATTCAATACTAATTTTTATCAATAATAAATCATTATGAATGAGAATTTCGCGAAATTAGCCAGCTTTATCCAAGCTGCTTTTATTTAAAGTAACTTATATTTCGTTGCCAAATTCAGCGATATCTTGAAGTACCTGCCATTTTAAGACAACATGGTGGATGAGGCTAACCAGTGAGCTTGGTCGAGACCTTAGTAATTCCTGTGCACATGCTCACTCACATCGCAATCGGTTGACGAGTGCTGTCGCAGGCAAAAAATCAGATTTTTCAAAATGTCATCCACATTAGAAATTCAAACTGCTATATCTGAGCCATTTTTTAAGATAAAGACAAAACAAAAAATGCTTCGGAATCTTTATATCAAGGTCAAATACTTAAGAAAGAATCATTTTTCAATTTCTAATTTTTTACACCTCACTTTAAATATATATTTTTTAATTTAATGTCCGCCATTTTGAAACAAGATGGCGGATGAAGCTGGCCAGCGAACTTGGTCCAGACATTGCTATATTCTATCCACATACCTTCTTATATCCAAATAGGTTAATAAACACGTGTGTTATAGAGGGACAAATATCAGATCGTTTCAAAATGTCAGCCATGCTAGGAATTCAAAGTGCTGTAACTCAACCATTTTTTAAGACATAGACGAAACAAACACTGCTCCGGAATCTTTGTATAAAGGTCAAACACATAAAAAAAAAAAAATCTTTTTCATTTTCAAATTTTTAAATTTTAAATAAAAAAAATTTAAATGTTCCCTTTTGAAACAAGATGGCGAATGAAGCTGGCCAACGAACTCGGCCCGGTTCATAAATACGCCTGTTATTGCGTGACAAAAATCAGGTCGTTTCAAAATGTCAGCCACAATAGAAATTCAAATGGCTGTAACTCAGCCATTTTTTTAGATATAGACGAAACAAAAACTGTTCCGGAATCTTTGTATTAAAATCAAACACATAAGAAAAAAATCTTTTTCATTTTCACACACATAAATACATATAAGGTTTTTTAACTTTTTTTAGCATTCCCGACCTCAATCCTCCGTAATGGTATTTTTATTTTTTATGTTTTTTAGTGTATAATTTATAATGTATGGAAAAACATACATATACACCAAACTTTCTTTTTTTTTTATTTTATATATATATATATATTAGATATATATTAAATATTAATTAAAAATATAATTATAAATATAAATTTTAAATACTAATATAAAAAATTATATGTATATATATATTATATAATGCTTTCAAAAAATTTTTTAAAAACAAATAACCCAGTGCATCAGGCGCAACGCAGCTTCTTATATGCACTAAGTGAATATATCTCTAATAAAAGTGAATGACTATGAAAATTATTATGAAAAGAGGGTGCAAAACAACAATAAAAATCCATGAAAATTTATAACAAAAAAACAACAAACAAACCACTCCCTGCTCTTCAGAAAGTGGGAGGAGTGAAAAAAGCAGGTATCAAAAACAGAAATTGGATCCTCACGGGTTTCGCAAGATATGGCCAACCCACATACTCCAAAAGTATAACAATAGATTTAAACTTTCAAAAACACAACATAAAAAAGCTATTTTATAATTTTAACGAATCAAAACTGCTTTAAAAACAAATATAACCAACCAATTCAAATCCAAGAAAACCGATTTAGCTTATAAAACGTAAATAAAAATTAATAAAAATTTTTTTCAAAAATCCCTTTTTAATATGACTAATTCATTAAGCAATTAGAAGTATTGAACATGTGAGAAGGCCATATCCCCACCTTTACCCATGAAGACCTGAAAAAAACTTGCTACCTTTAAAACAATCACTACGCTCCACTTCTTTCCATCAGCAGGAGTTGCAAGCAAGGCCATAATCCATTTGTGGGCCATTGTGGGACAAATTAATAGATTTTATAGAATTTGTAGTAATGGAGAATTTTTGAGTTCACAGATTTTTAAATTTACTGCTAATCTTTTTTATAATAATTTATTTCCATACCAGTTTATTTTTCATTATGTAAATCAACTTAAGAAGTGTTTTATAAAGTGGCAACAGCTAAGCGGCCAAACACCGTAATGGACGCCAAGGTAGCTGCTTGAATAAATGAAGGGTGTGGACTAAAGTCTTTAAGAACGTCTGCATGTTGATGTGCTTCAAGTAGAAACTGCGGTGACTTGGAAAGAAAATTAATGATTATGAGGATAATGGTAAGACAAGTCTTCACGACGCTGGTCTAACTTGGATTATGGCCTTGCTTGCAACTCCTGCTGATGGAAAGAAGTGGAGCGTAGTGATTGTTTTAAAGGTAGCAAGTTTTTTTCAGGTCTTCATGGGTAAAGGTGGGGATATGGCCTTCTCACATGTTCAATACTTCTAATTGCTTAATGAATTAGTCATATTAAAAAGGGATTTTTGAAAAAAAATTTTATTAATTTTTATTTACGTTTTATAAGCTAAATCGGTTTTCTTGGATTTGAATTGGTTGGTTATATTTGTTTTTAAAGCAGTTTTGATTCGTTAAAATTATAAAATAGCTTTTTTATGTTGTGTTTTTGAAAGTTTAAATCTATTGTTATACTTTTGGAGTATGTGGGTTGGCCATATCTTGCGAAACCCGTGAGGATCCAATTTCTGTTTTTGATACCTGCTTTTTTCACTCCTCCCACTTTCTGAAGAGCAGGGAGTGGTTTGTTTGTTGTTTTTTTTTGTTATAAATTTTCATGGATTTTTATTGTTGTTTTGCACCCTCTTTTCATAATAATTTTCATAGTCATTCACTTTTATTAGAGATATATATTATATATATATATACATATAATTTTTTGTGTCTAGGATTTTGTATAATTTTTTCAGCAATCCACATCCCACCCTCCATAATAGTGCTTTCGATTTTTTAGTTTTTTATAAACATATTAAATGCCTATACTGGTAAGAAGTAGAAAAAAAAATGAATATTAAGATTTGAGCCATGCAGATATAAAAGAGAGATGGGATAATTATAAAACAGTGCTAATTGCTTTAATTTAAAAATGTTAGGCTGTAAGAATTGGGAGGAACATAAACGTTTGATACGAAGACTATGATTAAGCAGAATATTTCTATATACTGAAATATGTAAGCAGGAATTAAAGTTCGTAAAATTAATTACATTAAATGAAAATTCATTGCGTTTATCATAAATGTTGAATGTTAGGGTGTTATTAGGGAGAATATTAATTTTAACATCCATAAAATTGACACTAGAATTATTTGAAAAGGTAGTACAAAGTTCTAGATTAGAAGGGTACTTTACAGGAAGAGATACAGAATTATTATCAGCATTAGCGAGCGGGTGTTTTCGCGTGACTGAAATAGCTTCTTAAACGTTAAATTAGCATGCATTTATTATAAAAGGACTAAATATAAAACTTCTGTTTTAAAACAGAAAGGGTGGCAACAAGAACAAAACAGTTTTAGTATCGTAAGAAAGTATTGTATAAATATTGTAAAAGTATTGTAATGAAATAATAAAAACAAAATCGGTAATTTTCGCGAAAATGCTCATTTCCAACGTAGGCAGATACCGTAAGGGGACTCTTCATTCACTTGAAAATATCCCCACCGTAATGTTAAAACTATGGGCAGGTTGTTTTCGAATTTCGCGTTTAAATTTGAATATTTTTAAACGATTGTTTTTTTTTTTTTTTTTTTTTTTGCACAGGATAGCTGAGGTCGATCTCTAATACGGCTATTTTGTACTTTTTCGATTTTGGTTGCATTTTTTTTCTTTTTTTTAATAAAGATACTTTCACTTTCGAAACCGGTTCTGAAAGTGAAAGTACCTTTATTTAAAAAATCATTATTCATTATTCATTTCTCAAAAATCTCAAAATATGATGAGGCTTTTTTAATATGAAGTACGATTGTGACTTGTACACAATAGAAGACAAAATCTTTTATTAAATGAACCAATAATTAGAATTTTAATGTTTTTAGTTCCAGTATTTTTCCTTGGAAGGAAATGTTTTTACATATAAGTATCGTTATCATCAGACACACATTGAACATGTCATTTTAGTTGGAAAATAGAGCAATTAGTTTCAAGTTGGGAAATTTTTGAATCCCCCCCTCCCCCCCACCGAAAAAATATTTGTAGCTACGCCCCTGTCGGAAACCTTTCTAAAAATTACGGACAGCCAAAGAAACTTTTGTTTCGGGCATGCATTTTTAAATCTCGGAAATCTATTGGTTTCAGAGGCTTCTAAAGATAGAGAATCACTTTTTGGAATCGCGGTCAACTCAGAAGACGTTATATTATATTTAGCAATCCTTAAGAAACGTAAGAGTAGAGTAATCTTTTTTTTACAGTGCATGTTTTCTGACGGTAAAAAAATCTACTTTGGATATTATTAGGTAATGAGTAATTGCCTAATCAAGCCTTAAGGCTGTTCTTAACTGCTCTGCTCAACAAACGCAAAACGTTTTGACACATTTACAAATTCATTTTTTAACAGAAAAGTATAAAATTGGAAAGCCTGGCCGTGGAAGCGATTTGCAATTGAACTGTTTTTTCCATTGTTTGATCCATCCATTACCTATTGAGTTATAAGCGAATTTGATCACGTGACAAACACGCTTTTCGCCCGCTCTTGAGTGCTCTTTCTTCCTTCGCGCGGAAATTCGGTTCAAAACGCCCACTTTGACACTCTTTTCTGAAAGATCTCTTGCGTTTGCAAAAAAACTGGAAACAACAGCTCAATGACATAGTTTCTGAACAACAACACCAGCTACTTTCATGCATTTTCGAACAAAAATAAATTAAAAATTATGTCAGAAAGTTGCCCTTTTGCATTTGAGAACACCCTTAAATGTATAGTGTAACTTTGGAGTTGCATGATCTTTTTTAGCCATTTGGCATTTCCTATTAGCCTTTTGGTGAACTATTATGTGTTACTTACGTGTGATAACATGCATTTAAGGGGACTCTTCACTCACTTGAAAACACCCGTTCCGTAATGTTAAACCTATATGTTAAACCTAAAAGTATGTTACCTGTTAAACCTAAATGTATACCCGTTAATGTTGTTTTCGAATTTCTCGTTTAAATTTCAATATTTTTAAACGATTTGTTTTGCATAGGATAGCTGAGGTTGATCTCTAATTGGGCCATTTTTTACATTTTCAATTTTGTTTTCAGATTTTTTTAATAAGGGTACTTTCACTTTCGAAACCGATTCTGAAAGTGAAAGTACCTTTATTAGAAAAATCTGACAACGAAATCAAAAGAGTAAAAAATAGCCCAATTAGAGATCGACCTTAGCTATCCTATGCACAACAAATTGTTTAAAAATATTCAAATTTAAACGAGAAATTCGAAAACAACTTACCCATAGGTTTAACATTACGGAACGGGTGTTTTCAAGTGAGTCCCCTTAAATCATACGAGAACAACTGTTTGCGGTTCAATGAAAGAACTTAGTCTGTTCTGTAAAAGCAAAGGAATTGTTTGTATCCATTTTCGGTTTTTTCCCTGGCAATGGCAGACCTGCTAAAATGACAATGACATAAAAAAGCTGCTTTGCTTCGTATAAGGTTAGTTGGGGCAACTGGGACATGATTTTACAATGTGACTCTAGAGCTTCTGACAATTCACCTTCAAAAGCTAATGTTCATTTGAATTAAAGTCTGAACTTTTCTAAATGTGTTCAGTTAGGTTCCCTCTATCAGATAGCATCAGTGTTCAAAATTACATTTTAATATCTAAAAAAAAAAATATATATATATATATATACATTTAATCTTTCTTTCCTCATGGTTCCAGTTGCCCCGTAAAAATGGGGCAACTGGACCAGGGGGTCTATGTTCCACACGCGTTTTTTTTTTTTTTTTTTTTTTTAACATGGGGTATCAGATCCTGTTTGAAAAAGTGTAAACAACTTAAAAAAATTTAAACCAGGCAGATCATATAAATTGTATGTCAATAAACAGCGTTGTAAGGGAAACCTTTGCTGCCAATGTGTCTAAAAAGAGCACTAAAAGTGAAAATATTAGATTTATTTATACCAAAAACATAAAACTTAAGGAAGTACTTATGTACTTTAGTATAGATAATAAGTATAAAAGTCACATGAGTATTTCAAGCAAAAAAATAGTAAGGTAAATCTATGAACAAATGGCTACGTAAGTACTTAAGTATTTTATTTTTATCCAGGAGTCGCATTTATATGGGGAAATTTTTATTGTTCCTACCAGAACCTTTAATGAGTTACCTTCACGATAATTTTATTTAACATATTCTAAAAAAAGGTGCGATAAAGATATTATTTTCAAAATAGTGGTAGGAACGATAAAAGTTTCCCTAGAATGCGACCCCTGTGTATAGTACAATTTCAAGGTCTAGCTATCTCGCTTTCAGGGGCAAGGTACTTGCATTCGTAAAATGTTGAAATAATTTAATGACGCCAATATTTACAAGAGAATCTATCTGAAAACAAGTAAAAGTATATTTTCGCGTACTTAATAAAGGTGAAATTTTCATTATAAAATTCAGGTGCCAATGTGAGGAGTCAAGAAATTTGGTTTGATACCACTCAATATGCTTTTTTTAAATTTCATTACGTAATTTAAATAAGGTATTCTATCATTTTCTTTATTGTGAGAAAAAAACAATGGAGAAATTTACTTCCCGTAGTAAGAGAAACACAAAAAATTATTGATAACTATTGGGGTAGCTGGATCCAGCATGGTCCAGTTACCCCGGATACATGTCCCAGTTACCCCATTCTTGAAAAATTTATGGGGTAACTGGGACACCGGGCTTACATTTGAAACATGAATTAAATATGTATAGATACCTAATAATATTAATGTAGTTATATGTCTAATCTTTAAAAAAAAGGATTGTTTAATAAAAGTACTTACAGTATTTTAATAATAAACCGAGGAAGTTCAACCATATTGACGTTGTTTTTTTTAAAAAAAGAAAAGTAAATTTTTGACAAGCTATCTCAGCAAAGTGAGAGTTATGATTGAGTTGATACACGTTGTTTTAGGAAATAGAGATTAAGGGGCATTGTTCACAAAAGCTAAAACTTAAAAAACACCAACTGTTTTTTATAAAATAGCCTATGGCCCAGTTACCTCGTGGTTCCAGTTACCCCAACAAACCTTACATTCGCATTTTAATCACTCAATAGTCTCCGTCGTCAAGTTTAAGATCGATGTTTTTTTTTTCTTTATTTTTTTTTCGAAAAAAAAATATACTCGATTTAGACTCGATAGAATTTTATTTTTTTTAAAATGAGCTTTACCTCAGGCTTTTTATTACGCATGCACAAGCTTTTAATAAAGAAGTCATATCTTCTAAATTATACGAAATATTGTAATACAAGTTAAATTTTCAGATTAAAAAAAAGTCATAAAATGAAAATATGCAATAAAAAAATACTTTTGTCGCTAAAATAATTTAAAAATGAGACTGTTACCTCATTCAGTATTAAAATGACATTGTCCTATTTCATTGGAAGAATATTGAAAATATCTCAAAACATTAAATAACAATAACTCAAAATAGAATATTGAGAAATTTTTAAACAAAATAATATAAGAGATAAAGATCCATTCACGGTGGTAAATAATTTATTTAAAAATGCGGGGGAAGCCAGAAGATGGAGAGGATGAAGGTGGTGGTACAGCTAGCAGCAGTGGAACGTGGAAGAAAAGGAGCACACACAAGAGATGTAAAAATGATGTTAAAGGACAACACAACAAAGTCACAATTCGGGTAAGTAAAGTCACATCCGGGTAAATAAGTCACACATATCAGGATTTTGATGCCGATGATGTTCAAGCATCTTCAAGTCTAGATTAGGGAAAACGAGTCATGATCAGGAAACGGCTTGAAATTATGTTACTTCTTCTTTACGAAGAGAGCGTGCTTTATTTTCTTAGATAAAGGCAAACTGAAAAAAAAATTAAACATTATCATAAACAATTTATTGAAAAGGATTACATTGGTTACCTTAAAGAAATTAGAACAAATCTAACTCCACTCTATCAAATGTAAGTATAAATAAGAGTAATAAGTCTTAATTACGTCCACTAATATCCATATCACAATATACCGGATGTCCCAAAAGATTTTAAAATTCCATAACTTTCAAACGGTGACAGATATTTAAAAAATTATTGCAGGAGTGTTATGTAAGATGTCAGGAGTTTTTATGCTGCAATTCTCAGTTTTAGTTACAAATAGCATCGATAGAGGGCGCTGAAAGCGATAACCGCTCAATCCAGGCTCGACTTTTTGGCCTCTCTCTTCTTCCATGCGAAAAAAGGAGATTAAAATGTATCGAATGGATCCCGAGGTACCAAAAATTAGGTCTGGACTGAGCGCCTATTGCTGTCAGTGCCATCTATTGTTTGAAATTCGAACAAAAATCAAGAATCAAAGTAAAAAAAAAAAACTCCTGATAGCACACATAACACTCCTGCAAGAATTTTTTAAATATCTGTCACCGTTTGGAAGTTATTGAATTTTAAAATTCATCAGTCATTTTTGGGACATCCGGTATAGTCCAAACGGAAAAGTCAAAACATATATTGAAATATTTATTTGCTTAAAAGATGGTTCGAAAATTCAATATCAGATGTAAAGAGCATAGGACGGATATAAAATATAACAGGAGTAATACTGCTTTATCCGGCTGAATCAAATACACAGCATTAACATACTTTTCATTACGAGAGTAGATTAATCTACAGGTCTAATTTTTATTTATAATTATTTATCAGAGAATCCATTGAAATTTATTTAAGGGTGTATTCCGATCCAAACTGCTTATTTTCTGATTCATTTTTAAATTATTTTTTGCTCTCAAACGCATCAAACTGGCAAATTCTCTTATTTAGAAACTACATAATGTGCCGTGCTTCTCGATTTTTTGATAAATGCAGAAAATATTGTCAGAAATGTTATCAAAGAGGGCGTTTTGAACCGTATTTTCCGAAGCGGGAGATCTGGGAATGAAAAAAAAAAATGGTCATACTGAGAAAATAATTCTTTGTAAATCAAATTCTAATGAATTGAGGGAAAAATGAAATCACACGGCCTCTTATGCATCTCTTCAAAAATCACTTCGGAAAATTTCATGTTTTTACTTTTAAAAATGAGTCTGAAAATTTCGAGCTGTTGAGGGTGGAAAAATACTTTTTCGAATACACCTTTAAGGGGTTAAGGGATTTGTAACGATACGTTATCTTTTCGCATCCCGAAAATATGGATTGAGTGGTTGGACAACTTGCAGAATCGCGACATAAAAGGAACACGTGCGATAGCAAAAAACGTAGGGGGCGTTATATGTTTACTTGTTTGTATTTGATGATTTTTTTCCAGTTTTCATATGCATTGTATTTGTAATTTTCTGGTATACATTCTGATGACGACTCAGTGAAGGAGTTGAAACATATTAGTATAGCTTTTTAATATACTTTCATGTGTTTTTAGTAATGTCTTTTAAGCAAATAAATATTTTAATATATCGTTAGATTTTTCCCTTTGGAATATATATTGTCATATTGACTCTATCATTCATAAAAATGAAATTTTGGGGGTATTGATCTAAAATTACATTAAACCTGTTGTTATTACACTTTTTTACTTTCTTCTATCTTCAATAGAAGAAAGTACAGTAGAAACTCTTTTATCTGAAACCTTTTTAACCGAAACTCTCGATTAACCGAAATCCATTTTTAAACTTTTTTTTTTTTTACTATCACATTCCTTGCGTGCAAAATCCATTTCGAAAGCTTTTTTTAAACTATCATATTCCTTGTGTGCAAGCGTTCCTTTTCGAAATACGAGTACGTATAAATATTTTCGATCCCCCTTCTTAGAGTTCCCTTGAATCTAACTTGAGCTCCCGTAAGCTGGAGAGTGGAACGAAGAAAACGAACACATTAGCAATACTGAAGCTTTTGAATGTTCTGCAAAAGGTTTAGCATGGTTGGAGCAGCAGAAAGACTGTGATACTAGTGAACCAATAATACTAACAAACTCCGTGATAGAGCTTCAAAGCAAAGGCAATAGAAACTGCACTAAACAAACCCTTGTGATATATGTAAAAGGTACTTAATTTCAAAATTAAAATTCAGGTAATTTATTCTTGTTTCTATTTGCTATTGCTTTATTTTTATTAAGCACTTGTTATTATAATACGAAATATTGCATATATTTCTCCTTAATCTTAAAATTGAAGCATTCTCGATTATCCGAAAATTTCGATTTTCCGAAAGATAGTCGGTCCCAGTTACTTCAGATAATCGAGGTTTTTACTAATTTTCCAATACTCGACTTATTTTAAAATCTAAAATATGAAATACTGAACTACGTAATTCGCTTCGCCAAATATTGATTCGTTAAAACATTGAAACTTGAAAACGGAACCTAAAAAAATGCCGCTTTATACAGGATCCTTATGCCATATCATCTTTAGATTCTTCTATGGTTTGGCATACCCCAGACAGGATGATTTTAACAGTACCATGCTAAACATAGATGTGAGAAAAATCAACTAACAAAATCTTCATTTAGCGCCCCCTCGTTCTGGCGCCCGGGGCACATGCTCCTTTTGTACCCCCCCCCCCCAACCTTAGTTTCGGCCTTAGTTTAGGATAACTTTTAAACACATGAGAGCAAAATTAAACCGAAATGAAATTTATACCCCATGAGGAATTGTTTGAATTATCTTTAGATAGGAATAAATGTTTTATGAAAACATTCTTGAGAGATTACAATAAGAAATTATTTGGCGCAGTACAATATAAATAAATAAATAAAACAACGTTTAAAGCACTGTAGGGACTTAGATATCACTGGACAAGAGTCTATGGTAGCGTAAATTATCAAAATCTAAGTCCTTTATTTAGTCTCGATTATATTATGAATATTTACAAGTTAAACAATATTGGTTTGGGTTCGCGTCAATTTTACAGGATAAAAAGTTCCATCAACGGGCTGCTTCCACAGATATAGTGCTTCAATCGGAGAAAAGACTGGTCGGTTGACCATCTATCTCATCTCCTCCCTTCGCTCATTCACCACTAGCTCCAGCAAGACCTCCTCGCCAGCGTCCTCCCTCTCTCACTTCCTAACTGCTTCTCTCTTCCTCCCGAGTTGCCACCTCGCTTCTCTCCAAGGCTGAAACTCTCGGTCCTAGGGAAAACTAGCTTTTTCCCTCTTAGCCGATGCCACCGCCTATTTCTCGAAGGCTGAAGCTCGCCGCCCTAGGAGAAATCGTCTTTTCTCCCCCTCAGTCGTTGCCACCGCTCACTTACTGGACGGCGGAAACACCTGCTCTCTGTGCAATTCAATGGAATGTTACGTTAGCGCCGGAACGAAATTGTACTGCCAGTTCCATTCATATTTGCAGACTTGACGGCACCATAGCTTTGTTCAGAGATGAACTATGAGTTTATGAGATTCCTCTTAGCGTGGGAAAGTTCAGAAGACCCTAGGGGGATCTTCTCCCGAATTAATAGTTCGTGAATAAATAGTCTTTAGGGGTAATTAGTAAAGTTCTTACAGCAATCCCCCCTCCAAGAGAGATTTTTCACGTAGCTGGAAAATCTATAGTGAAATCAGTGTTGCACTCAAAATTCGTTCACCACAGAGGTTCATTATTCATTTTTTTCTTTTGTACTAAACACATATAAATTTACACACTTTTCCAGGAACATTATTATGACAATTACAACAATATATACAAAATGTAAATTATGTATACCTTATGATGCAAGCACCTTTTTTTGAGAATTATATACAATTTCCCTAAATTTATTCAACCCTACTTAAGCAATCAACATGCACTATTTCTTTCCCCGGACGGTGCCTGATTGTATAATGATAAGGCTGAAGTATCAAGGAGCAACGGATTAGTCGCGGATTATTTCCAGCGTTCTTTTGAAGCCAAATTAGAGGGTTGTGGTCCGTCTCGATACTAAACTTCTGGCCGTCTAAATAATGCCTTAATTTTTTTATCGCATATATTATAGCAGCACATTCTTTCTCGCTCGCAGAAAACTTTTGCTCTGGAGGAGTGAATTTCCTACTGAGGTATATGACTGGGTGTTCTTCACCATTTACGCGCTGGGCCATTATAATTCCTATACCGCGGTCAGATGCGTCACTCTGAATGATGAATTCCTCTGCATAATTTGGCGCATATAAAACTGGGTTTTCGGTCAATTTCCTCTTTAAAGTGAGGAAAGCTTCTTCCATTTCTGGCGTCCAACTAATTTTAGCCCTACGTTCTTTCCCTTTCAACGCCCTCGTCAAAGGTTCTATTATTGTGGCATAATTTCTAATATATCTAGAATAGTACCCCGACATCCCTAAAAAACGGCGTATTTCGGTTTTCGATTTAGGTGCTGGAAATTCCGTTATTGCTTGTATTTTAGACTCTGCGGGGGTGCGCCGTCCGTCGCCCACCACATGTCCCAAATATTTGACCGTACGCTGCGCAAATTTGCACTTAGATAATTTTACTTTTATTTTGGCTTCCTTGATTCGATCTAAAACTATTCCTAGATGTCTCATATGTTCATTCCAATCATCGGAAAATATGGCCATATCGTCTAAGTACGGGAGACAAAAATCTTCCAGGCCTCTAAGTAATGTACTCATAAATTTTGAAAATCTATAGCTCGCTCCTATCAACCCAAATGGCATCATGATCGGAAGAAATGAGCCCCAACTAGTAACGAAAGCTGCTATTTTCTGAGCTTTCGGCGTCATAGGGATCTGCCAATAACCCTTCGTCAAATCCAAGGTAGTTATGTAATTGGCCCTTGCCACTCGTTCGACTCTCTCTTCTATGTTAGGTAAAGGAAAAACTTCGGGACGAGTTATTGCGTTAATTTTCCGATAGTCAATGCAAGGACGAGGATCTCGCCCCGGGGCTTCTACAAGTATCATAGGCGAATTATATTCCGACTCCCCCTCAATTATCACTCCTAATTCTAGCATTCGCTTTATCTCTGCTTTTAAAATTTCCGTTTGTCTTGGTGAATTTCGATAAGGGCGAAGCCTTACGGGTACATCGCTAGTCAACTCTATGTCATGCTCAATTAAATCGGTTTTTCCCGGGTCGTTAGAGAAAACATCCCTCCTCCCCCATAAAACTTCAGCTAACTCCGTTATCTGGTCTGACGAGCATCTTTCTCCTAAAGCACTGTCTGTCACTATTTTTTGGAAATCGTATTCTTCCGGGGTGCTAGTGAATTGCGGAATCTCTAAATCGTATTCGTTTCCATTGGGCTCATAATGTTCTTCCATGACTAAATTCACTAACTGTTCTCTTTGAAGGTAGGGTTTGAGTAAATTTACGTGATAAATTTGAGAAGGCGTTCTACGATGAGGTAAATTTACTATATAATTCGTTTCCGAAACTTTCTTTTCCACTGTGCCCGGACCATTCCAACTAACAGAAAACTTATTGGTTTTATTCAACGCTAATACCAAAACTTTATCACCTACTTTAAACTTTCTCTCTACCGCGTCCCGGTCATACCACTTTTTCCTTTCATCTCTAGTTTTAATCATAGTTTCGATCGCTAATTCCTGACATCGCTTCATACGGTTTATTAAATCGAATACATATTCAGTGACTAAACTTTCCGTAGGATCTCCTCCTTTCCATTTTTCGTATAGTAATCTTTCAGGGGTTCTTAGATTTCTACCATGCACTAGCTCTGCGGGGGAAAAACCAGTGGAGTTGTGGGTCACGGTACGTAAAGCCAGTAATGCGTAGGGAAGATTTTTTCCCAAGAATTTCCGGCCTCGAGGCACAAAACTTTCAGTAATCTCTTAACTGTTCTATGCCATCTTTCCACGGCTTGACTTTGGGGCCTGTGTACGGACGAATGTACCACTTTTATCCCAAATTTATCCAAAAATGTACTCGTGAGCTCACTTATGTAGGAACGTCCGAGATCAGATTGTAGTTCGAAAGGGAAACCCAATCTGCTGAATACTGTCGTCAAAGCGTCAACAATCGTCACAGAGCGCAAATCTTTTATAGGAATCGCCTCGGGGTAACGACTGGATACACACATCGCTGTTAAAAGATAACGGTTTCCGTTCTCGGACAGTGGAAGAGGGCCCACTGTGTCTGTGCACATACGACTGAAAATACTAGTAACAATCGGGACAGAAACTAACGGAGCTTTCTTTTGCTCGCCTGGTTTTCCAATTTTTTGGCATGGGTCACAAGTTTTAACATGGGATTCAATTTCCTCGACCGCATTTGGCCAAAAATAATTCCTAAATATTTTATCTTTGGTCTTTTTCATGCCTAAATGACCGCCTACATTATCATGGCATAAAGATAAAATTCCTTTCCTGAACTTTGACGGGACCACGATTTGCTCCCTCTCTAATCCCGTATGGTCTGTTGTCTTTCTGATCAATAACCCATCTTTTACCTCAAAACCTGATTTTTTTTCGTTTGCCTTTAGCCTTACCAATTTTAAACTATCATCTTCCCTTTGAGCCTCTCGTAATTTTTCCCCGCTAACGCGCGCTAGACCCGTCTCTGGTTCTTCGGCGTTTGTCTGCGGTAGAAAGCAGTGATTTTCTTCTCTGCTCTCTGCGTCTCTTTCGTTTCTCCTCTCAGGATCCGGGGATTCTAATTCTTCCAAATGCGTTTTCCCTGCCGAACAAAGATTCTCGCTCGCACCCGCCGTAAGCTGCGCTTTCATCGGGCGAACCTTTTCCGGGTTTTTCTCCTCCTCTGTTTCTCTGAGTTGATTTGTTTCGCTTTCGACTCCGCGGCGTGTCATTTGTCGCGTCATTATGGCACTGATGCAATGCAGATTTAATTTATGCTTATCAATCAACTGTTGAGTTTTATTTCCTAACAAATAATGGTTCATGTCGGTATCTTTGTCTACCGTTGCTGCTTCCGTGAGTATTTTCTCGCCAGTACTCAGGTCTATTTCTACTTCCACAACCGGTAAACAACGAAGTTCATTATCAAGCGCCTGTCGGACCCATACTTTTTCTCCTGTCAAGTGATCCGTTGTTACATCGTGGGCCGAAATGAGGTCCAAATTTGAGCCGGTATCCCTTAAAATTCTCATTTCCTTCCCATTAATTAATCCTAGGCTAACATATGGTTCGAATGCCTCCTCTATATCCGCGGGACCCGCTACATGATAAACTGACTCAGCCTTTTCTTTCTTTTTTAGCTCCGGGCAAGAATACTTGTAATGGCCGGTTTTTCTACACAAAAAACATGTAATCTCTTTCTTTTTATCGAATATTTCATCCCGATTTTTAGGGGTATCTTTAATTCTCCAATTATTCTTTATTTCTTCAGTTTTAAGTTCCGTTTTTGGTTTACTCGCAAATTTATTCCGCTCGAAAGGTTTGGGAAGGTTTTGAACTTTCGGGGGCCCTGGTCGTTTCATAGTTTTCCTAGCCGAATCATACGCATCTAATTTCTTCGCCAAATCAAATGGAGTGATTATCGTACTCCAAACATCAATGAAATGATGCTTCGTTTCCGGATTAACCTTTCTTTTTAACTGATCTGTGATTATTAGCTCTCTCAGTTGATCGAAATTTCCCACTTCTAAACCACTTAACCATTGATCAAAGTAATTGGAAGCCTCATATACGTAATCTTTCCACGTTTTGTTTTCGGGCTTTTGTGTCGTAACAAATTTTAGTCGAAAGTCTTCTGCCGAAAGCTGGAACCTTTCTAGTAACATCTTTTTTACATGATCAAAATCGTCGGAACATGCGGGTGGTTCTCTCAAGATAAGCTGCCCCAATTCCGTCGGTAACAATCCTAGTAAATGCGTAACCCATTGACTTTTCTCGATTTGGGCTTTCTGCGTTTGTCTTTCGAATAAACTGAGATAGATTGATATTTCAGACTTATCGGAGTCGAATTTGGGCAGGACTGATTTTAAAGATATTTTCGGCTCTCTCTCATTTTGGCTAGAAGCTAAACTAAACTCATCTGGTTCCCGTTCTAACCTAATTCTCGCCAATTCATGCTCCCGCTCCAAAGCCTTAGCCTTTTCTTCCCTCTCAAAGGCCTTATTCCGCTCTCGTTCTAACCTTTCTTCATTTTCTCTCTCAACCCTATCTTTCTCTAAGATTTTTAGCTGGGCTAGTGCTAAAGTTTCGTCATAGTCCTCTGCTTCTTCGAGTTTTTTAATAATTTTGGCTATATTATCCGACTCTTCTATGCTCGCGCCGAATTCAATAGCTAACTCTTTTAGATCGCACTTTTTCTTACCCGCAAACACTGACATGTTTCCTACTAATTAACAGTTATAAAGAATGCTATGCCAATCATGCAATTATCCACTTCGAAGTCTCTAAATATTTCCCTAGTTGTGGATAATCACAAACTCTCGCGACATAAAAATATCACAACAATTTCAATAATATTAATATGATAAACAGCCTTATCATTAACCAACCAAGTTTTCATATATAACTTTATATATTCTTTGGTATCATTTCTTTTAAGTCAATTGCTCAAAAAGTCTCTTAAATTTTGAAAACATACATTCTGAATAAAATTCACATACAAAACAGAATTTAAATTATTTTCATTCAGTGCATCCAACGATGCGCCACAACTCATAAGCAATTTAAATTATCCTCACTGAATTATTAACCTTTAGTACAAGTAATACTTATTTAAAACAGTTTTAAGGAACTTTAGAAAATTAATATTTACTTAAATTTCTTAGAATCCAGTTGGAAAAATTTCACAAAATGTTATTATCAAATTCCTTACTTCCTAAACTCTATTAAATATACAATGATTAAAAAACATGTTTGTTATTAACTATACTATTTCGATTAAACCTCTGTAATGAATCAAATAAAGAGTGCTAACCTGAGATATTGTTGACTGCTCTTCTGACATCGTCTTAGACTGGTACAGCTCCGGTCATCTGTAGGCTAAACCATCCGGCGGGCTCGACTTCCCTGCATTCGGGTGTCTCTCGTCTCTTGCACGGCGTCGGATTGCCTTGGGTCTGGAATCCTTGCTGGATTCGCCGAAGACTCTGCTCTGGGGATCAAGGTCTCCTTTCTACCCTCCGTCTGTCGATCTCGGATCTCCGGAACGTCTTACGTCTCTTGCACGGCGTCGGAATGCTTTGGCTCTGGAATCCCTGCTGGATTTGCCGAAGACTCTGGTCTGGGGATCAAGGTCTCCTTTCTAATCTCCGTCTGTCGATTTCAGCTCTCCGGAACCTCTTGCACGGCGTCGGATTGCCTTGGCTCTGGAATCCCTGCTGGATTTGCCGAAGACTCTGGTCTGGGGATCAAGGTCTCCTTTCTAATCTCCGTCTGTCGATTTCAGCTCTCCGGAACCTCTTGCTCGGCGTCGGATTGCCTTGGCTCTGGAATCCCTGCTGGATTTGCCGAAGACTCTGGTCTGGGGATCAAGGTCTCCTTTCTAATCTCCGTCTGTCGATTTCAGCTCTCCGGAACCTCTTGCACGGCGTCGGATTGCCTTGGCTCTGGAATCCCTGCTGGATTTTCCGAAGACTCTGGTCTGGGGATCAAGGTCTCCTTTCTAACTTGCGGCCCTTCCTGTTTTTTGACAAACTGTGATAGATTATATTCACCAGTTCTTAATCCCACCGCTGCCACCACTGTAGGGACTTAGATATCACTGGACAAGAGTCTATGGTAGCGTAAGTTATCAAAATCTAAGTCCTTTATTTAGTCTCGATTATATTATGAATATTTATAAGTTAAATAATATTGGTTTGGGTTCGCGTCAATTTTACAGGATAAAAAGTTCCATCAACGGGCTGCTTCCACAGATATAGTGCTTCAATCGGAGAAAAGACTGGTCGGTTGACCATCTATCTCATCTCCTCCCTTCGCTCATTCACCACTAGCTCCAGCAAGACCTCCTCGCCAGCGTCCTCCCTCTCTCACTTCCTAACTGCTTCTCTCTTCCTCCCGAGTTGCCACCTCGCTTCTCTCCAAGGCTGAAACTCTCGGTCCTAGGGAAAACTAGCTTTTTCCCTCTTAGCCGATGCCACCGCCTATTTCTCGAAGGCTGAAGCTCGCCACCCTAGGAGAAATCGTCTTTTCTCCCCCTCAGTCGTTGCCACCGCTCACTTACTGGACGGCGGAAACACCCGCTCTCTGTGCAATTCAATGGAATGTTACGTTAGCGCCGGAACGAAATTGTACTGCCAGTTCCATTCATATTTGCAGACTTGACGGCACCATAGCTTTGTTCAGAGATGAACTATGAGTTTATGAGATTCCTCTTAGCGTGGGAAAGTTCAGAAGACCCTAGGGGGATCTTCTCCCGAATTAATAGTTCGTGAATAAATAGTCTTTAGGGGTAATTAGTAAAGTTCTTACAGCACCAATACACTTTATTTCTTGTTACAATATGAATAAATAAATAAAACAACGTTTAAGGCACCAAAACACTTTGTATCTTGTTTCAAACTAGTTTCGGTAGCCATAGCATACCGAACATCGGTGCAAAATATGATTGCTCAAAAAAGAAAATTACTGAAATATGTGTGAGAGAAGCGGATTCAATTTTCTTTAATTTTATTGACTAATAAATTTTATCATTGAATCCTCTTCTCCGGCACAAATATCAATTTTCTTTTCTAAGTAATCATATTTTGTACTGATAGCGGTACGCTATGGCTACCGAAACTAGTTTGCAACAAGAAATAAAGAATTTTGGTGCTTTAAACGTTGTTTTTTATTTATTTACATTCTTGAGAGATTTTTCAAGAAACATTTTTTACTTTTTTAACAATGTAATATGTCCTGAAACATTCGTGAAGTCATGTTTATGTGTAAAAGTATGATATTCGCAGACAATGACTATAGGATCCTTTGGAATCCAATATATAATCGTATTATATCTGATTTATAGTCGATTATTGTCTCATGACAGCTTTTGCCGGACTTTTTCGCCTGAAATATCGGCTTAAGGCTCCTGCCCCTGCCGGCGAAGGCACTCACGAGCTGATGATAATCCTGTGGGAAGGAATTTTTCTAATATCTCGTTTGCAGTACGACATTTTTAAATAATTTTTTTCGCATTGGATAACCGAGATCCGTCTCTACAGCGTACCTTTTTTACTTTTTCGATTTTGGTTGCAGATATTTTTTAGAATGACACTTTCATTTTCAGAACTAGTTTTGAAAGTGAAAGTAACTTTATAAGAAAATTTCTGCGACCAAAATCGAAAAAGTAAAAAAGGTGCGATGTTGAGACGGACCTCGGGTATCCAATACAAAAAAGAAAAAATTATTTAAAAATGTCGTACTGCAAACGAGATATTAGATAAATCCCTCCCCATAGGATTAGCATTAGATCGTGAGTGGGTTCGCCGGCAGGAACAGGAGCCTTAAAAGCTATTTTCACAACATTTTCTGAAATATCTTTTGACTTTATAGAAAAAGGAAAAAGGCTACATTTTCTCAGTTTTTAAATAAGAACAACTGCCAAATTTTTCAATGTAAGAATAATAGAAAATCCGTATCTGTGTCAGAAACAAGCTTATTTGAAGTTGCAAAAACTTAAACTATATTTTTACTTCAAAAAGAAAATTGTTTAATGTAATACGCAATCTTTTAATTAATTATTGAAATTAGTCAGTGTCTTCAAAGGTTTAGAAATAAATAAAATAAGAAAAGATTAATTATTTATTTCACATTCTGAAAAGAAAAAATATCAAAATTTTATTTGTTACAATTCTATTTGATAAAAATGATTTTATGATTAAAATTCTAAATGTATACACATATATATGTGTGTGTGTATGTAAATTTTTAGAAATAAGAAAGAATATTTAATTAGAAATTTTTTTAGAAATAAGCATTTATTTTTAATTAAATAACAACAAGAATACATGACAATTTTCTACATTATCTCAAAAATATAAGAGTATGTTAAATTTAATATACCTGCTCAAAGTATAGAATCCGGTAAAATTAAGAACAGATTGAAAGACTTAATCTTAATTAGGAAATAACTATATCTGATGCTAACAGTACACTCATCTTACCACATTAAAAGTTGTATGCTACAATACCACTTTTTGAACGTATACAACTATTCGAATAGTTGTTATTATCATAATACTAATTTCTTTTTTAAACATTCATATGATAATTGTCAAAATTACAAAATTAAAATAAATAAATAAAAATAGTAAATGTGAATGCTTACGCTTTATATCTCAGAAGAAACATTTCCAAAATGGTAAAATTAACTCTTCTTATCCATTCATCTATGTTATTTTTACCTATGTTATCAAGTGTTTGCCACACAGCGTCGGTTTCGCTGACTTTTATAAGATATGGCATGGCGCTTGAAAGGTCTATCTTTTTATCATTCATCAACTTTTTCCAAACCATTTCTCTTTCCAATTTCAATTCGTCAAACCACTTTATGGCATCTTGGCGAACTGTTGGAGACCTTCTCATATACATCAAAGCCGCTTCAACTTCGTGATCAAAACCAGCGGAGTCAAACATGAAGCTGAAAGCAATTTGTAACATATAAATAAACTTATAAATAGGTAAGAAACATCTAAAAAATATGCTATGGCGGTTTACCAAAAAAAAAAAAAAAAAAAAAAATGTTTCTTTACTCAACAACTCGAAATTTTCTGAAAAACTTTCTAACTCATTTTTAAACATAAAACATGACACTTGCATGCATGATTATTGAAGTGATTTGAGCGAGCAGTTTTCTCTTTTTTGATAAATGACTGACATCTTACGATTGTTATCTTATCGAGGCAGTTTATTTTTTCATTCCAGCACTGTCGTGTCTGGAAATTTAATTACGAAGTACTTATTTGGCAGCATTTTCGGAAAGATCTTCTGTCTTTACAAAAAATAGAGAAAACTCTTCGATTACATAGTTTCTGAATAAGAGAACGTATTAATTGCATGAGTTTGAGATAAAAAATTAATTCAGAAATATGCCAGAAGGTTGGATTTGAGTACAGTTTTAACTCCATATCTGTTTCTACAAGAAATGAACAGTTTCAGAGTTCAATTATCTGAAGAAAAAAAAATCAAATTTATTGCAAAAATGTTTTTTAATTGCTTTAAACTTTTATAACATTATGCCTTTATTTTTCATAGATCGTGAGAAATCTTTTATTAAAATTTCAATGTCAAGCAATTACAATTACGAAGACGCAATTTTCGTAACCTTGAAAGCCACAGACCTGATGTTTTTTTTTTTCTTCTATAACATTAAATATTAAATTGAATCGAATGATGCAGCTACAGTAAGTTTTCTAAAGTTAATATTACATGTTATTTTATTTTACTTTTACAAATCCTGTCTCTTGTTACCTTGTCCGCAGAAATAGTGGAATGATTTTATGTCCATGATTTTTTCACGATTATTCAATATAATATATATATTGAAAGAATTTAGCGACTAAAATGGATATGGACCAACCAACATTGAAAGAAGATAACACAACAGATGGAGCACAAATACCCTACTGTAGTATCCCAGAGATATAAAACGACCAAGAAGACGACCTCAAGTAAGATGGAGTGACGAAATCAGAAAAGTGGCCGGTGTTAACTGGATGACTAAAGCACTAGACAGGAAACATTGGAAAAATCTGGGGGGGACCTACATCCAGCAGTGGATTGAAAACGGTTGATGATGGTAATGATGATATATATATCAGGTTTTAACGAAAGTTTCCCGCCGCAATTAATACGGTCTGTGCAAACAGTTCTCGTTGACGTGTTTGCTCCTATTTTGTCAAACGACTTTTGGCATTTGAACGAAAGAGACTTGCTTTATAACACTGTATTGTGAAATTTGTAAAAAAATATCGTTATCATTAAGTACAAGGTGTCTGAAATGGAACTATCCCGCTGCCAGATTATGAACCATCATTTACTTCCAGTTCTGTTCCAAAAAGTCAGCTACAGAATGTCACCGAAATAAGTGTACAGCTTTATGTAGTGTTGTATCATATGGCACTGTTAAGTTTTGGTGGAATGGTGGTTATATATAATACTTCACTTAAATATATATATTATAATTAGAAATATGTAATGGTGATTTGACGGAAAACTTTCGTTACAACCTAATATATGTTACACAAATAACATTTACATTGCATTTTTAAGCCATTCTCAAAACCAATAGTACAACTTTATGACATAAGTTTTAATTTATTTTTGTTCGGAAATGCATAAAACTAGCAGGTGTTATTGCTCAGAAACTATGTAATCGAGCTGTTTTTTCCGTTTTTCTTGCAAATGCAATAGGTCTTTCAGAAAATAGTGTCAAAGTGAGCGTTTTGAACCGAATTTCCGCGCGAAAGAAGAATAACCCCTCAAGAAAGGGTGAAAAACATGTTTGTCACTTGATCAAAACGCTTATAACTCAATAGGTAATTTATTGATCCAGAAATAAAAAACACAGTTCGATTCCAAATCGCTTCCAGGGTCAGGCTTTCCAATTTTATATCTTTCTGTTAAAAAATGAATTTATAAATGTGTCAAAACGTTTTGCGCTTGTTGAGCAGAGCTGTTAAGAACAGCCTTAAACTTCGTTTGTTTTCTTTCTTTCGCTTAAATCTGATGAGCTATTTATCCAACTATTAACTTTCTATCCACAGACGTGACTTATTTCATTCTGATAGTATAAATAAGACAAATAAAGAAGATTATCCTTTTAAATTGAATCTAGGTTAATTTTTAAAATGTACTCTTTTAAAAAACAATGCATCATGAAAAAATATATTAATCAAATTTATATATCCGGTATGTGGTGCAAGTAAAAATAAGGGCTGAGCTGATACAGTTCACACACAGGATTCGTACGGTTCTGTGGAACCATTCTTTTTATGAAAGTATATATTTATTATTATTATTATTTATATTTATTGCTATTTTAAAACATAAAATAATAAGTTAAAATAAAAAGGCTTTTTCCTCAGCTATAATATAAAATACCTACAGCATATCACTTATTTGTATGTTTTTGTATGTCTCTAGAGAATACTAGAGACATGCAAATGTAGAAATATGTAAGTAAATGCATATAATATAAAAAAAAGCTTATAGATATAAATTAGCTAGATAATATCGTTTAAAGTAATAAATTATTAAAATAAAAATTACATAAAACGTTCAAGTGTTAAATAATAAATATTTAAATCCCTCTATTACAATCTTTAACCAATTAGTCTAATCATCAAAGAGCATTTATTAAAAATTCCCCACCTCGTTCTTTATGTTTTAGAAAAAAACAGTGTATTTGAAATTTAAAATTTGGTGAAGCATACCAGAGATATTTAAAAACATAATTCACTGCGTGTACAATTTAACATACATAAATAATTATTACAAGACAATGTTTACTAGGCAATTATCAAAACATTGTATACAAAATTATTAAAAGAGGCAAAATTTAATAACATCTATACCTATCGACTGCTAGTTCTCTTCTCAAAATTTTCGAACACTTTTCTGTTTTCCTAGTATCCTGATCATCATCAAAATCTTTACGAGATCGAAAACTGAAAAAAAAAAAAAATTACGGATATAGATATAGAGATACATAGAAATAAAAGCATAAAGTAAACAGCAATTATACACAAATGGGATACATATATAGAAATAAATCGAAATTTTACATTTATGAAGTTATAGAGCTTTTTAAAAACTACTGAAGTCTCCATGGATCAAAGATTTTTCCTCATATTTTAAATAAATATTAAATGTATTTTATTTTATTTTATTTTATTTCAATATTTCAAGAGCTACTGTAAAAATACGAAAATTATACATATTACTGCCAGTAAATTAGTACTACAAAAGTAATTGAAACATTTCCGATAAAATTGACTTTATGAATGTATCATAAAGTAGTCAATGTGTAGTTCAGGGTTTCCTTGTTTCATTTTGCTCATTTTTTTTTCTTTAAACAATACAGATTATTGAATGGTGACTTTTGTAAATGTATCAAAAAGTAGCGAGTGACGATTCCTTCTTTATTCTTTGATAGACAACACTGTTAAAAGTCTAGATAAATTGTCATTTTCACTGTACGATTTCCGTAAAAGTAAGATTTCTTTACAGTATGTAATAATTTGTAACAATACAAAATCCAATTTCATTATAAGAAAAAAAAATTATATCTTCAATGCATTCATTTTTCATATGGTTGCGTATATGCTTAAAACAAAGAAATGTACAATACATTTTCATGTACGATATTAGTGATTATAATTTTAAATGCATTGAAGTTAGCAAATGCATAGCGTATTTTAGAGACAAAAAATATGCTATTACTTACGCAAATTTCTCTAAGAATCCTTTAAAACTCATTTTTCTCACAATGTCATATATCAAAAAGTAACAATCTTTTAAACTATCAAACGTTTTAAATCAAAAATCGTTTAAACAGTAGCTCTTAGCAAACTTCAAGCAAGAAGATTTTTACCAGAACAAATCCTAATTGAAAGCTTCTATCATTGTTATCACAACAATGTGTACAACAATGGTACTTAATGTTGAAAAGTAATAGACAGCTTTCAACAATGACTAAGAGTTGCATGTAATTTTCAACAATTTAGTTTTTTTTTCTCGTTTCTTTGTTATACAAAGATAAAATAATTGTTGCTAATTTCACATTGTTTACCTGCTCATTAGATTGTTAGAATTGAATTTTCTTTATAGTATGTTTTACACGCCTTTATTTCATTATTTATTATTTATATTATTATTATTTATTATTATTATTTATTTATAATTTACTATTATTTATTGTTTATTTTTTATTTATCATTTTATATTATTATTATTATTATTTATTATTATTATTATCTTTTATTATTTATTTTATTTTTTATATTCATGATTGTAAACGTGCAATTTCGTAATGGAGTATTTCACTCACTTCCTGATGAGTTTTGTACGCAGTTATGAGTTCCCGATGTTAATAAAATTTATTAACATTTTGAGAACTTAACTATCAATTAATTGATTCAGCTTAATTAAAATTAACGATAATAATTTACATAAACAATTGAAAAAATTAAAGCAAATAAAATTTTAATATATTTTGATAATTTTAAAAAAATATATTAATAAATGCGTATTTTTTATAAAATATATTCAAACTTTTACCTTATTTTGTCAATTTTATTCAAGTTAATCAATCCTTTATCATCAAAAGTTAGAACTTTCAAACATTAACGATAATAAATTACATAAACAATTGAAAGAATAATGCAAATATTATTTTAATATATTTTGATGATTTAAAAAAATTATTAAAAAAAGCGTATTTTTTGAAATATATATTCGAACTTTTATTTTATTTTATCAATTTTATTCAAGTTAATCAATCCTTTATCATAAAAAAATTAAACTTTCAAACATAATTCAAAATTTACATTTCTGCAATTTTTTTCTGCCAAAAAATTAAAGCCGAGTTCTTATCCATCACGACTAGTTATTCGAGATAATAAAACGATGAAATTGGTAAATAATTATTTACAAAAGTCAAGTACCTAATTGAAATATTCTATACTTTTCGGTGTATTTTTTAAACTCCAAGTTCTAATATTAGACACATAGGGTAAAAATAAATAACTCTGCTATGCTACAATTATTTATTACACTCTTCGTCAAGAAATATGTGTCATGGCGTTTTACTGGAAAAAGAACGTAACTTACCTTAATATATAGATTTTTTAATCTCATTTTTTAGGTAATTTTCACCCAAATTGACCTTTCGATAGGTTTAATTAAGGGATCCAAATCTTCAAATCCAAAAGGACAATTTCTGACATAAGTTTTAATTTATTTTGTTCGAAAATACATGAAACTAGCTGGTGTTGTTGTTCAGAAACTATGTCATTGAGCTGTTGTTTCCATTTTTTTGCAAACGCGATAGATCTTTCAGAAAAGAGTGTCAAAGTAGGCGCTTTGAACCGAATTTCCGCGCGAAGGAAGAAAAAGCACCTAAGAGCCGTCGAAAAACGGGTTTGTCACGTGATCCGAAACGCGTATAACTCAATAGGTAACTGATGGATCAAAAAATGGAAAAAACAATTCAATTCCCAATCGCTTCCATGGCCAGGCATTCCAATTTTATATGTTTCTGTTAAAAAATGAATTTTAAATGTGTCAAAACGTTTTGCACTTGTTGAGCAGAGCAGTTAAGAACAGCCTTAACAAATCATGTCAACTTCATATTCGAATATTTTTTGGTGTTATATTACTAAACTTACTGCAGTAAATTCTTCTAAAATGTTGTAAGTTACCATGGAATGACCCAGACTCATAACAGTTTTGTTAATCTATCAAAGCATGATTTACTTCCAAGTTCAACGATTTTTCAAATTTCCCAATACAATATAAATATTTAAAAAAAAAAAAAAAACCTAGTTTGAATCTAAAAAATTGCCTTTAACTTTTTTTTCGTGTTTATTTGATGCTAGAATCCGATTTATACATTTTCTTTATTCACATAAACATTGACAGTGTACCGAATTTCAAGTATATAAGAACATGCATAAAGTTTTCGTTGTTCTGATATCAAAGACTGACTGCCAAATTCAAGTATTTTTGAAATACATCTACAAAACAATAAAACAGCAATATAAACAATTCACTGTGTCATGTAATAATGATAATCCTATTATGTCAGCAAAATTTAATAATAAAATTTATTTTTTTCTCCAAATTCTGAGAGAACCAAAATCATATCGAAAGTGATTTGCAAATTTTGAATATGAAATATCAACGCTGTACCAGAGATAGAATATGAGTGTTTTTTTCCTCCCATCGACCATGTCATCTACTAATATTATAAAGAAGTAACGTTTGTTTGTTTGTTTGTGTGTTTCTAGGGATCTCAGGAACTACCGAACCGATTTCAAAAGTATGGATGGCAAAATGAAGATGACAGTCGCTGTTCCAACATAGGCTAAATTTTATGTCGGTTCCATTACCAACAAATGTGTTGCAGGGGCAAAAACCGTTCTAAATTACGAGTTTTGTGATACTGAAGGGGCTACAAACTTTAAATTTGCATGGTATTTACTTATAAAATATAAATGCTGTCTAAGAGGATTCGAAAAAAAATTCGAAATTTAAAAGTTGTGAAAATGTACGAATAGTGTTCTCATAGCCATCGCTAAGACTTTTTCTGTCAAGTCAAATTACAGTATTTGCCAACTAGTTTTATAATTTTGCAAAGTTATCACGATTAGAAAATGTAATATAGTTCTTATTTGTAAAAAGTTTAATAATATTTCCAGTTAGATTTGTAACTTTTTCCAAGTCTATCAGAAACAGAAAGTATATTATAGTTTTTATTAAAGTTTTAAGCAAATTTGCCAATTAAGTTTGTAAAGTTGCCAAGTGTAACAGCATTCGCGAACGTTTTTTTTGGGGGGGAGGCTCCCTCCTGTCCCCCTCTTTAGCCCCTGAGTGTACTAAAAACATTCTAAATTACGATTTTATGCAATTGTTAAAGATAGAAACTTGAAATGTGGCGTGGTAGATACTTATAAGGTATAAATGATCTCTAAGAACAATTACTAAAAATTTCGAAATTTAAATGTGTGAAATGAGCGGAAAATGTTCTGAATCACGATTTGCATGAAACCTCACGAAATACCAAACCAATTTCAAAAATAATGGATGCAAATTGATGGTGACAGTCCCTTCCCCAACATATGGCTACATGTCGGTTCCACTACTACCAAGGAGTTGCAAGAGCAAAAAACGTTCTAAATTCCGAGTTTTGTGATACTGAAGGGGCTAGAAACTTAAAATCTGGCATTCTGGTAACTTATAAGACATAAATGCTCTCAAAGAACAGTCGAAAAAATTCGAAGTTTAAAAGCGACGAAAATGAGCGAAAAGCGTTAAGACGTTCTAAATTACGACTTCTATGCAATTGTTAAAGATAGAAATTTGAAATTTGGCGTGGCGGATAAGATATAAATGATTTATAAGAACAATTATTAAAAATTTCGAAATTTAAAAGTGTGAAATGAGCTAAAAGCGTTCTAAATTACGATTTCTATGGAATCTCAGGAAATACCAGACCGATTTCTAAAGTAATGGTTGAAAATTGATTGCGTAACTCTAACATACGCTATATTTTATGTCGGTGCTACTATCAATAGGAGATTCCAAGAGCAAAAAACATTCTAAATTGCTATTTTTGTGATATTGAAGGGGCTAGAATTTTGGAATTTGGCATGATAATTATAAGACGTAAATGATCTCTAAGAGCAGTTTCTAACAAATTCCACATTTAAAAAGTTGAAATGAGTGAAAAGGGTGCGAAAATTTTTCTAAGTTTCCCTTTCTATAGAATTGTTATAGATAGAAACTTGAAATTTGGCATGATAGTGACGACTTAATTTTGAGATTACTTACCCGTAAATTTAAACTAACAAAAAACCAATATATTTTTAAAACTTTATACTCCAGAATAACCTATGCAAAATACATGTATAAAAATTAATATGCTGTGTAGAAATGAAAAAAAAATCAGCTCAAAATCCCTTTTAATTTTTTAATTAGAGGGGAATCAAAAGTCGCTATTTCAGTAAGCCATTACGAAAATAATTAGCTTGGACTTCAAATTTCGAAACCTGTGCTAAGTAAAATGTAACAACATGGATGTTGTTGTACAATAATAAATTTACGAATTTTCTAGGTAGAACTTAAACCTTAAGGGAAAAAACACAAAAAAGCTGCGATGTAATGTTTTTTTTTTTTTTTTTTTTTTTTTTTTAAATCTCAATTTGTCGATAGACGAATTTTTGTTCTCTAGAATGAACTTATTAATGAAGCTTCAATATGTAAAGTTATGTTTTTGCTTTTTTCACATTTTTTTTTACCATTTATTCAAATTGAAAAAAAAAATGTTAATTAAATTGACATAAAGAAAAATCTGATAATATCATTATTTCCCTTTTTCTAAACTATATAATACCATAATTACTACCATTTCAAAACTACATTAAAATTTAAAGTTTCTGATATTTTAGAAATTAATTTAAATTCCCAAAGTTCAAACGTTATTATGACATTCTTACAAGTAATTGGTGTATTTTTCAAGCCCTATTTCATCGTATTCTTAAAAGAGTAAGTGTAAAATACAAGCCCAAAATCAGATTTGGAACAGATGTTGTATATACTGGTGGATCAAAACTGCAATGCCTCCCTACGAAGGCTGTCTCCCCGCTTCCTCATTCCGAGTTTCGTTTTGAATTTCGAATGGCTAACTTTTGGCGAATTTTTAACACAGCAACATTGGAGGGAGACATTGCTGTTTGCGTTTAAAACCACGTGCTTTTGTTCTAGTCTTCATATCGTTGCGGTAGCTTATCTAAAATTTTATCAGTTATTATTTATTCAATCGGCTCAGAAAATATTTCGTATAAGAAAATGGATAATTCTATTTCATGTACTGTTTGTAATCGGACCAAATAAATCTCGCTCTTTTTTTTTTTTTTTTTTTTTTTTTTTTTTTTAATATATAAAAAAAAAAATCATGTTTCATATCAACCCTGGGAATTATTAGGATAAAATTTCCAAGTGCACTTATTTAGATGATTAAAAAATGAAACTTCTCTTTTAATACAAAAAGTGTTATACACTTTAAATTATAATCTCTTGCAAATAGAAAAAAAAAAAAATGTTAAAGACACGAAATACGGCAATTTGAAACACAGCTTTTATATAAAGATAACGTTAGATTATTGATAAATAGGGAGTAAAAAATTAATGATTTAAAAAATAAAATAAAGTAAATAATTTTTAGTTTTTTTTTTTTTTTTTTTGTTATGAAAATCAGATTTTTTAAATTTAAATTCGATTTTTATGATTTTTTTTTCCCTCAGCGTTAAAATACTGAATAGATACTAAGAGTTTTAGGTTTCCAAAACAATTAAACCTTTAATTGCTAACATAGTCTATGTTTTTGCAATTTAAATAATAAAATTTAATTATTAGTTAGGAATTACAGAAATTATAAAAACTGCAAATTAGCAGTTTCATTTGTTAATAGCATACAATAATGTTAAACACATTAATAGCTATAATAAATACAATGTAATACAATGTATTAAGTACAATATAACAATGTAAAACTATATTAAATAATAGTGATATTTACATTTATTAATATTATCAGTAACTGAATTTAATATTAAAATGTTAACACTACTTAAAATTAATAATTATTAGACAGTTACTAATTAGGAACATAATATACATTTTATGCTTTAATTACTAAAATGATAATTAAAAATTTAGTATTCATTCTAGAAGGAAAAAGGGGCAGGATGCTAGTTCCAAAAAAATGGCACTATTTCATGAGGAAATATATTAATAACGTGTTTAGTAACGATAAGAAAAAAAGCATATAATTTTTTAATATGATAAATAAAGTGTCATTAAATTGTAATAATGTTATAAATTACAAGTTGAAAAATACAATTAAATAACAATATTTTTAATAACATCCTGTTTTTTCTCAAGAAATAAAGATCTATCATTTTTGTAAGAACTTCGTCACACAGATTAAGAAATACTGCGGTATGGGGAAGTTTTTTACAAAAAATCTCTGGCTACAACTACAGGTGAATTTCACTATTTTTACTTTCTTCTATCTTCAATAGAAGAAAGTATTGTAACCGAAATTTTTTTCGACTTCCGATTTTCGACGGATTTACATGTTTTAGGGGTCAGAGATCCCAAAAAACATGTTTATAGAAAATGTCTGTCTGTCTGTCAGTGTGTCCGTGTGTCTGTCGCCATTGTACCATCAAAAGTGTATGAAGTTATGCATAGAACTGAACCAAATTTTTATGTTAAGTTTTTGGCTATGGCAAACAGATCCTCCTTGAATTTGGAAAAAATTCGCCGGTAGGGGGCGCTGTAATAGCGCTTTTTGTGCGATTTTGAATATTGTACCACCCAAAAGTATATGAAGTTATGCATAGAACTGAACCAAATTTTTATTTTAAGTTTCTGGTTATGGCATAAAGGTCCTCCCCGAATTTGGAAAAAAATCGCCGGTAGGGGGCGCTGTAACAGCGATTTTGAATATTGTACCATCCAAAAGTATATGAAGTTATGCATAGAATTGAACCAAATTTTTATTTTAAGTTTTTGGCTTTGGCAGGCAGATCCTCCCTCAATTTGGAAAACATTCGCCGGTAGGGGGCGCTGTAACAGCGATTTTGAATATTGTACCATCCAAAAGTGTATGAAGTTATGCATGGAATTGAACCAAATTTTTATTTTAAGTTTATGGCTATGACAGGCAGCACCTCCCTCAATTTGGAAAAAAATTGCCACTAGGGGACGCTGTAATAGCGATTTTGCATATTGTACCATCGAAAAGTGTATGAAGTTATGCATAGAATTGAACCAAATTTTTATTTTAAGTTCTTGGCTATGGCAAGCAGATCCTTCCTTAATTTGGAAAAAAATTGGGCGCTGTAATAGCGATTTTTGTGCTATTTTGAATATTATACCATCGAAGAGTGTATGAAGTTATGCAGAGAATTGAGTCAAATTTTTTTGCGTTTCTTTTTGTTCATGGCATGAAGGTCCTTCCTGAATTTGGAAAAATTCCGTTGGAAGGGTGCGCTATAATTACGATGTCTGTACCATTTTCTTTATTGTACAATCGAAAATTGTATAAAATTATCCATACAAATTGAACCAAATTTTTTGTGCATGTTTTTGGCTTTGGCCAACAGGTCCTCCTTGAATTTGGAAATATCGTGCGGTAATGGGGCTCTGTGATGGCGATTTTTGTATACTTTTCTAGATTTTTCGTAGTTCTATTGTCCATCGGCGGCTCGTGCAAAGGCGGGAACTCACTTCCTGCTAAGCCGGCTATTCACAAACATCTGATAACAACAGAATAAGGAAAAACTATTAATTTTAACAAATATCATGATATAGATTAACTCGTTTTTAGTTTATTTAATTGACTGAAGCAGAAATTTAAGATGAAAATCAAAGTTGGTATAGTAATGAACTAATAATATTGAAGTATTAACATGTGTAACTACTTTTTGAAATATTAAGATGTATAAAATAGAAAAAAGTTTTGGGATTGGCACATCCAACTATTTTTTTTTTTTTTAAGGCAGGGAGCATTTCAGGTGAGTCTTTAAAAAATGGCCTAGAAGAAACAGTAATTGCAGAATTAAATAAAAACTGCAAATAAAAAATTTCATTAAATAGTTACACAAGTAACAAAACTAACAAATATTATTGGCAGCTCGTTTTGCATTTGTACTACTGTTAATCGTTGAAATCTTAACTTACACCATGTGTGTGCATGCTAACCAAAAAAATTGTTACACCCATTCATACACACATACAGGGTAAATATAAGTCTAGCCAGTTATATCTGAAATTCTCAAAATATTAAATAACAGCACTATAGTTCCTTTATTTGGTACAGTTCCAAATTTAGGAAAAAAAAAAAAAAAACTTTATTCAACCTGTATTGGGGAAACTCTTGCTGTGCTTAGCATTTTTATACCAATTAGTTCTTTTTCTCTTATACATTATTTTACTATAGCTGTTGAGCAAATATTATTCTTTCATTCTTCTTTAACTCCAGTATTTGCTATAAATTTATTATTGCAAAAATAGAATGGGAAAATAAGATCCTGGCTAGTTGTTCTTTTACTTATACTTGCTATGCTTTTTTATATAAAAGAATGAATAGTTTTATTATTTAAAGGAAATTATGACATTACAAATTATATTAGATTTAAATATCATTTTTAAATGAAATGCTTTTTATTCCTTTACAAACTTACAGTACTTAATTTTTTACAAGAGTCAGGAATTGAGCTTAGAAACAATTATTTAAAGCTTTTTCTTTCTTTCTTTCTTTCTTTCTTTTTTTTTTTTTTTTTTTTTTTTTTTTGTTTATTTATAAGGCAAAATACCTGTAGAAACTTTCCAAATTACATTAGGTAATCTTAGATTTTAATACTTTTATGTCAGTTTAAACATTTAGAAAATTTGTGATTTTAATCAACGATTTAAAAAAAAATCAGTCGATTAAAATCACGATTTAATCGCTGATTTAAACCAACTAATTAAAATCGTTTACACACTATTGAGAAATCTAAAATTTTTATGCATGTAGGGATAATTTTTTTTTTTTTTTTTTTTTTTTTTTTTTTTTTTTTTTTTTTTTTTTGCTTTATTGTAATATTCTCTCTTCTTACAACACAAAACTTTTAGATATTTAAGAACTTTATATAACTTTTTTATAGAACTTTGAGATACTAAAAACTTTACGAAATTTATTTCCTTGTATAATGATGACAATTTATCTGATAAGAATATCTAAAAATTTTATGGATATAGGGATTAAAAAAAATATTTCTTGAATATGTCAAAGCACTCAGCATATTGCAGAAGACTTGAAAGAATATTACAAGAAAAAATATAAAAGTTTTAATAGACAAGTATATATATATTTTTTAAAGTGCTCTACAGTTCTTGTTAAATTTCCGATCGATAATTTCAGCTGATTTATCTTTTACAATATAAATAGATAAGTTACCAATTGAAAAAAAAAATTAAATTGTTAAAACTTTTCTATTGAATTTTTATGTTTCCCTATATGTATATATATATATATATATATATATATATATATATATATATAACCATTAATTAAACATAACCTTCCACCGTCAAATATTATGAATTAAAGCTGTAAGTATTAAAAAAATAAATAAATAAATAAATAATATAAGAATTATTATGGAAGAAAAAGAAAAAAGTGGACACCGACAAAAATTGAAAAGCTTATACATTGAATTACGTTATCAAGGGCACAGAATTCAATGATATAAGCAAAATGGCTGTTTTCTGTGGGAAAAATAAGCTAAAGCTAAAAGTTATTTTCCCCTGTGCCCAAACAACCATAAAATCAAGTGAAGATTAAAAATGAAAGCAGAATAGAAACAAATAATATGAAATGGAAGAATCAATAAAACGTATTTAAATATTTATAGGATATAAAATATAAATAATAAACACCATACCGATTAATATTTCAGTATTTTACAAAAATCCACGCGCACGTGGCTGCCAGTATATCAAAAAGATTAAGGTGAATAAAACAGTTAAGAAATCACAGTAAATGATACCAAAGGATGCAGTTAATACATTTTGAAATAAAATTTGAAATACCTTGTTAAACACATTTAATCTAATATAAAATAAATAGATATTAATTACATTATTTAAAATGCACTATTAAATTAATTAATAACAGTTTAACAATATCGTCAAAATTTAGCTAAAAATACCCCCTGGTGTATTAAATTATAACTGAAATGGAGCTAGAAAAATTAACATTTAGAGCTATCTTAAAGAGACAAATTTAGTGCTGCCATCTAGTATTACTTCTATTAAACAACTAACGCAAGATAAATATTTGTAAGCATTTGAATGTAAATAACTGTATAAACAGCAAAACCAAACATATCCTTATATATAGAGAATTATAAACCGAATATAAACCACACAATGTATTTAAAAACTATTGTAAATAAAATTTAAAAGCATACAGTATATTCTATTAGCTAACTTATTTAAACTAAACTAAGAAATAAATAATTCTAGAACATTGATAATATGTAGCATATAGCTATATGCTATAAAACAAAATAAAATTCAGTAATAATTAATATAAATAATTATTAAATATAAAAATTGTTTTTTATGAATTATATATCAGATATTTATAAAATGAACAGGAAATAAAAAACATGTGGAAGTAAATAGAAGGTTAAATGATACTTAAACACCCATTACTTAAAAAGCACAAATATAGAGTGTGGATTATCTTCAGACATCCATAAAAAACCATAAAGTATGAATGTGGGACATTCAAAAACATTAAACCGATAATAAATATTAAAAAGAATAGAGTAATAATAATAAAAATAATTACCCAATTTTAATGCATACAGTATAACTATATTTATATTATACATACTTATATGTATATTATTCACTATAAGAATGGCATACTATTAGTAATTAATATGATATTGTCCTTAGTAAATTTAAAATTTAATAACAAATAATTGTAAATTAGATTAATCAATAATTAGGCTAATTATAATATTAATGAAATTCTCCAATTACATATAAAATATCAAATCAACATCCATATAAAATACGTAACAAAAATATAGTAATAATACAAGAGCCCCCATTTATATATATATATATATATATATATATATATATATATATATATATATATATATATATATATAATTAAATATATATATATATATATATATATATATAACCATTAATTAAACATAACCTACCACCGTCAATTATTATGAATTAAAGCTGTAAGTATTTAAAAAAAAAAAAAAAATTATTATAAGAATTATTATGGAAGAAAAAAGAAAAAAGTGGACACCGACAAAAATTGAAAAGCTTATACATTGAATTACGTTATCAAGGGCACAGAATTCAATGATATAAGCAAAATGGTTGTTTTCTGTGGGAAAAATAAGCTAAAGCTAAAAATTATGTTCCCCTGTGCCCAAACAACCATTAAAATCAAGTGAATTGATTAAAAATGAAAGCAGAATAGAAACAAATAATATGAAATGGAAGAATCAATAAAACGTATTTAAATATTTATAGGATATAAAATATAAATAATAAACACCATACCGATTAATATTTCAGTATTTTACAAAACTCCACGCGCACATGTCTACCAGTATATCAAAAAGATTAAGGTGAATAAAACAGTTAAGAAATCACAGTAATGATACCAAAGGATGCAGTTAATACATTTTGAAATAAAATTTGAAATACCTTGTTAAACACATTTAATCTAATATAAAATAAATAGATATTAATTACATTATTTAAAATGCACTATTAAATTAATTAATAACAGTTTAACAATATCGTCAAAATTTAGCTAAAAATACCCCCTGGTGTATTAAATTATAACTGAAATGGAGCTAAAAAAATTAAAAATTAGAGCTATCTTAAAGAGACAAATTTGGTGCTGCCATCTATTATTACTGTTATTAAACAACTATCTCAAGATAAATATTTGTAAGCATTTGAATGTAAATAACTATTTAAACAGCAAAACCAAACATATCTTTATATATAGAGAATTATATATATATATATATATATATATATATATATTTGCTTAAATTTAATTCAAATTTTCATTTTTCCACACTAATCGTTTTAATTTCATTCTCTTTTCCAAAGATTGAACAATTCATTTTTACCGGATTCTTTCAAAATGCTACTCAGCATGTGGGAATAGTTGGCATTTCAAAAAGTATTTGGCGATTCTTTTTGACCTACACTGCCAATCCTGGTTACCATCTCAGGAAGGCATGAGCATGCGCAGTAAATCTCCGTAGGGAGGCATTGCAGTTTCGATCCGCCAGTGCTGTATATTCCCTCGGCCGGCATCTTGTATTTTTTCTTGGCGTGAAAACCACTTTCCGCCAAGAAGTAAATGTCACCAAGCAGCGATTTATGCGCATGTTAGACTTAACGAGGTTACCAGAACCGGGGTTGTCTTATCAATAAACAACGCCAACGAAAAATTGCCAAGAAATCCAAGGTGGCGGCCGAGGGAATATACAGCATCGTAGCGTGAGATTTTAATATGATAAAGTATTACCTGAATCAAATTTGTAGAATTTTATTTACTATTATTTTAACATTTGAAGAGCTAAAAGAATATTTTTGGCAATGCAAAATGCAATCTCATTTATGAGAAATAAATTTCTATTTGCAGAAAGAATCTAGTTTTGTATTATTAAATACCGAAATTTATTTTCATTAGCAATTTTGTTTAGAATTAAGTTTTAGAGTTTATTATTTTTAAGTCTTGGATATATGATTCAGGATGCAATTAAGTTAACAATTATGTATCGTGTTTCAAAGATAAGTATAATGCATTTCAGAAAAGCTATATTTACGTAAATTTCTGTAAGAAACCATTAAAATTCATTTTTTATCAATGTCATATATCAAAAAGCAGTAAACTTTAAGAATATCAAACGTTTTAAAGAAAAAATCGTTTAATCATTAGCTCTTAGCAAACTTCAAGCAAGAAGATTTTTATTAGAACAAAACTCAATTCCAAGCACCTATTGTAGTACGACAACAATGCGTACATCGGTGATAAATAATAATGAAGAATTATACTTCAACAATGGAACAACAGTGTATGCAACATAATTTATTAATAAAGATACATTGAATAATGAAAATGAACAAATATATGTTTAACAATGAATTAAAATAATTGAACAATTTAAAATTCTTTGTTGAATATATATATATATATATATATTATAAAGCAAACCTGCTGTAATTCCAACTGACGTCACAATGTTACGTCATTATGCGATATGTCATGATGTTAAGGTTTCTCGTCACACAGTTTCCAAATTCCCCTGGATCATGTTAAGTCTATGGGCGTTTGATGCATTCTTATATTTAAAATATCTTCTCAAGATATTAATATTTTTCATTTCTGTTTTCTGTTTTCTGTGTGCTCTTCTTAAGGATGTACTCGAAAAAATATTTTTCCACTTTCAACAGCTCGAAATTTTCTGAGACATTTTCATATTCATTTTTCAATTCCTACTATTAACTCACACTCTCCCTATATTTATTTATTTATATATTTATCTTGTTCAAATTTTCAATCGTTAATAAAATACTCATTATTCATCCTATGAAGTTGAAATAATTTTTTTTAACTTGTACTGGATGACAATGGATGTTAATACAGTTTTTTCAAAAATTAATTAATTAATTAAATTTTAATTAATTCATTTTAGTTTTGCATGGGAAACAAAATGGCGGCCTTTGGTTATTGAAGATAAATGAAGATATTTTCATTAAGGGGTTACTATAGGGGACCCTGTTCTGTCGCCAAATACCGCCAAGTTTGTCGTCAACTTGGAGATATATCGCCAAATTTGGCGGTCAAAATGAGTCGCCAAAAGTGACGCCAACTTAGCGATATATCTAATATTTCGCCAAATTCCCATAGAGTTCCATTGTAAACCTACTTGCTTATAGAAAATAAACCAATTGAGATATTTTAATGCAACAAAAACTAATATTAGCTTAATGGATTATATTAATTTTTTCTTTCATGGCCTAAGTAGGAATTGACTTTAAAAACAAAATTTTTATATTACTTGTTCAAAGTAAAAACATGAAACTTGCTGAGGGGTTTTTTGAAAAGATGTTTAAGAGGCCGTGTAATTTCATTTTTCACTCAGTTAATTAAAATTGGATTTTTAAACAATTATTTTCTCAGTATGACCCCTTTTTTCATTCCCAGAACTCTCGCTTCGGAAAATTTGGTTCAAAACGTCCACTTTGACAGCAGTTTTTACGATATTTTCTGCCTTTATCAAAAAATTGAGAAGAACGGCACATTATGTAGTTTCTGAATAAGAGAATTTGCCAGTTTCATGCGTTTGAGAGCGAAAATGAATTTAAAAATTAATCAGAAAATAAGCAGTTTGGATTAAAATACACCCTTAAAGATGTCTCTTTCTTTTCTTAGTTGACTAAGTGTTTCTAGTGTACGTCGAGGTTTAATGGAGTATTCTAATCCAAACTCCTTATTTTCTTATTCATGTTTAAATTCATTTTTGCTCTCAAACGCATCAAACTGGCAAATTCTCTTATTCAGAAACTGCATAATGTGCCGTGCTTCTCGATTTTTTGATAAATGCAGAAAATATCGCAAAAAATACTGTCAAAGTTGGCGATTTGAACTGAATTTTCCGAAGCGGGGATCTGGGAATGAAAAAACATGGTCATACTGAGGAAATAATTGATTAAAAATCAAATTCTAATTAGCTGAGTGAAAAATGAAATCACACAGCCTCTCTTTTGAAAAATCACCTGAGCAAGTTTCTTGTTTTTACTTTTAAAAATGAATATGAAAATGTTTCAGAAAACTTCGAGCTGTTGAAGGTTGAAAAATATTTTTTCGAATACATCCTTAAAGGGTTATAGAGCTTAAGGGGTCTCAGGACTCTTAAAGTTTCGAAATTTTCGAAATTTTAATTTTATTAGATGTTAAACAACTATCTTTTCTGAACATTTTGATATATATGTTTCCTTGAAATTTCAATTAGAACAGAAGTTATGGCTTTTAGAATTATACCTGCTCAATAGCTGAAGCGGCGTTTCCGAAACTTTGAAGCCATTTTTTTCTAAATGATGTTTTTAGGCATAACGCGTACGATATCTCAAATACTCCTGAATAATTTTTCATGAAATTTTTAAACCATATTTTTCATGTTAATGTGTATAAACTGGGACTCAAGTTTAGTTTTAATATCCAAAAGAATATTTTTTAGGGTGATCATACTGTTGAAATTTTAAAAATTTTGCATTAACTAAATTCAACTTTGCATTAAAAATGTAAAAATGCTTTAAATACAAATTTATTTAGGTTTAGTATAATTATTACAATCTGAAGTATTAGGCACCAAAATTTTCATTCTAATTGCAAAATTAATTTTGTAATCCTGCGTGTAAGTTGTTATACCAATTTTCCGTTCGCCAAATATCTAACAGTTTGGAGCCCCCTGTAAATGCTAATTTTGCATCTTGAAATATTTTAAATGCATGAAATGAAAGAACATACTTATATCTTTCATCCCATTAAAAATTTTGTTTTAAAAGCATATACATTTTAAGATAGTCTTTTAGAAAAATAGTCTGTTCTGAAAATAGTCTTCTTTTCATTTTTTTTTTAATTTTATGAGTTGTGAGACCCCTTAAGCTATCTATCTGCTTACGTTCAAAGCACTTTTTTTTTAATATTTTTTTTTAGAACAATTTCGCAAAGAAACATTGTATTCAGATTTTTTAATTTCATTTTTATAAAAAATTAACAATTTCTTTTTAAAATTATATATGCAAGGGGATAAACCCAGGCTTCCCAGATACGGAATATAGGCGGAAAACATCATATAGGGTGAGTGACGCAGCCAGTAGTTGATCAAATAAGGTCTATGCTACGGGGTTTACATTATATCGCTCACCCGCAAGAAAAGTGACACATCTCGCAAATATTCATTTTGCCTTTTATTCTTCTAATAGGTCTATCATTAGGTGCGTCTTGCTACACAAAAGTTTTCAGAAGTGTAGCTACACGAACAATCAATTTATTACGCCATATGTCCATTTGTGACCACAGAAGAGAGGTGGATTGTGTGGGGAGGTAAAATTACCCAACTCTCCAAACCTCATCCTACGCCTTCGTTCTTAAGGGTTTTAGGCTTTCATGCACGTTTTTATTCCTGCATGCAAAGCTAGGTGCTATAATTTCCTGTTACAGTAAAATCAGACAAATCCCCCCCCCCCCTCCTTTTGCCTCTCCTGTGAAATTTACTTTTGTTGAGATGTGTCGCTTTTCTTGCGGGTGAGTGATATACTCCTTCATTTTAACCCATTTATGCCTAGTGTTCCATTTTTGGGACGTTTCGAATTTTAACAAATTTTATGATTTAGTTCTTCTTTACAACATGAAAATTGAATGAAGTCATTGTCTATAGATGTCTTTATCTATTACTGAGAGATGACAGCATAAGATTGATATTAATTTACTTAAATGAAGGCCTTTTTTCGTGTTTATAGGTTTTATCATTTTTCATGATAGCGAAATGTAAATTTATTTGCATTTTTTATGTCAAGGATTCAAATAAATAAGTCATAATCTTAGCTTGTAAGACTTCTTTGAAATACGTATTTTTTTAAAATTGCGAAATTATAGGTCCAAGCCTATTTTTTATGAATTTTTGTAACGTACAAAATATAGGGCGCTAGGCACAAATGGGTACATTAGCCAGTTAGGGGAAAGTTATTTATGTAAAGTCCTTTTCAAGATGATTTTGAAATAAATTGTTTCCTAGCCTCAAATACGATTATTCTTAATTTATTATACTTATTAGGTTACTAGATGGTACCCGTCAAGATTTGACGGTAAATAAGTTGAATATTTCATTAGAAAAATTCTTGAAATTTTAATGAATTGCTTTTAAATTAATTATTGAAATTGTGACAAATTTTTATATTGCATAAGTGATTCCTATTTCTTTAAAGCGATAGAGGGTACAGTCACCAAACCTATTCAATGAAGTCACAGAATTTTAACTTTATAATTTACAACCAATTATGCTTCTTTTTACCAGAAATTTAACTAAAAATAGTGGGTAGAGCATTTATTTTTATTTACTATGGTCTCATTTTTTTTCGAAAAAATGTCAGTATTTATTTTGAATTATTTAGTATGATTTCTTAAGTACATGACCATTAAAAGCTGCCATGAATTTTATTTTTATCAGTCCCATTATCTAAAAGCCCAAATTTGAAACTTGGTACAGCATATAATTTTTATTACTTGAATTTTATTTTACACTTTTATACATTTTTTAAATATTAAACAATGGATATCAAGGTAATTTTTTTAATAGTTCTCATATGAATATTGTTCTTTCTTCCCGTTTTCTTTTTTTAAGGAAAAGAAAGGCAAATTTTCCTTTCTGACACACACACATATATTCTTGATAATGATCAGAAGATATAACAAAAATTGTAGATCAGCTCAATTTATTTAATTGATAATTACATTAAAAATATTTTAGTTTAAATATTTTAAATATAAAAGTATTATTATTATTAATATTATTTTAAATATCTGTTCAGCGTTAAATTTTATTTAATAATAAAGAATTCAAATAATAATAATAATAAAATAAATCATATAACTTCTCCTCCTAATAAAATATGTCATTATTGAAATAACTTATCGCGAAAAATATTACAGAAATCATTTTTCCGGAAGTTGGGTTCGAACCTGCCATCTACTACAAAATATTGGCGCTTTAAGTTGCTGCTTTACACCTCTCAGCCACCGAAAACTCGGTCTCAATCCCTCTAAATTGAACAGGGTTGATGCATGAGCAGATGTCCCGAAATGGGTCTACTTAAATTTTTACCTTTGCGTTTTAATATATATGATGATTTTATAGTTTTTGAAGGTTTTAAAAAACTGAAGAAGGATAGATGTTATACAACGTAGATTAAATAAGGCAGTTGTTCGACTTATAATACAGCATCGGAATCGGAATGCTTAAGCTTAACATGGCCGAAATAAAATGGCTTATTTTAACGAAAGATTGTCAAGATCCGGATGAGTTCACTCCGGAAGCGTTATACACTTTGTGCCGTTATATATATAATTAGCCTCTATAAAGAAGTAAATATATATTTTTAATAGTTCATAAGAATACTAATTATAGTATATAATATACAATTAAAAAGAATAATTTATATAAATTTAGACAAAACATATAATTATGTCTTTTTCCAGATATGGATATTCTCTTATTTAGTACGTTTACATTTTGTCAAATAAATGCAAAAAAATTTTAGCGTAATTTTTTTTTACTATTTTTGTCAGTCGCCCATTGTTTTTCTCGCGGTAGTCAAGGTTCACTCGTAATAACCGAATTTCTTGCAATGTATTTTTTATTGGACTAACCAAACCCTCATAAAGCCGAGTTCTCGTTACATCCGAGCTCACTGTAACCGAGTTTCGCCATATAATAAAGGCTTATTATTATTATTATTTTCTTTTTCCTTGTACCAAGATCAAATATACAAAAAGAAAAAAAAAATCTACTGCTGTAATATTTTGTTTATGAAACATGATCATAGTTTTCAACTTTTACACATTTTCTTAAATCCTATGAACCCATTTTGAACCAGGAATTTTACTTAAATGATATCCAAAAAGTACTATATAGATGCAAGACGCATTTTATTAAATAAATTTTCGGTTCAAAGCATGTTTACTTCACTGGAAAGAAAAGCGTAAATGTTGGTTTCGTATCTAATGTTTTTTTACTCCATTTTAGGATATTTCTGTGTCAATGACAAATCTGCTAAAATGACAATGACAAAAAAAAAAAGCTGCTTTGCTTCATATACATTCGCATTTTAATCACTTAATAATCTCCGTCGACAAGCTTAAGATCGAGGTTTTTTTCTTTCTTTTTTTTTCGAAAAAAATGATAAATTTTGACTTGATAGATTTTTTTTTCTTTTATGTGCTTTACCTCTGGCTTTTTATTATGCATGCACAAGCTTTCAGTAAAGAAGTCATACCTTCTAAATTATACAAAATATTCTTATACAAGTTAAATATACAAATTTAAAAAAGTCATGAGGTGCGTTCGTACAATAATTAGTTTTATAAATATTTTTTGCACCGCATATTGTACTTAAGGGTGTAATCTAATCCAAACTGCTTATTTTCTGATTCATTTTTAAATTCATTTTTGCTCTCAAACGCATGAAACTGGCAAATTCTCTTATTCAGAAACTACATAATGTGCCGTGCTTCTCAATTTTTTGATAAATGCAGAAATTATCGTAAAAAATGCTGTCAAAGTGGACGTTTTGAACCAAATTTTTCGAAGCGGGAGTTCTGGGAATGAAAAAAAATGGTCATACTGAGAAAATAATTGTTTAAAAATCAAATTCCAGTTAACTGAGTGAAAAATGAAATTACACGGCATCTTAAACATCTTTTCAAAAATCACCTGAGCAAGTTTCATGTTTTTACTTTGAAAAATGAATCTGAAAATGTCTCAGAAAAAAATTTCGAGCTGTTGAAGGCGGCAAAATATTTTTTCGAGTACACCCTTAATGTCTATTTTAGTGCACTTCATAAGTGCATATCCATTTCATTCTGTCCGAAAGGCTGTCACATCATTAAAATGCACTTGCAATAATTTTTCCCATTGGCCGTCATGTAAAGGAAAACTTTTGACTATCGCCGTCATTAAACTATACATCCGATTTTCATAAAATTTGAAATGACTCGACAAAAACTTTCATGCATTTAAAATTTCAGACCATTCGGCTGGGTATTTTTTGCTCTGTTATATGCAGACGGATGGACGGACCGAACGACGACTATAGGTGCTACGTATTTATATAATTACGAACGCACCTAATGAGACTGTCACGTGATTCAGTAATAAAATGACATTGTCCTATTCCATTGGGAGGATATTGCAAATATCCCAAAACATTAAATAACAATAATTCAAAATAGAACATTGAGACATTTTTAAGCAAAATAATATAAGAGATAAAGATCCATTCACGGTGGTAAATATTTTATTTAAAAATGCGGGGGAAGCCAGAAGGTGAAGAGGATGAAGGTGGTGGTACAGCTAGAAGCAGTGGAACATGGAAGAAAGGGAGCACACACAAGAGATGTAAAAATGATGTTAAAGGACAACACAACAAAGTCACAATTCGAGTAAATAAAGTCACAATTCGGGTAATTAAAGTCACATCCGGGTAAATAAGTCACACATATCAGGATTTTGATGCCGATGATGTTCAAGCATCTTCAAGTCTACATTAGGGAAAACGAGTCATGATCAGGAAGCGGCTTGAAATGATATCATTTCTTCTTTACGAAAAGAGCTTGCTTTATTTTCTTAGGTAAAGGCAACCTGAAAGAGAATTTTAAACATTATCATAAACAATTAATTGAAAAACGTTACATTTAGAGCCGGTAGCATAGACAATCACCTCATTGAGTTCACGGAGCAGGAAAACACAATGGTAAACCTACGAGTCAATCGCTAAAATCTGTTTTTCAGATGTATTCCACGAAAGATATGACCTGGCAGACCGATTGCGTTTTAATATGCGAATCCAGTTTTAACTAATCCTGGAATTTCAGCCGTGAACTCGATAAGGTGATTGTCTGTGCTGCCGCCTACCGGTCTAATTGGATGCCTTAAAGAAATTACAACAAAACTAATTTGACTCTATCAGTCATAAAAATGAAATTTTGAAGAAATTGATCGAAAATTGCATTAAACGTATTGTTATTATACTTCTTTACTCTATTCTATCTTCAATAGAAGAGAGTATTGTAATCGAGATTTTTTTCGAATTCCGATTTTCGGCGGATTTAGGCGTTTTAGGGGTCAGAGATCCCCCAAAACATGTTTATATAAAATGCCTGTTTCTCCGTGTGTCCGTGTATCGCCATTGTATCATCAAAAAGTGTATGAAGTTATGCATAGAATTGAATCAAAATTTTTGTGTATTTTTTTTTGGCTATGGCTAGAAGTTTCTCCTTCAATATGGAAATATTCTGCCAGAAGGGGGCACTGTAATAGCGATGTCTGTGTCATTTTCCTTGTTGTTCCAATATTATTAAAATTTACCAAAATTACCAAATTACCAAAAATTGGTAATTATGGAGTCAATAGAAAATCTACGTCGTTGCTAATTATACTTGTAACTATACATTATCGCACATCATTCCGAAAATTAGATATAGTATACTGAGAATAACCTGAACACCCTCCACTTCTGTACACTTGTAACGATACATTATCGCACATCATTCCGAAAATTAGATATAGTATACTGAGAATAAACTGAACACCCTCCACTTCTGTATACTTGTAACGATACATTATCGCACATCATTCCGAAAATTAGATATAGTATACTGAGAATAACCTGAGCTCCCTCCTCTTCTGTAGAACTTTGGAACAGTCCACAGCATAGCCTCTTCCCCTTTTTCACTTTGAATTTTGGATCAGTCTATCTGATATAAACGATTCAACTTCTAGCTTTTATCTTTTTTAACCCTGATGATGAACATGACACCCTTTAAAGTACTAGTTTTTAAATGTACCTTATTCTGAATAAACAGTGCTTTTGACTAATTTAAATAGTATTTTGTGCTTACAAATTTTAAACTTATAATCTTATTTACCAAAATTGTACTGTTTTATCATAGCAGTTTCGTTAAAACGTCTACAATTAGTGTCTGCTGCACTTGACATTTCTATTTTATGGCATATTCCTATATTAATTTTTACATATTAAGTCATAGCCATAAATTTTCAGTGCTAAATAATCTGAAATATCTGAATAATCTCCTCCAACCATATGCACCAGCTAAACAAAATCAAAGGAGAGAAGTTTTTTGGAAAAGGTGTGCCTGTAGTCCGCTGCCAAGGTTCCACTTCTTAAAATCGACAATAGAAACATGCAATAAACTAAAGTAAGAATTTTTTCCGACTATTCTGTGCAAAACAATTTTTTAAATATATCAACACAATAAGCAGTACAAAAATACAACAAATAAAGAATGTTAAAAATCTGAAAAAATTTCTCTATCTGCTTTTTTCAAACTGGAAAATAGAAACAGTTTATTCTCTTTTTCGTCAGGGGGTTTTTATCCGCTTGGATTGTCCGTTTAAGGCAGGGCCGAAACTAGCCATTTTTGTACCCGGGGCAAACATGGATTTATTCGCACCCCCCCCCCCCCTCCACCTGCGCAAAGTATATTTACAAAGATAATTTTCCTAATTTTCCAATAGCCGACTTATTTTAAAATTTAAAATATGCAATCATAAAATATATAATACTGAACTACGTAACCTGCTTTGTCAAATATTGATTCATTAAAATCTTGAAAACGGAATCTAAAAAAAATCCGCTTTATACAGAATCCTTATGCCATATTATCTTTAGATCCTGCTATGGATTGGCATACCCCAGACAGGATGATTTTAACAATACCGTGCTATACATAGATGTGAGAAAAATCAACTAACAAAATCTTCATTTTGTTAGTTGATTCTTCGTTAGTTGATTTTGTTAATTGATTCCCTTTGTTCTGGCACCCGTGCCACATGCCCCCTCTCCCCCCCTTAGTTTCGGCCCCGGTCTAGGGTAAATTTTAAACACATGGGAATGAAAAGGAAAATCAAAATGAAATTTAGACCCCATGAGGAATTGTTTGAATTATCTTTAGATTTAAATAAATTATTTTATGAGAGCAATCTTGAAAGATTACAGTAAGAAATTATTTGGCGCAGTACAATATAAATAAATAAAACAACGTTTAAAGCACCAAAACACTTTATTTCTTGTTGCAAACTAGTTTCGGTAGCCATAGCATTCCGAACATCAGTGCTAAATCTGATTGCTCAGAAACGAAAATTGCTGAAATATGTGTGGGAGAAGCGGATTCAATTTTCTGTAATTTTATTGACTAATAAATTTTATCATTGAATCCGCTTCTCCGGCACATATATTTCAGCAGCGTTCTTTTCTAAGCAATGATATTTTGCGCTGATGATGGTATGCTATGGCTACCGAAACTAGTTTGCAACAAGAAATAAAACGTTTGTGCTTTAAGCGTGTTCTCAAATCCAAAAGCGTAACTTTCTGACATAAGCTATAATTTATTTTTGTTCGAAAATGCATGAAACGATGAAACCAGCTGGTGTTGTTGTTCAGAAACTATGTAATTAAGCTGTTCCCCCCCCCCTTTTTTTTCTGCAAATGCAATAGATCATTCAGAAAATAATGTCAAAATGGGCGTTTCGAACCGAATTTCCGCGCGAAGAAAGAAAGAGCACTCAAGAGCGGACGAAAAACGCGTTTGTCATGTGATCAAATTCGCGTATAACTCAATAGGTAATGGATGGATCAAAAAATGGAAATAATTGTTCAATTCCAAATCGATTACATGACTAGGCTTTCCAATTTTATACATTTCCGTTAAAAAATGAATTTGTAAATGCGTCAAAGCATTTTGCGCTTGTTGAGCAGAGCTTTCGATGACAGAACAGCTTTAAATGTTGTTTTTTATTTATTGTTGAGCAAAGCAGTTAAGAACAGCCTTAAGGCTGCTCTCAAATCCAAAGAGTCAACCTTCTGACATAAGTTTTAATTCATTTTTGTTCGGAAACGCATGAAACTAGAAGGTGGTGTTATTCAGAAACTATGTCATCAAACTGTTTTTTCCGTTTTCTTGTAAACTCAATACATCTTTCAGAAAATACTGTCAAAGTTGGCATTTTGAACCGAACTTCCGAACGAAAGAAGAAAATCCAGTCATTAAGGGGAGAAAAATGCCGTGTCACGTGATCAAAATCGTTTATAACTCAATAGGTAATTTATGGATAAAAAAATGGAAAACACAGTTCGATTCCAAATCGCTTCCATGGTCATGCTTTCTAATTTTATAGCTTTCCGTTAAAAAATGAATTTGTAAATGTGTCAAAACATGTTGCGCTTGTTGAGTAGAGTAATTGAGAACAGCTTTAAATGTTGTTTTTTATTTATTTACATTCTTGAGAGAGTTTTCAAGAAACATTTTTTACTTTCTTAACAACGTAATATGTCCTGAAACATTCATGGAAGTCATGTTTATGCGTAAAAGTTGAAAATCGCCGATAATGGCTATAGGATGCTTTGGAATCCAATATATAATCGTATTATATCTTGATTTATAATCAATGATTATCTCATGACAGCTCTTGCGGGACTGTTTCGCACCAAATATCGGCTTAAGAGCTACTTTGACAACATTTTCCGAAATATCTTTTGACTTTATAGAAAAAGGAAAAACGCTACAATTGCTCAGTTTCTAAATAAGAACAACTGCCAAATTTTTCAGTTTTAGAATAATAAAAAAAATCGTATATATGTCAGAAAAGAGCTTATTTGAAGTTGCGAAAACGTTTAACTGAAACTATACATTTACTTCGAAAAGCAAGATGCTTAATGTAATACACAATCTTATAATTAATTATTATTCAGTGTCTTCAAATCTTTAGAAAAGGACAAAATAAGAAAAGATTAATTATTCATTTCACATTAGGAGGAGAAAAATTATCAATATTTTATTTGTTCAACTCAATTTGATAAAAATGATTTTATGATTAAAATTCTAAATGTATACACACATATATGTGTGTAAATTTTTAGAAATAAGAAAGAATATATAATTATAAAAATTATTAGAAATAAGCATTTATTTTTAATTAAATAACAACAAGAATACATAACAATTTTCTAAAGTATCTCAAAAATATAAGAGTCTGCTAAATTTAATATACCTGGTCAAAGGATAGAATCCGGTAAAATTAAGAACAGATTGAAATATTTAATCTGAATTAGGAAATAGATCTGATGCTAAAAGTACACTCATCTTACCACATTAAAATTTGTATGCTACAATACCACTTTTTGAACTCATCCAACTATTCGAATAGTTGCTATTACCATAATACTAATTTCTTTTTTAAACCTTCATATGATAATTATCAAAATTTAAAATAAATAAATAAAAATAGTAAATGTGAATGCTTACGCTTTATATCTCAGAAGAAACATTTCCAAAATGGTAAAATTAACTCTTCTTATCCATTCATCTATGTTATTTTTACCTCTGTTATCAAGTGTTTTCCACACAGTGTCGGTTTCGCTGACTTTTATAAGTTATGGCATGGCGCTTGAAAGGTCTATCTTTTTACCATTCATCAACTTTTTCCAAACTATTTCTCTTTCCAATTTCAATTCGTCAAACCACTTTATGGCATCTTGGCGAACTGTTGGAGACCTTCTCATATACATCAAGGCCGCTTCAACTTGGTGATCAAAACCAGCGCAGTCAAACATGAAGCTGAAAGCAATTTGTAACATATAAATAAACTTATAAATTGGTCAGAGGCATCTAAAAAATATGCTATGGCCGGTTTACAAAATACTTGCATGCATGATTACTGAAGTGATTTGAGCAAGCAGTTTTCTCTTTTTTGATAAATGACTGACATCTTACGATTGTTGTCTTATCGAGGCAGTTTATTTTTTCATTCCAGCGCTGTCGTGTCTGGAAATTTAATTACAAAGTACTTATTTGGCAGCATTTTCGGAAAGATCTTCTGCCTTTACAAAAAATAGAGAAAACTGTTCGATTACATAGTTTCTGAATAAGAGCACGTATTAATTGCAAGAGTTTGAGATCAAAAATTAATTCAGAAATATGCCAGAAAGTTGGATTTGAGTACAGTTTTAACCCGTATGGGTTCCTACCAGTGTTAAGTATGAACGCGCTCATTGAACGAAAACTCATGAACTTAGTTCAATTTCTGTGAACTTTGAACTGAACTTCACTCAATTTTTATAAACGAACGTGAGCTGAACGAAATTTCAAAAAATCCGTGAGTTTGAACGAAATTTACAACTCAAACTCAATTTTTTTCATAACTTATTTAAAATTTTTCCAGCCGTTAAGATCACCTTTTCCCATTCAAATGCCATTTAGAGGCCTAAACGGACTCGGGACGGGTCGAGTATGATCATCAATTTTTCTGGGTCGTGCTCGGGTCTTGCTCTTTCTGGAGGCTCGGGCCGGGCCGAACCGGACTTATTTCTGGGCGTGTGCTTTATTATTCCTAAAAGTCTGCACCGACAGAAATTTTCTGTCCCTACTTGTATGAAAACTATTGCCTCGTCCCAGTCTGACTTGTGAAATCTGTTTAAGGCTGTTCTCAAATCCAAAGGGTCAACTTTCTGACATAAGTTTTAATTCATTTTTGTTCGGAAACGCATGAAACTAGAAAGTGTTGTTATTCAGAAACTAAGTAATCGAAAGACAGTTTCTGTTTCTTTGTAACACAATAAAACTTTCAGAAAATGCTGTCAAAGTTGGCATTTTGAACTGAACTTCCGAAGAAAAGAAGAAAATCCAGTCAGTAAGGGGAGAAAAATGTCTTGTCACGTGATCAAAATAGCTTATAACTCAATAGGTAATTGATTGATCAAAAAATGGAAAACACAGTTCGATTCCAAATCGCTGCCATGGTCAGGCCTTCCAATTTATATCGTTCCGTTAAAAAATGAATTTGTAAATGTGTCAAAACTTTTAGCGCTTGTTGAACAGAGCAGTTGAGAACAGCCTTAAGGAACAACCTACCTTGTGTCAACAATTTTTTCTGAAAAAATACATATTTTTAAATTACCATCATTCTACAATTAAAATTCTCTTTAATGAATAGTAGTACAAATACATTTCTATGGGGGGGGGGGGGGAGGGCATACAGCACCGAAAAAGCTGTTATAAGAATCTGTGTATTACGAAATCCTGCTTTAAACGGAAAAATTTCTTTATCGGTGGATCTGGATCTTCTAAATGTATATAATAATCCGTTTGAAAATAAATTACACTTGCAAGAGACGACAGACCTGGTAAAAAAGGAACTTAACTATAACGATTTTTTTCTCTCCTATGCGATTCCGTCTTAGAAGATTTTTCGATAATTTTTCAGATTTTTAAGTCTCCAAGCCGTGTAAATGGATTAATGGTGTTAATAATAATTCAGATATTTACATTCTAATAGTTATCCATTAAAAAATCAATATAGTTTACAATAAGATATATTGGAAGAAATGTAGTAGAAACATTATTTTGGAACGGATACATGCGAAACCTGTACATGCAGCCTATTGTAGAGGTCTGCACGGGCCTAAATTTCAAGGCCCAGGGTACGTCCCAATTCATAGAAGAAAAATTCGGCCCGACCCGGTATAAACATTAAAAGTTCGGCCCGAGCACAGCCTGGCCCGTACAAAAAAATATTGGCCCGGCCCGTAGAGAAAAACTTATTGGTCCGACCTAGCCCTGTATAACAGCTAAAAATTCGGGCCGGAAAAAAGTTAAAATCTCTCGGCCCCAGCCTGAATGAATTGCTACAAAACATTGATTTTTACGTTGATTTGCTGTCGATATAATTGCTATGGTATGAATAAAAAAAATCTTTCTATTGATGAAAGGATTTCTTGGAACCTTGGGTTTCCTTGCGTAAATACGGATTAGGTTCCCTTAGAAAGACCTCCCCTCCACAGAGGGCACACTCTCCCCTTCGGGCCCATACTCCTCGTGTAGATAATTGGCCGTCATAAACAACAATTATTGATGAAATGTTCAATCAATGATGAGTTGTTGAAAAGACAGGGAAAAGACGAGAGACGGGCGACAGGCTGGGAAACAAGTACAGTGGGTACGCTTTCAATCAATTTGTCAATCGCTGGAAAGCATCTTCCCTTTTCTTTCGAATCGGAAGCGGTAACTTTTTCATGCAGATTTTATCTAAATTACAGAGATTTTTTTTTTTTTTTTTTTTCGGTAGAAAAATGCTATTAGCTTTGATTTGGGATGAATCACAAATCCTTAAATATACAATGATTTAATGATTTAATGATTTCAATTATTTGACCTTTCTAGCATCGATTGTTATATGTATTTATTAGAATAAGAAATCTATATGTATAAATGTAGTTTATACATCTAAAAAAAAAAATTAAAAAAAATACTTTTTAATGTATAACGCGATGACAATGGATTAATGAAAGGTTTTACTTCATAGGCATTCTCTATACGTGTAAACAGATTTTTCCATTAAAAAAAGGTTTTTCACATTTAAAATTGACACAGACAGTTAAACAAAATCACGCATCATATATAAGATAAATTTTCAACAAATGAGAAATTATACATTATGATTAAATAAATTTTGAATTATTTTTAAAAGATATATAGACAGCATTCGATGAAGCTTTTTTTCTCTTACTTTTTTTTTTTTGGGGGGGGGGGGGTGGAGGGGGTTACCATATTTTGTAAAAAATCAAAAAGTTATTTTTGTGAAATGTATTACATTGTTATGAAAAATAGCATTTTGAAACGAAAGATGAAATCCACTTACTCAAATATAAAAGTTGAATAAAACAAACAGTAATTTCTTTAGTTTTATCTGATAAAGTTTTTATATTTAATAAAAGTATTTTGTTTGCAAAACATATTTTTTAAAGACTAAGAAAATAAATATCATTTATGAAGTGAACGATTTCATTAATGAAGTGTATCATTAATGAAGTTTACGACTTTAAAAAAGTGTTCTGAGCTATGGTATTTATTTTTTAAATGCATCTGATTATATATAAATATCACTGTTACCATTAATATCGTTAATCCACATTCTATGGTTTGGATATTGGAAAATTTTAAAAATTCTATACAATAAAATGTTTGGAATTGCATAGGAAAGAGAAAAATCCGTTGTGGGCTGGTTTCCCTATGAGCAAGTTCATCATCTGTTTAAAATGCATTACATTCTTTTCACAAGTACTGTTATCCTCATTTTACATAGATTTTTTTTTTTTTTTTTTTTTGGGGGGGGGGGGGGGTTTAACACGGGATTGGGTTCTTTTCTCGGGTTTTATGGTAATTGAATTTTATTGCCTAGAAATGCATCCAGGGCCGAAACTAAGGAGGCGGGCTGAGGGGGTATGTGCCCCGGGCGCCAGAACGAAGGGGCGCCAAATGAAGAAATATACCTTTGGAATGGATCATTTTTTTTTTTGATGGGCTGATGGCTTCCATTATTATGAAACGGTCATTATAAATGAAGTGTTAGGTGAAGATGAAAGAGCAGTCGTAAAAAGTTAGAACTCTGATTTTCTGGTCAGAATGGGAAAAAAAATTGCCATAATTTTTTTTTTTTGTTATAGCAATTTTTTCTTTCCAAAATCAGAGTTCTAACTTTTTACGACTACCCTTTGATCTTCACCTAACACTTCATTTATAATGACTGTTTCATAACAATGGGAGCCATCAGTCCATCAGAAGAAAATAACTCGGTTAAAGCGGAAACTCGGTGAAGCAGGACTCTACTGTATATTTTATTTTTTAAATGATCTTTAGAATATTTTTGTTGGTGTTCAGAGGAGGTTCATGACCACCGTGTCCTCCCCCTTGGATCCGCCATTGTAGATTACGTAGTTCAGTATTACATATTTTATGATTACATATTTTAAATTTTAAAGTAAGTCGGCTATTAGAAAATTAGTAAAATTCCCTTTGTAAATATACTTTGCGCAAGAGGAGGGGGGGGGGGGGCGCCAAAACCCATGTTTGCCCCGGGTGCAAAAAAGACTAGTTTCGGCCCTGAATGCATCTACCATCTACCCATCTTAAAGTATAATAAAAATAAATATATGAATTTTAATTGTGGGATAATAGCGATTTAAAAATGCGTGCATTTAAATTTTTAAAAAATCGGGCCGGGCCAAATTTTACTGATATTGTTACTAGACAGGCCAGAGTCGTGCGGTCCAGTAATTTTCAAATGACTTGGGTTGGAACGGGGACTGAAAATTTCTGCTAGTTCAGACCTGAAGAAGAATGCAGTCAAGCCCCGTCTTGGGTCGGAATATAAATCCAGTCCCGGCCCATCTCGGTCCGAACCTCTAGAAGAAAGTAATCCTCAAATCAAGCTCGGACCGAGTGTCAGGAAGGAAAATTGGGCCGGGCCCATGAAGACTTTTACATCGAAAAACCAAAAGATTAGTTCACAAAATTTTGTAAAGTTGAACAAAAAAAATTCTTTAAATCATTGCATTTACATGTAAAAGTATCAGTGTGTGTGAAATTTTTAGAAAACTTATTATAATTGAAAATTTTACGACCTAAACTAATAGGATATTAAAAGAGCTTTTTAGATTAACACTTTGAAGTGGGAATTTACATTGCTCGTTGTGAAATAATTAAGTTTAATTATATTAAAACAGGATTTGTAAAAGTAACGATTAAATGTGAATTACTTTTATTTAATCTTTGTGATTTATTGTTAATATTAACATTAAGAGCAGTTAGCCTATAATGGAGTAAATCAAAAAATGTATCACTAAAATGAGAATTGAATGTATTTGATGTAAAAACTTTGTGATATTGATTAATATGATATTTAGGAATTGCAAATATAAATGTACGAAGAGTCATCCAGTTGTAATTACTACTGAAAGAAGATTGTAGGCGTATTAATGATTTTTTAATATGGGTATTAGTTAATTTAGATGATGAATGTTTAGTAGTAGATGATTTCCCTCTTTGTGTACGTGTGATTTGCTTATATAATTTATGATTAAGAGAAAGATACAAAGATTGATAGTTAATTGTATGTGATGATGTAGAATATACAACATGAAGTTTATTGTTTGAGAGTTGATTTAGTCCATATGGATAAAGTGTGTATAAGCATGTTTGATATAAGCAGATCCCAGAAAAAGACGTTCATGGAATTTATTTTGTATATTAAGGATATGAATAGTAATATTACTAAATTTGTGCTTTTTAAAGTGCCTATACTCAACATTGCAGTTTAAAGGATTGCGAGAGCATTTATAATTACTGATGGCAGATCGATGTCCGTTGATACGTTTAATAATTGTGCCACTAGTTTGGCCAATATATTGCATGTTACATGAATTACATTTAATACGATAAATAACATTAAAATCTTTACAAAAATTAATATGGGAAGTGTTCTGAACAATTTGTGATGGATCTGCATGAGGGCAGGTCAAGCAGCGAGGAGATGAGCATTTGCTAAATTGTAACTGTGGTGAGGGAGAAAAAAATAGGTAGCTGGATGACGATCCATGGTCAAGCCTATAATTAACCATGTACCGGGCATTACGCTGAGAGTTATCAAAGCCCAATTTGCCAGTCGCTAAAAATTTACTAAGAATTGCCATGAAGAATAAGGAGACGTAATATTAAACATGTAATGATTAGGATGAAAAAAGTAATATAAATAATTGAGAAAGATACAATCTAGATTATATACACTGCTGGCCATTAAAATTGCAACACCAGGTAGGAATGATCTGACGAACGTCAAAATCACATGAAAAGAAGAAGAGGTTGGAATATCCAAATGATTAGTATTTCAGTGCATTCAGACGAGGCAGGCGGGAGAAACGACATCTGAAGCACTGCATAAAAGAAAAGTTGCGTAGTGGATTTCTCATTCGGAACGCGCTTTGTAAGGTCGATCTTTGCTCAGAATATCGTGTTATGCCTCGAATAATAATAAGAAATGCTTACCACCAAGTGTCGGTATTCGATAGAGGCAGTATCGTTGCCTATCGAGAGTGCGGGTTACCTTTCCGTGATATCGCTCGTTGCATTCGTCGAAATCCAACCACTGTCATGCAAATATGGGATCAATGGATTGCTGAGGGTCATACTCAGCGGCATGCAGGATATCGACGCCTTCCCCTGAATAACGCCGGAGAAGACAGATAGATTGTGAGGTCGGCAGTGCAAAACCGTACAACCACATCACGAACCATTAGTCAGGAAATGGACATGTTTGAAGAGCACCCAGTATCCGCTCGTACGTAGCGACTGTTTGATAAAGTATATATTTTAATTATACCAACAGATGTCGCTACATTGCAGATATATCAAAATGTTTGTACTAGAAATCTATAAGCTGTGAGAAAAAGACACGGCCCTTTAAATTTGTAGTTTTTTTCTAAGCTGTGTGAAAAGGACATTGTCTTTGTTTTTTAGTTTTTGTTCGAATTTCTATTTCGAGAATGTGTTCTTTTTAATAAGTTTAAGTTTAGATTTTTGTGTCTATTGTGCTTTGAGTTGTGTCCGGAATAGAGAGTTGTGAGATTATGTAATAAACTGTGTTTAAAAAAGCGAATGTGAATTTTAATGAGAGTAAGAGTGCTTTTCTTATAATTCCGGGCCAAAAGCGATTCATTATTATGGTCCGTCTTCATTGCCGGAGAAAAACCAGGAGTGTGTTATAAATATTTACCGCAAAGTAAAAGTGAGAAAGCTTATGATCAACATGTCATCGTTTAAGTGCTTAAGCGACTAAAAGTGTGAATCACAGCTGCGTGTCTTGACCTTGTGTTTTCCTTTTTCGCTCATGGATTAATTATTTAAAGAGTCAAGAGGGGTACGTGTATACCCATTTAATTTATATATTTTTTGTCAAAATGAGTTTGAAAGAGTTGAAAGAGCTTAAAGCTAAAAAGAAAACAAATAAAACTAGTTTGACAAAATTAAAAGATCGATTGTCAGGTTCTGAACTAGAGCCAAGCGAACTACTTCTCATAAAGGAGAAACACAATAAGCTGGTTCTAACTTTTTCTGAATTATTTGAGGCGATTTATAAAGTATGTAAAGAAGATGAAATTGATGATTTTATCAAAGAAAACGAGGAAATAAATGAGTCATTATAGAATTTAGAATTTGAACTCAGCAAAAAGCTTTCAAAAGCAAAATTTCAGAATGTTAATTTGGAAAATGCTTCAAAGGCTGAAAATGTAAAATTGCCGAAGCTGACTCTTCTGATATTTACGGGAAATTTGCATGAGTGGCTTTCTTTTAAAGATATATTTAAGGCCACTGTACATGATAACTCAAATTTATCAGGGGCAATGAAATTGCAATATTTAAAATCTTCATTAAAGGGAGATGCTTTTAGAATCATTCAATCCATTTCAATTGTGGATGCTAATTATGAAGTTGCATGGTCGCTTTTAGAGGAACGGTATTCAAATTCAAGAGAACAAGTTTACGCGCATTTAAAACGTTTTATAAATATTCCTGTTATTCAGAATGAGTCCCCAACAGAATTATTAAATTTAATAGACATTACAAATGAGTGCACTAGGTCATTAGAGATTTTAGAACAAAAAGTTGAGGGGTTTTCTACTACCATGTTTGCTTACATTTTAGCTCAAAAATTAGATGCAAATTCAAAAATGTGGTGGGAAAGACATCTTAAACGGGATAATTTACCAAGTTTAACTCAGTTGCTAGAATTTTTGAGAGACCACGCGCGTACATTAAGTGCGTCCAAAGAAGTAAGTACAAAACGAAATTTTCAAAACGAAAGCCATACAAGGTATAGCTTTTCAAAGGTGACTCCCATGGTTATGGGGTTAAATGAGAAAAATATGCGCAAATGCGTTGTATGTAACCAGGAAAATCACAGTGTTTTTAAATGTCCAAAATTCCAAAAATTTAATGTACAGGACAGAGTAGAATTTGTTAAAAAACATAATTTGTGTTTCAATTGTCTTTCAGAATACCACTGCGTCAAAAAATGTAATTCGACATTTTCGTGTGCCAAGTGTCATAAAAGTCCCAATGTACTTCTTTGTTTTGATAGGCGTGAGAGAAATTCCGCTGCAATGGGAAACACGAAAAATTCCAGCGATAAAGAAGCGCCAAACTCACTGGCAGCGAATGAAGGTAGACATACATTAAATGCTGACGCGATACCCTTTGAGATAAATAACCAAATTCAGAATTTCGCTGGTACTGCGAATGTGAAATCGAATAATGTTAAAACAGTTCTTCTTTCCACTGCGGTTGTTTATATCAGAGATAAATTCGGAAATAAAATTCCGGTGCGTGCCTTATTGGACAATGGATCAATGAGCAATTTTTTAACTTTGCAGTTAGTTGAAAGATTAGGAATTCGCAAAGAAAAAAATAATGTTTCGGTATCGTGTCTAAGTAGATCCTCAGTGGCAGTAAAAAATAAAACAACAGCCTTGATCAGTAATAATTCGGGAGATTATAGTCGGGAGTTAGATTTTCTTATCATAGAAAATATTTCGCAAATTTTGCCCTCAAAATATATCAATATTTCAAAGCTAGAAATTCCAGAGTCAATTATTCTGGCTGATCCTGAATTTAATAGGCCAGGAAAAATTCATCTTTTGTTAGGAGCAGAAATATTTCTAGAACTGATAAAGGTGGGTCGTATGAATGTACCAAATTCTAAATTAATACTGCAAAATACGGTGTTTGGTTGCATAGTGAGTGGGAGTGTTTACGACTGTAGCGGTCAGGAGCAAGTACATTGTAGGTTAGTTAATGAAACAGATTTAAATTTCGAAATAAGAAAATTTTGGGAAATAGAACAAGTAGAGGAGACCGCACCATTGAGAAATACCGAAGAAAAAGCATGCGACACCCACTTTATAAAAACACATCAGAGAGACATATCAGGCAAATTCATAGTACAAATGCCCTTGAAAAAGGATCCTAGTTCATTGGGAGAATCAAAACAATTTGCAGAAAATAGATTAAAATCACTTTGGAATAGGCTAGTTAAAAATCCAAATCTCTTAGAGTTATATTGTGCATTTATGTCGGAGTGTAGAGAATTAGGCCATATGGAGGAAGTACAGGAGCCAAATGAGTCGATACATCCAAATTACCTTCCTCACCATGGTGTCTATCGCCCAGATAAAAGTTCCACAAAACTAAGAGTTGTCTTCAATGGCTCACATGTAACTTCTTCCGGAGAATCCCTAAATTCTATACAATTGAATGTAGGTGTCATTCAAGATGACTTGTTCAGCATAATACTTAGATTTCGTACACATCGTTATGCCTTTACGGCAGATGTGAAAATGATGTATGATGTATCGCATGATACTTATTGATAAGAGTCAACGTGATTTATAGCGCATAGTTTGGGAAGATACTGTAAATGGTGAGGTGAAACATTACAGACTGTGTACTGTTACGTATGGAACGACTAGTGCCCCATATTTAGCAATGCGATGTCTTAAACAGCTTGGTATAGACGGTGAATCCCAATTTCCGTATGCTTCAGCTGTGGTGCAGTCGGATTTCTACATGGATGACGTATTGACTGGTGCAGCTGATTTAGAATCGGCTAAGAGACTGCAAGCTGAACTTATTCAATTATTAAGTACTTGCGATATGAAGTTACACAAATGGTTCAGTAATCATCCAGAATTAATGGAGCCAGTGTGTAAATCCGAGAACTACACTTTTGAGAAAATGAGTGAAACTAAAGCCTTAGGACTTTGTTGGAAAGCCCATGACGATACGTTTACTTTTAGTGTATCGTTCAGTGATCAAACTAAGGTGACTAAGAGAAGTGTTCTGTCAAATATTGCTCGCATATTTGATCCATTAGGATTGCTAGGTCCAGTGTTGACGAGAGCAAAGATTTTCTTGCAAAGACTGGGGCGACTAAACATTGATTGGGATGATTCTCTACCCAAAGTGGAACTTGATGATTGGTTGCAGTTCCGAGAATCGTTAACGGCCATCAACAACGTAAATGTTATTAGATATATTTTTACAAACGATCCAGTGCAATTTAAAATTTGTAGATTTGCAGATGCGTCTGAAAAAGCATACGGTGTAGTTTTGTATGTTGTTTCTTCAAATTCTTCAGGTGAACAAACTTCTCAGTTGCTCTGCAGTAAAGGTCGAGTTTCACCGATCAAAACAATTACCATCCCTCGTTTAGAACTGTGTGCTGCAGTTTTATTAACAAAATTGATGGTAAAAGTTGCCAAAATCTTAAAGGTTCCTAAAGAAGCTATATACTATTATTCAGACAGTACTATTGTGTTGTGCTGGCTTCGCAAACAACAATGTGATTTAAAAACTTTTGTGGCATCGCGCGTATCTTCAATTCAAAATCTTTCTGACATTAACCATTGGGGACATGTGGCATCTGCTGACAATCCTGCTGTTGTGTCTCGAGGTGTGGATCCCGACAAACTTTTTCAGGAAAGCTTATGGTGGCATGGTCCCCATTTCCTAACCCAACGAACTGAGCATTCTTCAAATAGTTTTGAACTGGAGAAAAGTGATAAGGACTTATATTCGTGTGAACTTAAAAATACTGTTTCAGAAACTTCATTATTAATTACGGACTGTGCACCTTTTATTGACAATTTTTTGCAATTAAGTAATAATTATGCTAAACTTATCAGAATTCTTAGCTATGTTTTCAGGTTCATTCAGAATCTCAAAGAGCCAAAAGCAAGGTGTTCAGGTAGGTTAACATCTGCTGAGCTGAAGAGAGCTGAAGAATATATGGTACGATCTGTGCAGCAAAAAGAATTCAGTTCTGAATTCACATTGTTAACTAAGGGTAAGGAATTACCAAAAAATAGTAGATTGATTTCTTTAAACCCTTTCGTAGATAAAAATAATGTAATCAGAGTTGGAGGTCGCCTCCAAAATAGCATGATAAGTTATGTTCAAAAACATCCAATTGTACTGCCCTCTAAACATAAACTTACGGAATTAATTATTGACAGTTATCACAAAAAATATCTACATATAGGACCACAAAATTTACTTTATTGTGTTCGTAGAGAATTTTGGCCTCTAAACGGTAGAGCTATTTGCAGAAAAATTGTACATAACTGTGTTATATGCTTTAGAGCCAAACCTAAAATATCAGAACAAATTATGGGCGAGCTTCCTAAAGATAGAGTGAATGTAGACTTTGTTTTTAATTGCACAGGGACTGACTTCTGTGGCCCATTTTTGATTAAATATAAAGGTCAACGTAAAGGTATTTTTCATAAAGTTTATGTTTGTATTTTTATTTGTATGGTAACTAAGGCAGTACATCTGGAAATAGTTAGTGATTTAACATCGGAGGCCTTTATTGCCACTTTAAAGAGGTTTTTTGCCAGACGAGACAAACCTCCAAAAATATTCAGTGATAACGCTGGCAATTTTGTAAAAACTAATTTAGAGCTTAAAAGGTTGCAAGATATGGTAAACAAACCAGACAACAAACTTGCTAATTACTTGTTGTCTGAAAATATTGCATGGGAATTTATTCCCCCTAGAGCTCCTAATTTTGGAGGTTTATGGGAGTCAGGAGTCAAGTCCTTCAAGCATCACTTAAAACGTGTTGTGGGCAATTCTAAATTAACCTATGAAGAAATGTTAACTATAATTAACAAATTGAAGGCATTTTGAATTCTCGCCCACTTACTCCCTTGAGTTCAGATATTGATGACTTGGAGGTCTTGACCCCTGGACACTTTCTTATTGGTCGCCCACTTAATGCCATTGCTGAATCTAATTTGAGTAATGTTGATAATAACAGATTAAACTTATGGCAGAAAACCACAAAAATGGTTCAGACCATCTGGAAAAAGTGGAAAAATAGTTATTTAAGTACATTACAGCAGAGAAATAAGTGGGTGATAGCAAAAGACAACCTTAAAATTGGAGATATGGTTGTGATAAAGGAAGATGATCTTCCAGCTTGTAAATGGTTATTAGGAAAATTTGTAGAGGTATTTTGTGGCAATGACAATAAGGTAAGAGTCGTAAGCGTAAAAACCCCAAATGGAGTATTCAAAAGAGCAGTGTCAAAAATTGCTGTATTACCTCTGGAAAATTAATTCCTTTTTTGCTAAGAAAGTGTGTATTATTGTAATATTGCTTCATTAATTGTGTTAAATATTTGTATAAGTTTAAATTAACTGTGACTCATTTATGTTATATTGTAATTTTTATTCTTTGCAATGGTTGTAATTGTAGTGGTTTAGTTTGAAACACCCCTCAGAGGTTTCAAGAGGGGCGGTATGTTTAATAAAGTATATCTTTTAATTATACCAACAGATGTCTCTACATTGCAGATATATCAAAATGTTTGTACTAGAAATCTATAAGCTGTGAGAAAAAGACACGGCCCTTTAAATTTGTAGTTTTTTTCAAAGCTGTGTGAAAAGGACATTGTCTTTGTTTTTTAGTTTTTGTTCGAATTTCTATTTCGAGAATGTGTTCTTTTTAATAAGTTTAAGTTTAGATTTTTGTGTCTATTGTGCTTTGAGTTATGTCGGAATAGAGAGTTGTGAGATTATGTAATAAACTGTGTTTAAAAAAGCGAATGTGAATTTTAATGAGAGTAAGAGTGCTTTTCTTATAATTCCGGGCCAAAAGCGATTCATTAGTGACCACGTTTGCAGCAGTGTAAACTGTCAGAACGGCGACCAGTAGTGCGGCTTCCCTTGACAATGCAGCATACAGAGGGTCGGCGACTCTGGTGCTCCGAACGACAAAGCTGAATGCATGACTGGCATAGCGTCGTTTTTTCAGACGAGTCCCGGTTGCACGTGCTGTATTCTGATGGCCGCATACTTGTCTGGAGGCTCGGAGGAAAACGCCCGTCGCCTGCTTGAATTCGATATCGGCACATGGGCCCTGCACCTGGTGAGATGGTTTGGGCAGCCATTGCGTACACGACATGCGCATCTCTAGTTAGGATCGACGATAATTTGAACGCATATCGGTACATTTTTGACATCTTACGTCCAGTGGTAGTGCCTTGTCTTCGAGGCCTGCCAAACGCCATCTTCCAGCAAGATAACGCAAGACCACATATTGCACGTTGTGTTCTGACCTTCCTCGATACACAGGGTATTCGATTGCTGCCCTGGCCTGCACGGTCTCCAGATCTGTCACCCAATTGAAACATCTGGTCATGAATTACTTAAGGACTAGGCCGCCACCCTTCTCCAGCTAATACGGTTGATGAAGTGTGGCATAGACTTGAAGCAGCATGGAATGAGTAGCCCGTTTCTGTCCTCCAAGACCAGTTCGGCGCAATGCCTAATCGGATAAGGGCCGTTTTAGGTGCCAGGGGGAGCAGCTGTTTCTACCAATTTCGCACCCTTGTAAACCCCCAAACTGTTTACAAATTTAATCATTTTGTTTTCATGCCATACTGTTTACATACAATAAATATCTTTTTTGTATTTTCAATCTTTCATGGTGTTGCAATTTTAATGGCTAGCAGTGTATATAAAATAAGAATAGTTACAAGAAGTAATAATGTATCTTAAATTTTTATTTTGTTTTTATTTTAATATTTTTATTAGTTTTTGTAAGGTTTTATGATTTTTTTTTTTATTTGAAATAATATGAACTGTTGTAAATATCATTAAAATAAAGAATTAAAAATATAATGAAGAAAGTAATTAATTAAAAAAGAAATAACTGGTATAACATAAAAATCATGTCCCAGAACAAAATTATAAATAATAATTATGTTGCTAGTATGAAAACTAGATTAAATGTAAATTAATATACAAAATTACCTCACCAAAATCTAGAGATTGGGAAAATGATATTAAAAAATATCAAGACAAAGGCAAATGCTATAACATAATAATAATTGACCTCCAAAAAATGCAGAGAAAATCACCAACCTTCCCATATAGAATGAAAAATTAAGAAATAATATAAGATAATATGTGTTTAGGATAAAATATATGGCAGGACTGTGGTGAAAAGTGATGAAATAACAAGTTCATTTAAGAAAGAAAAATGTATATAAAAGGCTATATTTGAAATAAACAATAGGATTAAAAAAAAAAGTAAGAAAAAGTAAGAAAGAGTGATAACAGTTTTAGGGGGGAGGGACAACAAACAAACATTTATATACAGTTAACTGAATGATTAATGCTAAAGTAAATACATTTGGATTCCAAGTGAATGAGATAGCAATAATGGTACATAATCAACAAGATGAAAACAAATTGAAGACTAATGGAGATAATACATGAAAAATGCGCTATTGCAGCTATGAATACATGTACTAAGAGAATTGAAATGAACAAAGTGAAATTGAACAGCTAAAACCAAGCTATAATAATTACCAAGCTAGAATTGCCTTTTACTTGATAAAGAGAGTGCCATTAAAAATGCCAGAATAAGGTTGTAAGACTAAACTAAAAATAACATACTTAATAACATGAACATTTACAGCAATGCTATCAGAATGCTGAAATAATAAATTTGAAATCACAAATATATGAAGAAATTGATAAAGTTCTGAAGATGATTAGAAATGAACATAGGAAACCAGTATGTAAAATAAGAAACTATGAATGACTCACAGAATTGTCAGAGGAGCTTGTGAGTTCATTCATAGAAGATGCGTTATTTCATCCAATTTTGTCGGCGTTAAGCCTAAAATGACAAAATTTAGCTCCTTATAATGCAAACATTACAGAAAATAGATAATAAAAATCTAAGAGATCTAAAGAAAGATACACCTCATGCAGGATATTAAAAATTATTAGAGCACAATACCTGAATTACATACTAGAAGTCAAAACAACAGCATATCAGGATGGAAAACATAGTTAAGACTATTTTAACATGTGAGCTACAGTTGAGCATCTGAAAGAAACCCATAATTGTGCTGCCATCTGGTGTGAGAAAGGAAAAATGTAAATTGGAACTGGATTAATAACAATAATGTTGAGTGTTGCCATCTTTAGCCCAAAAATATAAAAAATAAAAGAAATGAAATTGATTGAAGAAATCAAGAAAAGACTTAGATTAACTTTTAGTTAAAGTAGAATGAAAAAATAGGAATAAACTTAATAAGTACTGAGTGAATACAAAATAAAATAAAGAATAGGAATAAATTAATACAAAAAAAAATGAGAAAGAATTATATAAAAATAAATGAAACGGCAATTGATCAAATTAATTTTTTTAAAGACAAAATATAGTAATGTAAAAAATGAGAATATAAATAACATTTAAAAAGATGAGGAATATTTGTGATAGTAAAATATAGCCTTGTATTATGTAACTAAATGTGAAAATTTAAAAAGCAATGAGGAATATTGAGATAGTAAAATATATCCTTATATGATGAAGCAAAATGTGAAAATTTATGATGTTAAATGCATGATACCCCGTATTTGTATTTTCATTTATTATTTTTTATATGTCCGTACAATATATAAGCATATATACATACACACATACACATATACACGCTCACACACATAAATACATATAAGGTTTTTAAACTTTTTTTAGCATTCCCGACCTCAACCCTCCGTAATGGTATTTTTATTTTTTATTTTTTATGTTTTTTAGTGTATAATATATAGAAACATATATACATACACCAATCTTATATATATATATATATTGCATATACATACAAATTTTTTTGTGTGTATGATTTTGTATAATTTTTTCAGCAATCCACATCCCACCCTCCATAATAGTGCTTTCGATTTTTTAGTTTTTTATAAACATATTAAATGCCTATACTGGTAAGAAGTAGAAAAAAATGAATATTAAGATTTGAGCCATGCAGATATAAAAGAGAGATGGGATAATTATAAAACAGTGCTAATTGCTTTAATTTAAAAATGTTAGGCTTAAATGAAAATTCATTGCGTTTATCATAAATGTTGAATGTTAGGGTGTTATTAGGGAGAATATTAATTTCAACATCCATAAAATCGACACTAGAATTATTTGAAAAGGTAGTACAAAGTTCTAGATTAGAAGGGTACTTTACAGGAAGAGATACAGAATTATTATCGTTGACAGAAAGAATAATTATATCATCTATGTATCTGTAGAGCAATATATTATTATTAATAAATTTACGCTCATAAAAGTAAAGATATAAATCAGATAACATGCTTGATGAAGCAGCTCCTTGAGGTATGCCCTGTATTTGAATAAAAAAAGCATTGTCTTGGAAAATAAAATGTATATATATATATATACATATATATCAACATTTGAACGGAGGGTGGTTTCTGGGTCTGGGGGTCATGATCAATGAAAATATACCAAAATTTTTTGAAATCACTTTCCTCCGAACGGCTGCAATTGGTAGCTTTTTGTAATGAAAGCTACCTAATAAAAACAAAACAAATTTCATAAAAAACTTAAATTTTCTTATTTAAATTTAATGATGCGTTAACGCCGAATGCATGAAAAATAGACAAACTTCCAAAAACCACTTTTTATGCAAGGTTTCAGAGTTTTATTGCAAATTTAGTGCGATTTATTTGTGCCTCAAATGTCAAGTCCATTTGCATCCAAAATGTTTCGAAAACTTCCATTACAAAAAATAAAAATAAAAAAAATAATAAAATTTCGACTATAATACAATTGTTCAACTGAATGATTTGATCATTTATTTGGCCAATGGTACGTATACGCACCATTTTATTTCTTAAATAAAATATTATTTTTCATGCGCGAAACTTTTTTTGTGTCTTAATGAATGTAATTTAAGCATATTTCAATGAAAATAATACCACATTAAATAAAATTTCTCCTAAAATGGGTTAACTCGTTATGTAACTAATTACGAATGAAAGGAAAATTCCTCATCCAAAACATTTTTCGGAATTTGTGAAGATATATCTGGTGAATTCTGAAATCATTAAATACATTTTTGAAAAATATCTATTAAAATAAATAAAAGAAATCTGTTTCCATATGTTTTTCGTAGAATATTCACAATTTTACCCAAAATATTCCTTTAAAATATTATTTTTTGTAATCTACAAAATTAAAAAATATTTCTCAGAATTTAAACTTTAAGCTCCATGTCTTTCAACATATAGAAAACTAAAAATATCCTTTTAAAAATATGTTTGAATTTAATTGTGAATAATTCTTTCGGAACATCATTAGAGTAAAGTATAAATAATCCTGTGATAAATTTCCGTTCACTCAGAACTGATAATTTTCTTTTTGTTTATGTTTGAATTGTTTTACAAGATATGAAACTTCCTAACTTCCTCCGTGTAGCCATAGCTACAAACATGGGAGTTTTTCAAATTAATTCCCAGCGAAGATGCTAGTATATCCAAGTAATATGTGGTCAAGAATGGAGATTCTTGCAAGCATTGTCTGAAGCGCTGGGCTTCACTTACGAAGCCCATGTACCCAATGACGGCGAATGGGTAAAAAACTTAGGAAAAGGACGTTATACCCTGTTCACACTAGAAACTTAAGATATCTTAGACCGCAAATTTTGAAGTGGTACAATCCCGGAATTGGGTGCCTGTTCACATCGAAAAACTTACTTAAGATATCTCAGTAGCGTCACTGTGTCTGTGATCTGAACAAAAGTAAAGTATACGCATGCGCTTAAAATAAAAAATGGCCGCAACAGCCAATCAGTAAAAGCGAAGCTTCATAGCCAACGAGAGTGAGTGGTCGTTCCTGTATCTAGCCGAAGCAAGTCGAAACTCACTGAGAGAGTTTGTGGAACTCTCTCAGAGAGTTCGGCGGCCTAAGATATCTTAAGGTATCCAGTGTGAACATAGTATTAGTCCGGTATACTGGGTATGTTGGCTAGAATTGAGGTCGATACTGATATCGATAAAATTGGAATAAGGTATGAAAGATCTACTGTCGTCGACTTCTCTTATCCATACGGAATAGAGCGACTAACATTTGCTACAGCGCCACCTGGCGTTAGATAAAAAGAAATGGCGATTTTCTTCCCGTTCACAAAAGAACTATGGATAGCAATGTCATTAACAGCTATGTTAGTAGTTTTCATTTTCAAGCTTATTTTTCGAAAGTATAAATATAGAAGAATCATTTGGTATGTTTTAGGAACTCTGTTGAAATATTCTTGTAGTGTGAAGAGTAATAAAATACATGAAATAATTTTAAATTCTGCATGGTTACTCAGCAGTATGCTTTTATCGTACACTTTTAGCGCTGCGTTGCTTTCTTTTCTCACTGTTTCCGCGATTGGTTCACTCTTAATTTTGTATTCTCTCATTAAAAACAACTCTGCATATGTGTACTGTAAAAAATTTTAATTAAAACGATAAAAACCCTCTTGTTTACACACTCGACAGCGACGCCGTCTAAAAAACACACACGAGCTCACTGCTCTCAATTGAACTCACAATATAAAACAATCACTTTAACCCGTAACTGGAGACATGAATTTCCTTACGCGATCAGAGACATAGAGTCAAAAAGACTCCAATATTATTTTTTTCTTTTTTGTCTTTTGTAAACAGCTTTGAAATTTATTTTGGAAACGCAATATATTCTGGAAATCATGTAATGATAAAAGAACTACTTGACGGTACTGAGGAGATGATTTTATTCAAAACGAAAAACCACGTGATAATCAGAGCCAAAGAACAACGCGGAGTCATTTTGACTCCCGTCTCCAGTTACGGGTTAACAGTTAATAAGAAAAAAGAGAAAAGGAACATAACGTTCAAACTGCGAAATGTCCTTGGATGCAGGAAAAACTGAAGATTACTTACGGAGTCCTTTCCGATTCATGAGCGACTGCGAAGTTCAAGTTTTCTTTATCGAAGTATCGTTCGATTCTGAACTCTTTCGAAAAAACGTGTACGGCAAATGTTTTCGAACACTCACAGTAACTCGGAAGAAGCCAGCAATCAGCGGCAAATACAGCTTGCTGGACATTGTCGAGGAAGGAGTCTATAATGCTACACACTGCGCGGTTCAGTTGACTTACACATCCTTAGAACAAGTACAGATGAAAAAGTGGTGTCTCTAGTAAAACACATAGTGAAAAATAATTGGATGATATCTCCTAGTTTGCAAAATATTTCTGCAAAACTCTTCTGCAACCCAAAACGGCCGTAATACTGCCAGAAAGAAGTTTAGACATTCTGCTTTCAGACAGCGCATTTGTGGCACCAGACTATTTTAACCCTTAAATGCCTGATTTTTCAAAAATCATTGTAATAATGTTTTTCGGCTTTCATTTTTTAAATAAATCATGGGAAAAGTACTTTAAAAAATCATATTTTGTTTTAAGTATGGTTTACGGCTAAAAAACAGTTTGTTACTCATCGGCAATACTGGTCTTTAAGTGAAAAAATAATTTTCCTTGATAAAATTCTATACTATTAAACACACAAGAATTTTAGGAACTACGATAAGAAATAAATTTTACTCGCTCACTGCAGAACAAAATAGGGTATTTCGCAAGCTTCCAAACAAAACAAAAAGAACAAGTAGCAGCAATTGAAAAAATAAATCTATCTTTACTCTTAAACAGCACAAGTGTTGCCCTCTACATGTTGAAAATCGATTTAATAATATTTTCAGAATGTATTTTATTGGTAACATTTGGCATTATAGCTTCAATATTATTCTAATAGTATTTAAAGCCTAAGTTGGGTATGTTGCCGAAAAGCAACACCCGGCATTTAAGGGTTAATTTGATGTTTCAGGGCATAGCTGTGAACAAAAATTTCTGCTGCAAAAGCAAGATCGATTCCTTTATCCATCGTTTTGTAGCCGGAGGATTGTACGATAAACTCAGTCGCGATTTTCTGTTCAGATCAAAGCTGAAGTACAAGAAGTAGTACTTGTCCGATAAATGTAATTTTACCATTTTAAAACTCCAGGACCTTCTCGGGGCATTCGTAGTTCTCACTTTCGGCTATTTCCTGTCGTGTGTTTCTTTAGTTGTAGAATTAATGATCACTTATGTGAGGTATTACTCTTGCTAATCAAATCCGTTAAAAATCGATGTCGAATAAAATGAACAAAAAACTTAGATTCATTATTATTTAAGTAAGTATTACCTGCAAAAAAATCAGAATTAATTTGAGAGAGCCTTTTTTGAGGAGGGAGGGGGGGGGGTGGTCGTGAAGAATAAATATTTATATATAGTTGTATTAGGAATTGAATTGAAATGAAACTAACAAGACGCGCTTTATGTGATGCCAGTGTAAAATTGTTTGACGTTGCGTTGTATCTTTAGAATATGAACGAACTTATATCAATTGTTTTCTATGTCCCTATGCTTTTATAACTCCTGTAAATAATTTTTTTTCTTCTTAGAAATAAATTCTAATGTTAATTCAAGAGTTGTTTTTTATTTTATTTTATTTTATTTTTACTTAACATTAAACACATCCTGCAAAGAAGAATAACAAGTTAGTATATGACATTTAGTTAAGCCTGTTTTGACTACTGCCAACATAATAAATGGTACACTCGACTTGGACGTGAGTCTTTGATTTAGATGTGTTTCAAATGTTACGAACATAAAAGCTTGTTGGATGTGCTAATCTAAAACTTTCTTCTATCTCATATATGTTATACTTCAAATTTCACTACCACAGTGCCAAAATTAAATGACAATCTATGCCCATCATGATAATTCTAAATGTATTGGTACGTTGAATTTTGCGCATTTGAAAAACAGATATATGTATCACTCTTTTTTGAAAAAAATCATTGAATTTTGGCATCCATCCTATTAGATGTCTGCTACCAAAATTCCCAACGCAAAGAGCATAAAAGCGACAGCTGTTGGGCAGTATACGCCCAGGCCATATAAGGATCTATTTACGTGAAAGTGTAACAGAAGATGAAGTTTGATTAAATTATGTGCATTAGTTTTTGAAATATAGCTATCGCGAAAATTGTGAAAATTACAGCATAGCAGCACCTGTTGCATGTTTTACGCTGAAACCTAATCTGCATTGACTTATGTCAAGGTCCAGCAGAATATGAAGTTCGGTGGAATTCAGTGCATTACTTCTTGAGATAAGAGTATCGCTAAAATAGTGTAAATCCTGAAAATGCAGCATAGTAACGCCACCTATTGAGAGATTTACATCAAAACCTAATGAACAATAACTTAAGTCATCGTCTAGCAGAATCTGAAGTTTTATGAAAATCCATGAATTAATTTTTGAGACAGAGCTGTTGCAAAATCGTCAAAAATGCACCATAGTAGCGCCATCTGTGGGCCGATTTACACCAAAAATTAATCAGCACCCATTTATATCAATGACTAATAGAATCTAAAGTTAGAAGTTGATCAAGATGTTCCAAAGAAAGTTTTTCTTTATATTATTATTATATTATTTTTCATATTGGCTAACCTATGCTAAATAATTTTAATTTAAAATTAAATTATCTAGGTAAATCTTTTAAAGATATGTTTATGTACACTGTTAAAAAAAAAAAAAAAAAAAACGACATTTTTACAGTACAAAGTACTGTTCATCTCGCGCACAAACTCGATCACAGTGAATGTGTTGTAGCTTTCTTTGGTTTCCTGACTCTATAAACATGGAAAAAAAATTTTTTTTTTTTTTTGGTTCAATTCTATGCATAACTTCATACACTTTTCGATGGTACAATATTCAAAATAGCACAAAAACCACTATTACAGCGCCCCCTCCCAGCTGATTTTTTCCAAATGAAGGAAGGGCCTGCTTGCCATAGCCAAAAACTAAAAAAAAAAATTGGTTCAATTCTCACTTTTGATGGTACAATGGCTACAGACAAACGGACACACGGACAGACAGGCATTTTCTATAACATGCTTTTTGGGATCTCTAACCCCTAAATCCGTCGAAATTTTTTTTGATTACAATACTTTCTTCTATCGTAGATGGAAGAAAGTAAAAATAGTCGACAGTGGCAAGCCTGTAAGCATTACAACGTACATTTATTTTTTTCTAATTTGTATCGATAATGTATTGTTTATTACTATAATCCTTATAAATCAGTAGTTCATTTGTGTTCTATATAATTCGATTACATTTGCATATAAATCCAATGAGCCCAAGGAACAGTATTCTTCCTCCGGGTTCGAGTCCATAACAAACAAGTTATTTGGGAAAACATTGAAAAATTGATCCATTTGAAAGTATTATACTCTTGAAGAATTCACTTATTTTTCATTCTTCTACTGAAACGATAGAAATGTATGCAATAGATCTGAATAATTTAAAAAATATTCATACAATTTCAGATTAATTTTGTCTTAATTATCGAATTTAAGTTAAAATAAATAAAGTTTACGCAATGCTATAAAAATGAGTGACATTTCAAGTGTTTAAATTAAGGTTTGTTCATAAATAAATTAAGTTCATTTTGCTTAAATATGCTTTTATTTCATGATTTCAATATTAATTTTTAGTATTTAGAAAATTTTTCATTTAAATTTTGCAAATCATGCTTTTATCAATTTTTTCATTACTTACTGATTAAATAATGAAGGAATATTATTTTGTTTTCATGAATTAGTTTACTGAGCTCATAAGTATCACAAAAGTAAAGTAACGTGACAAAGAGAAATAGTGAAAAAACATTTGTCAATGCAAAGAGTATACAAATGATTACGCCGCCATTTTACCTATTGTGACGTCACGAGAATACTGTCCAATACTTGTACCATCCTTTTTAGGTGTGTTCGTAATTATATAAATACGTAGCACCTATAGTCGTCTTCCAATCCGTCCGTCTATCCGCATATAGCAGAGCAAAAACTACCCAACCGAATGGTCTGAAATTTTAAATATATAATTGTTGCAAAATTTTGTCGCGTCATTTCAAATTTTACGAAAATCGGATGCATAGTTTAATGACAGGGACAGTCAAAAGCTTTCCGTTACATTACAGCCAATGGGAATAAACGATTGCAAGCGCATTTTAATGATGTTACAGCCTTCCGAATGGTCTGAAAATTTAAATATTAATTGTTGCAAAATTGTGTCGAGTCATTTCAAATTTTATGAAAATCGTAGAGAAATCGAAATCGTAAATCGAAAAAAAGAAATCGTAATCGAAATAGAGTTTTGTAAATACCTTTTTGATGCTCACAAGTTGTTGTTTTATTTATTTTTTTTTCATTCAATCTGATGTTTTGGAAATTAAAAGAAACAGCACTCAATTCAACAGGTAACAATATTTTATAACAATTATGATACAGACATGACAAAAACATACAGATATTTTGTAAAACATAAGTACAAAATTGATGCACATCATTCACTGACATGATTAGATTCCTTAGGATTTAAAAAAGCAGCCAGCTGCTTGAATTTACCGTATATCATCACACTACGTTTAGATAGTCAATTTTGGGAAAATATCACAATCTTTTTATTGATATTATTGGGAAACTGTACAATTACCTTTTCCAAAACTGTGATGACTTTTCCCGTTCGATCGTTGAAAGTGTAGTTATGGGTGTTTTTGTTCATTTCTCAAAACGGAAGTGTATTTTTAAGTAATTGGAAATAAGTATTTAGGTAATCACAAAACTGGAAATTATTGCTAATGTAGTTACAGATAAACTTCGTTAGTAAGTCGCTTGGATCAGATGTCACTCCGCATGTTACGTCATGTTTTAGAAGTACCGAACTTTCTTATACGGCTTTTCGCATTTTGCACTCCGCTTATTGCATCGCTATTTTTTCAACCACTCCACTTAAGACGTCACTTATAAGAGTGCAATATGCAAACTCGGTCCCATTTCTTTCTCAAGGTTATCTTCAAAAAACATTTAATTTTTGTTGGCCATGAATAACTGCAAGTTTAGGTTTAAAAGATTCCAGATGATGGCGTTTTCCCTTACAAAGATTCTTTGCTGTTTGCTGTATCAACAATTTTTCTGAATTTCTATTGAATTGTACAATTAAATGTACTACGTAATGTATTTACTTACTATACTTTCCTTAATTTGACACCCATTTTATGAATTTAAATTCTTATCCTACTAATTTATACAGGGTGTCCCAAAACGACCGCATAAACTCTGCACAGCTAGATTCCTCGTTGGGAGTACATAAAAACTGCCCAAAGAAGCGTTCCTGTACGATTCACAGTTTACGAGAAAAATACGAAAAACAAAGTATGACGTCATAGCTGATGCAAGAAAAAAAACACTTTATTTGATACATCAACAGCAGTATTTGCAAATTATAAAGGCAGATGTTCAAAGTATCCGCCGTTATCGTCTGGAAAGATACGCAAATACTGCTGTTGATGTGTCCAATACAATGTTTTTTCCTTTCGCCGGCTGTGACGTCATACTTTGTTTTTCGTATTTTTCTCGTAAACGATAGATCGTACAGGAACGCTCCTTTGGGCAGTTTTCACACTCTAAAATTGGGAGGAGTGAAAAGCTCACTCTTTGAAAGAGTGACAGGCATTTTTACTCTTTTTGGAGTGAATTTTATAAAAATACACTCCTTAAAGAGTGGAATTTTCCACTCTCTAGAAAGGAGTGAAATGTCTCACTCCTGAAAGAGTAACTTACGTGTGCATTGCTTATTAACCAATCAGAGTAGCAAGGCGACGACACCCTTAAAAGATAAGAAAAATGATCACTTTTTTGCCCGCCATCTTAGGATTAACAGATTTGGATATCATTACAATTATTCTTTATGGAATACATAAAATAAAGGTAAGTCTTATTTAATTTTAAGCATTTATCCGTGTAGATATGTGGAATGTTAAAATTATTAGCTGAATAGTGTATGTTGTATAGAAAAAGATTGATCGTTAGAGTGTTCAAAAGTGATTGTCAGTTATATTTCTTCATGTAGCGGTTTGCAAAATAATTCTTTTAACAATTGAATACGCACTAGAGATTTGCACGGGCCGGCTCGGGCTCGGGCCGATTTTTACTCACGGAACTCGCGCTGGGCCCGGGCCACACTTTTTTCTGAAGCCTCGGGCCGGGCCTAACTTATTTTTTTCTGCACAAAGCCGGGACTGATTCATTGCGAGTCTTCACGGCCCAAAATTTTCAGTCCTAATTTTGACCCAGCCCGTATGAAAATCATTGTCTCAGCGTGGCCTGGTCCATTCAAAGGTCAGTACAATTAGGCCTGGCCCAAACATTTTTGCAAAAAATGCATACATTTTCAAATGTCCATTATTCTACACTTAAACATTAAAATTTATTCTTTTTAAAGAACACTAGATTTCTGCGCTTATTAAAATATAGCTAAATTAAAACATAATAAAACGTGTGAAAAAGAATATCAATATGACGGAACCCAGTTTTAAACTCACTAACGTGTTGATCCATGCATAATTAATATATAAATACATAAGAATAGAATATATAATACATTTACACTCGCTAAAAAGGGAACTTGTCTATAACGATTTTTTTTTCTTTTCTATGCAATTTCGTCGTCTTACTGTATAGCTTTTTTCAGATTTTTAATACTTAAAAAAAAAAAAAAAAAAAAAAAAAAAAAAAAAAATCAATGTTTTGTTGAAATTCACTCGTGCCGTGCCGGGCTCGAGCCGAGATTTTAACTTTTTTTCCGTGCCGGGCCGGGCTCGGGCCAAACTTTTAAGTTTTTTTACCGGGCTGGGTCGGGCCCTTTTTTCATGGAACGAAATTTATTCCCATAGGCTCAATACTACTTTTACCTCCATTCAGAGACCATCCCAGTTTAACTCCCTCCATGAGAGATCGATTTCTTTGAAGAAAATGAAATAAATTCCGTTTTTTTCTGGTCGCTTGAAGAAGGTTTCATTAAAAAAATAATTCCGGAGAGTTCATTATTCATCAAAATTCTAAACTAAGTTTAGATTTTTTTTTTTTTTCATCCCGGTAACTTTTAAGTGTTTTTAAGAGTTTTTAAGTCCCTTTGTGCCTTTTTAGGTAATGAATTTAACTCTGATTACAAATTAAGAACGACGTTCAATAAACTCATCTGCCCTATTCTGTCGGAAAACTCTCAAAGAAATAGATAAAGTAATGAAATCGTCATTATTTGTTCCCGTCCACAAAAAAGAAAAAAAAAAAAAAAGTATTTATTTACTGAACTTCGAAAGGACTTGGAGATAAAAATTATAAAATATAAAACTGTAAAATTAAAGCAAAGCTCAAAGTATCCATTTTTAAAACTCTGCAGTAATTAACTTATGTAATTAACTTTTATTTTGATACTTAAATTTTTATATTTTTTCCAAATGTGAAAAATAAATTTTAGTAACATTGTTACCATTTTTAAACAATTAAAATCTAGATTTAAATATGACCTCCATTAAAACAGCTCTCGGAATGACCCAATTTTATTGTAACGGTACGTGGTCGTCTTAGGGAGGTTTTGCTGTATATTAATTTTTTTTAATTGTGTGTAAACATTTTTCTGCTGGTTATAATTTTAAAATTTCGAGACTGAGCAATATAAAAAAAAATAATTATAGATATTCTGTATCAGTTATTAAATTTCCTTCTATTATAAAAACATTTTCTACCTTTTTGGATACACGTAATTTTTGGCGCTAAACAATAAAGCATGATATTTAAGCATTGGAATAAAATGTTTTTTATGCCTATTTTGAAGTTTATGGATAAGACTGCTTTAGCATATTTTTTTAAATGGTCATATTGACTTGCATAATACTGGACTGAATATTTTTTTTTAAGAGATTAATAACCACTTTTTTACACTAAAATGTTTTAAAAACAATAAGAATATTTCTAATGCAGCCATTTACTTTATTTTTAAGTTTCCTTTTTTTCTATTTCCGAGGTCAATCTTTTCCTATAAAACATATGAAATCTATTTTGCTCATAGTCACAAAATACAATATCTACGCGAATAAAAAAATTAAATTAAATATGGCTTATCGTGGCTTAAGGCAATAATGGACGAAAATTGAAAATCATGATTAAGTTAAGGAATATGTTTGAAAGAAAAAAATATACATATTCCAGAGAACTCAAAATTTAGACGCTATCTTCATATTAAATAAAACAAAAGCAAATCACAGCAGATAAAAAAAAAATTACACATTCTTAACATTTAAATCATGCTAGAACTTATTTATAAAAGAAGTGAGTTTATAAGCATTGCGTTTAAATGGAAAGATTAAAAATATTTTAGAACAATAGCACTTTGTAAAAATAGCAATAATTTAAGGAAAAACTACGGTTTAATATTTAAAACAAAAAATAAAATGAGATCAAACATTGTTAAACATATAACATCCACCTATTAAAATGTTATTAATAAAACTTTAAAAGTAATATCTTTATAGGGCATGCAATAAAAGCAAACACAAAGGATAAGATTGGAATAAAATATTTTAGTTTATTTCTGTCAGTAATCTAATTTAAATTCGTATGTAACTTTAACTGAATTTTTCCTTAAAAGTTCAATTAGTGTTACAAACTATGAATTAAATAAATATTGCTAATAAAGTATTTTATTCCAATCTTTACCACGCTTGTATCTATTTCCATTGCATGCCGTAAAAGATGCGATTCTTTTAAAATGACCATAAAAGCAAAATAAAAAAACAACCCACTACTAAAAAATGAACATTCACTCCTATGAAAGAGTGACTATTCACTCCTACCAGGGGTGAAAAACTGCACTCCTTTAGCAAGAGTGAATAGTCACTCCTCCGAAAGAGTGATTATCCACCCCTGTTTAGAGTGGATATTCACTTTCAAGGAGTGACTATTCACTCTTTCAGAGAGTCAAAAATTTCACTTTGGCTCAGAGTGAATAGTCACTCTAAAGAGGTTGGGCATATTTTGACTCTACGATAGAGTGACTCTTTTTTATTTAGAGTGTATGTACTACCAACGAGGAATCTAGCCGTGCAGAGTTTATGCGGTCGTTTTGGGACACCCTGTATAATTTATAATGTAATTTAATTTTAAACATACTTATTATATAAACATTTAAAATGTCATTTTACATTTAATATAAACTCCACTTAGTGTAATTTTTAAGTGGCCCCAAGAGTGACGTACTAATAAGATTTGACTGTATTAAGGCTGTTCTGAAATCCAAACTGACTACTTTCGGACGCACATTTTGACCCATTTTTGGTTCTCAAAACACATATCAATTTGGCAGGTGTTTTTATTAAGAAAGTTTGTAATCGAACTGTCATTTCCGTTTCCCGGTAAAGGCAGAAGATTTTTCAGAAAATGTTATCAAAGTGGACGCTTTGAACTGAGTTTGCATCTTCAACAACGCGGAAAAAGAAAAAATGCTGCCGTCCTGAGACAACAATCACTTATAACTCAAGATATAGTTCATTTTTCGGAGAAAAAAAATGTTCGATTGCAAATCACTTTAATAATTATGGTTTTAAGTACGCTTTTGTGTTTAAAAATAAGACTTTGTTAAGCAGGGATTTTTTTTTTTCTTCAGAGTCGAATTAAATAAAATACACCGGATTTTAAATTTGAATGTTTTGAGAATTCGAAGTGTAGATTTTCAGATATAAAAACTTTTAATGAGTTTTCTTAAAAACATGATTTTCATGAAGAAACTTTTGAGGAAATGTTCTATCTCAAAAATGTATGGTTATGTTTACATAAACTGCCAAAAGTGTACCTGATGTTGTGAAAATAATGAAGTATCGAATAAAATTTCTAATAATTTCCTGAAATTTTAAAGCTAATTTTACATGCTGAAAATATATGAAGAATCTTGAAGGTGATAACGTATGGGTATATTGATAGAAATTTTTATTTTTATTTTATGCTTAGATTGTCTAATAACTCAACTTGTCTATTTATTGAAAAATAAAAATTGTAAACTGTGCTTATATTTGTGGCGAAGACATTTTTGGTAACTATCAAATATTGCGTTATTTTTCCATAAAATTTTAAAAATTAAAAAGACATTGATTCAAAATAATTTAACAAATGAAATTGCCTTTTATTTGAAACTAATGTATTTGAAACAATCAATATTTTAAACTAGATTAATTTTAAAGCAATTTTTCCAATTGGTAAATAAATCATATGAGAGGCAAATTTCCAACTGGACGAAAAATGTCCGGATCAGGATTCGAACCAGGGATCTCTTGGCTCAGATGGTAGAGCATTGGCGGCTTCAGCCAAGAGATCCTTGGTTCCAATCCGGACATTTTTCGCCCAGCTGGAAATTTACACCTCATATGAATCTGTATTTTAATATTTTTTTCTTTATTTTAAATAACAGCGTATTTTTTCATACATATTGCCTTTATTTTTTACTTTTTAGAGTTTAAAATACTTCAATGTTGCAGTTTCACAGCCAGCGGGTATTGTAGCGAGCATGGTTGGCGCATAATTAAGCTTGTTGTTGTAACTGGTATATATAGTATTAACCCTAAAGATCTGCCTCGACTAACGAAAGAGGTCTTAAAATTACTGTAGGGTTTCGACTTAGACAGGAGGGGGCCCTGGGGCAAACATTATCCGGGGTCTCTCTTCTATCTTTCGAAAATTTTCGCGAATTATGCTGAAGATTAAAACTAAACTTCATATCTATTGTATGTATACATAAATTTAATACCAAGTACTATTGAACATCTATATACAGAACAGAACAGGAAAGATAACTTTGAGAAACTATAGAATACACTTTTTTTCGGTTATAGGAATATAAAGGACAAATGTGAGCCGTTGAAATGTAAATGCAGTTCTCTCAGGCATTATTGCTTATTTGTGTTAATAATTTTCTACTTAACTTAATCTTTGTATTCAATCAACATGCATTTGAGCCATTCCATCATATGGAAAGGCAAATGGTGGCATGCATTTAACAATAAAAAGCAAAAATTTCAATACTTGTTATGTTGTTACAGCATTTCTCATGATGTACTAAAGTGCTTTGGTATAAAATTTTAATCATTAGCTTTTTTGATGATGTAACTGATACCTTCGAGGGGGCATAGGGCACGGAAGCAGAGTGGGGGGGGGGGGGGGGCAGAAGAGAGACCCTTAAATTTGAAAAAGAAGAATATTAGTCACTTTTGGGTATTTTTTATCATTTGGATCCCTTTTAACGAAAAACTTATATCTGCCCTTGAGGGAGCCCTTAAATCGGAGAGCCCGGGCATGGGACCGCTACCCCTGCGTTAGTCAGGCCCTGACTGTATTGATTCATGTTCTAAAAATACTAAAATGCTGTACTGTCATCGGAAACATCCCTGTATATATATTTTTATAATTCTAGCCTATCAAGAAGTGGGCAAAAAATCGTTCACAAAATTTTATCTTTACATACTTGAACTAAATTAAGTTAAATAAACGAGTATAAAAACGGGTGGCGAACGTAGTGTGATATTTTAAATTGTGCTATCCTTTTTAACAAAATCAAAATTTGAAAACAATTTTCCTTCTACTACCTAACATTTGTGCTAGCTGAATACAAATACGGACGAGTAAATTTATACAAGGCTTCAAACTGTCCATTAAAGTTTCTCGTGAAGAACGCAAGTTGCGAAGTTTTATTGGTCAATTTGCAACTATGTTCGTAGAACACAACCGACGCTATGATAGACAACAACGTCAGAATGAGAATGAATCCCACGCTTGCACTCATTCCTGCTGGCGAGATGCATATTCCATAGACGATCTCTTCCCTGATACCTCGAAGAACCGTAGCACCATCTGTTGTTAAATTCCACTCGAAGGCTAAATCGGATAGGGCTATCGCTTGGAATTTCTGACGTACACCAAAAACGGGTTCTGAAGACCTTTTGCTTCTTTCCAGAGATCTTGGAGCGGGGACAACTCGGTCTTTCGTTTCTGGATCTGCCCCAACTGCAGTATCCAGTGAGGGAGGAACGAAGCTTGAAATGGCAGATCGTGAACCAGACGTTTTACCCATGATTTCTTTTGTTGGATTACTTTGAGGAGTAGTCGTCAATTCGTGGGCAAGAACTGTGACTACAGTTTCACTAGGCTCTGATACAATTTCTTTTTTCAAAATATCTTCTTTTATTTTGGATTCCGATGACGTTTGATCACTGGAATTCGTACCCAGGTCCGATACCATGTCATGTAGGCTGTCTTCTAAAGTTACTGACTGAGTTGTAATGTTTTCGTCTATATTTTTGTCACCGGATGAAGACTTGGGTTCAGATGCTGTTTCACCAATCTGAATTCGATTTACCCCTGTTTCGGTATCACCTTTGTTTATATTATTGTACAATGATAGATCTTCAGCTTGTAAATCTTCACTTTCACCATCCATTCTACGATCTGCTATGACGCTCATCATCATCTGTTGATGGGGACTGAACTGGGGTATTGGATACGGATAGTGATGCCTTTGAGGCCTCAAATACCTGGCAGTTGTTCTTTGAGGCCAATACGCTGTTTGATAAGTAGGGGGCAACATTGTTGACATCATCATCATCATTTTCATCATATTCGGATTTGATATGTTACGAGGGTTCACTCTTGAAATGTAGACAGGTTGGGGTAGTATTGTCGTACTGTAAGGACTGACGTATTCTTTGTAAACTGGAGCAGTGATGTGAGCGTGTGATTTCATCTTGTGGTTGAGAGAAAGCACTCGAAGATCTTCCTTGTTGAAACCCCTCACATCGTCAAGAGACCATGCACTCGGTTCTGGCTTAGGTTCTTCTGGGCGCTTTGTATGCAGCTGGTGGCGTATTGCTTGTGGGCTGTGCATAGGATTGACTTCTTCAAGCGTCCATGTAGCTGGCTCTGGCTGCGGCACTTGCTTCTGTAAAAATGTATTGACAGTTTCTTTGGGCTTTGTATTATCCAATGACCATTGAATTTTACTTACATAGGGTGAATGTGAATGATAATGGTGTATGTTTGTGTCTAATTGAGGTTTCTGCTGGTGTAAAATTTCTGGCTTTGAAAGAGGCTTCACTTCGTCAGCTGACCATGTAGCTGGTTCTGGTTGAGGTACTTGCTTCAATAAAATTGCATCAGCAACTTCCTTTGACTTTGAATTATCGGATGACCATTGTATTTTACTTACGTAAGGTGTATTTGAGTGGTAATGATGGATGTTTGTATCAATTTGAGGCTTCTGCTGATGCAAAATTTCTAGATTTGTGAGGGGCTTCACTTCGTCAGCTGACCATGCTGCAGGTTCTGGTTTAGGTACCTGGGGAGAAATATCTTTCAGCAACTGAGATGCATGCTCTTCCTCTAATTTCCCAACTGTTTCTGAAATCCAGTGGACATCGTGTCCAATTATCCTGTGCGCCGTTACACTAGGTTTTTCTTGATGCTGATGCACCGTAGTTAAAGTAGGTCTTTCTTGATGCTCATGCGCTACGTTTAAAATAGGTTTTACTTGATGTTGATGTAGCACATTTAAAATAGGCTTTTCTTGATGCTGATGTAGCACATTTAAAACAGGTTTTTCTTGATGTTGATGTAGAACATTTAAAATAGGTTTTTCTTGATGGTGGTGTGGAACATTTAAAATAGGTTTTTCTTGATGGTGGTGTAGCACATTTAAAATAGGTTTTTCTTGATGTTCATGCAGTATCTGAAAATCAAACTTCGATTCTTTTTCTGGATGCAGCGAATTTTCAACATCTATAAAAACGTTGTGCACATTGCTAGATTCACTCTGCTCTTGAGATTTCGTTTCTTTTGCTTTTTGGGCTGCTTTGAAAGCAGCTGGAGAGAACGTAGCTTTTGTATCGCCCTTGACTAATTTCGCATTTTCCACAGCAGCGATATTGGACCCATTCTTTAGAGTAAAATGCTGAACTTGCGTTTGAGCTGCAGGGATGAGTATCTCTCTGATTCTCTCTCGCCCAGGCAAGGGGTATTCATCGCCCAGAGCCGATGACTTCAAATGCTGATGTTGTCCTAAAACGTGTATTTCATGAATCGATTTCGAACCAGCTAATTCCGCCAATTTCTGGATTTTCTTAGATTCTAAGCTTCCATACGCCGCACCTTGGTGTTCGTAATTTTTGTGCTGGTGGCTACACGAATCTGGACATCCATGTCGACAAACTTCCACTATACAGTGAACGAAGACGTCCATTTTGTCCGGAAACTTGAAGGCAAACAGATGCGAATAAGCAACCAGAGTAGCTTTCCCGCCAAAATCTCTAATTTTGGCGAACGGCGTTAACAATGAGGATCGTATGACGCAGCCCCTGTCGTCGGTCAGTTCTATTTCCGATCCAGTGCCGTCGCTTGCCGTACACCTCTTGATACGCATGTCAAATTCCCGGCTATGGTCGTTTATGGCTATTACGAGCGTCAAGGGGCTTCCTATAGGAACCAGTCCGCCCACCTGACGAGCCCAGGGTCCTTTTCCTTCTTGTACCTCCATCCAACAATCGATGTCGTCTCCTGTTTAAAAAAAAAAGAAAAGGGAAAGTGATTATTGCGGGAAATAATTGTTGGAAGAACATTTATGCTGAAAAGTTATTTTTTCGACTCGTTCAACTATGACAACTTGAGATAAGGGGAAGGAGAGGTAGAAGGTAAGAAGGTATCACTCGATTGGGACATAAGGGGAAAGGTCGGTAGAAGATAAGAAAATATCACCCGACTGTGACAACCTGTGACATAACGGGGAGAAGGGGTAGAAGGTAAGAAGGTAAGAAGGTACCGTTCGATTGTGACATCCGGGACATAAGTGGAGGAATGGGTAGAAGGTAAAAATGTATCACTCTAATGTGACATACGGGGAAAGTAGGAGTAGAAGGTAAGAAGGTATCACTCGACTGTGACATAAGGGGAATGAGGTATAGAAGGTAAGAAACATAACGGAAAGGATAAGTAGAAGGTAAGAAGGTATCAGTCAATAGTGACATAAGGGTAAGGAAGGTAGAAGGTAAGAAGGTATCAATCGACTGTGGCACAGGTTGTCAAACCTGTGACATAAGGAAAGGAAAGAGAGGAGCCAAAAAGCCATGAAATATGTGCGACATCATTAATGGATGACCTCTAAATATATTTAATAAATAATAATATGGATAAAGAAGAGCTTGTTTTATACTTTGGGCCCACCTTGGAAGTTGAGTTCTACGACGTCCAGGTCCGATATGGCGAGTGTGGGTTTGGATGACTTCTTTTCGAAGGACTCCAGCCACTCGCACCTCAGCCGCTTTGCCTGGTCCCACGCTTCCAGGATGTCTTCGTCGAACTGGATCACGATCGTGTTCTCGTGGAACTGACCCCCAAGGTCCTCGATCGTCCCGCAGCTGTCGTACCTAAATGAAATTTAGTAACATACATTTCAGTTAGACGAATTCCACTTCACACCAATTTCAAATGTTGGCGCAAGAGCTGACAAGCACACTGCTTGTCACCTCTTCAGCTTGTCGGCAAGTATTACGAAAAGTAGACGTGGAAGGTAACTTAAGTAGAAGAAAATAATAGTAAATCCTAGTGACATAAATATATTTTAATGAAAAATGTAACTCTCATATTAAATACAAAAATTCAAAGAAATTTGCAAACAATAAAAATAATTAATATTTCATTACCAAGTCGACATAAATGGAATGATTTCATTGATAATTACTGGAAAAAACTGATATTTTCTTCCATATGAGTATATATGTGAGTTGCGGTTTTAGAGTTCCCGAAAACACTCTCATCCTAGCAACAAGATACGCCAGCGGTTTCCCGTGAGCAACTAGAAACCTCAGAACCGCAGATGGAATTAAACTGCTGATGCATATTTTTGCATCTCTGAGCTTGGGAACAAATTAACAGCCAAACCTCAGATTTCATTTCGAAGTGGTCGAAATCATACGGATCTAACTAGCTCTAGACGAGAGCTAAAGCCGTTGCGAAACCAGACAAGGGTCTGGCAAAAATTTCCGATGCCGCGGTTGAATTGCCGCAAAAACCCTACCCTCCCGTAACTTTGTAAATATCTGTATTAATTTGAAGTGTAATAATAACCAAGAAACAGTAAACACCTTTTATTCATTAATTATTGCCTTATTCCTCTATCATATGTATATAAATAATATATATATATATATATATATGTTATGTATATAATATATATATATATATATAAATATGTGCGTGTGTCTGTAAATTCAATTAAGTGTGGCTGACATAATATTCACAGAAATCAACGGAGGTACAACAGAGAGGAGTTCGAGCTCTTTTTTCAAAGCCTAAGCCAGTACTGAAAATACGCAATAGAAAATTATTAATTACACTTTAAAATTGTTTCAAGATTAATTTTCTCCTTTAAAAGAATCTACTTATATAGAAATACATTTTAATCCTAAATACTCCCTCTTGACAACGTATCGTAATTTTCATAACCCTGAAAATCTGTTTAAAATAGAAATTTGTTATTTATATCCATAACTGGCAGAAATCTGCGAAAATTACATTTTATATGGCAGAAAGATAACTACAAATACAACTAATGGCAGAAAAACTGAGCAATTACTAAGACAACTAATGGCAGAAAGACATGCGCAACTACAAATACAACTAATAACAGAAAGACATGAGCAACTAAAAATACAACTAACGGCAGAAAGACATGAGCAACTACAAGTAACAACTATGGGAGAAAGACGTGAGTTTCTTTTTAGTCATTCTGAATAAACCAGACTTCCAACACAAAGCAATATGGTAGATAAGAGATATCCCACAGTTTTTTTACGTTACTAACACTGCCCGTGCAACGGCATCAGATCAGATAGAATATTTCCTCCTGTCTTCCATCCATAATAATTCCATTTCCTTTCATATTGATTTTTAAAGAATAATAAAACATAAAAACTTTACAACATACTTATAATTACTTAAAAGGTGACACAAACATATAAAAATATTATTTAATACAATCCTGAGATCTTTCAAACACACACGCGTTCATTTTCAAAGGGAAAAGATGAGGGACTGAATAGAAAACAAATTTAAAAACAAAAACAAAATACTGCGCATGCGCAAGCGGATTTCAGTCCATTTCTCTGCGGAGGAGTGAAAAGATCAGTACATATTTTCAGGAGTTCTTGAAAAATTTAGGATATTATACCAAATCGCGGGAATATTACAAGAAAGGACATCATTACAAACAGGATCACTCCTAAGTAAAATTTCAATGGATTCACGGATTATCTTTTCCCTTTGAAAATGAACGCGTGTGTGTTCGAAAGATCTCAGGATTGTATTAAATATATTTATACAGGATGTATCTGAAATGCTTCAACAAATTTAGGGGGATGATAGTACTCATGAAGACGAACAAATAATGCAATGGAGCATGGGTCGCCAATGACGTTTAAAGGGGGAAAATCGCAAAAATAATAAAAATATCGAAATCTAGCATGCTGATTTTCTGCAGAACTGGCTAATAGCGCGAAGCTGGTTTTTCTTTCATATTAGGCGTATCCGGTCAGAAAGATATAACAAAAACTTGGAAGAAAGCCAAACAAATCTGGAAGCAGGAATCCACGTATGCAAATTTGAGCGTGTCCGCCAGTTGTTCCTCCGTAGCTGTACTCTGTGTAATAATGTCCACGGTCGACACTTTGAACAATTGTTGTAAAACATTTGTTTTCTCTGGACATCACGAGCTGTGTTGTACCTATTCTGTGCAATAAATAATTTTCTGGAGTGTTTCTTTCTTGTCTCAGTTTGTCTATTTCTAGACGCATTTTCTCCATTTTCATCTTTTAAACGTCATTCGCGACCAAATGTTCTACTGCATTTTTTGTTTTTCTTCATGAGTACTATCATCCTATAAGTTTGTTGAAACGTTTCAGATACACCCTGTATGTTTGTGTCGCCTTTTAAGAAGTTATAAGTATGTTGTAAAGTTTATATTAATGAAAAGGTGAAAATTCCTTCACGACACTAGCTTTTAAATACAGTGTTTTGACTCTATTGAGTAATAAGACACTTTAAGAAACTTAGATTGCATACTTGTTTCTCAAATAGCAAATTTTTTCTTTATTTTTTCAAATTTGTGAATAAATAAAATTTTCAATTTGAGTCCGAACCCGAAGACTGGTATAAAAATCGAGCCCGAGACGGTATTGAATCCGAAGATCGGGTTTGGGTTCCCGTGCTCAAGTGGATCCACTGCCATCGAAATACTCAAGGTCAGAGGACACGGGTTGTGACGTCATCACTAATCGACCGACTTCTCACTTGTGTTGGAATTCACACGGGAAAATTTTGAATAGCAATTTTCTTTTGTTTTATTTGTGGAATATCTGTCCTCTTATAAAACAATAATAACTATTTAAACTTACTGGTGAAAATTCAGAATCCCTAAATAAAAATTCAGCCATATGCGGAATGCCACAGTGGCGCCGCATCTGGCTGAATTTTTATTTAGGGATTCTGAATTTTCACCAGTAAGTTTAAATAGTTATTATTGTTTTATAAGAGGATAGATATTCCATAAATAAAATAAAAGAAAATTGCTATTCAAAAATTTCCGGCGTGAATTCCAACACTAGTGAGAAGTCGGTCAATTAGAGATGACGTCACAACTCGTGTCCTCTGGCTTTCAGTATTTCGATGGCAGCGGCTGAGCCCATCTCATCTCTAATGTACACCCGAAGTAAACAAATCGAAGAGCAGTTATTAAAAGAATGCGATAATCTTCAAATCGGGGTTTTTTCTTTGGCCAAAGCGCCTTTTTATTGCTTTGAAAGTATGAATACGTTATTTTATTACATTAACCCTTTATGTACTGAATTATGAATTCATGAAAATCTTATCTTCTAAAGCATTTTTCATGAATTGTTTAAACTATATTAGAAGATTTACATGATCATTTAATAAATTTTTGAAGGTTTAATTAAATTTAAATTTATAGGGATTTTGTGCACTATTTGTAACCCCACTCAAATCTTTTATTTTAAACATTTTTCTTAGTATTTTGTAGAATTAGGTAATGTACAAATATAATGTTCTTACAATAGAAATAGTTCCGAATTGAAAAATCCCCCCCCCCCACCCCAACGCCAAGAAAGCTGAAAAGATGCCAAGGCAAAAGAAATCATCCTCTTAAAAATATTTTTGTTTTGTGTAACCCATAATGCTTTTGGAACAAGATAACGTAATATATCGATAACTAATTCTAAACTGCATTACAACTAATCGATGTATTAATGAATTTTATAACACGTTATTTTAATGGTACTTATAAGTACCACCAATAGATAAAGGGTTAAAATGCGCCACTGGCTTATTTTATTTGCCAATGACATATTTTAAAACCTAACAAAATAAAAACAATTAATGAAGAGTATGTTTTTATGGAATGAAATTTTGTGACGGGGCCTATTTTATTAAAAGGAATTTTGTGAATGGGTCTCTTTTAATAAATGGGTTTTTGTGAAAGGGCCTATTTTATTAAGGGGCTCTAAATCGGCCTTAAATTTTGCCTGGATCGACTCCTGTATGGGGTGCTTTTTTTAATTTATTGATCGCTATTAACTCCGTGTTATAGTCCATGAAATGCACTATATTTCATATTTATAATTCTTGGTGTATATCTGACGTATTTAAAATAATATGTTAGAATTAATATAGAAGAATTTTTTGTGATAGCTACAGCATACTAGTTTTCGCATCACTATTTTTATGTTGTTATTTATTATCTTGTTTTATTTTATTTTTTATTAATTTTATTTTATTCTATTTCATTTTATTTTTTGGTGCATAGTTTTCAATGGTTTTCCGATTCATTCTCTTCACGTCTCTGTCTAAAAATCGGAACTATTTTTGGTCAAATCAAAAGATAAATCAGTGTTCCGCTGTGACTCCTGAATCCAAGCTTAAAACGACATTTTAGAGATTTAACGAGAGTAAATGAAGAAGCTCGTTAAGTTTTTCCGCTAGAATTACTCTCTTTTTCGCGCCCTGACGATTTTCCACCAGCTTGTCTGATGGTCGCGCACCGTGACAATTTCACACAATGCGTGTCTGCTTCACCAGATTTTAAAAGAGGTGACGGATGTCTGTTCTAAACGACACACTGAGATGCTAATTAAAATCAAACACTTAAGTATCCAAGGAAAAAAGAAGAATAATGAAAGAAAAAGAAACAAGAACAAAAAATCATGCGTTAAGCATAGATTATGGAACGCTCTTCAACACATTCTGTACATTGTAACAAAACTTCACGATGTAATGAGGTGAAATATAAGAGGTAAGTAAACAATTTTTAACCCTGCGTTTTTAACCTTTTTAACCCAATCTTGAATTCCCATACACACATAAATGACGCCTGCATTCAACTATTAAAGGTATATGCAAATATTCTGCAGCCATCATACAATAAACACAATAAACCCAACTGGAGTGAAAAATTAGCCAGAGCCAGGAATCGAATCTGGGACCACAGCGTACTAGGCTGAACCACTGAGCCACTCCGGCCGATACCCGGGTCTGCAATTATTCACTAATAAACCATGTTGGGGAAAGTCATCAGCCTTCTATCAGACAGCCTTGGATGACAGGAAAACAATGAATAGATTTACTATTCATCGTTTACTATTCATTCATTTAATCACGCTATTTATATTATAGATCGATGGAATAGTAAATCTATTCATCGTTTTCCTGTCATCCAAGACTGTCTGACTGATGGCTGATGACTTTCCCCAACATGGTTTATTAGTGAAAAGTTGAAGATCCAGGTATCGGCCGGAGTGGCTCAGTGGTTAGAGCAACAACCTAGTACGCTGTGGTCCTAGGTTCGATTCCTGGCTCTGGCTAATTTTTCACTCCAGTTGGGTTTAATGTATTTATTGTATGGCTGTAGAATATTTGTATATACCTTTAATAGTTGAATGCAGGCGTCATTTGAAGAGCTAAGTGGAAGAACATGTTAAGTAACAAAAATTACGTTTGAAGAAATTTGATGTGAAAGTTTCTGTTGTTAATTTTAATTATTTATTTTCTGTTTGATACCGTGTGTTTAAAATATTAACAGGTGTGATACTAAACTCTATAAAAAAAACTTATTCGTATTTAATTCTGAAATATTAAAAATATTAATATTATTTGCATTATTAAATATTAAAATATTAATGAATAATGTCTTAAATCTTCAAGGCTAAATAGAACTTTGGTATTTTAGCTTTACCATGTGATAGAATACCTGATAACACCTTCGTCCAAAAAATAAAATCATTTTTAAGAAAATGTAGCATAACATGTTCTTCCACTCAGCTCTTCATTTATGTGTGTATGTGAATTCAAGATTGTATCAGAAAATAGGCAGTTTGAATTTCAGAACAACCTTAAAGTATGATATAATGTTTTATTCTTTACCTGATGTTGAAAGACATGCTGGTAGCTCCGGACCTCGGACCGACGTGTACACAACGTTCATGTCGCGCACTTCCGTGCGAGAAGACGACCCCGTAGAAAGGGTGGTCGAAGTGCATGTGGACGGTCATGTGATCCTTGCTGCACACCACCTCCAGACGATCCAGATGGGAGGTCGGACCCGAAACGTCCAACAGGTTGTTGTGAGCCTGCGGATGAAGACTTGAGTATAATAATTGTGAATGACATGAAATTTCAGAAATGAAAAGATTTTATAGAAAAAATTATTTAGCCTTTCACAGAAGTGCAGAGTTATGTAGGTGGATAAACGCTCTCTATATATGGGGCATTCTCCATATTATGGTGGAGTTTTTTTTAATTTTATATACTGGAAAACTTCCCATTGCTTGATCGCATAACAATATTAACGAGATAAATAAGTTTTGGATGATATTGGGGGTCCAAATACCAGTAAAACTCCTATACCGTCCCATGTCCCTGATGCTGTTTTTTAAGTTTGGAGCTGTCTGTATAATATTGTTTCAATAAAAGTAATTCGATGTCATTTTTTTTCGAAACTGGAACTGTTGTTTCATATAAATACGTAGCAAAAAATTAACCTGCACACATTTTTACGGTTGTTATTATTTTTTAAACTCTGTCCCTGGGTTTTAGATTCCTTACCGTCCCTTTTCTAAAATTATACAGAAAATCACTTCAGATGCAGCCACAGAATTTTTTTCAAGTGTTTTCTCATGCAGAAGTATGCTAGAGAAAGAATGTCAAAAATTCTTTGACAGGAAATTTACTGTAGAATTTAAATCAGCATTTAAATATCAATTTCAAGCATCGTGTCTTTATGGGTAGTCTTACCGTCCCCAAGGTTTATTCCTGCTTTTCGAGGTAATTTAAAATATATATATATATATAATCCAATGTAAATAAATGTTTCTAAAAATCAATGAACATTGCGGCTACCATTTTGTCTTAAAATGGTTTGCCTAAAATAGGTGGTAATTTTCCTTACCGTCTCATCCTTACCATCCCTTTTTTCCTATACCGTCCCCTTTTTTTTACCTTACCGTCCTTTCTTTAACACCTTCTTAACACAATGTTATACCAAAATTTTGTACTAAACATATTACATTGTTATTATTTCTTATTTGATTGTCCTCTGGGTACTATGCAAAGTCATTATAATTAAAAATTTAGAAGAAATTAAAAAGTTTTAGTGGCAAAATCTGAAGGAAAATAAAACTCGCAAGTTTTACATAAACCTCAGTTAAATAAAAAAAATTTCACTGCTGACCGTTTTTACTTTATTTGAATCATTAAAGCATTCGTCTATCAGATTAAAATGTTATTTTAGCAAGTTTAATTTCACCAGATTTTTATTCCTGAAAGGCAAAAGATTATGAGATTGCCCCATATACAGGTTTTCCTCGATTTATGAGGTTTCAATTACCGAAAATTTTCCCGTACAAATCGTGGGGTCGTCTGAAAAAAATTATCGTACTAAGTGAAAATCGCTCTAGTTGAAACCGTGGTATTCAATATTTCTTGATTGTCAGTTATTAATTATGTTACATTTTCTAACATATAAATTTCATATTCTTTTGTTATTAATCCATTGTTAACTTTCAATCAATTTCAATTATATATATATTTGTAATTTTTGTTACTAGATGGCAGCATTATAATTTATCTTATTGAAATTTCTGGCTTCATCTTGTGAAAGAGTCCCACGGTTTCAATTAGTGCGATTTTCACTTAGTGCAGTAATTTTTTTCAGACCAATGGCGGATCTAAGGGGGTGGGACAAGGGGGCGATCGCCCCCCCCCCCCCCCCCTTGGGCAAATAAAGGATTTGGAAAAAGGCATTATGCATTCTTACGGGAACTGACTTGGGACGAAGCTCGAGACCGGCGCGACCCGGGTCGGGTCGCGCCAGTTTAAATCCACCAGACTCGGCACTGATAAGGTCTTCTTTCTTTTAGATCCGTGCCCTGATGTTACATTTTTCTGAAAATTTTGGTCGGGCCAGACTTTTTTTTCTTCCAGATCGAGCCAGGCCCCAGGCCTGGACTTCATTCTTACTAGAGGTCTGCACTGGTCAAAATTTCCAGGTGGCTCGTCCCGGAATAAATGCTAAACGTTCGGTCCGTGTCAGCCCATATGATAAGTAGTATTGGCCCGATCGCCACACGTGCACTTCTCTAAATTCTTCTCCCCGAGCCCAAGTTGATCTGGCATCTTACTTATTTGTTATTCGTAAAAATTAAATTTAAATTGTACATTTCTTTAGCGAAATCTTTAAAAATTTAATTTGATTTGATAAATTACAGAGATGCATTTTTAACAATCTACTTTTTCTCTTTGTACAGCTTTAAAATTGTGATTTTCTTTTATCATCCGTTTCTTTCATTCTAAACTGATTTCCTTACTCGATTTTCATTTGAATGTATTTGTCTAAGTAATGATTTTTATGTAATGTTTATGTACATAATTGCCTAAATAGTCATTTATATTAATGTTTTTCTGTATTCATGAATTTCGAACATAATCTAAAATAAAATATGAGCATAAGTAAGTGTGCTTTATACATAAATTTAATTGCAAAATGCAGGCTTAGCTGGAGTCGATTTTTTAGCTTTTATACCGGCCCGGGCCAATATTTTTTTTGTGTGTGGGTTGGACCTGGAAATTTCAGCCCGGGTAAACCTCTAACTGACATATCAAAGCCAGCTTTATTTTTTTTTTTTATGCTTCTTTCAGCATATCATCTCATAGCTACTAAATATACCGTGTGTCCTAAAATGGACCGACTGATTTTAAATACAATTCAATAACGTGGAAATGGTGACAGCTATTACAAAAAAAAAAAATGCTTGAATGAGTGTTATGTAAGATCTCAGGAGCAGGGGTGATTCTGTTCCGAATTTTCCGAAAATTTAACCCTATCGCTGCGCATCCCGCGATTTCCACGGCCAACGTAAAAGTGGCAAAATTTGCGCAACCTGCAATTTCCGCAGCAGCAAATCCCTTTTTTATGACCTAATTCTAGCTAAAAAAGAAACTCTTTCACAAAGATTTTGGACATATTTGAACTCTAAAATATATGCAGATTTGAAATATGTAATAAAATAAAGGCTCAATTTTTGAACCTATTTTCATAAATATATATATATATACCCAGCGAGAGGGTTAAGGCATTCGGTCCCGAAAATAATTCATCAACTCGAAAATTCGGACATAAAAATAATCGCGAATTTTGGCAAATGGTCGCCATAAAAAATTTATTTCGTCAATCGTTCGCAGAAAATAATTTCAATTTCTCCAAACATTCGTGGAAAAAACGCGAATTTGGTCTAAGGGCCACGGAAAAAACGCGAAATTCTTCATATAATCACGGAAAATCTTAAATATCGTCAAAGGATCGCGGAGAAAACGCCAATTTTGTCAAATAACCGCGAAAAACGCAAATTTCGTCACAGGATCGCGAAAAGAATGCAAATTTTATCAAAGAATCGCAAAAGAAACGCGAATTATATCAAAGGGTCGCGAAAGAAACGCGAATTTCGTCAAAAGGTGGCAAATAAAACTCAAATTTTGTCAAAAGATCGCGGAGAAAACGTGAATTTATTCAAAGAATCTCAGAAAAAAGTTAATTTCTTCAAAAAATCCCGGAAAAAGTGAATATCATCAAAGAATCGCTTAAAAAATGCGAATTTCGTCAAAGGATCGCTGAAAAAAAATGGGATTTTCGTCAAAGGATTGCGGAAAAAAGCGAATTTTGTTAAAGGATCTTGGGAAAAAACGCAAATTTTATCAAAGAGCTGCAAAATTATACTAATTTCGTCAAAGGGTTGCAGAAAAACTTAAATTTCATCAAAGGGCAATGGAAGAAATGTGAATTTCATCAAACGGCTATGAAAAAACGCGAATTTTATAAAAGAACTGTCAAAACATGTGAATTTCGTCAAAGAGTTGCGGAAAAAACGCGAATTTCGTCAAAGAGTCGTGGAAGAAATGCGAATTTTATCAAAGAATCGTGGAAAAAATACAATGGTCTCCTTAGAAAATAGCACACATGCATACACCTATGCTTATTATTATAGATAAAGTTTTTAATCTGAAATAATATGCTGAACTAACTTTTGAAGAATACGGGTTAAACCAAACCCAGCTTGCAGGAATCTGCACTCAGCCTGAAATTGACCTGAATCGAAAACAGCTAACGCGACCTTCAACAAAAATAATTAGTGCCAGGAAGGAATCCCCCCTCCCCCCTCTGCTGTAAAACTTCAGAAAATTTCAGGTTTTTTTTCTTTTTACTGAACCCCTGATCATGAGGGTTTTTTTTTTTTTTTTACTGACATTTTTAAATTTAGTTTAAAATAGAAATGACAGATGACGCTGCAAGCAATAGGCGCTAAATCGGTGCCTGACTTAACAATTATTGTTTGCAGCGTCAGCTATCGTTGGTATTGTAAAGTAAAGTCGAGAATCGCAGTAAAAAAATCTCCTGCAGTCTTACATAACCCTCCTGCAAGATTTTTTTTTAATTGCTGTCACCATTTGCAAGTTACTGAATTTTAAAATCAGTCAGTCCATTTTAGGACGCCCAGTATGTTTTTTAATAAGTTTTAAGGCATTCTTTACTGAATTACAAGTCATCTTAGATATAAAGAGACAAGCAGTGTTATACCAAATTAATATTTTTTACATAATCCTGAAGATAAAAAGTATTATTAAATAATTGTTTGGGCGTGCCCATTATGGAGCTTTTAATGTATATAGTTTTTATCTACAAAAGTATTTAGACCTTCCTTTCAAAAGCTGGGTTGACCCGAACCCTTCTCGCAGGAGTGAAAACCCAATCCGAAACTGACCTAAACTCGAAATCATGTATGTCAATCTGCCCCAAACCCAACGCGCTAGAACGCAGCTAAAAAGTACAAGTCAACCCCGCCCGCAGCAGAAAAGTAGAAGTCAACCGGACCCGAATCCAACGTGCTAGAGCGCAGTTAAAAAATACAAGTCAATTCGACCCGCAGCTAAAAAGTACAAGTCAACCCGATCCGCTGCAGAAAAGTAGAAGTCAACCGAACCCAGGCGCGACCCACAGCAAAAAAGTATAGTCAACCGGACCCAAACCCGATCTGCAGCAAAAAGTAGAAATAACACGACCCGCAGTGAACAAAAATTAGCCCCGACCCGCGTATCATATTGGAATCTCCAAATTTCTAAAATCCCCCCCCCCCTTTATAACTCTCCAGATCCGCCCTTGTTTCAGACGATCCCCCCACTATTAGTGCGCGAAATCGTCTTATGAATGCGCAAAGCACGGAATGATCAGTTATTCAACTTTATCAGGAAAATGGCGACTTATTGTTACGAAAATAAAATAAAAATCCGACAAGGAATGTGACCTATGACGCGGCAATCGGGCAAAAGTGTTTATTGTGCATAATTGAACATAAAATACATTTTGTATGATTTACACGATTTTAGCCTATCTCAGTAACTAATGCACGGAATTTCATATCCTTAGAATCCTCATGATGGGCGTAGATTGCCATTTAATTCTGGCACTGTGCTAGCGAATTTTGAAGCATTAACATGTATAAGATAGAAGAAAGTTTTGGGATTGGCACATCCGACTAGTTTTCCTTTGTCCAACTGCACCTTAAAACGATTAGATATATACATGTTATTTATTTATGAAATTGATCATCATATGAAATTAAATAGCACTCATGTGAGATAAATGTAGTTATTTGCAGATAAAAAGAGTATCAGGGGAGGAAATATTTTGAAGACAAACTAGAGGATGTGCCTCCTTTAACGTTTCGGTTTCGCCGTTTCGGGCCCGAGACATTTAGGTCCAGGACATTTCGGTCCCTAGCCATTTCGGTCCCTTGCCATTTCGGTCCGTTCTCCAGCTAGCTGAAATTTTAAGCACGTGACATATGTAACATAATTTCATAGGGAACATTGTAGAGTTTTTTAACTGAAGACCTTAAAATTTTCGTATAACGCAAATGGGAGATTCTCAAAAGGTGGGATCATTAAACGTTAACTATATGTAATTTTTAAAATTTTCAAATTTAAGGCCAAATTTTTTTAATTGTATAGTATTTTGTCTATAAATATAATATATAAATATTTTAATACTATGTCTACAAAATTATACACAAACATTAAAAGACAGCAACTATTCTGGAAAATTAATGATTAAAGCATTTAATTAGCAGTTGTGTACGTTACAAATTTTGGACATTTGCAGATTTTGGACTTGCTCTTAGTATTTAAAAAATTCTTAAGACTGAGAATGTAGTAAATGTGTCTGTATACATATATATATATGTATAATTAACTTTTTGTTATCCAGTAATAATAATAATAAAATCAAATGCTTTGTTACGTACGTTACTTTCGGACATAACAAAATACAGAAAAATGCTTTATAGTAAAGTCCTTCTATCTTCAAAAAAGCAATAAATCAGCCTGCCATATCTTAACGAAATTATCAAAAAATCATCCGTTTCCTTTATGCATTCGTTGTTTACCATTAGAACCACCTGGAAGAAAGTTAAAACTCTTTTTCTTGGTGGTACATTGGAGCAGTTAACGTTATGAATGTCCGAAATTGGCCTCTTTAGCATAAAATAATAAAATTTTAAGATATTTATACAAAGCTTTTACAGTAAATTATGTCATTTTCTATCTCTGAATAGAATTAAAAACTCAGTGTAAAAAAAAAAAAAAAATAAAGTCAATGATAATTAAAGTTATGTTTGAAAGGCTTAAAGTTATGACTTGTGTCCAATGCCCATTTTTTGAGAATCGCCCAAATATAAGGGCTCGAAAAATCGCAAATACGGATAACTCGGATCCAAACTATTACCATCGTAATACCCACATAACATTTTTAGTTTGCAGAAAATTTGCAGAAAGAAGTTTTGCTTTTAAAACCTGCAAAGTTGCAGCAAGCTTAGCATAACAAGACTGCAGCAAGGTAACGTAAACGCCGCATAGTCACGACACTTTGGACTTGCAGCTAACTTGCTGTGCAAGTTCAATTCAAGCTGTATCAAATTTATTGCAGATTAATGGCAAATAAGTAATCAAAAATACTGCAAAGTAATCTTTCCATGCTACATTAACTGTTTACAACTGTTACACTATAAGTTCAACCCCTTCGAAGGGCTCCATTGACCTGATCAGGTCTATTAATGCATACACACCGTTAAGGTCGTTTTTACCACCATAAACAAGTTACGGTAATATTTGTACTTTTAAATTCGAGCCTTTTTTTGGTATTTGATAAGTATAGCATTTAAAAAAAAAGCGGTGCCAACCGAATAAAATTTCTGCAATTTCTGCGTATCTGCTGATTCTCTATTCTCTCAACAGAGCGATTTTTTGCTTTCGTGACTTTCGTAAATTAAAGACAGTCTTGCCATCAGTTTCCTACAAACTACTCATGCAAGTGGGTGAAGGTATACCTTGCGAAAGATTTGCTGCGAATTTCTCAATTCAAATTTGTCACGGCAAGATAATATCAGAAAAAATCAAACTTGTTGCTAATATCTATGCTATCTGGGTATATTACCGTGGTAGCGATTGGAGTAACTTATGTAGTATTAATGCATTAGCTGAAGTGGTATTGCACATATCATATGCAACAGTTACACAAATTTAATTAAAATTATTCTGAATAAATACATTTTTTTACACTCTTCATTATAATTTTTAAAAAAGGCATTTAAATTCAGTATTTGAATGTAAAATATTGAGTTTCTTTACCATTAAAGAGTTAGGAAGTAGAAAGTTCTTATTTTTTCAGTCTTTTCCAGTAATCCATCATAACTAATAGCATAATTTTTTTTTTCACAGCTGTATTTAATTGAAGAATAAATACCCAGGTAAATGCCCAAATTGGGTATTTACCCGGGTATATACCCTTAAAAATAAATACATTGGTATTTTACATCATTGGTTAGAGCACGGACAGACAGACGGCCAAACAAACGGAATTCATAAACCTTTTTCATCTATGTTGGTAAGTGTTAATAAAAAACAATTTTTTTTAAATCCTATCAAGAAGCCTAAAATGAGCCTCATCTACTCAACTTCTTTAAGAACAGCTGATAATAAAGGGACTAAAATTTATGCTTATAATGCTTATTTATGCTTATAATATAGTGTTTCTAAAGGAATATCGGGGCTTTAACGCTTGGTAGTATTTATTACATAAAACTTAAAATTATAATTAATACATAAAATGAAAGAGCAACTCAAACAGTTTTACCTACAAACTTACAAGTGTTCGATGTGAGCACCATTCGTCACACGGCACACATCAAGTCGATAGCTCAGTTCTTCCTAAACGTTGATGAGTGTTTGTAGGGTCATTGTTGCAAAGGCAGCCGGTATTTTCAAACTAATGATACCATATATGGATGTTATTATCACTTGAGGGATCACATCTGAACTTAATCCGGAACACACGCTGCACAGTAACTACAGATTCGGTCTTTGAAAACTGCAGAACACAAAATACTTTCCGTTCACTAGTCGCCATTTTTGCTACTCGCGCGTTCTAACGGGTGACGGAAGAAACATTGCGTGCACATGCGCATACACGCAGGTACCAACAAACTGTTTGAGTTGCTCTTTCATTTTATGCATTAAGTATCATTTTAAGTTTTATATAATAGATACTATAAAGTGTTAAAACCCCGATATTCATTTAGAAACACCCTGTAGATTAAAGTTAATGCAATTTAATGAACACTGTTTGGTTTATATACGTACGTGTTCCTTGTTCCAACTTTTGTCAGCTGATCCCACCGCAACCGTCATTGTCAAGACGAACAGGAACATTGCAGCTGAGACACCTGGGAAAGAAAATAATAAAAATCAACGACTCTCTGCAATATCTTGTTCACATTAAATGATGCTGTAAATATAGTTGCTGTATTAAAACTTCTTAATTTATGCAGTTAATTACTACATATTAGGTAGCTTTCATTACAAAAAGCTACCTATTACAGCCGTTCGGAGGAAAGCGATTTCAAAAAATTTTGGTATATTTTCATCGATCATGACCCCCAGACCCCGAAACCACCCTCCGTTCAAAATTGATATATATATATATATATATATCATCATCATCATCATCAACCGTTTTCAATCCACTGCTGGATGTAGGTCTCCCCCAGATTTTTCCAATGTTTCCTGTCTAGTGCTTTAGCCATCCAATTTACACCGGCTACTTTTCTGATTTCATCATTCCATCTTACTTGAGGTCGTCTTCTTGGCCGTTTTACATCTCTGGGATACCACTGTAGGGTGTTTGTGCTCCATCTATTGTCTTGTCTTCTTGCGATGTGCCCAGCCCATTTCCATTTTAGCTGTTTAATTCTTTCAATGATGTCAAAAACTTTCGTCTGACTTCTTATCCAGGTTATTCTTTTTCTGTCTCTTCTAGTTATACCTAGCATACATCTTTCCATACTTCTCTGTGTTGTTTGTAATCTTTGTACCATCCGTTTTGTTAGCGTCCATGTTTCTGCTCCATAAGTTAGGACAGGCAAAACACATTGGTTAAATACCTTTCTTTTCAAACACAGGGGCATGCTACTCTTCAGAATAATATTGTTCTTCCCATATATATATATCCATATATATATATATATATCCATATATATATATACAGGGTGATTCATAAATATCGAAATAATAGGCTATTTCCTTAAATATTGCCCCTAGACCCATACTTCCAATTGCAAAGTTTCATTAAAAAAGGCGCAAAATTTAATGACATAAGTTGCAACTCCATGGAGGGTCCATTTGAAAAAATACGAAAATTAAATTTTTATACGGCCCCCGTAGTGTAAAAATTCCAATCAGGAAATCTTTCTTTATCCATTCCTGAATTAAACACAAAAAATTGCATCTCCATATCTGCAAAATTCGCAGAGTTATGGCCGTTTAAATAATTCATCAAGTTTTAAGGGATTAGACACAAATTGAAATGCGTGCAATCGAAGAAACAATGTTACTTTAAGAGTTCTAGGAAACATGTAAAAAAAAGATACTTGTTAAGCTAGAATTTTGATTTTTTTTCTTTTTTTGTGATGGTTAACCATATAATTTCTAAAGAAAATCACATCCTAATATTACTCATAACGTTTTTATAAATGATTTGTATTTTTTTAAGCGGATTTAATTTAAAATCTTAACTCGAAACATTATTCATCGGATTTCAATTTTTTTTTTTCATTTAATTAAAGAGGAAAGTACAATTTTAGTTTGGTTTCAGGAATTTTTTAATTTTAATTTTAAAAATATTAAAAATATTTATTTAAAAATTTATGTAACTTATTTTTTAAAAAATCATATTTTCAAAAGTAAATTTTTTTTCAAATTTGCCGAAACAAAATTAATGCAAAATAATAAAAAAATACATGTTCCAAGTTTGCATCTTTTTAATTTACGATTAAAAAAACATCCAGCAGAAAAACTCATTTAAAGTTTTAAACATTGATTGACTCCTAATAAAATTTTTAAATGCATTTTTAAAAATTGCACTTGAAAAAGTAACTTCTTTCTGTAACTTCCGATTCGGTTTAACTTTTGCCGTTTCCATCACCTTTTTGTACTGTTTAAATGTCCATAAATGAATGTTAAATGTGTAATTTGGAACAATGCTTTTTTTAACATGCCGATTAACAGTTTTTCATAATTTTAGCCCCCCCAAATTAAGGCTTTTTATCGCCCTGTCGAAGCCGTTAAAAAAGTCTGTATTCTGAGGCCGCCCCTGACCCGGGATTGGTGACTTTTTGCTGAAAACTCGGCCAGGCCGGGCCTAACGTATTTTTTCATACCGAACCGGGTGTTGGTGTGATTTAGGACGGCCAATGTGACAGCCAATTATGACACGAGGGATGTGAGCCAGAAGGAGGGGGTGCCTTCCGTGGAGGTCTTTCTAAGGGAAACTAACCCGTATTTACACAAGGATATCCAAGGTTCGGAGAAAACGACTGAAAACTCGATTGGGCCAAAGGGCACGATTGGGTTCGAACGCAGAATGAGAGCAGAACCTCTCAGCCAGTAGTTATACCGAACCGGGACTGGCTTCCTTATTCTTAGGTCTCCCCTGGGCGAAATTTTCAGTCCCGGTCTCGAGACAACCCGTATTAAAATCATTATCTCTGACTGACCTAATCCGTGCAAAAATAACTAAAATTTGGCTCAGCCCAAAAACTTTTACAACAAATGCATATATTTTTAAATGGCCATTATTTTACAATGAAACTTTAAAATTCATATTTTTAAAGGATAGTAGATTTTAAGGCAAAAAAAAAAAATTAAAATACAGTAAAACTAGTGAAAAAAATCTGCCTATGACGGAATCCTTTCTTAAACGGAAAAATCTGTTGATCCATGGAAAATGGATGTAATAATACCTGAGAAAAAATAGACTACATTTACAACTCCTAAGAAAGAAACTTGTCTATAACACTTTTTTTTTTCTTTCCTATGTGATTCCTTCTTAAAAGATTTTACTTTATAGCATTTTTCATTGTCTCCAATAGATGAAATATGGATTAACGATATTAAAGGAGAAGTGAATCATTTACATATAAATAGAAATTCATGAATATAACATGAATATAATAATCGCAGCTTTTGGCGTTTCTTTAAAAATAATGATTATAAACGTGAAAAAAGAAAAGATATAATAGGTATTTTTGGTCAGAACTCCTCCATACGAAACAACTTTTAACCATATCTATGTAAAAAACTATGTAGAAATTCAGTCAGTTCGGGCCAGGCTACGATTTGAACTTTTTTCCAGGCAAGGCTGAACTTTTTTTCCTCTGGATCGGTTCGGGACCGGACCTGGATATTTCGACCCCTGCAGACCTCTAGTGCAGACCACCAACATACTTTGAAAACAGGTTTAACGTAAAATCTATACGCTGCCTATTTTATATCCAAAGAAGATGCACTCTCTTATATCGACTTTTAATAATGTACAATTTGTGGATGATCCCTATCTTGCATTCAAAATGAGCCAAAAACGCGTCGCTCAGAGGCATAGATAGATGGTGTAAGTCACGAATTTTGGATTTTGATATCTCTGCGAATTTTGAAGATATCGAGATGAATTTTTTTGTGTTTAATTCAGGAATGGATAAAGAAAAATTTCCTAATTGGGAATTTTACTCTACGGGGGCCGTATAAAAATTTAATTTTTGTATTTTCTCATATAGACCTCCCATGGAATTGAAACTTATCTCATCAAAATTTGCACCCTTTTTTATGAAACTCTGCAATTGGAAGTATGTGCCTAGGGCAATATTTAAGGAGATAGCCTATTGTTTCGATATTTATGAATCACCCTGTATATATATATATATCAAAACCGTATACCATCAAAAACCGTAATATTATGAATTAAAGCAGTAAGTATAAAATTTTTTTTTTAATTTATTATAAGAATTATTATGGAAGAAAAATAAGAAAGTGGACACCGACAAATAATGGAAATGCTTATATATTGAATTACGTTGTCAAGGGCACAGAATTCAATGATATAAGCAAAATGGTTGTTTTCTGTGAGAAAAATAAGCAAAAGCTAAAAGTTATTTTCCCCTGTGCCCAAACAACCATTAAAATCAAGTGAATTGATTAAAAATGAAAACAGAATAGAAACAAATAATATGAATGGAAAAATCAATATATATATATATATATATATATATATATATATATATATATTTATATTTGACCTTTGTCACACTGTAACTCTCGTATTTATGAACCGATTTGGATGTAATTCGGTGTGTACATAGTACATACCAATGTCTCGACCGAGTTCGTTGGCCAGCTTCATCCGCCATTTTGTTTCAAAATGGCGGCCATTTAAATTTTTAAAAATATTTTAAAATTTGAAATGTGGTACCAAAAAATTGAAAAGGGAAAAATATTTTTTTTTATGTATTTGACCTTTGTACAAAGATTCCGAGCAGTTTTTGTTTCGTCTATATCTTAAAAAATGGCTGAGTTATAGCATTTTGAATTTCTAGCGTGGCTGACATTTTGAAACGTCCTGAATTTTGTCACACGATAAAAGGCGTATTTATGAACCAATTTGGATGTAACTTCGTTTATACATAGTACATACCAATGTCTCGACCGAGTTCGTTGGCCAGCTTCATCCGCCATCTTGTTTAAAAATGGCGGCCATTTAAATTTTTAAGAAAAATTTAAATTTGAAATGTGGTACCAAAAAATTGAAAATCGAAAAAATAATTTATTCTTATATGTTTGACCTTGATAAAAAGATTCGGGAGCAGTTTTTGTTTCGTCTATATCTTAAAAAATGGCTGAGTTATAACATTTTGAATTTCTAGTGTGGCTGACATTTTGAAACGTCCTGATTTTTGTCACGTGATAACGGCGTATTTATGAACCGATTTGGATGTACCTTGGTGTGTACATAGTACATACAAATATCTCGACCGAGTTCGTTGTCCAGCTTCATCCGCCATCTTGTTTAAAAATGGCGGCCATTTAAAAAATTTAAAAAAATTTAAAATTTAAAATGAGATACCAAAAAATTGGAAAATGAATAAGATTTTTTTCGTATGTGTTTGACCTTAATACAAAGATTCCGGAACAGTTTTTGTTTCGTCTATATCTGAAAAAATGGCTGAGTTATAGCATTTTGAATTTCTATTGTGGCTGACATTTTAAAACGAGCTGATTTTTGTCACGCGATAACAGGCGTATTTATGAACCGATTTGGATGTAACTTGGTCTGTACATAGTACATACCAATGTCTCGACCGAGTTCGTTGGCCAGCTTCATTCGCTATCTTGTTTCAAAAGGGTTGCCATTTAAAAAAAATTAAATTTAAAATGAGGTATTAAAAAATTGGAAAATGAAAAATATTTTTTTTATGTGTTTGGCCTTGGTACAAAGATTCCGGAGCAGTTTTCGTTTCTGAAAATTTGTTCTTTTGTTTATATCTTAAAAAATGGTTGAATTATAGCAATTTGAACTTGTAGCATGGCTAACATTTTGAAACGATCTTGTATTTGTCACGCGATAACACACGTATTCGCTATTTCGATGTAAGAAGGCATGTGGATAGTATGCATCAATATCTCGAAAAAGTTCGCTGGCTAGCTTCATCAGCCTTCTTGTTTCAAAATGGCGGCTACTAAATTAAAAAAAATTATATTTAAAGTGAGGTGCAAAAAAATTAGAAATTGAAAAAGGTTTCTTTCTTAAGTATTTGACCTTGATATAAGGATTCAGGAGCATTTTTTGTTTGTCTTTATCTTAAAAAATGGCTCAGATATAGCAATTTCAATATCTAATGTGGGTGACATTTTGAAAAATCTGATTTTTTGCCTGCGACAGCACTCGTATATATATCAATCGATTCCGATGTGAGTGAGCATGTGCACAACAATTACTAAGGTCTCGACCAAGTTCACTGGTTAGCCTCATCCACCATGTTGTCTTAAAATGGCAGGCACTTTAAGAAATCGCCGAATTTGGCAGCCAAATATAAGTTACTTTAAATAAAAGCAGCTTGGATAAAGCTGACTAATTTCGCGAAATTCTCATTCATAATGATTTAGTATTGATAAAAATTAGTATTGAATCTCCTATATTCGGTTTCCACTAAATTGAGCTTCGAGTGTTTGAATAATATAAGTTGGCTTTTTTTAAATAAGGAATATGAAAGCTACCTCTTCCTCTCGGCACTGGCCGGAAGGACTTTTTTTAATGCAATTTCCTTATATATTTAAAATAGAAGTACATTAAAACTACTTAAAATTGCAGTAGACGTTCAATTATACGACAATCGCGGAACTAGGCATGTCATAAAAATGGAAATCGTGGGATAATCGTAATAATCGAAGGACATTAGGGTAATTTCGGGATTTATGCCGCTCATTTTTTTTTAATTTGTGTATAAAGTCCCATGGTGGACATAAAATAAAAAAATTATGCTTTACTATTTAATGTTAAATATACAACGCGTGTACTGCGACAAAAAATTCAAAACCAATTATTAATATTTTTTAACAATTTTTTTCTAAAACATTACACTGCGGCGCGTCAACCGTACATGCAGGCTGAGACGCCGCACTTGTGCAGTAGTTATGCCGCGCTTATAATAAGATCAGAATGAAGTTACAAATAAAAATATTAAAAAAATATTCATATCTGGACTATAATTAACGATTTAATAACAAAATGAACTGAATGAGTACAATAAAACGTATTAGTAGATTCAAATTAATAATTGTTGCCTACTTTCACTATTAAAATTATCGACTTTTTTTTTTACATTAAATTTTAATTGTTATTTCAGCAACAACGTAACGTCAATGTATTAGAAAGGGAAAAGGAAAAAAGTAAAATTATGTTTACATAATTTATTTGTTAACCCTTTCGGAACCAGTGGCTTTTACACAAATTTTATTCCGTTGGTACCACTTTTTTAAAAGAAGTCACCTTTACTTAAATAATCATGAAAATGCTCTAATTAAACAAAGCAAATATTACTTTTCTTTTTTACTGGTGGCAGAAACAAATTTTGTAAGCTCTTTATGAAGGTGCTTATATGCAGCTATGGTAGCGAATGGGTTAAGAGACCTGTTTTTTCGGCTACAATCTACAGAAAAAGTGTCGAAAAAGTACAGTCTTTATGTAAATACATTTAAACACATGATGCAACGAAGCCAACTACGCTTCCTCTTTTTTGGAATAGTTTGCAAAGACCGTCGGCGCTACGCGTAATCCAATTTTTCCTTATTACCATCTTGACTTGCATCTTTCTTGCCCTTCTAACTTTTTATTTTCCCCTTTTTCTCCTTTGGTTTTAGTAAACGTGATAACATGCCTAACATGGTTAGTCTGTGCAAAAAGAAAAAAAAAAAGTTAATAAACTTAATCATCCCGTACAAAAGAAACTGCGGCACGTATACCGGAATAGCAGTGCGGCATGTATCCGGTATCCCATTTTGCATGGTGCAGACTTCGGTCATCACAGTTACCTGCCATCGCTAAGGGGAATGGCGTAACCATACACACAGTACTCTATACAAACGCTACACTTAGTTTTGACTTCGAAATTATGCATGCATTTAGTAATTAGTGTATGAAAAGTATTTAAATATAACGTGTTCAAAAGTTTAGACAGTGAAATCATGAACTTACGTCAAATTAAGGATTGTACTTCTACAAGTAAACATCGAAATGGGATTCACGCTATATACTGGTTAAAATAATCTCATTGCGCACCTATACTGTGCGTTTGACGACCATCTGTCGATAATTACAAGAAATACAATGGGTGCGGCATCTATCCCGTATGCAGCAACTCTCCCGGAGTTACCCTATCAGTTTCGCATTGGAAAGTGAAATCTTTGGTTTGATTTTGTGCAAAATTGAAGTAAAAAGTTAGGGGGTCGACTTATACTCGGGTTTTCGATTTTTTCCAGAATTTGCATTCGAAAGTTAGGGGGTCGACTTATACGCGAGTATATACGGTAAGTGTTATCATAAAAGCTGTGTTATTAAGAAAATGCATGTTATTAAATGTAAAAAATCTGTAAAAATTATTTTCACCTATGTTTTGTAACCCAGGAAGACCAGTTTAGACCTCTAGAATTTATGAATGGCAATTGGAAAGAGATGCAATTTTCACATGCACTTTAGCTTATAAGAAAACATTAAACCAAACAACGTAATAGTTTAGACTGGCTGAAATTACATATCTATTATTATAAACTAAAGGAAACTTTTTTTTCCTACAGGGGCCGATTTAAGTGCATTATAGCCTTCAAATTCTTTGAATTATACATAAAACAAATGACTTAAATAAAAAAAAGAAAAGAAAAGAAAAAAACATTGTTCATCCAATTAAATAGCATTATCTATTTACAACTTTTTTTCCCCTTACAAAAATGAAATTAACTGTTTTTTGTAATATACATACATTTAACGTCTGAATTTGAAGCTTTTAAAACTTTTAAAATAAAATTCATAAGAAGTTTACAATACTAAAATTACTAAATGTATAAAATATGTAACATGAACTTCAAAAAGTTCACCGTTTTACTTAAAAGGCGACTAAAATAATAAAAGAGATTTTACAAGTTCAAAGTATACATTTTATTTAAAAATTCTTAGTATTTTCAGGCTTTACCAAGGCATTCATCAGAGAATATTATAATAACTAATTGCTGTTTATTTATACATATACGTCACTTCGTTTTGAAATTGAGAGAGCCAATAATTGTTACAGTTGACAGTACAAGAGGAGCGACCGGAGAACACTCTACTTCTTGGCGTCTTTTCTTGGAACACCATTTTAAAGTTCATTATACATATTTTTATGTTTGAATTTTGGTGAAAATAAATACATAATAGTGTTACCTTTATACTAAAACCAGAGAAAGGTAAGGTTTTTGTTGTTGTTGTTTTCGTACTTTAAAAAATATTTTTTAAATGAAATTTTTATTGTTAAATTAATGTTTTTAATTTAGTCAATATTTTTACAGATATTCTGGTTTTAGTATAAAGGCAACACTATTATGTATTTATTTTCATCAAAATTTCCTCTTTATATGCATATTTTCAGATTTTATCCTGCGCGCAAGACGTGTTATGTTTTTTTAGGTGCGTTCGTAATTATATAAATACGTAGCACCTATAGTCGTCGTTCAGTCCGTCCGTCCGTCTGTCCGTCCGTCTGTCCGTCCGTCTGTCCGTCCGTCTGTCCGTCCGTCCGTCTGTCCGCATGTAACAGAGCAAAAACTACCCAACCGAATGGTCTGAAATTTCAAATATATGATTGTTGCAAAATTTTGTCGAGCCATTTCAAATTTTATGAAAATCGGATGTATAGTTTAATTACAGGGACAGTCAAAAGTTTTTCTTTACATTACGGCCAATGGGAAAAATTATTGCAAGTGCATTTTAATGATATTACAGCCTTCCGAATGATCTGAAATTTTAAAGATATAACTGTTGCAAAATTTTGTCGAGCCCTTTCAAATTTTATGAAAATCGGATGTATAGTTTAATTACAGGGACAGTCAAAAGTTTTTCTTTACATTACGGCCAATGGGAAAAATTATTGCAAGAGCATTTTAATGATATTAGAGCCTCCCGAATGATCTGAAATTTTAAATATATAACTGTTGCAAAATTTTGTCGAGCCCTTTCAAATTTTAGGAAAATCGGATGTATAGTTTAATTACAGGGACAGTCAAAAATTTTTCTTTACATTACGGCCAATGGGAAAAATTATTGCAAGTGCATTTTAATGATATGAGAGCCTTCCGAATGATCTGAAATTTTAAAGATATAACTGTTGCAAAATTTTGTCGAGCCCTTTCAAATTTTAGGAAAATCGGATGTATAGTTTAATTACAGGGACAGCCAAAAGTTTTTCTTTACATTACGGCCAATGGGAAAAATTATTGCAAGTGGATTTTAATGATATTAGAGCCTTCCGAATGATCTGAAACTTTAAAGATATAACTGTTGCAAAATTTTGTCGAGCCCTTTCAAATTTTAGGAAAATCGGATGCATAGTTTAATTACAGGGACAGTCAAAAGTTTTTCTTTACATTACGGCCAATGGGAAAAATTATTGCAAGTGCATTTTAATGATATTACAGCCTTCCGAATGGTCTGAAATTTTAAAGATATAATTGTTCCAAAATTTTGTTGAGCTATTTCAAATTTTAGGAAAATCGGATGTATAGTTTAATTACAGGGACAGTCAAAAGTGTTCCGTTACATTACGGGGAGTGGGAAAAAAATATTGGAAGTGCATTTTAATGATGTATCAGACTATGCGCTTTATGAAGTGCAAAAAAGTATACATTCAGTACAATATGGGGTGCAAAAAATAATTATAAAACTAGTTATAGTACGAACGCACCTCATTTGCCATGTTTGACGAGCAATTTCCAACTTGTTTTCTCTTATTATCATATATATTTTTAAACTTATCATTTCAATATTTATTTATGAATTTACAAGTATATATATTTTTTTAAATATAAATTTAAATATGAGCTTTACATTTAAATGAAGTTTGATTTTTATTTTTGACTTATTACACAAGTTTTGAAGCTTGGAAAATAGTGGTATTTTTTGTATTTTTTACGTTTTCAAAGGTATCCTACCACCTTAAAAAAATATAATAGTTTAACATCTAAAAAAATTATAATTTCGAAAATTTTAAAGCTTTAAGAGTCCTGAGAGCCCTTAAGAACAAATATCGGCAGATAAGTGATTATAACTCATAAACTGTAGGTCGTATCGACCAGCGATTCGTATCATTCGATTTCTCCCAAAAAAATAAATTGGAAGCAGTGGTGAGAAACAAATTTTCTAAAGGATAGTATAAATTTCAGAAGTTTCGCTCCAATGTGCGACGAGGGAAAAATTAGCAATGATATTTCAACTGCATTAAAAAAATTATGTCTTCCGCGTCGGGAACAAAACGTAGGACAATGAAGAATAATATATAATTCAATTGCAATTTAATATACTATTTTTAAACAAGTTGGAACTTCTGCATCAACCGTACGCTGTAAAAAAAAAAAAACCTGCCGGCTCGGGCCTACAGGCGGAGGTAGATTTCGAAGTTAAGTACTAAATTCACCAACAAAACTTAAACCAAGATTAGAGATAAACCCAGTTCCTTCACCAAGAATGAGCTCTAGGGAGCTAAACATTTTGTGAAAATTCTAATATACCTATAGGAATACACACAAGCATGTATATGAAATAGGTTTAAAATGGCTAAAGCAAATTCAGAGAACCTCAAAGTGTTAAAATATGTTAAAATTTCCATAGTCTGGTTTTTATCATGTTTTAATACGTTTCTTCAAACTCGCATGACGTTACATATTCACCTGCTGGTGTCCATTATATTTCTAATATGACGCAATATTTTCATTTTTTTTTTTAATTCGTCAAACTATTTATTTCATTTTGAGTTTTCAGGCGGAAATCTTGCTCTAGAAAACTTATGACGTAATATTCAATTTGTTTTCATTTCGTCAAACTTTTTATTTAATTAATTTTCGCGTGAAAATTTTGCAATAGGAAATCAATTGTTGTTGTGAGAATTTTATTGCTTTTTTTAATTGTTGGCAACTGCTATAACGAAACATATTTATTTTTTTCTGTCATTGTTGTGAAAGAGCTGGTTTTATCAGAATCATGTTAAGACGGTATTCAAAATGTTGAACCCTCCCCATTTCTATTCCCTTGGGCCGATTTTGCCCATTTTCAATCCCCGCCGAGATATTAACCATCTCAAAGTTGTTGGCGAGTTTGAAGACGATTCGTGCATAATTGTGACTTTTATCGTGCGGACAAAATATAGTACATACATACATATATATATATATATATATATATATATATATATAAACTTTTTAGGTGGGGGTGGTTTTGGGTTCCTGGGGTCGTATAATGAAAAGTTATGAAGGAATTTTTCAAAAGTCGCACCATGGTAACGACTGCAATAGGTAGTATTTCTTACGAAATCTACCTAAAAATAATAATAATAAAAATAAAAATAAATCCGCCAATTTACGGAAAAAGAACTGGCAGCAAAGTTGCCGGGATGTTTCCGTTTTTTGTCCAAACTTGCACTGTGCTCTCCGTAAATGGCGCAACACAGACGCGAAGGAGTTCAAGCGCTTGCGTGGTGATCAAAAATACTGCAATCTCATTGAATGATAGATTTTTACAATAATAATTCCGCATTTAAAACTCTGTAATCTTAAAATGGCAACAGATATACGGGAAAGATTCCATTTTTCTAACAAAACGGAAAATTTCTGATCAAAATTCACGGAAGACAACCTGTCAATAAACGAAAATTTTTAACAGTGTGGCAAATGAGGTGCGTTCGTAGGATAACTAGTTTTATAAATAATTAGATCTTGGTACCATAGCTGTTGCACGCTTATGCAAAAAGACATGAATACAAAATTTATTACAATTATATATAGATTCAATTCAGTAATACGGAAATAAAAGGACTGCATCGTAAAAAGGACGTAATCACAATGGCAACCTAGAATCATCATTACCTATCATGGGATATCATTGGATTAATAACGTAGAATAGGATTTAATAGAATGAAGAAAATTTTTATTAATATCTTTTTAAGTTCTAATTCGATTTTCATGAAATTTGAAATGACGCGACAAAATTCTGCAACGATTATATATATAAATTTATAAACCATTCTGTTGGGTAGTTTTTGCACTGTTATATGCGGACAGACGGACGGACCAGATGAAGACTACAGGTGCTACGCATTTACATTATTACGAAATTTCCCCATAGACCATAATGTAATGGAATGCTTTTGAGTGTCTCTGTAAATAAACTATGAACGCTACATAATTTATTTTCAATACCAAACATGGCATAGTAAATCTCAATAACATATATCAATTATAGAGCAATCCAACTATATTAACGCAAGTTAAAGTTCGGACGGACAGACAAACCGAATTCATAAACACTTTAAACTATGTTGGAAAGTGTTAAAAAGGCATAATAGATTGAAATTTGACGTTCAGAAAATTTTACCAATAGATGGAAGCATAATTGAATACTTTTATAGAGTCCTGCATTTTACTTACTATTTTCATAAACATACCACTATTTAGCTAAAATTTAATTAAGACTAAAACATGCTTAAAACTAGTGAAATCGCACTTCCAGAGATTATCATCCATAGAGGGTAATTTATCTAATTCTCTTCGTGGCCCTGTATATAATTTTATCTATATTCTACAAACATATCTTAGTATACTAAATGTAGTTCAACATAAAAATGCTTAACTCATTTAAAAACGACCTTTAATACCTCTAGTGCATGATTTTTTATTTTTTCTTTAAAAAAATATATTTGATTCCTTAATGGGCATACATTAAAGGAAAAATACTGAAAAGAATTATCACTCTTATATTTTTCCGTATTTTGGATTTTTTTAAATGGTTGCCAAATGGCAACACCATGCATTAAGCGTACTCTAAGCATATCCTACGATACTTCTCTGGTCTTTTTTCTATTAATTGTAGGGTGGCATTTTGCAGCACGGGATTCTATCTCCTCTTATTATTCCGAGTCACGAAATTATTTTTGATTTTAAAAGTGTCATTAAGTTTAATAGTTATTAAAATACAGGTCATGATTTACAGATTCAACAACTGGATGAGTTAGTCTAGCATTGATTCAAACGCTAACCTCCAAGTCATGTCCACTTGGCAGACTGGTTATATTTTTTTTTCGCAATACATATCAAAATTGTACGCAAATCTTGATACTCCTGCGAAAAATAACAATTTAAAACCATATTTATGCAAGTTTTTTTGGGGGGGGGGGGGATATACTAAATCATGGTGATGAGCCTTTGTCGTACTTATATTTGCTCATAAACACAGAGAGATTCTTTCATGGGAATGGATAAGAATTTCCATCCAGGGTACCGACTATTGGTCTCAACTTGAATAACTTATCCTGCCCATTAGACAATGTACACTGCTCAAAACAATTAAAGGATATTGCAGTTTTAGGTGGATTTTGTATCTGGTAAACTGTTTAGCTGATTGATACATGGTCGACAGACATAGTAGGTTATATGAGAATAAATTACACATGTTTGGCAGAAAAAAATGCATTTTATTGCGCATTTGTGTACTAAAGGAAAAAAACACAATTTGTGCATATGAGAAAAAAAGAATAAGAAAAGGTGTTTTCTTCAAAGAAAATCATTTTCAGTAGGGGGTATGGTTTCCACGGGCGGCCAGCAACGTTGAACACCTTTGAGGCATGGACTCAATGAGGCTATTAATGACGAGTTGGGGTATTCTGCCCCACTCTTCCAGAAGAGCTCTTTCCAGTTCTTGGAGAGTTTGTGGGGGTTGTTGGCGGCCAGAAACTCGTCTTCCTAGAGCGTCCCAAACGTGCTCGATTGGATTCATGTCTGGAGAACACGCTGGCCATTACATTCGAACGATTCCTTCCTCGAAAAGGAAATCCTCCACCAGGTTTGCACGATGTGGCCTGCAGTTATCGTCCATTAAAATGAAGTTATCTCCGATTGCTGCAGCGTAAGGGACTACAATAGGTCTGAGGATCTCATCCCTATATCGGCGACCAGTCAGAGCTCCATCTCGAATGATGTAGAGGTCAGTGCGCCCGTCAATGGAGATGCCACCATACACCAACACTCCTCCACCGCCAAATCTGACACTTTCGTGCACGAACGCAGGATTATTCCTACTGCCACGGTCCCTCCAGATGAAAATACGCCTATTATCCGGATGCACAGAAAAACGGGACTCGTCAGAAAACAGAATATTGCTCCATTCATTTCTCCTCCAGTTGACATGCTCGGTTGCCCACTCTCTGCGGTCGCGACGATGCCTTGATGTTAATCTAACACATACCATCGGTCGGCGAGCATACAGACCTACAGCATGGAGCCGGTTTCGGAAAGTCTGAGTTGAAATCGTGGTGCCTGTAGCCGAGCGAAGGTGTTGTTGGAGAAGAGTAGCGTTCATGGTTCGGTGTCTCCGAGCTGTTAAAGCTAAATACCGATCTTCATTGGGCGTTGTTGCCCGTCTACGACCTTGCCCTGGTCTTCGGCCTGCACATCCACTCTCCAAAAAACGGTTCCAGATCCTGGAAATGACACTTTGTGACACTCCAATGGCTTGCGCTACTTCGGCTTGAGTTTGGCCCCCTTCTAACCTACCAACAATTCTCAAAGCTTCTGAATCTGTCAAATGACTTCGCTGAGACATCGTACTCATCGAAACAAAGCAATCACTGAATGCCGATCATCCTTGTCTTCATTCTCTTTTATCCAGTTGAAAGTCAAATTTCATTCGCTGCCGCTGAAGCTACGTTTTTGACGTCGAACTCAAAATTTGCATACTCCACAGTTTGAAAACCAGAAAAATTTGCATTTGTGATTCTCTTCTTCTATTTTCGGCAAAAAAAATTTCGTTTATATCTTTATTTTATATAAAACTTCAAATATCCTTTAATTGTTTTGAGCAGTGTATTATCGTTCAGATTGGAAAATTGTCGCATACTTCCAAATGTATTCAAGATCATAGTGCGACTATCTGGTGGCACACCAATGACAGGGTACCCAAACAATCTTATGATTTTAAAGTTTGCCATGCTACTCAAGATACAAATTCTTAGATACTTTTTTATATCTGTCGAGCATATAATGAGCGGCTTTTGAATGTGTTTTCGAACACTATATACGCTTCTTTGTTCAGAGATATGTTCGGAAAGCAGAGCCCGATCAAGCTGAAGTTGGGCCCAGGGCCTGTTAAAAAGTTGGGCCCCTCCTACTTCGCCATTCCCGGCAACACTTTCAGAAAAAAGTAGGTTTATTTGATGAGTTGACAAAGTTGTTTGGGTGAAAGTTTCAAGTTTACAAAAAAAAAAAAAAATTAACGTACAAGAATAATCAAGAAAATGAATTATCGTCCACTTTCTCAAATAAACATTTGTATAATTCACAAACATCTATGATCCCAGTTTATAATGCAGAATATTTATTCTGCGGAGGACGTCTTTTTCAAAACTCGTCTTATCCAAAATCATAAAAATCGTGTTTTCCCTAACAATCTAGTAATCATTTTAAACTATAATTCTGACATTGTAAAATCCTCGTTTATATTGAAACCAATAGACACAGTATGCAGTTTTCGGCATTTTCCCCACATCTGATTTTCTGGATACGGCAAGTTTTGAAAATTATAGGTACTCTCAAATTGAAAAGGACTTTTACAGAAAAATTAAATATGGAGGTTTTGCTTTTACGTCAGGGACCAAACTATAAAATGCAAACAGTGGAAAAACTTAAATTGTGAGAAAATACACACAAATCTGTGGGCCCCTGAAATTGGTGGACCCAGGGCCGAGGCCCCGGAGGCCCGTGCATTAATCAGGCCCTGCCGGAAAGTACTGGGTGGGAAAATACAAAAAATATTTATATGGCGTTTTGAATGATAAGACACTTTCAAGCAGAGAAAATCTCCAATAATCTTTATCCAAGAAGGATATGACTAAAGAATTTAAAGCTTTCTCTTTTTTCTGTTTACGTTTACCTGACTGCTTTTGTTTTGATGTAGATGGAATATTCACTATCCCAACGTTTGCATCAACATTCTAATCAGTTTCATTAGCTGATTTTTCTGCTTGTAAATTACAATCAGCCTCATCATAAGTGTCTGAACCGTTTTTGAACAAAAGGTTTGGATCAAAATGTGAATCGTCATTGCTGTCATTGTAAGAAAGCCACTTTCTCTTGATAATACAACACATATTTCTTCTGATAATAATTTTTTTTAGTGTCTTTGCTTTAAAATATATGCTATTTAGTGTCTTGAAACTATGCTATTTAGTGTCTTTGCTTCAAAATATATATAGGCTTATATATATTTTAAATATATATAGGCACATATTCCTTCTGATAATAATTTTTTTAGTGTATTTGCTTTAAAATATATGCTATTTAGTGTCTTGACACTATGCTATTTAGTGTCTTTGCTTTAAAATATGTATATGGTGTTTTTAATGATAAGACACTTTCAGGCAGAGAAAATCTCCAATAATCTTTATCCAAGAAGAATATGGCTGAAGAATTTAAAGCTTTTTCTTTTTTCTGTTTACGTTTACCTGACTGCCTTTGTTTTAGTGTAGATGGAATATTCACTATACCAACGTTTGCATCAACATTCTAGTCAGTTTCATTAGCTGATTTATCTGCTTGTAAATCACAATCAGTCTCATCATAAGTGTCTGAACTGTTTTTGAACAAAAGGTTTGGATCAAAATGTGAATCGTCATTGCTGTCATTGTAAGAAAGCCACTTTCACTTGAGAATACAACACATATTTCTTCTGCTAATAATTATTTTTAGTGTCTTTGCTTTAAAATATATGTTGAACATGATGAGGTTCTATCAGAACATATTTTTGGATGAAAAAATAGACATTTGAAATATTGTATTCAAGGCGAATGTTTCTCTCTGGAAAAATTTCCATGTTTTAATTTAGTTTCAATCGTTGCTGGGTTTACTTGTGTTTCGTGTTTTCCCCATGTCGGTGGCTCACGGAAATATATTCCATCTTGTGCTGCGTTGTAGCCTTGCCAACCTGTAACAGTGAGAAGTTCCAGGCTGGGTATCGTTCCATGTGGTTTAGTCGGTAGAACGTCAGTGCGCTATACTGATGCCCCGGGTTCTAGTCCTGGCATGGGATCTTTTTCACTAGGTTGGCCTTTGCGCCAATTAAGCAATTAATTTGAAATTTGATTTCATTTGATAAGAGATGTTTGTTACAGAATTTGTGTGTGGGAAAAAAGAGGGGGGCGATCGCGATTTTACAGATGCTTCGGTGGGGCGTGGCCAATAAAAGGTTGGGAACCACTGAACCGGACAAATTGAAAAGGAAAATTGATTAAATTAAAGACATCAAGCAGCGGGAAGGGTTGGGCTCGGGGCACTGAAGCTGTCGTACGACCACAACGCCTTCGAGCTCATTATTAATCTCGGGAGGCGGGCGGGAGTGGGCGGGCTGGGAGACTAAGCTACAGTCTGCAGTTTGCTGCAATCTTATACCAAAAATAGTTTTTCAGAAAACAGGCAAAAACCGGAAAATCAATCAATCAGCCAATATTTCAAACTCAAAATTTCGAGAACTAATTAATCAAATTTAAGAAATATTACGATGATTTAAAGACATAATTAAATTAAGAAAATTTTTCATATTTCCAGTTAACTTACATTGTAAACATTATTCTTTACTTATAATTTAAAAAATTATAAAATTAATATTATGAATATTTTTAGAATGTAGAATCCAATGAATTTTTTCCTCAAAAATTTCATAACAACAATACTTAGTAGTCCATAGTTAAGAATTATTCTCTAATTCTAGGTATAAATAACAACCATATACTAATTCGCCTAAAAGAATCGTTTGATTAGAGAAATTTACAAATAGTACTTTCATAAATCCCCAGGAAAAATGACTAATAATGATAAAAGAATGGAATGATTCAGTGTAGAATTAATTTCACAGTGTAAAAATTATTCAAATTGCAAATAGGGAATTACATAAACAGGATTCTACTAGAAATATATTTCTTTAAAAATAAAGAAATTAACTAAAACATGTCCCTAATTTCGTTTTTAAATAACAAAATGGAACATAAATTCACTGTACAGGAGTATCCCGACTTACGCCACCCTGCACTTACATCCTCTGGCCTGGAAAAAATTAATTTCCTTAATTAAGACGTACGTTAAACTTTTTTGAAGACTTTTGGTTCTATTAAGGGAAACTTTCAAGCGATAGTTGATAGGTAGTTGATAGGAGATAGTGACAATGATAAACAAATAAAAAATTTACGAACAAACTGTTAGAAAACTCACTCTGCTATTACAAGGAGCTTCTAAAAATAAATAAATAAAAAATTGTAGGTTCAAACTTCATTGCAAAATTTTTTCGCATCCTCAAAAATCATCGAATCGAAAGGGGTAGCTAGAAAAATAATAAAGTGCAAGTTGATTTATTGATTTATTCCAAATTCTTGAATTGCAAATGCATTTTTAGGTGCGTTCGTAATTATATAAATACGTAGCACCTATACTCGTCATTCAGTCCGTCTGTCTGTCTGTTTGTCGGCATATAGCAGAGCAAAAACTACCCAACCGAATGGTCTGAAATTTTAAATATATAATTATTGCAAAATTTTGTCGAGCTATTTCAAATTTTATGAAAATCGGATGTATAGTTTAATGACAGGGACATCAAAAGTTTTCCGTTATATTAAAGCCAATGGGAAAAAAATATTGCAAGTGCATTTTAATGATGTTACAGACTATGCACTTATGAAGTGCAAATATATATATATATATACATTCAGTACAATATGGGGTGCAAAATGTATTTGTAAAACTAGTTATAGTACGAACGCACCTCATTTGCCACGTTTGACGAGCAATTTCCAACTTGTTTTGCTAATGTTAAATGTATGTAGCATAATCCTTAAACACAATAGACTCTGTTCATTAGATTTTGGAGAATTTATATTACTTATCTTTTTTGCTTATCTAAATGTACCTCGACTTACGTTGTTTTCGACTTACGTCGCTAATCTTGCAACGAATCGCTGACGTAAGTCGAGGTATTACTGTATATAAAATTCCTAGTCACTGCATAATTACGTATAATATTTAACACTTTCGCTCCTGGATTTTCTAGCAATTTTGTCTTAGTCTAAGGAGGAATTTTTGAGTACATTTAGAAAATCTTAATTTATTGAAGTTACTACATTTATTAAATGTTAAATTTTAAATTTAAAGAGTGAAACATATGTTTAAAACTAAAAGAAACGTCAACGGTTTAACGTTAATTAAGGCTCTTCTTAACTGCTCTACTCAATAAGAGCAAAACGTTTCGACACATTTGCAAATTCATTTTTTAACCGAAAGATATAAAATTGGAAAGCCTGGCCATGAAAACGATTTGGAATCGAACTGTGTTTTCCATTTTTTGACCAATAAATTACCTATCGAGTTATAAGCGTTTTTGATCACGTGACAAACACGTTTTGCAACCTTTCTTGAGTGCGTATTCTCTTTCGTACGGAAATTCGGTTCAAAATGCCCACTTTGACACTATTTTCTGAAAAATCTCTTACGTTTGCAAAAAAAAAAAAAAGAAAAAAAAAAAAACTCGATGACATAGTTTCTGAACAACAACACTTGCTAGTTTCATGCATTTCCGAACAAAAATAAATTAAAACTTATGTCAGAAAGTTGCCCTTTTGGATTTGAGAACAGCCTTAAAGAAACTTTTTATTTTATTATTATTATTATTATTACTAAATGCTGAAATATTAATGGAGTCATAATAACAAATGTAATGTTATCACTAGTAGATGCTGATATTAACAAAAACAATTGTTAAGGTAAAATAATAGTAGATGAAAGACATTAAAAATCTAGGTAAAAATTTAGGCTAAACTTTAAATATTGCTGTTAAATGAGTTTGCAATAAAACTTAGAACTAACTACAATTTAAATTTAAATTGCAACATATTTTCCTTTGTAAGATGCAAATAACATTACATTTTTAAGACGCCAGGGCCGAAGGGTTTAAATGGCAGATACTGTTTCGACTTTATTGTAAATATTGAAAAAAAAACTAATAAAAATAATAGTAATAACAAATACCAGTGACCCGGAGCCGAACAATTTTTGATGCTCCGGCTCCAGCTCCGCTCCTAGAGAAAATACCGTGGCTCCAGCTCCGGCTCCAACTCGGCTCCGACTTCGCGCTTATAAGTTGCAGATTTTAATTTACACGTTTAATTTTTTGCTCACAAATACTTTCTATCTTCATTAAAGATCTGACAAAATGCATTTTTCTTCTCATAAAACTTGAAATGCTTGTTCAGAAAATATGACATCTTTTAGCTTTTGCTTTTAAAATAGAAAGTTTGGTAGAATTTTAAACACAAAAATCTTAAATTTCTTCTACACTTTTCGAACAGCCAAAATTGTATGACTGCACATGTAAACAACAGGCGGCCATATTTGTTCTCAAATAGTGTTGTCAGTTAGTTCAAGTAGAAAGTAGAAGTGAAGTACTGTTGCCATTTTTGAGAAGTTTTCCTTCCCTAATAATAATAATAATAATAATAAAAACCTAAAAAATGATATAATTAAAATACTGAATAATGATGTAATTAAAATATTTTAAGCCTAGAAATTTAAAAGACTGAAAAAAAAAAGATTTAAAAGAATATTAAAAACTAAAGGAGCCCTGGAGCTGGGGAAAATTTAGAGCTCCAGCTCCGGCTCCAGCTCCAGGAAAAACACAGCTCCGGAGCGCTCCGGGTCCCTGACAAATACCTACTTTATTCCAAACTTCATGAAAAAAATTCCTAATAATCCATAGCTAATAATTATTCGCTGTCTCAAGGTTCTGACAACAAACCTTCGCCTAAAAGAACTGTTTTTTCTTTCCGACAATACGCAAACTAAGGCAGTTCTAAACGCTAATGGTAAAATGAACCTTAATTGTATAATATTTGAAATGTATCTGAATCCCACGCCCACATGCAAAACATTATGCACACTTGTCTTATGTTGTTTTTTTTTTATTATTATTTCAATTTAGACTTTGAAAAAAGTAACCATTTTTATTTGCTAAATTATAGGAGAAATTTATAAAGGCAAATTAGCAATATTTACTGATAACAACCATAACTGATTACAACCATACTCTAGTTCACGTAACAGAGATGTTTAATTATAAATATTGAAAAAAGCAATTAACACTAAGACAAATTAGCAATAAAGATAAACGAATTGAACGATTAAATATAGGATTATTTTAAGAATTAAATAATTAAAATTATTACTAAATTCAAAAATAAAACGAAATTTTAAATTGTAAAAACTATTAAAATTAGAAATAGAGAATATCATAAACAGAATTCCAATAGAAATACCTTTGTTTAAAAAGAAAGAAAGAAAGAAAGAAAGAAAAACATACATCTAATTTTCTTTCTAAATGACAAACTGAAATATATAAATTTATTCTATGTAAAATTTCCAGCCAGCGCATAATTCATTCCATATAATATTGAAGTGACAGGTATTGTTTCTACTTTATTGTAAATAGTGAAAAAAAATAATAATAACGAATTCTTACTTTGTTCCAAACTTCATAAAAACAATACCTAGTAATCCATAGTTAAGAATTATTGGCTAATTCAAGGTTTAGATAGCAATCTTTTACCTAAAAGAACTGTTTGATCTTTCCGACACTACGCAAACTAAGGCAACTCTAACGCTAACGGTAAAATGAACCCGAATTGTATAATGTTTGCAAATTTCGCTGAATCCCACACCCATATGCAAAAACATTACACATTTTGTTATTTTTTTTCCGACGCTTCTCAAAAAGTTAATTATTTTCCTGCCTCTTCCCTTAGAGGTTTTTTTCTTATGTCAGTTGAGAAAAAAACCTCTTTAAAAGAATTATTAATGATAATTTTTATTTGCAAAATTATAAGAGATATTTACAAATAGTATTTTCATAAATCTCCATGAAAAATCACTAATAATGATAAAAGAATTTCCGTGATTCAATGTAGAATTATTTTAAGAATTAATACTTAATTAAAAATAAAATGAAATTTCAAATTGTAAAAGCTATTAAACTTGCAAATATAGAATTACATAAACAAAATTCTACCAAACATATCTTTATTTAAAAATAAATAAATAAACAAAATCATGCCCCTAATTTCCTTTTGAAATAACAAATTGAAATATAAATTCATTGTATAATAAAATTTCAAGGCAGCGCATTTAAGTATTTAAATGGCAGGTACTGTTCCTACTTTATTGTAAATATTTTTTTAAGTAATAAAAATAACAAATACTTACTTTATTCCAAACTTTATAAAAACAATACCTAGTATACCAATCCATAGTTAATAATTATTCGCTAATTTAATGTATAAATAACAACCATACACTAATTCACCTAAGAGAAACGTTTAGTTTTTCCGGCGTACTTTGGCCCCACCAGTGGCTGAGAGGTTCTGCTCTCGAAGCTAGTAGGCGGGAGGTGCTGGGTTCGAACCCAATCGCGCCCGTCGGCCTAACCGTTCGGAGTTTTCGTGCTTTTCTTCGAACCTTGAGAAACCTTGCGTAAATACGGGTTAGGTTCCGTTAGAAAGACCCCTACGGAGGGCACTCCCCCTAGGGCCTATATCCCTCAAGTAGATAATCGACCTTCAAAAACCACCCAACCCAACCCAGCGTACTTTGACCGTAAGCAAACTAAGGCTAACGGTAAAATGAACCCAAACTGCATAATGTTTGCAAATATCTCTGAATCCCACACCCTCATGCAAAAACATTATACATTTTGTTCCGTTTTTCCCAACGTTCCATAAAATGTTACTTTTCCGACCTCTTGCTTTAGAGTTGTTGTTTTTTGTTTTGTTTTTTATGTCAATTGCGATAAAACCCTCTTTAAAAAGAATGATTAAAGATAATTTTTATTTGAAAAATTATAGGGGACATTTTTTTCAAATAGTATTTTCATAAATCCCCAAGAAAAATCACTAATGGTGATGAAAGAACTGGGTGATTCAATGTAGAATTATTTTAAAAATTAAATAGATTTAACACTTAATTAAAAAATAAAATGAAATTTTAAATTGTAAAAACTATTAAACTTGCAAATAGGAAATTGCATCACAGAATTCTACCAGACACATCTTTATTTAAAAATAAATAAATAAACAAAATTATGTCCCTAATTTCCTTTCGAAATAACAAATTCATCATATAATAAAATTTCAAGTCAGCACGCAATTACATATAAATATTTAAATAGCTATTTCTACTTTATCGTAAATATATATATATATATATATTCTTTTAAAGGTAATAAAAAGAACAAATACTTTATTCCAAACTTCATAAAAACAATACCTATTAATCGCTAAGAATTATTAGCTAATTCAAGGTACAAATAACAACCATACACTAATTCCCCCAAGAGAAATACCTAATTTTTCCGCTGTACTTTGACCGTTACGCAAACTAAGGCTAACGGTAAAATGAATCCAAATTGCATAATGGTTGCAAATATCTCTGAATCCCACACCCACATGCAAAAAAACATTATACATTTTGTTACGTTTTTCACGACGCTACTCAAAAAGCTATTTTTTTCCCTTAGAGAGTTTTTTTTCTTTTTTATGTCAATTGAGTAAAAAACATCTTTAAAAGAATAATCAATGATAATTTTTATTTGCAAAATCATAGGGGAAATTTACATATAGTATTTTCATAAATCCCCAAGAAAAATCACTAATGGTGGTGAAAGAATTGAGTGATTCAATGTAGAATTATTTTTAAAATTAAATAGATTTAAATACCTAATTCAAAAACAAAATGAAATTTAAAATTTTAAAAATTATTAAAATTGCAAATAAGGAATTCCATAAATAGAATTCTAGTCGAAATATCTTTATTTAAAAATAATTAAACAAAGAAAAACACGTAACTAATTTCTTATAAATAACAAATTGGAATATAAAATCATTCTATGTAAAATTTCAAGTCAGCGCGTAATTACAAATAATATTTAAAGGAGAGATACCATTTCTACTTTACAGTAAGTATTGGGGAAAAAAAGTAATAATAATAATAATAATAATAATAATAATAATAATAACAAGCGCTTACTTTATTCCAAACTTCATAAAAACAAAACCTAGTAATCCATAGTTAAGAATTAATGGCTAATTCAAGGTTCTGACAGCAATCCTTCACCTAACAGAACTGTTTGATCTTTCCGACACTACGCAAACTAAGGCAGCTCTATCGCTAACGGTGAAATGAACCCGAATTGCATAATGTTTGCAAATATCTCTGAATCCCACACCCACATACAAAACATTATACATTTTGTTCCGTTTTTTCCCAGCGCTTCTGAAAATGTTATATCCCCCCCCCCCCCCCTCCATTATGTCGTGTTTACCAACCACGTCTCCCACACGGCAGCCTTCTAACCCAGACTCCACCTGCAGAGGTGTCAGTGTAGGCAGGAATCCCGCAAAAAGAAGTTAATAAAATATCATTTCTTCCTGATATCTATCGGAATTTGGGACAACCCTGACCTCTAAAAATTCGTCTCGTATAGGGTTAATGATTTCCGATTTATTCCGTAAAAAGACGTCACTTTTTTTCAAGGTCTCGTTAATGAATTCAATGCGGGCGGTCATTATTTAGAGGCGTCGGATTTGGGTAATATAATGCAAACGTGTTCGTTAAACTTTATTCGTGGAAACGTGAAATTGAGTCATTGTTTTGTGAAAGAGAAGATTTTAAGTACCTATAAATCTATAAAACAAGAAAAATAAATCAAGTATCAAGCATCGATTATGAAACACTGTCCAACACATTCAGAATGCTGTAACAAAGCAACGCCGTTTAACCCTCCATTACTCGCACGGGATGTTCTGAACACCCCACGAGTAAAAATAAGCGCACAAGTACGGAACTACTCAAGCTCAAGATCAAATAATTTTAGTAGCTGCACACTCCTAGACAGATTCCGAACAGCGGATTCTGAACAGCGAATTCCGAATGAGACAGCTACCGAAAACAGATTCTACCGTTTTTTCCGAAGAAATGAGAACGTGGAAATTTTCAGCTGGGGTGCTGAGAACAACCCCGCGAATAATCACAGATTATATATTTTGACTGAAAAAAAAAAAAAAAAAAAAAAAAAAAGTAAGCTACATTGCAGAGTTATTTTATTTTTACCATAGAAATAATTAAATTCATGAATAACTTTTATTTATTTATTTTATTTTTATTTTAGTCATTTACATCGATTTTTTTTTTTAAATGTCGAAATCTCTATGGGAAACGGAGCAACAGCGTTTGCGGAATCTTTTAGCTTCTCTTTCATCAGTTTCCGAAGATGATGAAGCAGCAGGTACAGGTGACAATTTTTTGGATGATAACGAACACTTTGAGGAACGTTCTGATCACAACTCGGAATTAGAACACGAAGCTGATGAAATATTGGAAAAAATATTCTGATGCCGAATTACAGTCTGTTTTAATGAATAACATTATCAAATCATAATACAAAACTTAATGTGTGTTGTAATATAGCAAAAAAAAGAAAAAAAAAAGTCATAAGGCAATATTTTTAGACTACAAGTAATGTAAGTAATAAATTTAAATCTTTTTCATATACTTTTAACTGCAATGTTGTGGTATATGTAAACTCTTTTTATATAATTTTTATAAAATCATGTGTGTTCTGAATTGTATTTATTTAGAATAAGTTAAAGTAAGCTCCTTTAATTACGAGTAAATTACAAAATTATTATAAATCATGATAACTTAAAAATTGTGATAGAAGTTTTGGGGTGTTTACCACACCCCGCGAGTGATCGTGCGACAAAAACAGGCGCGAGTGATGGAGGGTTAATAAGGTGGAAGAAATGTGTTTGTGGTTCGTAGAATGAACTTATTTTTTTCCTGAAACGCGCCAAAATGCCACTTTTGAAAATGATCACCAATCTAAAACTCCTTGAAAAACCAATATGGCGGTTACTTTCAAAATTAAGGGTAATGTATCGGTACTTTAAAAAAAGTTAATGTTTTAAAGTTGTGAAAGGAATAGCCCTATTTCAAAACAAAATTTCCTCGTAGTTTCGTTGCCCCCTTTATGTACTGAATTATGATTTTATGAAAATTTTATCTTGTAAAGCATTTTTCCTGATTTTTTGAAACTGCATTAGAAGATTTACATAATCATTTAATTAATTTTAGAAGGATTCGTTAAATTTGAATTGATAGGGATTTTGTGTACTATTTATAACCATACTCAAATCTTTCATTTTAAATATTTTTCTTAGTATTTTGTAGAATTAGGAAAAGTACGAATATAATGTTCTTACAATAGAAATACAGAAATATTTCCAAATTGAAAAATTCCCCCACCCCCACTCCCAATGCCAAGAAAACTGAAAAGATGCTAAGGCAAAAGAAATCATCCTTTTGGAAATATTTTTGTTTTTTGTAACCCATAATGCTTTTGAAACAAGATAAAGTAATGCGTCTATAACTCATTCTAAACTGTATTACTACTAATCGATGTATTAAATTAATTTTATAACAAGTTATTTTAATGGTACTTATAAGTACCGCCAGTAGATAAAAGGTTAATCCATTTCAATAACAAAATTTCCTCCAAGTTTTGTAATTATGATCAATTTCAATAACAAAATTTTCAGCACCATTATCACACACACAGACACACACACAAAAAAATGAAAATTAAAGAACTGTGAAATAACCGGTCAAATGCGAGTATTACTCGCGCAACAGGGTTCCGTACAATAATTATATGAATTAGCAACTGGGCATTGCATTACACAAATATATTATCAAAAGTTGTCATCTATAGGCTTTAAAAACGGATGGCGCTTAGAGTACGCGGCCCGTTTCTTTATGTATGTCCAAACCATCCGTGTTTTTAAGGGTTAATATCTCGGCTAATTACCGCAATTTTTTTTTTCGGAAATCATTATCAACAATCCTTTTATACTTCTGCTTCGGGATTGGTACCTCCAGCTCTCCTCAACTCTCTTTGCTGTACTCCCGCAAACAGAAATTTGTGTAACGGAAAAATGTGATATTCTCAAAAAGTATGTAACCAAGGGTAATCGCTATAGTTTTCCCGCAAGGTTTAAATTAAATTTTACTGCCCCTTATTTTCTCATAATTTTAGTTTCAGTAGATTCGGAAAGAGAGGGGGGGGACATATTTTTGCATTATATTTTATATCGTCGTCGTATTGACTAATTAAAAGCGTGCCATTATACAGGGTGTCCGGTCTCAACGGTGTCCAATGGCTAATTCCTAAACCGTTAGTCATAGACATATAGTTCCAATTAGCAAAATGCTTTAAATCAGGTAAAGAAATATTTTAAAAGCGATTTGGGTCAATAAAAACATTTCTTAAAAAATTACGAAATTTAAATTTTTATTCGGTCCCCCGATCCTATAAGTTATATTTAGTAAAATTTTCCTATTACACTGACAAGTAAGACAAAAAAAGTCCCATTCATATAACACTAAAATTGTGCGAGTTATGAAACTTTAAAAATGCATGACTTATGCCACTTTTCTTCTCTGAAAACAAATGAGTTCGGCTTGGCTTTGAGGGGTCACATTCCAAGTGCTTAAAGTATTCGAAGATCTCATTTCATGTGTATCTGCGCTTTGAAAAAAATCGTACAAGTATTACGATTAAGTTAACATTTATTAAGTTTCAGATTGGCTGAAATAACATATGTTTTATTTTGTCAGGATTTAAGACTGTTTCTTTTATGATTTCTTTTAATAAAATTATGCTATTTTCATAATTTTTTATGTTACTTCAACGATCTTATGTATGTTTTTTCAGTTCAAAATTTGTATTCGAACTTTAACCCACTTTCAAATATCCGATCGAGATTACATTTTACATACTGGCGCAGATCCGATAACAATCTAATATTATTATGATTTTCGGTGGTTACCATTTATACTTATTTTACAGGATAACACAAAAAATTTCGGACAGATTACAGCCAAGAAGTTTAACAAAAAGTTTTAGATTAGATAATACAAGACGGAGGTTGTTGGGTTTTTTAACTTTTATATATTTTTTAGCCCTGAATCCGAAAATTGCCTTAATTTTTAACGATCATGTAAGGATATGTCGCAAATCATAAATTGTTGAATTTAAAGAATAGCAAAAATCGGATACTATAAAGTAGTGGAGATGGTTGTATTTTTTAACTTTTGATAATTTATTTTGACGTACTTTTTAGCACTAAATCTGAAAATGACTTTCATTTTTAACCATCACGTTAGAAATTTTTTGCAAATGTGTAAGTTAAAATATAGCGAAAATCTCATACTATAAAACATATGTAAAACTTATTTTATTTTATTTCATTGAATAATTTATTCGATATTTTTGCTTATCTTGGGTTTCTTACAGCTGGGTGGTGTGATGAGATGGGGAGGAGATTAAATTTTAACTTTGAACTTTTTTAACTTTGAAATTTACAATTTGAGAAAAATCCTGATGTGATGGCTAAAAATGAAGGTCAATTCCGGATTCAGCGGTACAGAATACATAAGAATCAATTATCAAAAACTAAAAAACATGAAATAACACAATTTTTGCAGGCTATTGTAATGTAATAATATTTTAAAATACGTATCATTTTGTAAAGAATTGAGGCTGTTAATTTAGCATCATTTTATTTAACAAAAAATCTGTATTTTTCTTTCTTCTTAAATGTTTATTACAAATTGTATATTTTGCATTAATATATCAGAATGACTAAATATTTCAAATTTATATTGCAATGTTAATTTTACTCTCAACCCTTTTTTAATATATCTGATGAAATCATATTTCGACTAAATTTGTGAATGACTCCCAATTTGCAGCAAAAAATATGCTCCAACTTTAAACAGCTATTACTCGGTCAATTTTAATCGTAGAACAACGGGACTTTTTTGTATTACTTGTCAGTGTAAAAGGAAAATTTTACTAAATATAACTTATAGGACCGGGGGACCGTATAAAAATTTAAATTTCGTAATTTTTTAAGAAATGTTTTTATTGACCCAAATCGCTTTTAAAATATTTCTTTACCTGATTTAAAACATTTTTGTAATTGGAACTATATGTCTATGACTAACGGTTTAGGAATTAGCCATTGGACACCGTTGAGACCGGACACCCTGTATAAGCTAAAACCTGCCTAAAACGATATTTTACTAGTGTCTTGTGATTCCATCTTAGCAGGTTTTAATGTATTTTATACTCAACCACATTCAAAATTTTGCGATGATAAAAATAACTTCCGCCAGCATACTATGTCGTATAAAGCAAAATGTTCATTTTAAAATCTATTTGATTCAAAACGATTTTTCTGACAACTTACGGCAGAATTTCACTTAAAAGGCCAATTAGATATTCATGCAATTTAATACCTTATATATAAAGTAATATCAGCAAAATGATCTTTGAATCTCCTGTTTATAGTATTAATACGCTTACTTATATATTTTAAAAAGCTTCCGACTTTGTAGCAAATATCTATTTTGAGTTATTGAAAGAATGCAAGTCTTGCTTCGATAAAGCGTCATTTTAATAAAGTTAATAAAATAAAATTTACCCTTTATAACTTTGGTGGGGAAAAATATATATAAAATTGCATTTCCTTATTTTCAAATAAAGCTTATTAAATTTCAAATAAAGCTTATTAAATTAAAAGCTATTTGTATTAAAAAAAAGAATAGTAAATGATAAAATCATAAAATCATTCATTTTACAAAATCTCATACATGCCTCTACACTGGTGGAAATTGATTTATGAAATCACAGTTTTTTAACAAACACTTCTATAATATTCATTAAAAATAAATGAAATTTCATGGGATATTCATAGTATGTATAACAAATAATTTAGAAAAATAAAATTTCATACATATTAATAAACTAAAACATAAGGTCAAAAATTAGATTTTAGTAACATAAAAACATGGAAATTGATTTATGAAATATCACATTTAATTGAAATTAATAGTTAGTAAAGCCGCCTTTAATCATCAGAGTTTCTTTTATTCTAGACGACATTGATAAAACAAGATTTTGAATGCATTTCTGATCAATTAAGTTCCAGTTCCGACAGATTGAAGCTTTGAATTCTACAAATGATGTGTACTGCATCCCATTTACATAAACCATTCGAACAAGCTGTCCCCAAACGTTTTCGCTGGGGTTCAGATCAGGGCTAATAGGTGGATGATCTAAAAGAACAATATTATGTTCGTCAAACCAATCTTTCATTACATTTGAAATGTGAATACTAGGATTGTCTTGCATGAAGATGTAATCTAAAGCATAATATTTCCATGAAAATGGAAGAAATGAATTTTCTAAAACTAAACTGTAATCTAAATATATCTGACGACCGTTTAAAAATACAATTTCACTTTGGCCATCATAAGCGATCAGTGCCCAAATCATCAAACTGGCGCACCACAATTTCTGCTGAATGTAGATTTTGGTTCTTTTCGGAGATCTTTCCAATAATACTATTTCTAAACATCTGGGCCATTCAAATTACGGATTGACCGAATACCGAATAGTTGATTCGGTATTCGGTGGTTCGGCATGTAAACCGAATATTCGGCTTCGGCCGAATAATTGCAGATAAGTCTTTTCTTAGAAGTACAAGAATTCTCTTTTACTTAGCAGTAGAATAGGCTAAACAATGAGTTTCGATATTATGTCTATGAGTTCAGCTGCACTACAAAAAACAAGTCAAAGGCCATTTTTTATGTAAAAAAAAGTTTTTCCTTCCTAAAATAGTCTACATAGGTGCGAAATCAAAACAACTGTCTACAACAGAGAAAGAAAAAAAAGTAAGGAAGATGCGCATCTTTCCTTTATCATTTAGTTTTATTTACTTCTACATTAGTTTTTTTTTTTTAATTTAAATTTATTTAATGTGTATTTTCTTTAATATACACATCAAATAAGTTTATCAGAGTTCATACCTGTATATATAAGGTGTATATTAAAGAAAATACACACATCAAATAAGTATACCCCTATGCCTATCCTATAGCTTTTATAACCATTATATCAAAATCGCTCAAATTTCTTATCTACACCACCACAATGTTAAAATATTAATCAAAATATAAATATTCTATCAATAATTTGACAGAAAATAGTTAAATGTACAAATTGATATAATACCTTTTGTATTTTGAGAACATTCCTATTCAATATGTTTATAATTAGACTTAGACAATAGTAAATCAGCTTAATGACAACATTGTTTCTTATTATTTGAATGAACTTTTGTTTTTCTGACAATCCTTATCCTTAATAATACCCTGTATAGTTTAATATTTTCATAGGTTATTTTGGGGTATTGACTAGTGATAAAATAATAAAAAATAAGTGATGGGTTAATGAATTTGTAAGTGGAAAGAAGTCATTAAATTTTTTTGTGTAATTAGATTTTAGAATAAAAATGTAACTGAATTAAATTATTGAGAATTTAATTTCAATTAAAGCTTATTAAAAAAACTAATATATGCAAAAATGCGTATTAAAAAGTTTCAAGTATTCGGTCGCCGAATACCGAAGCTTCGGTATACACTTCGACCGAAGCTTCGGTATTCGGTATTCGGCAAAATTGCTGCTTCGGTCAATCCCTAATCCAAATTAAATCTTTTTTCGGCGGAGAAAATGACTTTCTTCCAATTGTCACCCATTGCCATGTACTTCTCGCAATACTGCAAACGAATCTGCTTGTGACGCAGAAGCAACTTTGGACCAGGCTTCATTTTCGACCATCTCAAGCTCAGGTGAAGAATGTAAAATTTTCCTAACAGGAAGGGATAGATCTGCACAAATCTGCTTTGAACTGTGACCGGCTTTCGATGCAAGTTGAAGAATCCCCCTTTTCTCTCTCGTACTTAATCGTGGATTACCTTTTTTGTTAAAATTTTTGCCATACTTTGCTGGATCTTTTTTATATCACACCAACTGATTGTTTAATTAATTTACTAATTTCCAAAACAGACTTCCCACATTTTAGATATGCATCAATTTTAGCTCTTTTTTTCCTCAGACAACATCTTTCGTTTACCCATCGTGAAAAGTATGAGTGAAACGTATTGCTTTCACTATATAACGCTTTTTACCTCACAGGCTATCAAAGCCTGAGAGCTAATGTGCCCGCCCGTTCTGTATGTATGTATGTATGTACGTACGTACGTATGTATGTATGTACGTAACGCGATAACTCTTGATAGAAACATCCGATTTGCTTGAAAAATTTTTCCTAGGTTCATTGTGATAAGGCGCTTCCCTGATTAGTTTTGGGAGTTCATTGGTTAAGGATAAAGGAGGAAAAACGGGGTTAGTCCACCCCCTTAATCCAGAAAAATGGGTTTTTCATGCAGAATCATTCGATTTGCTCCGAATTTGGTATACCAGTTTATTATGTTAAGGAACATCCCTGATTAGTTTTGGGTGTTCATTTGTTAAGGATAAAGGGGGGTTAGTCCACCCCCTTAATTCAGATAAATGGGTTTTTCATGCAGAATCATTCAATTTGCTCCGAATTTGGTATACCGGTTTATTATGTTAAGAAACTTCCCTGATTAGTTTTGGGGGTTCATTGGTTAAGAATAAAGGGGGAAAAGGGGGGTTAGTCCACCCCCTTAATTCAGATAAATGTATTTCTGATGCAGAATGATTCGATTTGTTCCGAATTTGGTATACCGGTTTATTCAGGCTATCAAAGCCTGAGAGCTAATGTACCCGCCCGTTCTGTATGTATGTATGTACGTACGTACGTATGTATGTGTGTATGTACGTACGTACGTATGTATGTATGTACGTAACGCGATAACTCTTGATAGAAACATCCGATTTGCTTCAAAATTTTTTCCTAGGTTCATTGTGATAAGGCGCTTCCCTGATTAGTTTTGGGAGTTCATTGGTTAAGGATAAAGGGGGAAAACGGGGTTAGTCCACCCCCCTTAATTCAGAAAAATGTGTTTTTCATGCAGAATCATTCGATTTGCTCCGAATTTGGTATACCGGTTTATTATGTTAAGGAACATCCCTGATTAGTTTTGGGGGTTCATTCGTTAAGGATAAAGGGGGAAAAGGAGGGTTAGTCCACCCCCTTAATTCAGATAAATGTGTTTTTCATGCAGAATCATTCGATTTGCTCCGAATTTGGTATACCGGTTTATTATGTTAAGGAACTTCCCTGATTAGTTTTGGGGGTTCATTGGTTAAGGATAAAGGGGGAAAAGGGGGGTTAGTCCACCCCCCTTAATTCAGATAAATGGGTTTTTCATGCAGAATGATTCGATTTGCTCCGAATTTGGTATACCGGTTTATTATGTTAAGGAACTTCCCTGATTAGTTTTGGGGGTTCATTGATTAAGGGTAAAGGGGGGAAAGGGAGGTTAGCCCGCACCTCTTAATTTAGATAAATGGGTTTTTCATGCAGAATGATTCGATTTGCTCCGAAGTTGGTATACCGGTTTATTATGTTAAGGAGCTTCCCTGATTCATTTTGGCGATTCATTGGTTAAGGATAAAGGGGGGCTAGTCCACCTCCTTAATTTAGATAAATGTTTTTTTTTTTTTTTTTTTTTTTTTTGCAAGATTATTCGATTTGCTCCAAATTTGGTATACCGGTTTATTATGATAAGGAGCTTCCCTGATTAGATTTGGAGGTTCACTGGCTAAGTATAAGATGGGAAACGGGGGCTAATTCCCCTTCACTTATTTTTTTGAGTGGCATTATTCTTTAAAATAAGAGTATAATATACAATTAGTGTGAATAGTCTGTGAGCTCAATGCCATCAGTTTAGCTGGGCACTTTTCTTTTTTATTATGTCTACTATGTATGTCACGTTACATTGTTTTATGCAAAATTTTGTCACATTACTTCGAAATAGCCAATAAGATGAGATATTTCATAACTCAATTTCCATGTTTGCATATTACGAAAATCCAATTTTTGACTTTTTGTTTATATTTAACATTATATATGAAATTTTATTTTTGTAACTCATTTGTTATACATTACTATGTATATCCCATGAAATTTCATTCATTTTAAATGAATATTATAGAAGTTTTTGTTAAAACACCGTGTTTTCATAAATCAATTTCCACCAGTGTATTAAGCTATCATTTTTCTTTTTTCTTTTTCTTAATGATAGTAATATCGAAAATCTGAACAGGTCACAATAGAATCAATTACAGCAGTGGCGACCTTAATAACATTTCTTTTTAGTACAAAAATTATAGAAATTTTACAAATTATTTTTGCCAAAAAGCTGCTAAGTTATTTTGTTATTTGTTTTTCTGTTTGTACTTCTAATTAATAAAGTTAATTTCATTAATTCTCCTTTGAAAATAAGTATTTTTTTTTTTTTTTAATATCATCTTATTAGAATTTCAATTCTTTTAAAAACACACAATTCTTGATAATCATTCCACGTGTTAACGTAGGGGGGGGGGGGGGGGGATTCAATCTAAATTTTTAAGATTGTGATTTACATCCTTTATTTAATCTTTTTTTTTTTTTTTTTTTCTCATGTTGCACTGGAAATAATTCTGCCAACGCCACCTAGCATATTTTAGCCTAAATGTGTGTTTAGAGGGACTGAGATAATGGTCAACCTCAGGGATAAATATATTTACTACAATATTTTACTATACAATCTATATTAATAAAGGATAATTATATTTTACCGTACTGTATATATATAGGTATAAATATATAATAGTAAAAGTTAATAATATTTATAGAATTTTTTAGAGTAATACATTTGATACTGGATATTTGTACCTGGGACAGGGACTAAAATGATGATTTCGTTTGTTTAAGGCTTGAAATTAATTATTTATACATCATTATATATCCATTTATCATTGGTAATTGTTATAACAAATGTTACAATATATTACATTTTTCACTTTTTGGTTTTAGTATAATTAATGAAATATTATTTATTGGCAGTGGACGCAAATTATCATCTAATCATCTTATAAATATCATCTTATTAGAATTTCAATTCTTTTGAAAACACACAATTCTTGATAATCATTCCACATGTTAACCTAGGGGTGGGGGGATTCAATTTAAATTTTTAAGACTGTAATGTATATCCTTTTTAAATCTTTTTTTTTATTATTTAAAAAATATATAGATTTTCTTTCACGCCCTTATTTCGTCCCCTCGCGCACTAGAATTCAGCATACGTGAACGTCTGATTAACGCATTTACTTTCTATAGCCGAAAAGCAGACAATTTTAAATGAAAAGACGAGTCGAGAAACTGTTTAACCCGATTACCACAGAAACGAGGATAATATTAAACTACCAGTATTCCTTAGTTACAATAAGGAAAATAAAGGATTTTCCAGTCTCGTGTGCATCGCACCGTTTCGACCTTCAACAAAATTGTGAGCATTTAAATAAAAAATAATTGCCCCAATCTCGTCGTTTTACTTATTTTCTGCGGATGAGCTAGTTTCAGGAAAAAAATAATAGAAAACGTCTGCTCGCGTACCGTCGATATGAGAAAAGGATTCAGAATATTTAACTCGATCATTAATTCATTATAAGGGTCAATATCTGAAAAGTGGACAATTTGCGTCCACTGCCAATAATATTTCATTAATTATGCTAAAACCAAACACTGAAAAATAGTTGGAAATTGCACGTCAAACGTGGCAAATGAGGTGCGTTCGTACTATAACTAGTTTTATAAATATTTTTTTTGCAGTGCATAGTGTACTAAATGTATATTTTAGTGCACTTCATAAGTGCCTATCCATTTCATTCTGTCCGAAAGGCTGTCACATCATTAAAATGCACTTGAAACAATTTTTTCCTATTGGCCGTCCTGTAACGGCTGTCTCTGTCATTAAACTGTACATCCGATTTTCATAAAATTTGAAAGGACTCGACAAAATTTTGAAACAATTATGTATTTAAAATTTCAGACCATTCGGTTGGGTAGTTTTTGCTCTGTTATATGTGGACGGACAGACAGACAGACTGCCCGAACGACGACTATAGGTGCTACGTATTTATATAATTACGAACGATAAATGGACATATAATGATGTATAAATAATTTTAAGCTTTAAACAAAGTAAATCATCTTTTCAGTCCCTGTCCCCAGGTACAAATATCCAATAGCAAATGTATGCTGTAAAAATGTATATAAATATTATTAACTTTTGCTATTATATATTTATACCTATATATATATATACAGTATTGGAAAATATAATTCTCCTTATTAGTATAGATTGTATAGTAAAATATTGTAGTAAATATATTTGTCCCTGAGGTTGACCATCATCTCAGTCCCTCTACACACACATTTAGGTTAACAGGTACTAGGTAGCACTGGCAGAATTATTTCCACTGCAACAGCTACTAAAATTCAACTATAACCACCATGGATGAAAGTAAGTTGTTCTTCTCTTAGTTTCATATTTAGAAATATTTAGTTTTTGTTCTGAATAGGGAGGGATGAGTATTTTTTTATAGCATCATTCATGTCCCCCTATTTAACTTTTTATTTATAAAAAAAAAAAAAAAAAAAAAAAAAAAAAAAAAAAGCTTATTGCAACTTTATTTATGTAACTTGCAAATGTCACATAGTATATTTAATAACTGACATGAGTGTAAAATGATTCAACAAAATGGCTGTGCAGCTGTTAAGACAAAAACATCACCCCATCATCTTAGTCCCAATTATTAGACACTGATTATGATGTTAACAGACACTTTCTTCCATAAAAGTTTATCATACGCATAAAATATATTTCCTTGATCTCAAAACAGTACTGCATTTAAATGACAAAACATGTATCATAGTATATAATTGAAGAGCTAAGTGGAAGAACATGTTAAGTAACAAAAATTACATTTCAAGAAATTTGAGGTGAAAGTTTTTACTGTAAATTTAATGATTTATTTTCTGTTTAATACCATGTGTTTAAAATATTAACAGGTATGGTACTAAACTCTCTCAGAAAAACTTATTCATATTTAATTTTCAAATATTAAAAATTATTAATATTATTGACGTTATTAAATATTAAAATATTAAATATTAATGAATAATGTCTTAAATCTTCAAGACTAAATAGAATCTTAGTATTTTAGCTTCACCACGTGATAGGATACCTCATAACGCTTTCATCCAAAAGATTAAAAAAAAAAAATTGAAAATGTAGCATAACATCCACTCAGCTCTTCGATTGTATGTGGTAGTTGGCACATTAATTTAAAAAAATAAAAATTTTGGAATGAAATTGTCCGGTTTTCGGATATTGACCCATAAGCTAAATTAGCGCCCTCTAAAAGAGCAGAATCTATGAAAATCAGTTTTTTTACCTGCCACTTCGGAAAGTCAACTGTCTAATTTTTTTAGTGATTTTGTTTATTTTGTACGAATTTAAAGGATTCATTCAGTTTCATCTCTTCCAAATACGACTGAAAATGTGTAATGCTCGGTATTGGAACCGATTTATTAACTCGGAGGAGGGGATCTATGATGGGAATATGGAAATGGAAGATAGCTTAAATAGATCTATTTTGAATATGCTACGTTAACCAAAGAGTAGAATCACAGACAATACATTAAACAATTAAAATTCAGCCAATTCTAAGCGTTAATACTATCAACAGTTACAAGAAAAACACAACAAAAAGTCATCAATTTTAATATGTTTTTAGTGTTTTTATGTAATAATTTTAATTGTTTAATGTATTGTCTGTGATTTTAATGTAAATATTTTAAAGATGGAATTCAGACGTAATATTTTTGCTTTTATAATTAAAGAGTAGAATCTTTGAAATAACACTTTTAAGGGGGTCCGGGGCTCAAAATTCTATTTTTTTTTATTATTTATAGAGATTTTTTTATGAATTTTTTTCTGAAATATGTTTTAATATAATAAGAATATTTCAGGTAAAAAAATCTGAAAATTTTAAAATATTTAAATTTTAAAATTTTAAACATATTTAATTTTTGATATAACTCTGGAAGTACTTATTCGATTTACAAAATTTTTACACTTTTGTGTACAGAAAATGTGTCATTTTAATTTGTCTTCAGAATTTCTTACAATATTGATTATGAATTTTATTAAAAAATTGTAAGTAAAAAATGAAATTTTTTATGAGTGAGTTTTGCATTAATTAGCATATTTTCACAATTATCACTCAAAATTAAAAATCCTGAAGATAATTTGTTGGAAATATAGCATAAAATCTCTGTTGAAAATTTCATACATATATCTTACAAGGAACTTAGACATATTCTTTTAAAGTTGACAAATCGTGAAAAAATTCATTCTGAGATAAATGAAGTTCGTCAGAGGGCAGCTGATTCATCGCTTCTCGAGGCAAAAGGTGTTATATCTCTGGATCGAATGAAGATAAAAGCATGCAGTTTGCGGTATTTAACGCTAAAAACTCAGTATTTTTTTAAGTATTTCAAATGAAAATCAAATTTCAAAGTACAAAGTAATTGCTTAAAAGGCGCAAAGGCCAACATAGTGAAAAAGATTCCAAGCCGGGACTCGAACCCGGGCCATCAGTATAGCGCACTGACGTTCTACCAACTAAACCACTTGGAACGATACCCAGCATGGAAAATTTCTCACTATTATATGTTGGCAAGGCTACAAACGCAGCACAAGATGGAATATTCAACGTGAGCCACCGAACTGAGGCAAACACGGAACATAATTAAATCCAGCATCGATAGAAACTATATTAATACATGGAAATTATTCCAGAGGGAAACATTCGCCTTGCATACTATATTTCAAATGAAAATCAAATTTTAAAGTACAAAGTAATTGCTTAAAAGGCGCAAAGCCCAACATAGTGAAAAAGATTCCAAGCCGGGACTCGAACCCGGGCCATCAGTATAGCGCACTGACGTTCTACCGACTAAACCACTTGGAACGATACCCAGCATGGAAAATTTCTCACTATTTAAATTATCTACTTGTGCTTATTATTACATGATATATTCATATTAGAGTAATACAAAGTTACAATAATACTACAATCATACTAAGATTTCTATTTTTCAGTTTAGGTAAAAGGCAATTATTAAATTTTAGGATATTCAACATGATATATTATTTGAGATTGAAATTGAAATCGAAACATTTTTCATCTATCTTGAAAAATATAAAATAATAAATAAACAAATAAAAAAAGCCGAGTCTAGAGAGAGGTTTATAAATATTTAAATAACCCATCCGAAAAACTTCCTTTATTTTCATCCAGTGATTTAATTATACTGCATAAACGTAGGATAACACCTCTGCTATTTATATCCAATTAATTTTCTTTGTTTAACGATTTTGTATTTCGTTAAAGTGTCATGGTCTGTATGGCGTATAACGGCCACCTCTGACATCATTTTGACTTTTTTGTTGTTGTTGTTGTTGTTTTTTAATGATCTGGGCATACTCCTTAAGTCATAGAAAATTAACCGGATCTGTGGATGATTAATCCTAAAGAAGCGTGGTCACTTTTATTTGAGAATATAAACTGCAAACTGTGTCTTTCAACCGTTTTATTTTACAGCATGGTAGAAAGAGCTAGATGGAGATGCAGTATGCCATAAAAACTTTTTGTAATAGGATGCGCGTTATCGCTCAAATTTAAATGCCCTCATTCGGCCCAAACAAAACAAGCACGTGGAACAGGGACTGAATTCTTTGACATCTCCCGTGCATTTTTTTCTCTAAATGTAAATGATCTGCTTATATTTAAGCATTCTAAAGTAGAATTTCATCGTATTATGAATTAAAAACTGCATTACTAGAAGTTCTCTTCTTTTTTGCGAAAGCATGTGATTGTGTTTGGGCTGAACATAGCGGATTTAAGGTTACATTTTTGGCGTCACCTCCAATCACCACACTTCATCTCTATTCTGTCTCTTTACTCTATGATTTTACAGTAGTTGTACTTAAGCTGAGTTTATATATATATTTTTAAATCTCCGACAAAAGTCGTAAATCACTCCAACGGCCTTTCTTTTCCAAACGCTCTGTGGTGATCAATAAAAAAAAGGGAGTCTAAACAAAAGAAGAAGGCGGAGATTGAACATGTCAACGACATCCACCGCGGACCTCCAGCCTCTAAACTTTGACAGAAGCCATAAAACATGAAAGGAGGCGCCTTACTACATCAAACATTGCGACTTGAGAGCCTACACCAAGTCACGCGAAGAAACTCGAACGTTAATGGTTAAACATATGGGAGAAATCTGGCTTGCATTTTAATATTTTTAAACGATTTTTTTTTCTATAGGATACCCGAGGTCTATATATAATATTGTTCGTTTGTACTTTTTCGATTTTATTGCAGTTTTTTTGTATGAGGTAGTTTTCAGAACCAGCCCCAACCTGTTCCAAATGCGAAGGTGTTCGGATATTAAAAACTGTTACCAAAATTGGAAAAGTACAAAGAAAAAAGTACGAAGCTTTCTTGCCTAGGTTTAACTTGCATAGGCGTTCGGGTTTCTTCGTATGACTAGTGTTCAAGGTCTTAAAGAAATGTAGTCTGTTCGATGCTTCGGTGTTGACTGCTACAAAAAGCAGAAAGCAGCGGGACAGCGGGCTTGTAAACATAAATCCAGTGATGCCCTGTCCTTTCCCCGGTCATTTGACTTGTATGGCGCATAGCTAGGGCGCATGCAGGGAAACAAAAATAGTAGGACAGCGGCTTATGAACATAAATCCAATGATGCCCTGTCATTTCCCTGATCTTTTGACTTGTATGGCACATTCAGGGAAATAAAAGTGTGGAACAGCGGCTTGTAAACATAAATCCAATGTCCCGTCCTTTCTCCGGTCACTTTGAGTTTCCGTATCATAGTACGTTTTACTATACTACATAAACACAATTATCTTTCACATCAACATCTGCGAAAGCAGAATCGCTAAGAACCGAAATAGAATTTCTATTTAGACAGGTTTTCGATTGAGCAATTATAGTCCTATGGTATTTATTGTTGTTAGGTGTTCCGTTTTACGCTTGACGTCCTGTTTTTCAGCTCAGGGTTCCAAACTCTGCCCCGCGTACAACGGAAAAGTTTCATAATTCCTCCGAAAGGAATACCTTACAAATCTATCAGCCAGACGAGAACCTATCTAAAACGGATGTTCTGTAGGTGATAGCAGTTCTGTTTTCAGAGGTTTTAGTGTACTTTGTTCAGTAAAAATGGACCTTAAAAGTAAAAATTTCATTGTCCCATCTTTCACGTTTTAAGAGGTTTTACTGTATAAGATTTTTATGTTTATTTAGTACACTAAAACCTTCCAAGACAAAATGAAAGAGACTGAAGAAAAATTCCGTTTTAAACAAGTTTTAGTTTTACCAGATATATAATTGTACGATATTCTTATTCTAGGGACAATGAAATTCTACGTTTAAGACAGAATTCCGTTATACACATATTCCATTTTATTAGACTTTTCTGTAATTTTATGTCCCTGTTTGAAAGTAGTTAGCCAGCTTTTTAGGGCACTGGGCCTGACAACATTAATGGTATTACTTCCATAGAGACTATGAATTTTTTCATGTTTAACCCTTTCCTGTATGGTGCGTTAAATTGTGCCCACTTAATTTTAATACCCAAATGCAACAACGGCACCAGAATTTTGAAAGAAATTCTTGGCTTTTATAATGTACGTGAAAAAAATCTTTTACTTGTTCCCTAATAAAAGGTACATTTAATTACGTGAATTTTTATTCAAATTGCTAACAAGGCGTAAAACCAACAGAGTGAAAAAATTCACGAATTTCTATAAAAATTCACGTAATTAAATTTAGATTTCTCGGAAGTAAGTCATTGTTTAAAAATTATTATATAAAAAGTGCATTTTAAAAGTACATTAAAACAGTAAAATTTATTCGTAAAGCCTGGTGTCAATCAATTATTTCAAAATTTTAGCAACAGAACTACTTTGTGCCTGAAAGGATTAAGAGGAAAATCAAAGGAACAAGTATAAAAACTTATAAAACATGAATGATTTGTGGTTAAAAACCTGGAACTTGCATGCGATTTTTATTTTGTCATAAAGGATAATGGAGAATATTCTAATTTTGCAAAAATAAACTTAACTAAGAAATGTGATTTAAAGTTGGGTAGAGAAAATGTTATTTTATTTTTTATAACTTTTTTAGAGAATTGTAGAAACATTTTACAAGGTGCATGGACACCACTAACCAAAAAGAAAACCTTATAGTTTTGCGGCCATACATACAAAATGTTAGCAACATTTTGCTAATTTTGGACCCCCTGCCCCCTTACGATATCATACGTTATCATTCGTCGACCCCCTCTCCCTCCCCGATGATATCGTTATCAATGTCTGAAAATTCTTTGCATTTTTACATTTTTTTCTTTCTTTTTATACGCTTTCAGTTATCTACACATATGATTATACATTTATTACAGTCAATAAAATATCAATACATGAAATAAATTTATATTAAACAACATCTAAAAGAGTTCGTTAGTATTTAAAAGTATTTAATAATAGCTTATTGTTACATAACGCATTCAACCGTAATATTGTCTTCTTGCACTTCCTCCGCTCCCGGGGAGGGTAAAAGCAGCACATTTTATCAATAAAACAGTGAATAATTATTTTTCATTGGAAACGCAAGTATCATTTCCTAAATATTATGCACCTGGTTTCTTTAACAGCGAATTATATGCACATATGCGAATACGTGACACCACCTCACTCGGCGGCAAGCAGGCAACGACTGGCTCACTGGAAATCCGGGGAAACATTCAAGCATATCTCCTTCCAAATGTGCACAGTGGGCCGCCACGGGTGCGCACGGAAAAAATAAAGGTCGGCTACTTATCAGACAGATCTCGTAAATTGCATAGTATGCTAAAAGTTAAATTAGGCAACGCAAACACAGTTGAAAATTCTCTTTCAGCAATTTCCGTCGCTAAACAGAAATGTACTCGAATGTTACAACGCTGTATAAGATCTTAGAGAATTTATACACACCAAATAATATGAAGGAAATTAGTTAAATTGAAAAACGCAAACCCCAGCTGAAAACACACTTCCAGCAAATACTGTTCTTAGACAGTACAGTAACTGAATTCTTTTGCATTTCCCTGTAAATAAATGATAAATACTATGCACACCCTGTGAGAAAAAATCCTTTGCTATGTATTTTAATGATGTTACACTATTCCGAACATAAGTAAAATGATGTGTATTGTTGATTTTTTTCACAGTAGAATCTCGGTTATCCGATGTAATTAGGACCGACCCTCTTTCGGAAAATCGAAATTTTCGGATAATCGAGAATACTTCAATTTTAAGATTAAGAAGAAATGTAGGCAATATTTCTTATTATGGTAGCAAGGGCTTAATAAAAATAAAGCAACAGCAAAATAGAAACAAGAAGGAATTACCTGAATTTTAATTTTGAAATTAAGTACCTTTTACATATATCACAAGGGCTTGAAAAAATGTTGTGTTTGTCGCAGTTTCGATTGCCTTTGCTTTGAAGCTCTGTCATGGAGTTTTTTAATATTATGAGTTCACCAATATTACACTCTTTCTGATGCTCCAGCCATGCCAAACCTTTTGCAAAACATCCAAAAGCTTTCAGAATTGCTAATTTGCTCGTTTTCTTCGTCCCATTCCGAAGCTTACGGGAGCTCAAGTTAAATTCAAAGCAACTTTAAGAAAGGGGATCGAAAATATTTATACGTACTCGTAGTTCGGAAAGGACCGCTTGCACACAAGGAATATGAAAGTTAAAAAAAAAAAAAAAAAAAAAAAAAAACTTTCAAAAAGGAATTTGCACACAAGGAATGCGATATTAAAAAAAAAAAGAAAAAAAAATTAAAAATGGATTTAGGTTAACCGAGAGTTTCGGTTATATTTTCGGTTGTATTTATATATCTTTTTTATGCCTTTTTTAAATAGTGTGGTTTGAATACTTTATTCTAGAAGAGTTAGAAAGTGTTTCATAATCTATGCATTACCCATGATTTTTCTTTCTTGTTAAACATATCAACATATGTACGTAATGCAGATATTTAACAATTCAGAAATATTAATCGTATCAAAAACCTTTTTTCTTGGTGCTTATAAAGCGTCTCAGGAGTCTTAAAGCTTCAAAAATTTCGAAATTTTAATTTTTTTTTAGACGTTGAACTACTATCTTTACTGAACATTTTAATATAATTATTTCCTTGAAATTCCCATTAGAACAGAAGTTATGGCTTTTAGAATTATAACTGAAGCGGCGTTTCCGAATCTTGGAAGTCATTTTTCTCCAAATGACGTTTTTGTGTATAACGCGCACAATATCTCAAAAATCTCTAAATATTTTTTGGTGAAATTTTCGAAACATATGTTTCATGTCAGCCGTCCTAAACTGAACCTAAAATTTCCTTTCTAGCATTCAAAAAATAACTTTTAGGTGATTATACTGTTGAAAATTTCAAAATTTTGTATTATCTAAATGCAACTTTGTATTAAAAACACAAAAATACTTTAAATACAAATTTATTTAGGTTCTGGGTAATTATTGTATAATCTGAAGTATCAGTAGACACCAAAATTTTCATTCTAGTTGCAAAATTTATTTTGTAATCCTGCGCATAATTTGTTATACGAATTTTCTACTCGTCAAATGTTTGACAGTTTGGAGCTCCCTATAAATGCTAATTCAGCATCTTGCAACTTTTTAAATACATGAAATGAAAGAAGATACTTATATCTTTCATCCCAATGAAAATTGTGTTTTAAAATCATATACATTTTAGGATATTAAATGTTTAAAATGGTATTTTGTTTTCTTTTTTTCCAATTTTAAGAGTCCTGAGACCCCTTAAGTGCTTTAAGTCACATGGAAAAAAATAAATCTTTCTATTTTTTTAAAAATTATCTCAGAGGAAACGATTTAATTAATTAAATTTCAAATCCAGAGTGGTTCAATAGCTTTCCTCCGAGCCCCCACCCCCCCTTTTCCCTTTACCGGCACACATGTATTGAAAAATTAAATACAGTCGAACCTCGTTATCCCGACACTCTAATGACCAGAAAAAAGGGTCGCGGTAACCGGAGTTGGAGAAAAATATGTTTATAATAAACTGTATTTTTAATTTATTTAAGACAATTTTAAATTCATAACGGTTCTTGTAGTTTTAAGCAATAAAACATTATTATTAAACAAATAAACACAAAAACAAAAACAAAATTTAAAATAATAAAAATCAGATTTATGATGACTTTTTTCAATTGTTATATGAAATATTGAGGAATTAAGGTCTGCTGATCCCTAGATGTGTTTTCTACAATTATTTTTTCAATATTATACAATGAATTGTAACCAGTAGATATTCGTTGTTTCAAAAATGGATGTTAGATAATTTCTGATCGTTTCAATGCAATACAATACTTCGGTTTTAGTCGGATTAAAAACGCCATTTAACCACAAGAAAGCGCCGCCTGACCAGAACAAAAATTCCGCGAGTAGACTGAAATGTCTATCTGGAGTGGGTCATTCATAGTGTGTGGGTTCATTTATTCAGATAAAGGATTGAAGTAAAATTTCTCATTTATCTCAATGGCGCTTTTAGTCACTTTTGTGAGAAGACATTTCTTACCACTTAATTTCCGTGCTTATAAGACGGATTATGAAATATAGATAATTTTCCTAAACCGTCTGGATATCCAGAGTTGAAAATTATTCAACGACGTAAAATCCGGAGTTTATTTACATTAAAATCATATACAGAAAATCGGGACTTCGGAAAACTGAAGTAATAAGCGGAGTGACGTGAAAACCGGGTGTCGGAATAACGAGGTCCGACTGTACATCCAAAAGTCAATGATAAAACTTTTAAATCCTACGTTAACGTACTCGTGGAAAATTAAGACAGATCCATAAGGATGGCCCAATTAAAAAACGTTTTACCCTTTGAATCATCATCTCGGTGATATCGCGTGGTGAGGAGAAGAAAATAGCGCAGGGTGTGGGAAGCAGCGCTCACCGTTCCACTTCGGCGAGTCTTCTCAAACAATCATCGCTAAAATGGAAATCTCCGCGAACAAGTTGTCGAGTGTCCGGCTTCTTCTGCATTAGAACAATAAATTAGAGCTTCAGCAAAACATGACCCACATAATTGGCAGGATAAATGATTTAGATAAGAAAATAGACTAGTAAATCTGCAGATCAGGGGCCTGGACGTCATTTTTGCTATACATTTTAACTTTCATTTCATTTCACATCAGGGTTCGTCAATATCGTCATGTTTTCGAAAACATATCCGATATTTTTTATACATATATCTGATATTTTCAAAATAGTAGTCAACTTATTGATGGTTATAAATAATTTCAGACTTAAGGGTGTATTCGAAAAAATATTTTTCCACGCTCAACAGTTCGAAATTTTCTGAGACATTTTCAGACTCATTTTTAAAAGTAAAAGCATGAAACTTGCTGAGGTGATTTTGGAAGAGATGTATAAGAGGGCGTATGATTTCATTTTTCACTCAATTCATTAGAATTTGAGTTTTAAACAATTATTTTCTCAGTAGGACCCTTTTTTTTCATTCCCAGATCTCCTGCTTCGGAAAATTCGGTTCAAAACGCCCACTTTGACTGCGTTTTTTACAATATTTTCTGCCTTTATCAAAAAATCGAGAAGCACGGCACATTATATAGTTTCTAAATAAGAGAATTTCCCAGTTTGATGTGTTTGAGAGCAAAAATGAATTTAAAAATGAATCAGAAAATAAGCAGTTTGGATTGGAATACACCCTGAATACAAATTAGAAACTAAATCATATGGCACTTAGCAGGAAAACTAAATAAAACAGTATTCTAAAAATATTTTCTTTGTTTCATTAGAAAAATTCTTGGGTTTTAATTAGTTGCTTTTAAATTAATTATTGAATGATGAATTACGTGACAAATTTTTATATTGCATAAGTGATTCCTATTTATTTAAGGCGATAGAGGGTGCTGTCAGTCTAACCTATTCAATGAAGGGAAATAATTTAAAGTTTATAATTTACAACCCATAATGCTTGCTTTTTATCAGAAATTTACTTTAAAATACCGGGTAGATAATTTATTTTTACTTACTACGGCCTCTTTTTTTTTTTTTTTTTTTTTTTTTTTTTTTTTTAACCATTTGGAAAAATGGTTATTGTCCTCGTCAGGGTAGGAAATTAAAAACACATCTGAAGCTTTTTATTAGTTGAATCCGCATTTTATTCGTTTTCTGGTGGGTCTATACAGTAATCTGTATTTTCCCTTTACTTTCAACAGAGATGGATACTTCTGTTGCCACTATGACAAAAAAGCAATAAAAACTACAAAAAAAATAATAACTAAGAAACAAATTGAGATAAAGCTTTCAAACAAATTGCATTTAAAAGTACATTTTTTTCTCTATACGACGATGTAAAAAGTAATATTGTGGGATGTTTAGAAGATTAAGAATGAAATTTCATTTAAAATGGGTCCAGGAATATTAATGTTTAATCCATGGCGTACGTGATGTATGACCAGCTCCATAGAAGTTTAAAAATTTACAGTACCCAAAAATGTAATCCATGTCGTACGTGATGTATGATCAACTCCGTGCGATTTTTCATGTCTTAAATTTTAGTCTTTGAAAAAATCATTTTCCAAATGGTCGTTGTAATTTGTTAAATTGCATTTTTTTTTTTTTTTTGAAAAAATAACAATATTTATTTTTATTTATTTATTTACTTTTTAAAACGACACGACCATTAAAAGCTGCGGTGAATTTTATTTTTATCTGTCTCATTCTCTAAAAACCTAAATTTGAAACTTCATGCAGTTAACGATTTATAATATATATATTTTTTATAACTTGAATTTTATTTTACATTTTTATACATTTTTTAAATACTAAACCTGGATATCAAGGTATTTTTTTTTTTTATAGCTCTTATACGAATATTTTTCTTTCTTTCCGTTTTATGTTTTACACAAATGAATGACAAACTTTTCTTTCTGACACACACACATATATTATATATTCTTAATAATGGTCAGAAAATGTAGCGAAAATTGTAGATCAGCTCAATTTATTTAATTGATAATTAGATGCAAAATATTTTAGTTTAAATATTTTTAATATAAAATCATTATTATCCTATATAATATAGATAGGTTTTGAAACTTCAAACCCGCAATTTCTTTTCTTTTATTGGTATTTTATATTGGAACGATTAATTAATTAAGTAATTGATCAAATTGAATTCAATTCAATTATTCAATTTATTTGAAAAGTTCTGTTCCATCCCGGAATTTCTATGCTACTTATCTAAGGTGTTCAATGGTCCTCAACTGCCAGTACCACTGTAATTATTTAGGTACCACGGCTAAAATTAGGCAGAGATTTTTTTTTTTCTTGATTGGTGCAGTTTCCCAAAACAGGGCAAAATTTTGCATAAGTGATGAGTAGGGATTACAATCCCGAGACTAATTTCAAATCCCGGGATTTCGGGATTGCTTAGATTCAATCCCGGGATAATCCCGAGAGTAGAAAAATTAGAATTTCTGTAATATCATCAATTTTTACAATAGCTAAATATCATAATATTATAGAAAAGATAAAGCAAAATTACAGTCTAATTTACATATGAAAATATACCAAATTAAAAAAAATTAACTTCAATTAATTATAAAAACTTATAGGATAAATTAGAACAATTGGAAATTTAAAGAAATACGCTGTTGATGTTTGAAAATGCAACAAAAAACATGAAATCTCTATGCTTCATCTTATAGATAATTTCTTTTATTTCCTGTTAAACAAGTTTTTGGATAGTTTAATGATTACAATATTAAAAACTAATTAATATCACGAATTAAATTATGAATTATTCTCATACCCACGTAATTAAAGTTTATAATTCTAGGATATTGCAAATGCAAGATTTTCCCTAACATGAAGATTTTTTCCTTGAAATAAAAGAACTTAGCACACACACACATAGAATAAAATAATACATAGATGTATATAGTTCAAATTTCTAAATAGCAATAGCTGTTAAAATTCGAAAACGTTGCATAATATAAAAAATTATTACGTACCTCGTGAAAAAAAAAAAGTTTATTTTGAATAGTTCACTGTTTCCTGACTAATCGGTATTCCTTTGAAAATATGTTCTAAGAAATATGACGGCATCTAAAGTTTCATCTCCAAGTCCCAGTTGTATCATTGTCTGTTTTTAGGGAAATGTCATATTGGTTTAAGCGCTCTGTTAGCATTTCAATGCATTTTTTTGCTGTAAAAGATCCATATATGCGAATAAGGCCTAAATTCCTGAATTTGCTCAAATTTAAATTTCTTGAATGGGCATTAATATTCATAAATCGCTTGCTTGCAGTAAATGTCCATTCATCAAAAGTCAAACTAAATTTTTTCCCTGAATTTTTAAAAGTTTGTATTTCACTTGTAATTAACTCTTTTATTATAGTTCACTACACAATTTCGAATTGATACTGCAGATTTTGGCAAATCATTATAGCCTTTAGCTATCAGTAAGTTTCTTAAATCAGTTGAAGTTAAATGAAAAACAGTCTTTAGCTGTCATTCGCAATAAAATTAAATCCTGTATTTCCTTATCACTACTAAAATAATCTTCTATTTTCCGCTTTTTAGAAAGCAATGCATCTTCTATGCAGTCTTGACGTGTGGAAGGAAGAGATGATGGATTAAATTCTTTCTAAACTTTAGTACCATGTTTCATCGATAAATGTGCATGCAACCCTTAGTTGATCCACCTAACGTTTTAAGCACTTGGCTACATCTTTTACGTTCATCTTTTGACCTTAAATAGCAGTGCTATACTGAAGATGTATCATTATTTTTCCTATGAGCTACGAAATCCTTTTCATTAGACATCTTTAAAGCAAAATAAGTATAAACGCCCGAAAAGCAAAGAAGTTAGCACGTAATAATGACTATCAAACTCAAATGCGACGCTTATCAGTAAACTCTAATTCGAAATTTTGTGATTCCCAGTTGCTGAAACGACCGGCTTTCTAAACGCGGCGAAATCGAAATAAACAAATGATTTCATTGTTCCCGAATAATAGCCAAGCGGGTTACATCTGTTTGCAAGTCAAAAGGTTTTCATGTTAAATGATTTATTCGCTTTGAAATATGTAAAAAATACTTGAAATATGTATATTTTTTCAAGGCTATATAAATTTAATAAAAATTAATTCTTTTTCTTTCCAAAAGAGAAAGTCTATAAATATATTTCTTTTTATTTCAGCTGAATATTGTTCCATTTAAAAAAAGGACAATCCCGAAAATCCCAGGATTTTCGGGATTAAAAATGATGCGGGATCCCGGGATTGTAATCCCTAGTCTTGAGAAAGATGTCATTTTTATTTCATAACTAGAAAGCCCAAAGTTTAAACTGTTATTTAAAACAAAAAGAAATTGGAAATTTTATTTGCCTTTTTGTGTAGAGCCTTTTTCGCAAAGTCACAAAAATTTGGAAAAATAAGCATAACTTTCAGCTTTGGTTTAATTTTTTGGCCCTAAATATTTAAAATTAATTTTTTAAATATTTTTTTATTAAAATCTACATTTTTTGATGTATTTATGGTGATAATTTTAAGATGATTCGCATTTTAGATCCAGAGAAACAATTTTTTGAAAATGGAACTGCAGTCTAAAAATACAGACTCAGAAATGTGCGATTTGAGAAAAATCCAAAAACTGGACCCCCCCCCCCCCCCCCAATACCTCACAAACTATGAGGTCTAGGAAGGAAATTTTCAGATGTATTCATATCAGGATAGAATTAGTATATACACCAAGGTTCATCCAAATCCCTGTCGGTCGGGTTACAAGGTCTGGATGAATTGACATGGAATGACTCACTTATATCTTTTAATCACAATAAAAATTGTGATTTTAAATCATATACATTTTATGAGATTAAATGTTGAAAATTGTCTTTTTTTTTTCTTTTTTCCAATTTTAAGAGTCTTGAGACCCCTTAAAAAGAATGCTCCAGTTAAAAAAGTTATACGTTTGAATCATCCATCTTCGCCATATCGCGTGGTGAGGCGAAAAAATAGTCCAGGTGTGGGAAGAGTCGTTCCACTTCGGCTGATGCACTCAAACATCACACCGTTAAAATAGAAAACTCCGCGGACGGGTTGTCTGGTCGGCTTCTTCAGTATGCAACACTCACGGGGCAATTAATTACTGTTCTAAGATGACCCATTTAATTAGAAGATTAAACGGTTTAGTCGAGAAAATAGATTATCTACTATATATAGAAAATGCAAATAGGAATGTCGTTCCGGTCGCTTATAACTCGAGATCTACTGAATGGATTTTGATGGGAACTGCACTGTTAGTTAGATAATGTTTCAGGGATGGTTTTAGTAATCGTTCTATGTTCCTTAGTTATGGAATTACGGAGGAAATTTCTATAATCAGATGAAAGATTATGAAAAATTGGCCTGTTTAAACGATTCTGTTTAATGGATTTCGATGGAACTTTCACTGTTATGTAGATACTCGTCTAGGGTGTGTATAACACATGAAAATACAATGACATGATAACATATGGTGTGAAAGTGTATATATCACATCATTCTATGTTGCTTAGTTACATATTTCTTTGGGGAAAGTCTATTCAGGTAAATTCGGTTATGAAAATTAGTCTTTTTTAACACTAGAACTACTGGAAATTTGAGTCAAGTTTTACAAAAATATTTCACACCAGAATATTGATTTAAAACAGTTTAACTTTATTATTTAACATTTTTCTTCTTTGTATCTTTTAAACTTATTACATAATCCAATTTCTGGTTTGAACCGAAACTTATTCATAGGGTAGCCGTCATAATGACGTAGCTCTAGTGTTAAAGATTCTGCCGGACGTATTTCGATGGAACTTTTGCATTGCTAATTAAATAATTTATCCGGGATGGTTTTTTTCTTGTTTTTTTTATAATGCATATCTTTCTATCGTTATTTGCCAAATTATATTGTAAATGATAAACTAAAAGAGTGGATCCTTAACAGCCCATATCTTGTCTGACACACGAGAAAATATAATAGTGCATATGGCGTTCCTATCCCTCTCAGCAATGCGGGAGGAATTTCAGGTAGAAATTCAAATTGCTTTAAAACACTAGTCGGATGTACCAATCCCAAAACTTTCTTTTATCTCATACATGTTAATACTACAAAATTCGTTATCACAGTGAAAAATTAAATGACAATCTGCGCTCATCATGAGGGTTCTAAAGATATGAAATTCCGTGCATTAGTTCTTGAGATCGAACTATCGCTGAAATCGTATAAATCCAGCAAATTGCAGCATAGCAGCGTCAGCTATTGAGCAATTTACACCAAAGCATAATCAGCAGCAATATTAATCAAGGTATACTTGAATCTAAAATTTGATAAAAATTTGTGCATTAGTTCTTAAAAACGCAGCAGAATAGCACCATCTATTAGGCGATTTACAGACACCAACACGTAATCAGCATCAATTTATATCAAGGACTATATGAAATTGAAGTTTGATGAAAATCTGTGCATTAGTTCTTGAAATAGAGCTATTGCGGAAATTGTGTAAATCCTGGAAAATGCAGCACAGAAGCGCCACCAATTGGGAGATTTACATTGAAACGTAAACAGCACCAATTCATATCAAGAACTAACTGAATCTGAAATTTGATGAAAATCCGTGCATTAGTTCTTCAGATAGAACTATTGCGGAAATCGTAAAAAATGCAGCATAGCAGTGCCACCTGTTTGGCGATTTACACTAAAAACTAATCAGAACCAATTTATATCAAGGGCTGCCTGAATATAATTTTTTATTAAATTCCGTGCATCAGTTCTTGAGATAGAGCGCCCACAAAATTTGTGTTACATACAAACAGACAGACAGATTCACCAGACTCACAGACAGATATTTTGTAAAAACATGTCTTTTGGGATCTCTGACCCCTAAAACGTGTAAGTCCATCGAAAACCGAAAGTCGAAAATTTTCATGAATCCAATACTTTCTTCTTGTAAAGATAGAAGAAAGTAAGATCAAATTCACCGACATATCTCATTTGATTCGAGGTTCGTTTGGTGAAACAGATCAGCGTAACATGCGAAGCCTGCTAGTTTTAAATAGACGGTGATTCAAACACATCAGCAAAACTTTAAGGAGTGGTAAAGCATACTATGGCATTATACAATAGAAAGAGAGAATTAATCTTGAAATAATTTTTAAATATTCTTAACAATTTTCTACTGGGTATTTTTGATGCAGGATTCGAGCAGCTCAGGTTCTGATGACTCTTTCGAGTTCGGATTTCAAATCGTCGCACTCGAACGGGCTCGGACTCCGAAAACAAAACCCGAACTCGCCGCCTGCCCTCTCTGTGCCACTGACTGGTTGAATAGCATTTATGTCCTATGCACTAAGTGCTGCTGCTGTTATTATCACCCCTGTCCCCCCCTTTTTTTAATCAAGAAAAGGTTCTCTTATGAGGGTTCGAAACAGCTATATTTTCGAGCTATTTGTACTTTTATTTGCGTCATTTTTTAACTAGTGGAGAAGACTGAGCTCAGCTCGGTTAAAAATTGCTTTGTGTTCAACTCGATAAAAAATCAACGTTGATGTCACAGTTGTATTTTTTCAGCAAATATGCGCTGTACGGAACAACGTCAATGTTTTTCAAGAACGTTCTATAAACTCTGTTTAATCATGTATATCGGCTCTTATTAAAATTCCTTCAGATTCTGAAAGCCAACTTTTTAGCCAAATGTCATCAAAGTTTAGCAAAAACTTGCAAACTTGGCGATTTCCTTTCGCTTGGCACCAAGCATGTATTTTGGCATCGGTAAAAAAAAAAATCAATTTTTTCTCCCAAATCTCCCCAATATCGCAAACATTTGTCAAATATCACTAAATTTCGCACTTTCGTTTAATGCCCACTGTTTAAAAATTTAATGTACCTTATTTATTCCCACTGAAATGCACTGATCCGTACTGACCGCGAAATGACCCACTAATCAAATTTTCTCGAACATGTGACCTAGCCCAACGGTCTTTTCATAATTCAAAACGGTAGGACGCAAAATTTAGTCAAAACAGTTAGAGCCGTTTTTTAGATAAAATTAGCTTGACCCGTAGTGACCCAAAAATGACCCACTTATCGAATTTTCTCGAACATGTTACTTAACTCAATGGTGTTCTCGTTATGCAAAACGGTAAAATACAAAATTTAGTCAAAATCGTTAGAGACGGTTTTTAGATAAAATTAGCTTGACCCATAGTGACACAAAAATAACCCATTAATCGAAATTTCACGAACATGTGACCTAGCCCATTGGTGTTCTTGTAACCCAAAATGGTACGATACAAAATTTAATCAAAATCGTTTGAGCCGTTTTATAGATATAATTAACTTGACCCTGACCCATAATGCACCAAAATGACCCGCTAATCGAATTTTCTGGAAGATGTAACCTATTCTAATAGTCTTCTCGTGCCCGAAAGCCGTAGGATACAAAATTTAGTCAAAATAGTTCGAACCGTTTTTAAGATAAAAACATACACAGACACACGCAGATTTGCTCGTATTATAATACTAGCGAACTTGCCCGGCGTTGCCCGGGTACGTCAAAAAACAGCAGGAATTACGAAAAAGCTCTGAAAATCGCAATAAGATATCGCGAAAAAATTTTAAATCGCTTCTCAAATTCTGAAAAGAGAAACTATATATATATATTATGTTCGAAGATTGCAAGTTGATTCCTTTCACTAATGTGAAAAAATAGTAGCAAATCGCTAAAATACACTAAAAATCACATACAAAATTCCCGAAAAATTCGAAAATTGCTATACGAAATCCGTTCAGAATGTACTTTAGGTCACAAATGGAATGTCAAAAAATTGCAGCAGATCGCGAAGGAGCGTAAAAATCACATTAAAAATCACAAAGAGTTCAAAAATCACGAAAGTCAAAATTTACTATAATTGGATAAAAGTTTCAAGTCAGATTCCTTTGGCCCTGTAGGCTCTCTTAAAATTTATGGTTTGGAAATCATGCTAAGCATTAGATCATGTTACTTTTATTCGTAATTAATTTACTTGGACTCCCTTAAATATAATTAATATAATCCCTTAAGTTAATATTAGTTTTTGTTGCATTAAAATATCTCAATTTGTTGATTTTCTGTAAGCAAGTAAACCCTATTGTTTTACAGTGGAAGTCTATGGGAATTTGGCGAAATATTAGAGATATCGCCAAGTTGGCGTCACTTTTGGCGACTAATTTTGGTCGCCAAATTTGGCGATATATTGCCAAGGTGGCGACAAACTTGGCGTTATTTGACGACAGAACTGGATCCCCCCCCCCCCCCCTACGGTAACCCCCTTATAGGTATGTACATGCATTACATGCTGTTCAGTAATCGCACAAAAAATTCGCTAAAAATTCAAAAATCGCTGCACGAATTCCGAATAAACTTTTTTGAAAAGAGAACAAAATTAAATTTATTGGATTAAAAGAAAGAAACCGCATTCTTTATCATAATGTGGAAAAATCGTATTAATATAATCCCTTAAGTTAATATTAGTTTTTGTTGCATTAAAATATCTCAATTTGTTGATTTTCTGTAAAAAAGTAATCCATATTGGTTTATAATGGAAGTCTATGGGAATTTGGCGAAATATTAGAGATATCGCCAAGTTGGCATCACTTTTGGCGATATACCGCCAAGTTGGCGACAAACTTGGCTGCATTTGGCGACAGAACTATGTCCCTCTACGGTAACCTCCTTATAGGTATGGAAATGCATTAAATGCTGTTCAATAATTGCATAAAAAATTCGCTAAAAATTCAAAAATCGCTGCACGAATTCCGAATAAACTTTTTTGGAAAGAGAACAAAATTTACTATATTGGGTTAAAAGAAAGAAACCATATTCTTCTCACTTATATGGAAAAATCGCCTCGAAACATAAAAAATCGCTAAAAATCGCATAAAAAATTAAATTTAAAAAAATCTAATCAAAAAATCGAAAATCGGGCTTCGAGGTGCAAAACTTCATAGATAGACGTACCTTTTCCCCAAATTTTGTAGCTCTACGTTCAGCGGTCTCTTCAGAACACCGTCGACACACTCACTCACTCACACACAAACTTCTTTCTTTATTATTATAGATATTATGATGTCTCTTAGGTATTTAACTCAACACAAAGTTTTTTAGCCCCCGGTAAGCTATTTCTTTCTCCCAGCTATTATAATAACTCCAAAAAATAACGTTCCGTTGTATAAGCCAGCCGTAAAACAAAGCAGATGTATCATTGTACTGTTAAATACTCTATTGCAATTTTTTAAACTTCTAAGCGTCGCACATTTTCAATTTTTATAACGTCGTATAGGAAAAAAAGTACTTTTAAATGCAATTTGTTTGAAAACTGTGTCAATGTTCCGGCGTCATTGTGTTATTTGGGGACTAAAATTAAGTGGGAAGAAATTCCAGAGATTAAAGGGTTTTTAACGCCTTCCCTAGCCCGCTGGTCGATGTCTTTTACTTAACAAAAATCGTTTTTAAATTTTACCGTGCTCGGGTCCAGAGCCACCGCAAGGGTGGCGCACCAGCACCAGGTGCCGTGTCAGATAGGTCCTTAATTAGCGCCGTCTGCCATCACCATCGGTACGCAGACGATCAGCTGATAGCTGAAAATGAAAGTAACCTTGCAACAGGTGCCAAATAGAGTGGCTGCGGCGCTTCTCGGATCTGCATCTTTTCCAACAATCTTTAAGCAAAATCGAGGGGAGGAGGATGCCTATTTCACGAGTAACGGCTATCTTTACTTGCCAGATTTCATACTTCCATTACAGAATGTTATTTAATAATCCCAAACGTGTAAGTATATTCCCGTGACAAAATGCAACAGATTTCAAAATATAATTTTGAAAATTAGCTTCACCATTCACGATCTAAAACATGCAAATGATTTAATTCGATAAACAAAATTATTTTAATAAAAGACTGGCAGAAAATTGATTGATTAAAATAAAATAAAGTTTAAAGTACTTACCAGCTTTCAAATTTCCATAACAAAATGTAATTTAATAATCCAAAGCGATAGAATGTAGTCTTATCACAAAAAAACGCCACCAAATCTAATTTTGTAGAATATCTTTCGCCAGTTATTCAGTTAAAAATGAGGATATGTGACTAACGAAATTGTTTAAAACTTTAACTTTTCGACCTTGCCAAGGCATCATCTCAACTGAGACAAGGTTGCCATCATTCTGATTGAAATATTCCAAGCTTCTATGACCGAAAAGAGGATGATTTTGTTTTGTTTCTGTTTATTTTTCCGAAGGGAGTCGAATCCACCGCGCGTAACGATATCCAAGGGTGTTATTTTGGTTACCCGAATGGCAATGGAACCGAATCAAAAGACAGCTGATTTTCAACCAGCTGCACATCTGAAAATGAATGCTTTCAAAAGGAGTTCGTTCTCAAACAGAAAATCAATGAGTTATGTAAAATTAAACGATGCTATTATTAATGAGGGTAAAAGTTATTTACTATATCCTTTTTGACAGAACATGACATACATTACATAATCTCATTTCGTCTGTTAAGTAATGTGTTCACTTTCATCGCATACTTTTGCGTGGCAAATCGCGTTCACTTAAAACATCACGCTAAGCTTAGAATTACACGAAAAAAGTACATTTAATGTTTTTAGAATGTTTTTAAACTCAATTCCAAAAATATTTAGGTTAAATTTATTGTCATTCATTCGAAAATAGTGTTTGCATTGTAAATCGTGCTTGCTATCTCTTTATGTATATATTTATTTATTCATTATCAATAGCAAATGAATACAGGATATTTTAAGTAAAGGATTTCAAACTTCTTAATATTTTAATACTGATGTTATTGACTAAAGGGCTTATTGAAAATTAATATTTTGAAATGAAAAAACATCTTGTAATAGAGATATACAGTAGTAGAAAAAAAAAGTAAGCACCCTTGTAACTCTGCAACAAATTACAGCATAATAGAGTTACTGGTACCAAAAGATTGGAAATAAATTCTACACTTAAATTATGTATATAAAATTTGCTTAAGGGGCCATATACAGATCAAAACCAGCTCAAACCTTAATGGCAACAAGCATTTTAAATCCTCTGTTCAAACTATGTCTAGATACGAAATTTCAGGTCGTTTGGATGATAAGTTTTTGAATTATAAACAATCAAAATTGAGAGCATCTAATGGTAAATTACATTTTCATACTTTCATTAACATCTCCTGAAATTATAATCCTAATGTGCTATTTTTTTTTTTTTTTTTTTTTTTTTTTTTTTTTTTTTTATGGGTATAATATTAAAAAACCCAAACATAAATACATTGATTTTGTAATTTTTGGAATATGAAATTAATATTAGAAAAAAGTATCAATTGAAACCTACAATTTTTTATGGGTCTGGTGGTCTAGACAAGGATGACACTTTCCATTGCAATATTTGAGTTGTTTTGAGTTTATTGTTTCTGAGGGCAAGGATTTTCACCCTCATTCTGATTTTCTTCAATGATTACAAATCTCTTGTCATCTCGTGAATTTGTAACTGTTTTCATTGGTCCGCAGGATTTTAAAACTGAGCGACTGATTTAGATAATTTGAAAGACGGACGGTGGATAAAAGAAAATATGTTTTTAAACTTAAAGCATAAAGTATACATAAGAGGTGGGGGAAAAAAAATTTTTTGAAATTTTTAGATGGGTCTTTTATGGGTCAATAATTTATGTCTTGCATTATGCGCATCCAAAATTTTAAAATTTTCTTTTAAGTAGTTTTCAAATTATGCTTAAAATACGCCAAAATGATGGTTTAAGGGGTCGTCTAGGATGTTCAAAAAAGCAAAATTTGAAAAAAAAATATATTTTACTCATTTTATTCAAATATTTCGGATGGCAAGTGTCGAAACCTGTTAATCGAGTGAAAGGGTCCTACTGGCAAGAAATAATGCATGAATAGAAGTGACATATAGTCATTCTGTAGCATTTCAACAATCGAATATCGAGCTTCATTTTGGATACAGCCCCTGAAATAGGCTCATTTTAAAATAATTAATTTCTTTGAAATTAATAGTGCAAATTTGTGTTTAGACTAATTGAAGGATGTAGAATTTCTTTATGATATCAAACTTGGGTATTTCTATATAAAAAAAAAACAAAGTTTGGATATGTGTTGATATGTAGATGGCCCCCTAAGCAAGTTTTATGCACGTCATTTAAAAGTAGACTTTATTTCTAATCATTTGGTACCAGTCACTTTATTCTACGATCGGTTGTCTCAGAGTTAGTAGGGGGTGTTTACTTTTTTTTTTCCGCGACTGTACTTTAAAATAATAGTGAAACGTCCATTCCCAAAAGAAAAAAACATGGTTAGACCAAAAAAAGAAACAAGAAAGAAGAATCATGCGTCAAGTTCAGATTATGAAAAACTTTCCAACACGTTCAGAATACTTTAACAAGATGAAAGATTATGTGAGGAGTTCACAATCATAGACCATGTCCATTTTGGGGGGAATGAGAAAGTCCATTTCGAAGGTGCATAAAATCTGTTTTTTGCACTCCCACAGTCAACCAAGTCTGTTTTCACATACATGCTTTATCATATATGGCATCTGTTTACAGAGTTGATTTATTGTGGAAGTGCATAAAACAGATTTTATGCACCTTCGAAATGGACTTTCTCATTTTTTTTTTTTTTTTCAAAATGTACTTGGACTACTATGATTGTGAGCCATTTGGAAAAAAAATAATACCCAAATAATGACCCAACCTGAAATACCCATTTTCAGGAATTCTCTTTAAAAGTCGGAAAAATATACGATTTCTTTCGTGAAGGCCTGCATAGGATCTACAGATTTGTATATGTATTACAATACTTCCGTTAAGGAATGCATAGCACAGTTGAAAATTCCTCTTCATGAATTTCCGCTAATAAACGGAAATGGACTCGAAATCTTTTGTTCTGTCCTGTATATGACTTATAGAATTTATACATACCCAGTAATAGGCAAAAAATTAGTTAAATTTTAACCCAACTGAAAACGCATTTCCAGCAATTGCTGTTCATTGGCATCAGAGGCGTAGTGGAAGGTATACAATAGTATACACCGTATCCCTTCTGTATTTTCTTACGAAGCTCCGTATACTCTCAATTTCTAAATTAAAGTTACAGCGCATAACTCTAGGCATGACCTTCATGGCTTTAGCGTGTACCCTCTGCCTATAGCGTATTCTTTCTGGGTTTTTTACAACTACAACACTGACTGTAACTGAATTTTTTTGTGTATCCCTCTAAATGAACGATGAATGATTATATTCCTCCAGAAGGGGGCGCCGTGATCGCTATTTTTGCGCTAGTTTCTCGATTTTTCTTTAGTTTTTGTTCTACATCGGTTGCTTGTGCAGTGACGGGTACTTCGCATCTGGGTAACCCGATGATTCGCAAACAACATAATGACGAAAAATATTGATTTTATTAAAAAATAGGATCAAGATTAACTGGCATTTACTCCGATTAATAAAATGAAGAAGATATTTAAGATGAAAATCGTAGTTGTGCTTTGCACTGGATGCTCATACAGCGACGCACACTCGACATCCTGTTTGTTTCTAGGATGTATAAAAGGCTGTACATATATAACGTTATCAACTTTTTAGTAACTTTGGACTCCTCCCCCAACCTTATACGATATCATACGTTATCATTCCATGAACTCCCCCTCCTCCTCCCTAATGATACCGTTATCAATCTCTAACAATTTTGATTTTTGCAATTTTTTTTCTTTTGTTTGTAATGATATACAGATACTGTTCGTTTTCGAAACTCGCACCTAGAGAGATTCATTTTGAGACGATTTGTGCAAGACAACCGCCGCGGCGAGCGGCCTCTTTTCGTCCGCAGCCTTTTATTCTTCTACTTATTCCGACTCTTTTGCCGAAGCAAGGTTCGTAGGTCCCCAGCCACGTCCCGAGTAAAAGACACTCTAGCGAAAGCCAGGTCGAAAAAAAAAATCAAAAATTGAAACCGGACAAATTTAAAAGGGAAATTACACAAATTAAAGACACCGAAAATCGGGAAGGGAGGGCTCGGGCCCTGAAGCTACCGAACGACTCCTGTTACTTCCAGCTTATGATTAGTCTCGGTCGTGTCAAGACGATACATCACCATTCTGAGACGATTTTACTATCCAAAGGGGCGTTACGCTAAAATTGTTACTTTCCGAAGTTCTACTTCGTCATTCACTAGTACGTTGTTACTAAGATTGGCGCTGAGCAAAACGCAACTAAACAAACTCCGCTTACCCCTATTTTGTTAAAATCAAAGCAGACCTGACGAATGCGTAAAAGCGTGGAGGGTTTTGCTTTCCGAAAACAAACAGTATGGCTAGACATTTATTATTTGTGTACTTTATTGATTCAAATGAAGAGAAGTGAATAAAATATCGCAATTATATATCAAATCACACTTAAAACAAATAGCTACTATTTAAAAGTATTTATGTATTTAATAATAGCTTTTTGGTACATAATGCATTCAACAATAATATGTATTCTTGCACTTGTCCCCACCAAGGGGGGGGGGGGAGACAGAAATTCTATCAACAAAACAGGTGGATAACCTTTTTTTACTGTTAAACACAACAAGTATTATTTCAAACATACTTCGGACCTAGTTTCTCGAACAGCGGATTGTATATGCATACACATACGACACAAGAGTAGAAATACCAAACATTAGAGTATTCCACATGTTGGAATTAAATAATTTAATGATTTTAATAATAACTTCGTATTTTCGTAAAAATAGATAGCAAGCTAATAATAGAAATCGGAATATTTTGATGTAAAGAACAAGTAACAAAGAAAAAGAGAAAATTGTTTGGATCAAAAAAAGGATATCAAAGACAAATCGTCCCTTCCCCTAGAGCAGTGGTTCCCAACGTGGGGCGTACGCCCCACATGGGGCAATTCCAAATTTTTTACTCACCCATTTTTTATCAATTTCCTTTGTCTTTTTTTAAAAAATGGAACTCAAGTAGAATTTAAAAAATCCTTTTCCTCATTGAATTTTGAAATGTTCGAAATAGAAACTACGCCAGATTACGTATACGAATAATTTTTCTTACCATTACCCACTTTTTTTTCTCTGTATTAAAAATCTCTATAATTTTTCTGGTTTAATTGTATTTTAGTATTTTTTGTAACGCTTTCGATTATTTCTTGAATGAGCTTCTACTTCTGTTCGCTCTGCTTATATGTCACATGAAGAAACTTTTGCACGTGAAATTACATAAAAATAAAAGTATACATAAATCTGACTGTCTTGAATATATTTAACCTAAAAATTAAATGAAATATCTAAATGAGGTATTGCCAAATTTAAAGAATTTAGAAATCTTAAATGGCATTTAGAAAGGGAAATGAGTAGACAGCAAATATCTGTGGCTCTAGTGCAGGCATCCTACACAGTAAATAAATTTAGATGATGGCATTAACGATATTGGAAAAGGGAAAACAGAAAAAAAATGTGTTATTACGGGTAGCGGAATAATGGCTACTTAAAATTGATAAAGATGTGAATCTTGAAATAATGCTTCTTGTGTATCGTCTTTTCCATGGTAAGAAAATTTAGTGTCAAAAGCTTTTCCACCAACTCTTGGTAATCTACAAATTTAATTATAAAATATGTCAATGTTATCCATTTTAACACTAAAGCTACCGCTAGGGGTAAATGACCCTTTTGGAATTTCTCAAACTAAAACATTACGAAATTTCTTTATATTTCACGACTTTTATTAAAATATATGGTCATATTATTCCTTAAAATGCCTCATTTCCGAACTACTTTTTCTGCTTAGAAAAAAATATTTTAGGCTTAACTACCGCAAGGGGTCATTTGACCCCTGAATATATTTATGTTAAATCATAAAGGTATAAATGTTTTATTTTGTAAGAACATTAGTAACTTGCGTATTTTTGCTATTACATCCTTTATTCTACTGTATTACATCATACTTGTTAACCCTTTCAGGGACAAAGCATTTTCAATGCTAAAGTGTTGAGGTAAATAATTGGCACCGGAATTGACCAACAAATTTATTTGTAAATATGAAAAAGACTATATTTCAGATACATATTAAATGGAAAATATTTTACCAAAATTCTGGTGCCATTGTGGCGTTTAGGAATTAAAATTAAGTGGTTTCATAAACCTACCACCGCCCCTCAAAGGGTTAATGTGTGATGGTGCAATTAGAAATTGACTTTACTCCGGTTGAGATTTTAGTTTGAACATTTCAGGTTATATCGAGAGCGAAATAATCTTTAAAATATAATAAAGCAAATTTGCACGATATTTGTTTATTAAATTTTCGAATTTCTTGAAATAATTAGTTGTTTCCTTAATTTTTTTGCTTGATTATATATATTTCTTTTTACTTTAATAAATAAACAATTTGTAATAATTATTGGACAAAAAAATGTTTTATTCATACACCAAAGTGTATCAACTTGGTATATTTTTCGCAAAACATCGTAAAATAGATAATTTTTACTTTCTTCTATCTTTACAAGAAGAAAGTATTGGATTCATGAAAATTTTCGAATTCCGGTTTTCGACGGATTTACACGTTTTAGGGGTCAGAGATTCCAAAAAACATGTTTTTACAAAATGTCTGTCTGTGACTCTGTGAGTCTGTCTGTCTGTGTGTATGTGACACAAATTTTGTGGGCGCTCTATCTCAAGAACTAATGCACGGAATTTAATAAAAATTGATATTCAGTTAGTGCCTAATACAAATTGATGCTGATTAGTTTTTGGTGTAAATCGCTCAACAGGTGGCGCTGCAATGCTGCATTTTTCACGATTTTCGCAATAGCTCTATCTCAAGAACTAATGCACGGATTTTGATCAAACTTCAGATTTAGTTGGTCCTTGATATGAATTGATGATGATTACGTTTTGGTGTAAATCGCCTAACAGGTGGCGCTGTTATGATGAATTTTGCAGGGTTGACACGATTTCCCCAATAGCTCTATCTTAAGAACTAACGCACGGATTTTCATCAAACTTCAGATTAAGTTAGTCCTTGATATGACTTGCTACTGATTAGGTGTTGGTGTAAATCGCCCAACAGGTGCCGCTTCTCTGCTGCCTTTTCCACGATTGCCTCAATAGCTCTATTAATAGAACTAATGGACCAATTTTCATCTAACTTCAGATTTAGTTGTATGTTGACTGAAGTTGTTGTTAATTAGGTTTTGGTGTTAATCACCCAATAGGTGGCGCTGCTATGCAGAAATTTTCACGATTTTCGCTATTGCTCTATTTCAAAAACTAATGTCCGGATTTTCTCCAAACTTCAGATTCAGTCAGACGTTGACATAAATTGTTGCTGATTAGGATTTGGTATAAATCACCCAATAGGTGGCGCTGCTAGACAGCATTTTGCTGAATTTAGACGATTTCAGCGATAGTCATATCTCAAGAACTAATCCACGGAATTTCATATCGTTAGAATCCTCATGAGATGCATAGATTGCCATTTAATTTTGGCAGTGTGATAGCGAATTTTGAAGTATTAACATGTATGAGATAGAAGAAAGTTTTGGGATTGGTACATCCGACTAGTTTATATAGGGGTCATTTGACCCCTTTCGTTAGGAATAGGTATAAAAAAATATCGGTACGTTTAGTGTTAATACTAAATGTAAGACTCTGCTCAAACTATTTTATGGAGATAGAAATGCGGACCATATAACACATTTCTTTAACACTGAGGGGAGTTCGAAATGTACAGTCGTGGAAAAAAAAAAGTAAACACCCCTACTAACTCCTCAACAAATTATCGTAGAAGAAAGTTACTGGTACCGAGCGATTGGAAATAAAGTCTACTTTTAAATGATGTATATAAAATTTGTTTAGGGGGCCATCTATATATTAAAAGGAATCCAAACTTCATTTTTTTTCAATGACAATACCCAATTTTAACACGATATTTCAAATCTTCGGTTCAAATTATGCCTAGAACCCGAATTTCAAGTCCTTTGAATAATAAGTTTTTGAATTATAAACATTCAAAATTTAGTGCTTCTAATGTTAAATTACATTTTCATGTTTTTATTTATATCTCCAGAAATTATGCTCCTAATGTGCTAATTTTTTTTGTAGCAATAATACTAATATACCCAAACATAAATACGCTGAATTTGCAATTTTTATAATTTTATGATATGAATTATGAAATTAATATTCGAAAAAATTATGAATTGCAACGTACGATTTTTTTTTTTTTTTTTTTTTTTTTTTTTTTTTTTTTTGATGGATTTAGCTTTATTAAATCCTGCTTTATGTAAATCCGAAATTTGACATTTTTCTTCCAAGTAGTTTTCAAATTATGCTTAAAAAAACGGCAAAATGATGGTTTAAGGGGCCGTCTATAACAGAAGTGAGTAGATATTTTGAAATTTCTTCTGCTGTCCTGTAATCTAGCAGGCTTCATTGACTTCTTAAGGTACCTTGATCAAGATGGGTGCTCTCTCGGTTAGCAGTCGATTTCCGAACTTCAATTTGGATGCAGCCCTTAAAATACGCTCGTTTTAAAATAATTAATTTCTCAGAAACTTATGGTACGAATTACTATATAGATGGTCCCCTAAGCAAATTTTATCTATGTCATTTAAAAGTAGACTTTATTTCCAATCGTTGGGTACCAGTAACTTTCTTTTACGATAATTTGTTGAAGAGTTAGTGGGGGGTGTTTACTTTTTTTCCCCCACGACTGTACATCAAAACTCTTTTGGGAACAAAGGCCGAATATGTATAGTCTCACTGAATTTACAGAATTATGTTAAAAACACATTTTTGACAGAAGATTCACCTCTTTACGAAGTAAGAAAATGTGAAATGAATAGTTATTGTTAAGGTTTTATTAAGCTTCCACCGTGTGAATAGAGTTCACTTTTTAACCTTTTTAGGGGCAGAAAAATTTTGTTCATAAAATGATGAAATAATTGACTGACACCAGAATTTACTGACGAATTTTTTAGAAAATAAAAACCTACTTTTTTACACTTTCAATATAAAAGGAAAATTGTATGAAACTAGGGGGGCTCCGCCCCCCTGCTCGCTACGCTGACCGATCCCCGCGTAATCGCTTTGCGATTCCTTCGGTATCGTGAACCTAACCCTATTTTCTAACCAACCTCAGACGTAATTGTATCGCGTTTCCATTCTGGATTGCTTCGCGATCCCTTTATACGAATATTGTAAATAGTTAGTGCTTGTGCTTAAAAATAATGTAAATAGTTCAATTAAGCGTTATTCATAAGCTAATAATAGTTTTTGTTGCATTGAAATACCTCAATTTGTTGATTTTCTGCAAGAAAGTAAACCCTATTGTATTTCAATGGGAGTCTATGGAAATTTGGCGAAATACTGGAAATAACGCCAAGTTGGCGACTAATTTTGGTCGCCAAATTTGGCGATATATCGCCAAGTTGTCGACAAACTTGGCGACGTTTGGCGACAGAGCCGGTCCCCCGCCTTGGTAACCCCTTATAGCGTCAGAAAGCTTTGACCATTCAGATGCTTTTCGCGGTATCTACGCAGATTTTAATTGGTCCATTTCTAAAGCGTTACTTTTTTTTATATATAGAAGGATATGGTTGTTGCCGTTTGTCAGTTTTGGAATTAAAATTAGGTTGTTACGTTGCGTGACTACCGCCCTTGAAAGGGTTAAATAATAACAGACATAACGTACAGAGTGAAGGGGGCGAAGCATGGTGATTTTACAAATGCTTTAGTGGAGTGTGACCAATAAAAAGTTGGGAACCACTGCCCTAGAGATATCTTACACTATCATGTGCCAGACTCTCCCTTCCCTCCTAAAGTGATAACATTATATATTCACATCCCCTAATTTTAAAAGCATACACTTTTTGAAGTATTGACGTGTATTAGATAGAAGAATGTTTTGGAATTGGCACATCCAACTGGTTTTTTAAACAAAATAAACTATTCTATCTTATGTTATTCGACGATTTAGGTTAAAGTAATCTTTTTTTCCCCCCTCTCCAAGTCAATGAAACTGCAAGTTCCGTATGCATTACATGTTCAAAACCGCCTTAGATAAAATTCATAATTATACTCCTGTTCACCCTTTAAGGCAGAAAATACTTAAATAATATTTTCAAAGCGGAATTATTGAAATGCGCATAATCCTGTAATTATATGGTGTTCATATTTAAAAAAACACAAAAATAATGTTTGCTAGCCTGAAGTATTTTAAATATTGTAAGCATTTTTAAAAAAATTTCATGAAAGTTTTCTTGCATTCATTTCATTTGAGCATTTGAGGTGGTCGCAAGGGAAGAGTGAGGGGGAGAGGGGGATTATTTTCCTCTAATCTTCTACGGGAACAACTAAAAATTGCCAAATAGTGTAAAAATCAGATTGTTGAAGTTTGGGCTGTATCACATGTTAAGACCTACCTCATCAGTTGTAAAGCAGTGGTTTTTAACAAGGATCCTGCAACGTATCCTCAGGGGATCTGCAATTGTCAAAATAAATATTTTCGCTTATCTTAGAACCTAAAAAAATATTGAGAATAAATGGAAAATAAAAAAATCCCTGCTGGCTCGGTCTACAGGCGCAGGTAGATTTCGAAGTTAAAAGTTAAATTTTTATTTTAAATAAGGAAAGAACAAATTATTTTTATTAATGTTATACTAATTTATAAATTAGTATAACATTAATAAAAATACAAATAAAACGTCGAACTAAAAATCACTTGATGACGTAAACACGTGTAATTTGATTAAAGTCAAGTGAATGTGACATTAATAAATCTTGTAAAAATTTAAATAGCTCAGCAGTTCAAATGTACTAGGAGAATTCTAATTCTTTGAAGTTCAAAAATTCATTAATTCCTAAAAAGTAATTAAAATTTTATCATAGAAAATAAATAATAAATATATAGTAGAACCTCGATTATCCGAAGTAATTGGGACCGACCACCTTTGGGAAAATCAAAATTTTCGGATAATCGAGAAGACTTCAATTTTAAGATTAAGGACAACTATATGAGCTATTTCTTATTATGGTAACAAGTGCTTAATAAAAATAAAGCAATAGTGAAATGAAAACGAGAATAAATTGCCTAAATTTTAATTTTGAAATTAAGTACCTTTTGCATATTTCACAAGGGTTTAAAAAAAGTTTTGTTTGTCGCAGTTTCGATTGCCTTTGCTTTGCAGCTCTATCACGAAGTTTTTATTTAAATACTATTAGTTGACCAGTATCACAGTCTTTCTGCTGCTGCAGACTAGCCAAAACCTTTTGCAAAACATTCAAAAGCTTCAGAATTGCTAATTTGTTTGTTTTATTTGCCCACATCGTTGTCCTCTTCCTCTTCTTCGCTTTGGTCAATGTGATAGTAAAAAGATAGCTTTAAAAATGGTTTTTTTCGCATAAGGAATGGGATAGTTAAAAAAGACAGAGAGAGAGAAAAAGCAAGCTTTAAAAATAGATTTCGGTTAATCGAGAGTTTCGGATAAAAGAGGTTCTACTGTAAATGTAAAAATATAAATAAAAACATGCTTTCATTAAAATTCACAAAAGCGTAGAAAATATGTTTTTCTACATGCACTGAAAAGTAGAAAAGTCTGAAAAAAAAAACATTTAAATGCACGGAGTTTAAATTAAATTGCGGCGAACTTGATCATGGAAGATAATGGATTTAAATGGGAATTTCGCCAAATTAGTCTGCTATCGCAAAATTGGCTTCCTATATGGCAACTCATTTTCGTCACCAAATTTGGTGATATTTCGCCAAGTTGGCCAAATTTTGGAGATATTTCGCCAAGTTGGCTGAAATGTGGAGCTATTGTGGTAACCCTGTCATTAGTATGTTTCAACAAATGCTCATTGTTGAAGCTGTTGCTGAGTTCTCCATAAGAATTTTAAAATATTTATGTCCATTTCATGTATTGCCCTCAGGAATACACAAATATTCCAAATTTTAAAGCTCTATGTCAATACACTGTAAAAAAAAAAAATCTGTAAAGTTACTAAAGTTTTTCTAGGAAACAGGGATTCATAGAACATTTATGTAACGGCAACAACAAAAATTCATGTAACAGATACACTTTTGCACGAAAAATCACAAAATCTGTAAGGTTACTAAGAATTGTTTAGGAAACTGGGATGCCTAGAACTTTTCATGCTCAGAACTTTTAACTGCAACTACGGTTAGAGATAAAATTTTAGTAAGATTACAGTAATTATAGCACATTCATTTTTAAAGATTTCTGTAGCTTTACAAAAACTAGTTTTGTACATTTACAGCTTTTTTTGTATGCGGTTGCAGAGGAAAGTTTAGTAAGCATGTAACTTTACATCTGAAGAACTACAGATTTTTTTTTTTTTTTTTTTTACAGTGTAGGAAGTGGTTGGATGAGTCACAAGATTTGACTGCCACACACAAACATAACTGTAAGTTAAAAGAAAGAATAAACTAAATAAATTTACAGAGTCTTGAGTATTTTTATCTATGTAAATTTGCAAAGTCTACTGTAAATTTATCGATTAATTTCTCTGATATTTAACATAATCTGTGTTTTTCTAATCTCTGTAATTTTACACAAGACAGAAGATAATGGATTACCAGTAGAAGCTCTGTAATTTCACGGAAAATTTTTCAACAGTGCAGATTTCTTTTTGATCCAAAGACACTCAATTCGATATGAGCACATCGATTTTCTCATTTATAAGTACTTCATTTTTTTTTAGTGCTGTAGAATGGATCAAAGTTACACGATATACACGACAACATTAGTTACTGCTCTGAAAAATAAAATTGTTGATTTTACAGTATTATACTGGCAGTTGGCATGTCAGTATAATACTGTAAAATCAACAATTATACCGTTAAATAACAACAATAAACCGTAAAATAAACAGTAATACACCGCTAAATAAAAATAAGGTATTTCCATGAGTTTTTGAAGTGTAAGTCACATTGCAGATAACTGCTATGCTTGTTAGCCACCGTTATTTTTGAAAAGTTTGCTTGGCCCTATTCAATTAATCAGATATCTCCGATAAAATAAGTCACAATTTTTTTGTTCTAAAATACTGGTGGCAAAAAATCATAGCATGTGACTTACACTACAAGTGCTCATGGAAATAGCCAACAATAAACCTTAAAATAAGCAGTAATATACCGCTAACCAGTAACATATGGTATATTTCTGCATTTTCATTTATAAAACGATATACTATTGCTTTTATACGATTTATTACTGTTAAATTTACAGTGTAATACTGACACCCCAGATGCCAGTAATATACTATAAAATAGACAATTATTTTTTTATAGTGTGCCTGTAGAAAAGGATGATCGCATAATCAGCTCAAAGTTATAAAGTGATAATAGCGAGATATGGAATACAGTTAAAATAAAAGAAACAAAATATACATATAAAGATCTAATCTCTAAAGTAAACCGTGTAGTGATGCGCGCGTAACAAATCGATTTGAATAGCTGCATCTGTCATGGTTCAGTTGCCAGATGAAGACACGCTTCGTATAGCACATTATAATCATCTATTACGATTACATGGTTTTCGTCGCTAGAACTGCTTTTGAAGATTATTTCCAGACGCGAAGCCCCAGTTTCGAAAAAGCGTTATATGTCTCTTCGAATCTGCTTTTGTAATTTTTTTTAAATATATAATACAGGGAAAAGATTATTCATTTACTTACTTTAAAAAGATAGAGAGAGAGAGAATCAGTGGGTGGTTTTTTTTCTCTTCGCATACTAAATACTGGGAATGTTGAAGGACTTGATAACCGACTTAAGGCTCCTGTCCCTGCCGGCGAAGACACGAGCTTATAATAATCCTATGGAGAGGGATTTTTCTGATATCTCGTTTGCATTTTGACATTTTTATTTATTTATTTATTTATTTTTTTTTATTTATTTTTTTTTTTTTTTTTTTTTGCATTGGATAGCCGAGGTTTGTCTCTACATCGCACCTTTTTTTACTTTTTCGATTTTGGTCACACATATTTTTTATAAAGTTACTTTCACTTTCAAAACCGGTTCTGAAAATGAAAGTGTCATTCTAAAAGAAATCTGCAACCAAAATCGAAAAAGTAAAAAAAGGTGCGATGTAGAGACGGACCTCGGCTATCCAATGAAAAAAAAAATTATTTAAAAATGTCGAAATGCAAACGATATATTAGAATAATCCCTCCCCATAGGATTAGCATTAGCTCGTGAGTGCCTTCGCCGGCAGGGACAGGAGCCTTTGGGTTTATATGACTCGAAATTTTTTATTAAAAATTGTTTTTGCTCAGAATTTGACGAGTTGGTTGTTACATACCTAGCATTTTAAGCCATAAATTTTGATCAAAAACAAATTTTAGTAACTAGAAAACATGAATTCTGCTTTTTCAGAATTTAGTGTCACCCCCGATGAAAAAAATATATATATGTATAAAAATATAGATAGTTCAGTTTTAAGACTTCAAACACGCGCTTTTATTTTATATAAAATGACATCATCCGCATCCACTAAAGTATTCCTCATTTACCATCTAGTCTTAAACAACATCTACAGTAAAATATACATAGGACGTGACTATCGCTGAACAATACACAAATCCCAAAAAAGAGATTTCGTCATTCAAGAAACTGGACAAAAAAAAAAATCGGCTATCTCATGATTCATAGGCCTTCATTTGTTTCTAATATTAATATAGACACTTAAAATGAAATTTAGTTTATAATAGCTTCATGTTTTATCAGAAATCATTCATTTATACATTTTCAAAATAGCACGTATTTTAATTACATTTTTTTTAGTTTTTATGAGAAAACGGCAACAAAAGGATATAATTGCTATTTTTCAACTATTTTCCCTTTACTTTCTAGAGAAATGGAGTACTTGAGTTGCCAAAATTAAACAAATGGTGCTAAAAACTACAAAAAAATTAATATCTCAAAAATAAATGGAGATGAAGTTTTCAAACAAATTGCATTTAAAAGTACTTTCTTTTCCCAATACGACGGTATAAAAATTGAAAATGTGGGATGCTTAGAAGTTAAAAAAATTGCAGTAGAGATTATTCCGTACAATGATACATCTGCTTTGTTTTACGGTTGGCTTATACAACGTAACGTTATCTTTTCGAGACGAAATATTAATAGGTGAGAGAAAGAAATAGCATACCGAGGGCTAAAAAAGTTATGAACAGTTAAATTTCATTTCGTGTCCTATAGATCCAAACAGAACAGCGGGGTTTTAATAAAAGAATTTCATAATACTAGTTGCAGTATCCAAAAGCGAAAGTAAAATTTGCGTAAACGTTTTCTTTGCGTCACATTTTTTGCATTTATTTCACATAGTTTGGATACTATGACGCAAAATAAACTTTTACACAAAGTTGTTATTATGGTTTTGGATAGCGTGACGCAACAGATAAATTAATTTATTAAAATAAATACATTTAATACATAGTATAGGCTCAGTGAAAGCGTCATCTATTTGACAGTGTACAGTTAAACTTAGATAACTCGAAGTTGAAGGGACCAGAGAAAAATTCGAAATATCCAAAAAATTCGAATTACGCATATTCTCTCAAAAAGAAGAGATAATTAAAAAAAAAAAATTAACTCCTTGATGAAATGAATGGAAGGATACTGCTAAATTTGTTTTCATTAAATCAAACATTTTTTATTATCTTAAGTATATTAATCACTTTCAAGAATAAGGTCAGATATTTTTCATTGCTTCTTTGAATGCAATCTTTGAATCATAGCATATGCTACTAACCTATCAATTAATACAAAAATAGAATCTTCTACATTAGATTGCATTTCAAAAAAGCGTCGATGTTAATGTACAATGCACCATAGCTTCTCACGAACTAGGCAGAGGCTTCTCTTGTATTTCCTTGTTTTCTTCATCCCCAGACAGCCCGTCCTCAGCTTGGTTGTTCTCCGCCAGTTGAGCAATATTGCTCGTATCAGTTGCCTCGCCACACACGGCCGCATTTTGGTCCCCGTTGACATAGTCCTCATACAGGATTTTGCTAATCAGGGTTTTGCTTGGGTCAGCTTGGGTCCTTGGAAATCCCACAAAGTGACATTCCAAATCATCGCCTTTCTTTTTCTTAGAAAGACCGTTAAAATAAACTGTTAAAATATTTTGAACCTTAGCTGAATAAAGTCTGAGGACTAATTTTTACCGCAAACTTTTGAGGGCAGTAGTACGAAAAATTCGAATTATCCAAAATAAAATTTGAAATATCCTCGATTTTTTACAATATTTTAATATTCTAGAAACCGAGCAAAAAATTCGAAATATCAAAAATTTCGAATTTAGGGGACCAGGTAAGCGAAATTCAACCAAAAAATCGATGTTTAATTTTTTATATCATTAAATATTTTAAACTTTTACCTTTTCAACGATGTATTACACCTGTTTATATATATAATAAAATAATGTAATAATAAAGGGTGTTTGATTTTTTCATTCTTTCTAAGAGCACTTCACAGCAGTGGGCTACTTATTTAAAATTCAGATTTCTTTATTGGAACCACTTTTCTGAAGTATTAAATTCCCATAGTTTCCGCTTTACTTAATATGTTATTAAATAAGGCGAATTTTACTATTCCAAAAAAGTGGTGCCAAGTTATTTAATGATTCGTTGAAAATTATTTATTTTAGGCAAAGAAATCTTACCAAAAATGCTAATTTCAAAATGTCTTTCAATAAATAATTAACAATTAATTTTCAGTTTCACTTATAAAGAAAATGGTCTGTTAAAATACGTAAAGCGTGTTACTCAAACTACTCTAAAAAATCAAGACCTCTATCTTTCATCATTTATGTGAAAAAAGGTACATAAAGTTGAGGTATTTTAACATGGCCGAGATAGAGCTTACCCGGTCCCCTTAAACAAATTAGAATTATCCAAGTTTCACTGTATTGAAAAATATATATATATTATTTGAATATATAGGGTGATTATAATTAAAGTTTAACTTTCAAAATGCTGTAAAAAAAGAACCACTGGTCAGAATGACTTCAAATTTGAAACAAATATACTGGAAGAAAGGGGAAACGGTATGGTATAAGAAAAAAAGTTTCAAAGTGTCTCAATAGATGGCGCTGTAAGTGGCATAACGAAAGTGGATTCGGCGTCAAGTGACATTTTTAATCGAAATACGACGGTTTTGTCATGAGTTCCACAGTAAACCAACCGTACTGTTCAATGTGCATGAGTATTTTGGTTGTTTTACGGAAAAAAAGACTTCCAAATCAGTCAACAGTTGTGGTAGAGATCTGCAAGGGCCGGCCCGTGGCCCGAAGCCCGAGCCCGGCCCGCGGGCCGGGCTCTGGCCTATTTTCATTCACGGCACTCTGGCCGGGCCGGGCCTAGTCACTACTCTTTAAGGGTCGGGCCGGGCTCAGGCCTTTCTTTTTCCCTAAAGGTTCGGGCCGGGCCTAACTTATTTTTTCTGCACACACCCGGATACTGGTTTCATTCCTAATCTTCACGGCCCAAAATTTTCATTCCTAGTTTTCACCCAGCCCGTATGAAAATCATTGTCTCGGCGTGGCTTGGTCCGTTCAAATGTCAGTAAAATTAGGCTTGGCACAAATTTTTTGTTAAAAAATGCATACATTTTTAAATCGCCATTATTCTACAATTAAACATTCAAATTCATTCTTTTTAAAGAGTAGTAGATTTCTACACTTATTAAAATATAGTTAAATTAAAATATAGTAAAACGTGTGAAAAAGAACCTATCTATGACGGAATCTTGTTTTAAACTGAAAAACGTGTTGATCCATGCAAAATTAATACACTATTACGTAAGAAAATAATATATAATACATTTACACTTGCTAAGAAGGGAACTTGTCTATAACGCATTTTTTTTTCTTTTCTATGCAATTCAGTCTTAGATTTTACTGTATAGCATTTTTCAGAACACTTCAATACATGGAATATGGATTAACAATATTAATGATAACTGAAACATTTACATACAAGAAATAGAGATTCATTAAACAAATAAATATCGCACCCTGCGGCATTTCTATAAAAATGAAGATTATAAACATCAAAAGAAAAGTTAAGATAAATATTTTTGGCTTGAACTCCTCGTACAAGACAAACTTTTAACCAAATCGACGTAAAAATCAATGTTTTGTAGAAATTCACTCGTGCCAGGCCGGACTCGGGCCGAGATTTTAACTTTTTTTTGGGCCGGGCCGAGCTCGGGCCGAACTTTTAACTTTTATACCGGGCCGGGCCAATAAATTTTTTCCACGGGCCGGGCATGGCTCGGACCGAACTTTTAACTTTTTTACCGGGCCGGGCCAATATTTTTTTTGTACGGCCCGGGCCGGGCAGAATTTTTTTTTCTCTGAGTCAGGCCGGGCCCGGGCCTGGAAATGTCGGCCCGTGCAGACCTCTAAGTTGTGGTACTGTTAGTGGAAAGTCCATCCACCACGGCAAGGTCGTACCACATTGGATGGGAAAAATCGGTTTTTAATTGTCCTTGGGCCAAAAACCGCATAAAAAGCGAATAATGATTCTGTTTTTAATTATTGCTAGACATGTGGCAGACAGGTTCCATATGCTGTCCACCATTGTCCGCCACAAGTTGAAACCAATAATCGTTATCGGTTGTCTTATCGCATGTCTAGCAATAATTAAAAACAGAATCATTATTCGCTTTTTATGATGTTTTTGACCTAAGGACGATTAAAAACCGAATCATTAAGTTATTTTAATGCGTTTTTTGGCACAAGGACAATTAAAAACCGAATCATTATGTGCTTTTTATGTGGTTTTTGGCCCAAGGACAATTAAAAACCGATTTTTCCCATTCAATGTGGTACGACCTTGCCGTGGTGGATGGACTTTCCACTAACAGTACTACAACTGCTGACTGATTTGGATGTCATTTTTTCCGTAAAACAACCGAAACACTCATGCACATTGAACAGTACGGTTGGTTTACTGTGCAACTCATGACAAAACCGTCGTATTTCGATTGAAAATGTCACTTGACGCCAAATCCACTTTCGTTATGCCGCTTACAGCGCCATCTATTGAGACACTTTGGAACTTTTTTTTCTTATGCCATACCGTTTCCCCCCTCTTCCAGTATATTCATTTCGAATTTGAAGTCATTCTGACCAGTGGTTCTTTTTTTACATCATTTTGAAAGTTAAACTTTAATTATAATCACCATGTACTTCAAGGGTCTTCCACAAATGATGTCGCGCTTGGAAGGGGGAGGGGGGTTCGTGAAATTGTGACAGTTTGTGACAAGGGGGTGGGAGGGGGTAAGAAGAAACGTGACATCACACATTTTGGTTAAAATAAAAGCATTAAAAATCAGCAGATTAAATTTTGAAGTTATTTTGAAATTAAAGTATTTTGTGTTTCTAAAGTAGATTTAAAGCGAAATATATTAAATTCCATTTCAAATTCCAAAATACGAATGTTTTCAACTGCTCTTTCGAATAAATATTTTATTAATATTGTATATTAATTATGTTTTTGTAATAAACCTTAATCTTATTTCATACAAAATAAGTGCATGAATCATTTTTATTGTTATGCTCAGAAATGTCGTTAAAACACATAGTTAAAGTTTAAAAATAAAGTTTGAAATATGATCTATAACGTAGTGCTTTGTTTCTAAACTGCAAGTATCTGTTTAAGTAATATAGCGTGGCATATGACAATGGGGGCGGAGGGGAAGGGAGGGTATGACGAAGTGTTACACTTTGTGACAAAGGTGGGGGAGGGGGGTCAAAAATATTGAAAAAAAGTGTGACATCATTTATGGACCGCCCCTTAGAAGAGAAAACAAAAAAATTGTAAAGGAATTTTAAAACAAATCTTTTAAAGTCACGTCATGGGGTGACTTGAATGTTGATATGATTTCTTTTTAAATCAATATTTTGAATTTGTGAGAGATGTGAATGAAAAAGCATCAGTGCGTAGCAGTGAAATTGGCTGCTATGGCGCTTCTAGTGTTAATTAAAATAACAGCGTCACTCAAAATTTGATATCGTTATTTTTAAGACCCATAAATAAAATTCTTAGAGCATCCATAAGAAAAAGTGTTGCATCACAAACTTTTAAATTACATACTAAGCTTTTATACTACACAAGATATCAAGAGTTTGTAAAAATTATTTTTTTTTAAATTGTAGCAAAAACTTCTTTTTTATATTTTAAATTATCCATTGACAATTGTTTAATACTTGCTGTGTAGGCCTTTAAATTATATAACAAAGGAAACTAAGAAATTGCAAGAATGACTAATTGTTTGTAATAATAACTGTTTGTAATAAATATAACAATGTAAAATATCAATATTATTTAGTTGAACAACCAGACAACAATGAGACAAAGAGTGTTTAAGAATGAAATTTTCTCCTATTTATTAGTAGCAGAGTGAACACCAAGTGAAAACGTCGGAATTTGTTGTACTACTCGGTTAATACTAATTTTAGATTTTACAAGTTAGGTCCTGTGACACATACTTTTTAGCGAAATTCTGCATGTTATGTACAAAACTTCTGCTGTCCAGTGGTAAGCATTTGTGATCATTTCATACATTTTTACTGGATTAATTTACAGATTATTGTTTGTTATATACTTATTAATGTACTGTAAAGAGCATAAAGGCGATAAGCGAAGATAACAATGTGACACAGACTTCCTAACCATGGGCGTTTTGAGCATACGTCAGTATGTTCCCAGTTAAATATATTGGTAAAAAACACTACGGGCACAAATTGTCGATTTTAAAAGATACCTCGTGGGAAAGGTGCATTATTTTTCAAAAACAGTTTCTTCTACACTAAGTATTTTGTTGTAATTTCACAATTTTCTACTGTGTAAACATACAAAATTGCAAATTTACATTAAGTCTCTATATTACACTAGGTGCCAAGAGATTAAATAAATTATTTCGACAAAATATTGACGCATATTCTCTATTTTATATTTTATAGTACCTTTTTGCTTTTCGGCTTAGATGTTATATATTCCCGCGGTCGCCATCTTGGATATCTTGGCGATTTTTTGTTGGCGTTTTATCGATAAGGCAATCCCAACGAGTGAAGTGTTCTCGCAACCCCGTGAAGCCTAACATGGGCATAAATAGCTGCTTGGCGACATTTAATACTTGGCGCAAAGGAGTTTTCACGCCAAGAAAAAATCCAAGATGGCGGCCACGGGAATATATAACATCTGTTCCTGCTTTTCTTTAACAGTTGATACCTAGGACTTGAAAATACATAAAAATGATAATAACAGTTATGTAAGAATGAATAATTGTTTTTGGCAGATATTACTTACAACAATTATCAGTTGTTTGTAATAAATAAGACATGTTTGTAACAAACATTTTTTGCAACAAATATTTATTATTAGCAAATATAACAATGTAAAATATTAATCATCTTAATTTCAAAAACTGGAGAAACAGAGCAAGTAAGCACATTTCGTTCATTAATTATAGGTTTTTCCAGGATATATCGTTAGACTCTTACTTTCTAAGCACATCTTTGCAAGTTTTAAGAAATATTTCTTTCTTTTGGTCGGTGGTAATCGTTTGGAGATTATTTCTTCATTTTGTCTTACACAGGAATGTAACGTTCATGTACAAATCTGTACGTATCTGTAGTCGAATCTATTCATTGAAATGTATGAAATTTGGACTGCGTTTTAACGCACTCATGCAAAACACGACTAGAAGAAGAAAACAATTATTACTTTTGTATGTTACTGTACACACATCTGGTATTTTACCTAGTACGTTACTGTGTATATGATGGTGGTATCCTCTTTTTCATTCTCTTTCTAGAATTCTGATATGTGATAGGAGATTTTGAATTGGGCGACGTGAGTGTATAGACCTGATTCCGATATATCAGACTGTTGATTTGAATCTCAAGTAAAAAAAAAAAAACAGTGGCACTCCGGGAGTGCCAATAGAAGTGAAAACTTCAACAATTATTTTTTTTTTTTTTCATATTTCAGAAGATATATGAACTTAAACTTCCGCCTTTTCGACACTGATTCACCGATCATCAAAACTCGGAGGTACATTCTGTATCCCTAGAATCTTGAAATTTGGTATGAAGGTAATATTTGGGATACAATGAAAGGGAAAATTTAAAAAATCCGGAAAATTTGGATAAAAAGTCGAAAAATCAAAAAACCGAGAATTTGGCACAGATGTGATATACGAACCCGGTTTGGCGCGATTTTTTAACGTCAATTTGGCGAAAGCCCGTTTTCCAATACCAGTTACAATATATATTTTTAAATTATTTTCTATTGTTTTAAAAAGTAAACAACAATAAATAAACGAGAATTTCATTAATAACTATAGAACAAAACAATTGTACAATTTAAAAAAATAAAATAAAAGTAAATGAACAATTTATTAATAAATAAGCAACAGTAGCCGGGTTACCTTGTAAAATAAAGTAGCGCCATTTTGGTGTCAATTAGGTACCCAAGTGCGTATCTGACATCTATGCCCCGTATTTTATCTTCCGTAATCGAAATTCCGCCAATACTCTTGGTCATTGACCAGACCATCAACACGATAAAATACAGCGTTATCGGTTTTTAGTTACACGAAATAGGTAGGTCACGAATACGGTATAATTCATTTTAACTGACGAAAAACAAAATAATAAGTTGTTTTACCAAATGTTGTTTTGGTGAATTTAAATATTTCTGCAAGTCAAATAATTCTGCAAGTATGTTAACATTTCTTGATAAATAATTGCGCTTATGCTTTTGCTATATCTAAAACCACTACCATATTATTAGAAATATCGCTATAGTTTGATGCTATGACATACACCATAACGCAAAAATAACACGAATTTTAAAAACAAGAGAGTTTTTCTGCTAAACTTACCCGATATTTGATCGAATAGTTCACTTTTGCCGCCAACTATTGACATAAATAACAACTGTTCAACAAAGATAATTTTATTTTGCTAGAGCAAGGTAGTTTTATTTTAGCAAGAGTCACGAGACTTGGATAATTTTTACATGAGATGTTTTTGATGAGATTTCCTTCTTCTAACTCTTGTACGTGTATTTCGGGAACCAATAGCGCACAGGCAAGCATGCGGCGCGCTTGCCTGTAAATTGTTGTTATTGATTAAGCAATCAATAACAATTAATTGCCCGCCCTCCTCATACCGAAATATGCACAATACATGTACATACTTATATACAGAGGTGTCGGTTACAAAAACAGTATCACGAGTTCATGGTTTTTCCCATCTCAAAAAATGCCAAACGCGCCCAAAGAAGCTTTCACTTCAATAATGAAAGTATCAAGTATTTATCTTTAACAATAAACACAACAGCGTACTGCAACGAAAATGTAAATTTTGTGTATGTTCCTGTGTGAACGCCGGGAGAAAAAGTGAGTTTTAGCTTCGTTCTTCTTTTGCGGATTGAGCTGAAGAGGGAAAAGTTCCTGTCATTCACCGCTAGGCGCGCTACTGCCTATGTGCCAAAATGCTAGCATGTCGGTTACGTTACAGTGTCTATAAATCAATGTTTTTTTTTCCATCTCAAAAAAAGCTCAACGCGCCTAAAGAAGTTTTCACTTCAAAAAAAAAAAACAAAAAAAAAAAAAACAGATAACATGCAATTCTATCACCCTTCTATTCTTTTTGTCCTTTTATAATTTTTCACAACTACCTGCCCTCCCTTGATACGTTTGTATGTTACTGTATACACATATGATATTTTACTTTCTATGTCACTGTGTATATGAGGGGGTATCCTCGTCTTATATCTCTTTCTAGAATTCTGAAATGTCATAGGAGTTTGTGAATTGGGAGGCTTGATTGAATGGACCTGACTCAGATATACCAGAGCGTTGATTTGAATCCCAAGTAAAAAGAAAAGGTAACATGTAATTCTATCCCCCTTCTATTCTTTTTGTCATTTTATAATTTTTTTCTCTTTTGTTTGCCCTCAGTTGATACTTTTGTATGTTACTGTATACACATTTAATATTTTACCTTGCATGTTACTGTGTATATGAGGGTCATATCCTCGTTTTCTTTCTTTTTTTAGAATTCTGAAATGTGACAGGAGTTTGTGAATTGGGCGGCTTGTGTCAATGGACCTAACTCCGATGTACCAGAGCGTTGATTTGAATCTCATGTAAAGAAAATAGGTAACATCCATTTCTATCACCGTTATATTCTTTTTGTCTTTTTTAAGTTTTTCCTCTTTTATCTGCCCTCCCTTGATAATTTTGTATGTTACTCTATACACATTTTATATTTTACCTTGTATGTTACTGTGTATATGAGGGTGGTATCCTCGTTTTCTTTCTCTTTCTAGAATTCTAAGATGTGATAGGAGTTTGTGAATTGGGTGACTTGAGTGAATAGGCCTGACGACGCAAAACCAGAGAATTGGATTGAATCTAAAGTTTAAAAAAAAAAAAAAAAAAAAAAAAAAGAAAAGAAACAGGTAACATGTAATTCTATCACCCTCATATATGTGTGGCAATTACTTTCTAACAATGAATTTTTTTCACCTTCATCTGTAGCAGAGTGAACGCCTAGATAAGTATGTTGATAAAAACGTGTAAAAAAGCTATGGAAGAAATACTTTTTGTTTTTTGAAGATGCTTTGTTCTCCAAAAATGTTTTCGGTTCTGTGATAGATATTTGGTTATTATTCCTTACAAGTAAAGGTACTATAGTATGTGGTAGCGAAATAAAATCATTATAGCTCATTCGATTCGTCTCATTGAGCTAAGCAACTTGTTACCTCGCATATCTGTTATTGAATTTTAATATTGACAGTGGGCTGGGTCAAAGTTTTAAAATTTGCATAATGCGAGCTAACGAAAATAAAGCAGTAGTTTACAATTCCTTCGCGTGCAACCGTACGCACACGTTCTGGAATTTACAAAGAGACTGAAAAACTGACAAAAGAAATACAATGTGGTACAAACATTTTTGCTCGTAACTCAGGAAAAGTATTGGCAGGATGAACAAAACTAGACCAGTGTTACCAGTGGGCTACTTTTTTTAAATTCAGATTTCTTGACTGGCACCACTCTTTTTAAATAGTAAATTTCGCCTTATTTAATGTCATATTAATTAAGGAGAAAACAAGGGGAATTTTATCACTTCAGAAAAGTGGTGCCAATCAAGAAATCTAAATTTAAAAGGAGTAGCCCACTGGCAAGTCTGAACTAGACGAGGATATGCTAACTTGTGAAAACCTGCCTCTCAAGTAGCATACGAATATTTTACCTGCAATTACCAATTCTTATAATAACAGCAATAATAGAACCTTATAGTAGCTCTTGGCAATGTATGGCACTAATAATCAATTAGTAAAATCGCACATATTTTTTTGAAGGCATTTGTTTTTCAATGAAGGAAATTTTGAAATCTGACCCGGTCCCCTGCAATAAAAACTCAATAGCCGATATGCGAGTTATAAAATTACTAAACTCGATGAGACGAATCGAATAAGCTATAAAAACCTAAATTCGCCGCCTTAGACTGTGGTACCTTTAATTGTTAGATTTCTATCTACTGTGTAAATAAACAAATTTAAGAATTATACTAAGCATTTATACTACAAAAAAATATCAAGAGTTTGTAAAAATTATTTTTTTGAAAAATAGGAGCAAAACCTTATTTTTATATTTTAAATTATCCTTTGACAAATACTTGGTTAATAGTTCCTGTGTAGGCTTTTAAATATATAACAAAAGGAAATAAACAACTAGCAAAAATGAATAATTGTTTGAAACAGTAACTATATATAATAAATATAACAATGTAAAATATCAATCTTATTTAGTTCAACAATCGGATAACAATGAGACAAAGTGTTTTTAAGAATGAAAATTTCTGCTGTTTATTAGAAGCAGAGTGAACACAGAGCGAATACGTTGGAATTTGTTATTCCACTTGGTTAATACAATTTTTAAATTTTACAAGTTATGTCTTGTGACACATACTTTTTAGCGAATTCTGCAAGTTATGTACAAAACTTTTGCTTTTCAGTGGTAAGCATTTGTGATCAGTTCATACTTTTTTTTGGTGGATTAATTTACAGAAGTTTGTTTGTTATACTTAATGTAAATGTAGCGAGCATCAAGGAGATAAACGAAGATAACTATGTGACAAATACTTTCTAACAGTGGGGTTTTTTAGCGTTCGTTTATAGGTTCCCAGATAATTATATCGGTAAAAAACACTATGGGTACTAATTTTAGATTTTACAGGATACCTCGTGGAAAACGTACATTATTTTTCAAAAACTTTTTTTTTATATTAAGTATTTGGTTGTAATTTCATAATTTTCTAGTGTGTATGTTATGTCTATTGTGTATGTTTATACACAATTGCAAAAATTATTTTAAGTATCTATAATACACTAGATGCCAAGAGTTTAAACAAATTATATCGTCAAAAGATTGAATAACTTTTAAAAATATCTTTTAGCTTTTCTTTAACAGTTGCTACCTAGGACTTGAAAATACATAAAAGTGATAATAATAGTGATGCAAGAATGAATAATTGTTTTTGGTAGATATTACTTACAACAATTATTATTTGTTTGTAAAAAAATAAGACATGTTTGTAACAAATACTATTTGCAACAAATATTTATTACTAACAAATATAACAATGTAAAATATCAATCGTCTTAATTTCAACAATTGGGGCAACAGTTCAAATGATTTCTTGTCTTTGATTAATTATAGGTTTTTCCAAGATAGATCGTTAGACTCTTATATTCTTCGCAAATCTTTGCAAGTTTTGGGATATATTTCTTTCTTTTGGTCAATGGTAAACATTTGGTGATAATTTCTTCGTTTTGTCTTATACAGGGATGTAAAGTTCACGTAGAGATCAACGCGTATCTGCAGTCGATTCTATTCATTGAAATGTATGAAATTTGGACTGCGTTTTAACGAGCTAATGCGGAACACGTCTAGCAGAAGAAAACGATTAATACTTATGTATTTTACTGTACACACATTTAATATTTTATCTCGTATGTTACTGTGTACATCAGGGTAGTATACTCGTTTTCTTTCTCTTTCTAGCACTCTGAAATAACATAGGAGTTTGTGAATTGGACGGCTTCAGTACATGGACCTAACTCAGCTATACTAGAGTGTAGGTTTGAATCTAAATTAGAAGCAACAGGTAAATTTTTAATATTTATCTGCCCTCCCTTGACACTTTTGTATGTTACTGTACACACATTTGATAATTTACCTTGTATGTTACTGTGTATATGAGGGTGGTCTCCTCGTTTTCTTTCTATTTCTAGCTCTCTGAAATGTGGTAGGAGTTTGTGAATAGAAGGGATTTAGTGTATGGGCTTGATTTCGCTTTATTTGAGCGTCTAATTGAATCTAAAGTACTATAACAGGTAACATACATTTCTATCACGATTCTATTCTTTTTGTCTTTTTTATCTTTTTTTTAGCACTTTCCAACATAGCTGAAAAGTGTTTATGACTTCTATTTGTCTGTCCGTATGGCCGTCTTTCCACGCTCTAACTCTTGTAAATATGCCCGGATCGTTCTGAAATTTTTGGATGTTAGTTACCTCTACCATAGCACGTTCCCTATTTTAAATTAAATTTGTAGCATGTTTAGTTCATTCACAGGGACATTCAAAAGTTTTCCGTTACATTACGGCCAATGGGAAAAAATCGTTTCAAATGATTTTTAATGGTGTTACTCTCTTTCAAACATAGTAAAATTGATATTCAGTTATGAAGCCCACTAAAATATGCATTCTGTTGAATATGCGGTGCAAAGAATAGTTATTGTTCATTTACAGGGCCACACAAAAGAATTGCGTTCATAATGGTATAGGGGAAATTGTTTGCTGTGTATTTGAAAAGATTTCAGATACTATATTGTATCCGAATTACTGTATATTAGTAATGATTGCTCGAAATACATTTTTAATTATGATATGCGCTTTTTTAGGGTTTCGTTCATCTGACGAAACACTATTCGTCTCGCTCCTCTGTCTGTTTGTCTGTCTGTCCGTCTGTCACAGAGCCCGTTCTCAGAAACTATACATGTTGTAGACTTGAAATTTTGCATACTTATAGCTGAGCACCTCACATCAAATGACAAACCATAAAAGCTTGAAAAAGTCGTACATTTAACTCTTTGGTCTCCCACATGTGTATTTTAAACAATTCTTTCTGAGTCCTAATTAGGTTGGATGCGTGAAATTTGGCATAATTATAGCTGAACACCTCGCATCAAATGACAAACCATAAAATTTTGAAAAAGCCGTATATTTAACCCTTTGAGCTCCCACATGTGTATTTTAAACAATTCTTTCTAAGTGAGCCCCTATTTAGGTTGGAGGCGTGAAATTTTGCATACTTATAGCTTATCACCACATATCATACGACAAATCATAAAATTTTGAAAAAATCGTACATTTGACCCTTTGGGCTGTCACATGCGTATTTTAAGCAATTCTTTCTAACTGAGCCCCTTATTATATTGAAGATTTGAAATTTTGTATACTTATAGCAGAACACCTGAGGCCAGGCGACATATCTTAAAATCTTGAAAAAGTCTTACGTTTAACCCTTTGAGCTAACAAATATGTATTTTAAGCAATTCTTTCTAAGAGAGCCCCTAATTAAGTTGGAGACATGAATTTTTGCATACGTATAGCTGAGTACCTCAGACCCCACGGCAAATCTTAAAATTTTCAAAAAGTCTTATAATATTTACTCCTCCGGGCTCTAACTTGTGTATTTTATGCAATTTTTCTAACATCCCCCCTTTTGACCCGGGGAGCACTTTTCCAACTTTTGCCGACATCCCTTTGACCATTCTTTCATATTATGCACCATAGCCTTACATATTTTAGTTCCACTTTTTACCGCCAGGGGTGCCTAAGTATCTCGAGTGCTATCGGCCCAACCCCTCGACTAATATATCTACGGATAGTATATAAAACGGAGTTTCGTTCGGATAGAGGTTTGTTTAGAATAGAGTGCGCCCCTGGTTGCGAAATGTGGAACTAACAGATTTTTAAAAACAATAAAGTGTTTTGATAGGAATATTAAACGAAACCCTCTGTGCGATCTGTGATCACACTTACCTACTTATTCACTATATTTATGCATACTATAAAGTGCGTATAAATGCTATAGATCCTATACAGAGCTACAGAAATGAATTCGTAAAGGTTACTGAGTATGAGCATAAATTGCTTAATGGTGGGTTTTAAAGGAGTTATGCATTTTTACGCTGAAATGAATTTAGTGTACTAAGAAATATTTGCAGAATATAGATAAAATAATATACAGGGCCACGCAAAGAGTTGGATACATGGACGTCTATGGGTGAAAATTTCTGGAAATGTAATTTCAGTAGTTTTAAGCGTCTTTTAGTTTGAATTAAATTTTAGCTAAATAGTAGCATGTCATAAAGGTACTAGGTAAACTACAGGGTTGTACAAAAGTATTCAAGTACGTTTCCATCTATTAGTATAAATTGCTGAAAGATGAATTTCAACCTGTTATGCTTTTTCTTGCTAAACAAAATTTTCCCATTATATAGTATATATATAACATACAGATTGAATAGAGGGCTGTTGAAAAGAATTGAAATGCATATTTGGCTATGGGCGGTAACTACTGAAATCAGATTTTTAGATGTTTACTTAGTTATCTTATTTACCTTATTTCCCTAAGTAACGAAGTTTCGTTAAAGCTTTCAAGGAGTGTTGGAAAGTGTTTCATAATCTATGCTGTAAGCAATATTTTTCTTACTTGTTTCCATTTATCTGACCTCCCATGATACATTTGTATGTTACTGTATACATATTTGATATTTTACCTTGTATATTACTGTGTATATGAGGGCGGACTCCTCGTTTTCTTTCTATTACTAGCATTCAGAAATGAGGTAGGAGTTTGTGAATTGAAGGGATTTAGTGTATGGGCACGACTTCGCTTTATCAGAGCGTTGAATGGAATCTAAAGTATTAAAACAGGCAACATACATTTCTATCACCCTTCTATTCTTTTTGTCCTTTTATCTTTTTTTTTTTTTTTTTTTTTTACATTTATCTGCCCTACCTTCATACTTTTGTATGTTACTGCATACACATTTGATGTTTTACCTTGTATGTTACAGTGTATATGAGGATGGTCTCCTCGTTTTCTTTCTATTTCTAGCTCTCTGAAATATGGTAGGAGTTTTTGAAATGAAGAGATTTAGTGTATGGGCTTGACCTCACTCTATCAGAGCGAGGAATGGAATCTAAAGTACTAAAACAGGTAACATACATTTCTATCACCCTTCTATTTTTTTTTGTCCTTTTGTCTTTTTTTTTAAATTTATCTGCCCTCCCTTGATACTTTTGTATGTTACTGTATACACATTTGATATTTTACCTTGTATGTTACTGTGTATATGAGGGTGGTCTCCTCGTTTTCTTTCTATTACTAGCACTCAGAAATGTGGTAGGAGTTTGTGAATTGAAGCGATTTAGTATATGGGCTTGACTCCGCTTTCTCAGAGCGTTGAATGGAATCTAAAGTACTAAAACAGGTAACACACATCTCTATCACCTTTCTTTTCTTTTTGACCTTTTATCTCTTTTTTTATATTTATCTGCCCTCCCATGATACTTTTGTATGTTACTGTATACACATTTGATATTTTACCTTGTATGTTGCAGTGTATATGAGGATGGTCTCCTCGTGTTCTTTCTATTTCTAGCTCTCTGAAATATGGTAGGAGTTTTTGAAATGAAGGGATTTAGTGTATGGGCTAGACTTCACTCTATCAGAGCGAGGAATGGAATCTAAAGTACTAAAACATGTAACATACATTTCTATCACCCTTCTATTCTTTTTGTCCTTTTATCTTTTTTAAAAAAATTTATCTGCCCTCCCTTGATACTTTTGTATGTTACTGTATACACATTTCATATTTTACCTTGTGTGATACTGTGTATAAAAGGGTGGTCTCCCAACTTTCCTTTCTATTTCTAACACTCTTAAATGTGGCAGGAGTTTGTGAATTGGAGGAATTGAGTGTATGGACTTGACTTCGCTTTATCAGAGCGTTGAATGGAATCTAAAGTGCTAAAACAGGTAACATACCTTTCTGTCACACTTGTATTCTTTTTGTCTTTTTATATATATATTTTTTTTTTTTTTAATTTATCTGCCCTCCTTTGATAATTTTGTATGTTACTGTATACACATTTGATATTTTACCTTGTATGTTACTGTGTATTTGAGGGTGGTCTCCTCGTTTCCTTTCTATTTCTAGCTCTCTTAAATGTGGTAGGAGTTTGTGAATTGAAGGGATTTGATGTATATACTTGACTTCGCTTTATCAGAGCGTTGAATGGAATCTAAAGTACTAAAACAGGTAACATACATTTCTATCACCCTTCTACTCTTTTTGTCCTTTTATCTTTTTTTTTACATTTATCTGCCCTCCCTTGATACATTTGTATGTTACTGTATATATATACACATTTGGTATTTTACCTTGTATGTTACTGTGTATATGAGGATGGTCTCTTCGTTTTCTTTCTATTTCTAGCTCTCTGAAATATGGTAGGAGTTTTTCAATCGAAGGGATTTAGTGTATGGGCTTGACTTCGCTTTATCAGAGAGTTGAATGGAATCATAATTACTAAAAAAGGTATCATACATTTCTATCACCCTTCTATTCTTTTTGCCCTTTTATCTTTTTATTTTACATTTATCTGCCCTCCCTTGATACTTTTGTATGTTACTGTATACACATTTCATATTTTACTTTGTATATTTTTGTGTATATGAGGATGGTATCCTCGTTTTTTTTTTCTATTTCTAGCTCTCTGAAATGTGGTAGGAGTTTGTGAATTGAAGGGATTTAGTGTACGAGCTCTACTTCACTTTATCAGAGCGGGAGTTTGTGAATTGATCGGTTTGAGTCAATGGGCCTGACTCCGATACACCAGAAAGTTGATTTTAATCTCAAGTAAAAAAAAGCAAACAGGTAATATGCAATTCTAACACTTTTCTATTCGTTTTGTCCTTTTATAATTTTTTTTCCCATTTATCTGCCCTCCTTTGATATTTTTATAGTAGAGTAAACGCCTAGACAAGTATGTTGTTAAAAGCGTGTAAAAAATGTATGGAAGAAATACTTTTTGTTTTTTGAAGATGCTTTGTTCTCCAAAAATGTTTTCGGTTTTGTGGTACATATTTGGTTATTATTCCTCACAAGTAAAGGTACTATAGTTTGTGGCAGCGCATTTAGATTTTTATAGCTCATTCGATTCGTCTCATCGAGCTAAGTAATTTCCTACCTCGCATATCTGCTATTGAATTTTAATAATGACAGTTTGCCGGGTCAAAGTTTAAAATTTGCATTATGCGAGCTGCCGAAAATAAAATCGTAGTATAGAATTCTTTAGCGCGCAAACGTGCGCAGACGTTCCGCAAGTTACAAAGATGCTGAAAAACTGACAAAAGAAATACAATGTGGCACAAATATTTTTGCTCGTAACTCGGGAAAAGGATTGACAGGATAAACAAAACGAGCCTAGTGTTGCCAGCGGGCTACTTTTTTTAAATTCAGATTTCTTGACTGGCACCTCTCTTTTTAAATAGTAAAATTCGCCTTATTTAATATCATATTAATTAAGGAGAAAACAAGGGGAATTTTACCATTACAGAAAAGTGCTGCCAATCAAGAAATCTAAATTTAAAAGAAGTAGCCACTGGTGGTAAGTCTGAACTAGACGAGGATATCATATCATGCGAAAACCTGCCTGTCAAGTAGTTTAAGAATATTGTATCTGCAATTACCAATTCTTATAATAACAACAATAATAGAACCTTATATTAGCTCTTGTCAATGTATGGCACTGCAAATCCATTAGTAAAATCGCACTTATTTCTTTGAAGGCATTTGTTTTTCAATGAAGGAAATTTTGAAATTTGACCCTGTCCCCTGCCAATCTACTAACTCAATAGCCGATATGCGAGGTATAAAATTACGAAACTCGAGGGGTCGATTCGAATGAGCTATAAAAATCGAAATTGTCCGCCACAGACTTATACATTTACTTGTTAGATTTCTAATGTATAAATAAACAAAATTTTAATTTAGATACTAAGATTTTATATTACACAAGACATCAAGAGTTTAATGTTTTTTTTTTGTGTTTGTTTGTTTTGTTTTGTTTTTTAATGAGGCAAAGCCTTATTTTCATATTTTAAGTTATCTATTGACAGTGCATAACAAAGGAAACAACGAAATTGCAAGAATGAATAATTGTTTTTAACAGTAGCTGTTAGTAATAAATATAACAATGTAAAATACCAATCTTATTTAGTGCAACAACCGGACAACAATGAAGCAAAGAGTTTTTAAGAATGAAATTTTCTCCTATATATAAGTAGCAGAATGAACGCCAAACTAATACGTTGGAATTCGTTATACCACTCAGTTAATACTAATTTTAGATTTTACAAGTTATGTCTTGTGGCACATACTTTTTAAGGAAATTCTGCATGTTATGTACAAAATTTCTGCTGTTCAGTGGTAAGCATTCGTGATCATTTCATACTTTTGTACTGGATTAATTTACAGACTAATGTTTGTTATACTTAATGTAACGTAAAGAGCATCAAGGAGATAAACGAAGATAACAATGACACAAATACTTTTTAACAGTGTGTTTTCTTAGCGTTCATCAGTAGGTTCCAAATCAAATGTATTGGTAAAAAACACTACGGGCACAAATAGTAGGTAATACAAGATACCTCGTGGAAAAAATACATTATTTTTCAAAAACTGTATCTTCTATATTAAGTATTTTGTTGTAATTTCATAATTTTATACTGTGTAAACGTATGGAATTGCAAATTTTATATAAAGTCTCTATATTACACTAGGTGCCAAGAGTTTAAACATATTATTTCGGCAAAATATTGACGCATATTCTCTTTTTTTATATTTTAAAATATCTTTTTGCTTTTCTTTAACCGTTGCTACCTAGGACTTCAAAATACATAAAAATGATTATAACACTGATGTAAGAATGAGTAATTGTTTTTGGCAGATATTACTTACAACAATTATTATTTGTTTGTAATAAATAAGGCATGCTTGTAACAAATATTATTTGCAACAAATATTTATTATTAACAAATATAACAATGTAAAATATCAATCATTTTACTTTCAACAACTGGGACAAAAGTGCAAGTAAGCAATATTCGTTGATTAATTAGAGGTTTTTCCAAGATATATCGTTTGACTCTTACTTCCTTTGCCAATCTTTGCAAGTCTTTGGAAATATTTCTTTATTTTGGTCAGTGGTAAGCTTTTGGGGATTATTTCTTCATTTTGTCTTGTACAGGAATGTACACATTTGTATGTATCTTTAGTCGAATCAGTTCATTGAAAAGTGTGAAATTTGGACTGCGTTTTAACGAACTCATGCAAAACACGCTTAGCAGAAGAAAACAATTATAACTTTTGTATGTTACTGTACACATATTTTACGTTGTATGTTACTTTGTACAGTTGTGGAAATAAAAAGTAAACACCCCCTATTAACTCCTCAACAAATTATCGTAGAAGAAAGTTACTGGTACCAAACGATTGGAAATAAAGTCTACTTTTAAATGATGCATATAATATTTACTTAGGGGGCCATCTACATATTAAAACGAATCATAACTTTGCTTTTTTCAATAGCAGTGCACAATTCTGACAGCATAAATGAACTCCACACCCTTCAATTAGCCTAAAAACAAATTTTTATGCAATTCGTACGATACGTTTCCGAGAAATTAATTATTTTAAAACGAGGGTATTTTAAGGGCTGTATCCAAATTATAGTTCGGTACTCGATTGCTAACCTAGAGAGCCCCATTCTTGATCCAGGCACCTTAAGCGACACTCAAGCAGTCATTGAAGCATGCTAGATTACAGGACAGCATAAGAAATTTCAAAATATTTAGTCACTTCTATCATAGGCGGCCCCTTAAAACATCATTTTGCCGTTTTTTAAGCATAATTTGAAAACTACTTGGGAGAAAAATGTGAAATTTTGGATTTTTCATAAAGCAGGACTTAATAAATCTAAATCCATCAAAAAAATTGTAGGTTGCAATTCATAATTTTTTCGAATATTAATTTCATAATTCATAAATCATATCATAAAATTATAAAAATTGCAAATTTAACGTATTTATGTTTTGGGTATATTAGTATTATTGCTACACAAAAAATTAGCACATTCGGAGCATAATTTCAGGATATATAAATAAAAATATGAAAGTGTATGTTAACATTAGAAGCACTCAATTCTGAATGTCTATAATTCGAAAACTTACCATTCAAATGACTTGAAATTTCGTTTCTAGTCATAGTTTGAACCGAAGATTTGAAATATCTCGTTAAATTTGGGTATTGCCATTGAAAAAAATGAAGTTTGGATTCGTTTTAATATGTAGATGGCCCCTAAGCAAATTTTAAATATATCATTTAAAAGTAGACTTTTTTTCCAATAGTCCGGTACCAGTAACTTTCTTCTACGATAATTTGTTGAGGCGTTAGTAGGGGGTGTTTCCTTTTTTTTTTCCTCGACTGTACGTAAGAGTAGTATGCTCATTTTCTTTCTCTTTCTAGAATTCTAAAATGTGATAAAAGTTTGTGAATTGGGCGGCTTGAGTGAAAGTATCTGACTCCGATATACCAGAGTGTTGATTTGAATCGCAAGAAAAAAAAGACAGGTAGGTAACATGCAAATCTATCACCCTTCTATTTTTTTGTCATTTTATATTTTTTTTCTCTTTTATCTGCCCTCCTTTGATACATTTGTATGTTACTGTATACACATTTGATATTTTACCTTGTATGTTACTGTGTATATGAGGGTGGTATCCTTGTTTTCTTTCTCTTTCTAGAATTCTGGAATGCAATTGGAGTTTGTGAATTGGGCGGCTTGAGTGAATGAACCTGTCTCCGCTGTACTGGGGTGGTACTGTTGGTATCATTTAAAAAAAAAAAGGGTAAAATACAATTTTATCACCCTTCTATTCTTTTTGGCCTTTTATCCTTTTTTTTCACATTTATCTGCCCACCCTCGATACATTTGTATTTTCCTGTATACACATTTGATATTTTACCTTGTATGTTACTGTGTATATGAGGCTGGTATCTTCGTTTTCTTTCTTTTTCTAGAATTCTGAAATGTGATAGGAGTTACTGAATTGGGCGGCTTGGGGGAATGGACCTAAATCCGATATACCAGAGTGGTGATTTGACTCTCAAGTAAAAAAAAAAGCAGGTAACATACAATTCTATCATACTTTTATTCTTTTTGTCCTTTTATCTTTTTTTTTCACATTTATCTGTCCTCCCAAGATAATTTTGTATGTTACTGTATACACATTTAATATTTTACTTTGTATGTTACTGTGTATATGAGGGTGGTATCCTCGTTTTCTTTCTCTTTCTAAAATTCTGAAATGCGATAGGAGTTTGTACATTGGGCGGCTTGAGTGTATGAACCTGTCTCCGCTGTACTAGGGTGTTACTTTTGGTATCATTCAAAAAAAAAAAAAAAGGTAACATACAATTCTACCACCCTTCTATTCTTTTTGTCGTTTTATCCTTTTTTTTTCACATTTATCTGCTTACCCCATATACATTTGTATGTTACGGTATACACATTTGATATTTTAGCTTGTATGTTACTGTGTATATGAGGGTGGTATCCTCGTTTTCTTTCTTTTTCTAGAATTCTGAAAGTTGATAGGAGTTTGTGAATTGGGCGGCTTGATCGAATGAACCTGTTTCCGCTATACTAGAGTGTTGCTGTTGGTATCATTCAAAAAAAAAAAAAAAACAGGCAACATACAATTCTATCACACTTCTATTCTTTTTGTCCTTTTATCTTTTTTTTTCACATTTATCTGCCCACCTTTGATACATTTGTATGTTACTGTATACACATTTGATAGTTTACCTTGTATGTTACTGTGTATAAGAGGGTGGTCTCCTCGTTTTATTTCTATTTCTAGCTCTCTGAAATGTGGCAGGAGTTTGTAAATTGGACGAATTCAGTGAATGGACCTGACTCCGATATAACAGAGAGTTGATTTTAATCTTAAGTAAAAAAAAAAAAAAAAAAAAAAAAAAGGTAATATGCAATTCTAACACCCTTCTATTCTTTTTGTCTTTTTATAATTATTTTTCCCATTTATCTGCCGTCCCTTGATATTTTTATAGTAGAGTGAACGCCTAGATAAGTATGTTGATAAAAGCGTGTAAAAAAAGCTGTGGATGTAATACTTTTTGTTTTTTGAAGATGCTTTGTTCTCCAAAAATGCTTTCGGTTCTGTGGTACATATTTGGTTATTATTCCTCACAAGTAAAGGTACTATAGTCTGTGGCAGCGAATTTAGATTTTTATAGCTCATTCGATAAGTCTCATCGAGCTAAGTAATTTCCTACCTCGCATATCTGCTATTGAATTTTAATAAGGAAAGTGGGCCGAGTCAAAGTTTAAAATTTGCATAATGCGAGCTGCCAAAACTAAAATAGTAATATAGAATTCCTTCGCATGCAAACGTACGCAGACGTTCCGCAAGTTACAAAGAGACTGAAAAAGTGACAAAAGAAATGCAATATAGAACAAAAAAATTTTCTCGTAACTCGGGAAAAGTATTGACAGGATCAACAGAAATAGACCAGTGTTGCCAGTGGGCTACTTTTTTAAAATTCAGGTTTCTTGACTGGCACCACTCTTTTGAAATAGTAAAATTCACGTTATTTAATGTCATATTAATTAAGGTGAAAACAAGTGAAATTTTACCGTTTCAGAAAAAAGGTCCCGTTCGAGAAATCTAAAATTAACAAAAGCAGCCCACTGGAAGTCTGAACTAGACGAGTATATCATATCTTGCGAAAACCTGCCTGTCAAGTACCATACGAATATTTTATCTGCAATTACCAATTATTATAGTAACATCAATAATAGAACATTATAGTCGCTATTGGCAATGTATTGCACTGCAAATCAATTAGTAAAATCGCACTTATTTCTTTGAAGGCATTTGTTTTTCAATGAAGGAAATTTTGAAATTTGACCCTGTCCCCTGCCAATCTAATAACTCAATAGCCGATATGCGAGGTATAAAATTACGAAACTCGATGAGTCGATTCGAATGAGCTATAAAAATCGAAATTGTCCGCCACAGACTTATAGTACATTTACTTGTTAGATTTCTAATGTATAAATAAACAAAATTTTAATTTAGATACTAAGCTTTTATATTACACAAGATATCAAGAGTTTAATTTTTTTTTTTTTAAATGAGACAAAACCTTATTTTCATATTTTACATTATGCATTGACACTTGTTTAATACATGCTTTGTAGGCCTTTAAAGCGCATAACAAAGGAAACAACGAAATTGCAGGAATGAATAATTGTTTTTAACAGTGACTGTTAGTAATAAATATAACAATGTAAAATACCAATCTTATTTAGTGCAACAACCGGACAACAATGAAGCAAAGAGTTTTGAAGAATAAAATTTTCTCCTATTTATAAGTAGCAGAGAAAACGCCAAGCTAATACGTTGGAATTAGTTATACCACTCGGTTAATACTAAATTTAGATTTTACAAGTTATGTCTTGTGGCACATACTTTCTAATTACTTACTACATAATAAATTCTGCATGTTATGTACAAAACATCTTCTATTCAGTGGTAATCATTCGTGATCATTTCATACATTTTTACTGGATTAATTTACAGACTATTGTTTGTTATACTTAATCTAATGTAACGAGCATCAAGGACATAAACGAAGATAACAATGAGACAAAGACTTTTTAACAGTGGGTTTTTTTAGCGTTCATCAGTAGGTTCCCAATCAAATATATTGGTAAAAAACACTACGGGCACAAATAATAGGTAATACAAGATACCTCGTGAAAACGTACATTATTTATCAAAAACTGTATCTTCTATATTAAGTATTTTGTTTTAATTTCATAATTTACTACTGTGTAAACGTATGGAATTGCAAATTTTATATAAAGTCTCTATATTACATTAGGTGCCAAAAGTTTAAACAAATTATTTCGGCAAAATATTGACGTATATTCTTTTTTTTTTTTTTTTAAATATCTTTTTGCTTTTCTATAACAGGCTACCTAGGACTTGAAAATACATAAAAATGATAATAACACTGATGTAAGAATGTTTAATTGTTTTTGGCAGATATTACTTACAACAATTATTATTTGTTTGCAATAAATAAGGCATGCTTGTAACAAATATTATTTGCAACAAATATTTATTATTAACAAATATAACAATGTAAAATATCAATCATCTTACTTTCAACAACTGGGGCAAAAGTGCAAGAAAAACTATTCGTTGATTAATTAGAGGTTTTCCCAAGATATATCGTTAGACTCTTACTTCCTTCGCCAATCTTTGCAAGTTTTTGGAAATATTTCTTTCTTTTGGTCAGTGGTAAGTGTTTGGGGATTATTTCTTCATTTTGTCTTCTACAGGACTGTACACATTTGTATGTATGTTTAGTCGAATCAATTCATTGAAAAGTGTGAAATTTGGACTGCGTTTTAACGAACTCATGCAAAACACGCCTAGCAGAAGAAAACAATTATAACCTTTGTATGTTACTGTACACATATTTTACATTGTATGTTACTTTGTACATAAGAGTAGTATACTCATTTTCTTTCTCTTTCTAGAATTCTAAAATATGATAGGAGTTTGTGAATTGAGCGGCTTGAGTAAAAGTACCTGACTCCGATATACCAGAGTGTTGATTTGAATCGCAAGAAAAAAAAGACAGGTAGGTAACATGCAACTCTATCACCATTCTATTTTTTGGTCATTTTATAATTTTTTTCTCTTTTATCTGCCCTCCTTTGATACTTTTGCATGTTACTGTATACACATTTGATATTTTACCTTGTATGTTACTGTGTATATGAGGGTGGTATCCTCGTTTTCTTTCTCTTCTTAGAATTCTGAAATGCGATAGGAGTTTGTGAATTAGGCGGCTTGGAGGAATGGACCTAAATCCGATATACCAGAGTGGTGATTTGACTCTCAAGTAAAAAAAAAAAAAAAAAAAAAAAAAAAAAAAAAACAGGTAACATACAATTCTATCAGCCTTCTATTCTTTTTGTCATTTATCTTTTTTTTTTCACATTTATCTGCCCACTCTTGATATATTTGTATGTTACTGTATACACATTTGATATTTTACCTTGTATGTTACTGTGTATATGAGGGCGGACTCCTCGTTTTCTTTCTATTACTAGCATTCAGAAATGAGGTAGGAGTTTGTGAATTGAAAGGATTTAGTGTATGGGCACGACTTCGCTTTATCAGAGCGTTGAATGGAATCTAAAGTACTAAAACAGGCAACATACATTTCTATCACCCTTCTATTCTTTTTGTCCTTTTATCTTTTTTTTTTTTTTTTTTTTACATTTATCTGCCCTACCTTGATACTTTTGTATATTACTGCATACACATTTGATATTGTAACCTTGTATGCTACAGTGTATATGAGGATGGTCTCCTCGTTTTCTTTCTATTTCTAGCTCTCTGAAATAGGGTAGGAGTTTTTGAAATGAAGAGATTTAGTATATGGGCTTGACTCCGCTTTCTCAGAGCGTTGAATGGAATCTAAAGTACTAAAACAGGTAGCACACATCTCTATCACCTTTCTTTTTTTTTTGTCCTTTTATCTTTTTTTTTTATATTTATCTGCCCTCCCATGATACTTTTGTATGTTACTGTATACACAATTGATATTTTACCTTGTATGTTACAGTGTATATGAGGGTGGTCTCCCCCTTTCCTTTCTATTTCTAGCTCTCTTAAATGTGGTAGGAGTTTGTGAATTGAAGAAATTTAGTGTATGGACCTAACTTCGCTTTATCAGAGCGTTGAATGGAATCTAAAGTGCTAAAACAGGTAACATACATTTCTATCACACTTCTATTCTTTTTGTCCTTTTATCTTTTTTTTTTTTTTACATTTATCTGCCCTCCCTTGATACATTTGTATGTTACTGTATATGTATACACATTTGATATTTTACCTTGTATGTTACTGTGTATATGAGGATGGTCTCCTCGTTTTCTTTCTATTTCTAGCTCTCTGAAATATGGTAGGAGTTTTTCAATCGAAGGGATTTAGTGCATGGGCTTGACTTCGCTTTATCAGAGCGTTGAATGGAATCATAAGTACTAAAACAGGTATCATACATTTCTATCACCCTTCTATTCTTTTTGCCCTTTTATCTTTTTATTTTACATTTATCTGCCCTCCCTTGATACTTTTGTATGTTACTGTATACACATTTCATATTTTACCTTGTATATTACTGTGTATATGAGGATGGTATCCTCGTTTGTTTTTCTATTTCAAGCTCTCTGAAATGTGGTAGGAGTTTGTGAATTGAAGGGATTTAGTGTACGAGCTCTACTTCACTTTATCAGAGCGGGAGTTTCTGAATTGAACGGTTTGAGTCAATGGGCCTGACTCCGATACACCAGAAAGTTGATTTTAATCTCAAGTAAAAAAAAGCAAACAGGTAATATGCAATTCTAACACCCTTCTATTCTTTTTGTCTTTTATAATTTTTTTCCCATTTATCTGCCCTCCTTTGATATTTTTATAGTAGAGTGAACGCCTAGACAAGTATGTTGTTAAAAGCGTGTAAAAAAGCTATGGAAGAAATACTTTTTGTTTTTTGAAGATGCTTTGTTCTCCAAAAATGTTTTTGGTTCTGTGGTACATATTTGGTTATTATTCCTCACAAGTAAAGGTACTATAGTTTGTGGCAGCGCATTTAGATTTTTATAGCTCATTCGATTCGTCTCATCGAGCTAAGTAATTTCCTACCTCGCATATCTGCTATTGAATTTTAATAATGACAGTTTGCCGGGTCAAAGTTTAAAATTTGCATAATGCGAGCTGCCGAAAATAAAATAGTAGTATAGAATTCTTTCGCGTGCAAACGTGCGCAGACGTTCCGTAAGTTACAAAGATACTGAAAAACTGACAAAAGAAATACAATGTGGTACAAATATTTTTGCTAGTAACTCGGGAAAAGGATTGACAGGATAAACAAAACGAGCCCAGTGTTGCCAGCGGGCTACTTTTTTTAAATTCAGATTTCTTGACTGGCACCTCTCTTTTTAAATAGTAAAATTCGCCTTATTTAATATCAGATTAATTAAGGAGAAAACAAGGGGAATTTTACCATTGCAGAAAAGTGGTGCCAATCAAGAAATCTAAATTTAAAAGAAGTAGCCACTGGTAAGTCTGAACTAGGCGAGGATATCATATCTTGCGAAAACTTGCCTGTCAAGTAGCATACGAATATTGTGTCTGCAATTACCAATTCTTATAATAACATCAATAATAGAACCTTATATTAGCTCTTGTCAATGTATGGCACTGCAAATCCATTAGTAAAATCGCACTTATTTCTTTGAAGGCATTTGTTTTTCAATGAAGGAAATTTTGAAATTTGACCCTGTCCCCTGCCAATCTAATAACTCAATAGCTGATATGCGAGGTATAAAATTACGAATCTCGATGAGTCGATTCGAATGAGCTATAAAAATCTAAATTGTCCGCCACAGACTTATAGTACATTTACTTGTTAGATTTCTAATGTATAAATAAACAAAATTTTAATTTAGATACTAAGATTTTATATTACACAAGGTATCAAGAGTTTAATTTGTTTTTTTGTTTTTTTTTAAATGAGACAAAAACCTTATTTTCATATTTTACATTATCCATTGACACTTGTTTAATACTTGCTTTGTAGGCCTTTAAAGCGCATAACAAAGGAAACAACGAAATTGCAAGAATGAATAATTGTTTTTAACAGTGACTGTTAGAAACAGTCACTCTTTCTCTTCTTAGAATTCTGAAATGTGATAGGAGTTTGTGAATTAGGCGGCTTGGAGGAATGGACCTAAATCCGATATACCAGAGTGGTGATTTGACTCTCAAGTAAAAAAAAAAAATAGGTAACATACAATTCTATCAGCCTTCTATTCTTTTTGTCATTTATCTTTTTTTTTCACATTTATCTGCCCACTCTTGATATATTTGTATGTTACTGTATACACATTTGATATTTTACCTTGTATGTTACTGTGTATATGCGGGTGGTATCCTCTTTTTCTTTCTCTTTCAAGAAATCTGAAATGTGATAGGAGTTTGTGCATTGGGCGGCTTGGTTGAATGAACATGTCTCCGCTGTACTAGTGTGTTACTGTTTGTATCATTCAACTTCAACAAAAAAAAAAAGGTAACATGCAATTCTATCACCCTTCTATTCTTTTTGTCATTTATCTTTTTTTTTTCACATTTGTCTGCCCACTCTTGATATACAGTCGAACCCCGTTAATACGCGAATTAGGGGATCGACCAAAATTCGCGTATTAAGCGAAGGCGCGAATTTTCGTCCAGTGGTCCATCTAATAATAACCTATACGTATAAAACACACCTTTTTGACAATTTTTTGCGTTTTTAAGACATAAAATGGCACTTTATTTGTTTTATGTGCTAATAAGCACACAGGAACGTTTGAAAGCTGGAAATTCAAATAAGTGTTATTATTGCAGGGTTCCCACTCGGTCAGTTTTTTGAACACCACTGTTTTTTAAAGAAAAACCTCATTTATAAATTTCGTAAAAACGTACTTGGAGGGGCATTATTCTTGCTATTGTTGCAGAAACGTACCACGAATAATTTTCTTAAAAATTACTGGTGTCCAAAAAATGGACCAGTGGGAGCCCTGTTATTGTCTTGGGTAAAAATCTAAGAAGTCTTTTCAAATTTAGATTTATTATGTATGACACATAAAATGGAACAAAACGAACATAGAAACGTCTGCTAACCATGTTAACTAAAACTAATGTTAACAAAATTAAAATCCTTGTTAGCTATACAGAACAAATAGGGAACAGTGTTGATAATAATAAAAAACAAAAGTTAAAATTTATCAAAGTCAATAATTATATAAAAATTACATTTTGGCAAAATGGCTCCAGGATCTGTCCAGGAAGTCATGAGACTGATTCCATAAAATTCGTTGATATAAAGATAATTTTGCAATCGCTTAATATTCTTCAAAATAGCCTCCTCCTGTATGAATACATCTTTGCCAATCTCTCTGCAACCCATTTATGTCCACCTGGAAGTCTTCAAATGGAATGATGTTCTGAACAGGCGTTACGTTTATCTGAAAGTTCTTCAGATTGTCAAAACGATGACCTATTAAGCTTGATTTTTACCGAGAGATTAAAAAAAAGTCCGGCGGTGACAGATCGGGGCTGTACGATGGTTGGGACAGCGTTGCGACGCTGCGTTTTGCCTGGAATTGAGTCACTTTGAAGGAACCAGCTTGGCACAAATTTTCCGTTCTTCCGTGACGATTTCATGCACAATCGGTTTTGTAAGTCCCAACGTATCCGTAATCATTCGGACACTCATACAATGTCAGAGTCAAAAAGCACTTTAATTTTAGTCCCATTTTCTGAAGTTTGAGAACGAGATGGACGCCCGGCGTGCTGTTCTTCATCGAAGTCTTCAATTCCGTCTTTCAAGGCTTTGTGCCACCCAAATACTTGAGCTTTGGACGAAGAATCCTTTCCATAAGCTTTTTGTTACATGTCAAGCGTCTCAGTAGCCAATTTGTTTAGCTTTACATACAACTTTATGGCGTATCGTATCGCTGCTCCACACTCCGCTGAATTCTGAAAACCTAACGTCGCTTTCAAACACCCGTTTACGTGTGCTGCAAAGGCTCAAAGCCAACTGACTTCCGCTATAGACTTTGTAGCTTACATTTCTCACTGCACATACAGCCTGCAAACTCCGGCACTTTGGCCTTGTGCTTGGCGCGTAAAAAGCAGTCTCATTATTCCCTGGACAGACCCTGTATATATTTTGGCCTGTTTGACATGCGGTCGCGTTGTTTTCAGCCCTATTCAGGTGATGGTAACGCTTGCTCGTCGAGGGCTTTTCGTCCAGTGACGATGCATACTGTCTGAAAAAACTGAAATCATCCATAACTTTGGAGATTGGGGATGGGAACCGGACGCACAGGTTCATCATCTTCTTCCTCCTCATCCGGTTTATCAGTCACAGTTACATCAGCGATGATGTCATCCAAACTTCTGTGCTCGGAGGTGACTAGATCTTTGTCGATATTAATGAACGTGTCTAAATCGAGAAAATCTTCTCCTACAGTTTCTTGTGTGCCCAGCCAGCCTTCTACAACAATAGGATGCAAGTTTGGCTCTTTGTAAATTATGTCCTCGCTACTTCCGAAACCCGCTTTGCAAAAACAATTTGCAATCGTCGTTGGTGTGACCCTCTCCCATGCTGCGGTAAGCATGTGTCTAGTGTCGAGGACTGTAATAGGACGACACTCATGGCAAGAATGATTGCTGTCGTGTTCCATTTAGTGAATGCATCTTCGTACTAGGCGAGTCTTGTAATTTACTTTGGCGCTGTTAATTATTCCTTGGCCCATTGGCTGAGTGACACAGATCGCATTTGGAGGTAGAAATTCTTCTTGAACATTCTTCTGACCTTCGTTATCTTTTGGATGCACAGGACAGTTGTCCACAAGCAATAAGGCATGGCGCGATTTTTTCCCATATGCCGAACAATATTATGAACCCTTGTTGAAAAAGGTTGCCCATCATCCACGCTCTGCGCAGACTTCCGTACAGGAAGTGAAGCTTCTTGACATTTTTAAAGCATCGCGGGTTGCATGATTTCCCTATGACCAGTAGCTTTAAATTGTCTGATAGATCAGAGTTGACAGCGAGCAAAAGAGTAAAGCGGTCATTGGTTTACCCCATGACATGTTCCTCCTTTCATAGCCATTGTTTTCTTGAGTGCCATTTTGTAAAAAACCCCAAATTCGTAAACGTTGTAAATATCATGGCTTGAGTAGTTTTTTACAAGCTACAGAAGTACATTTGTTTTCCAAAAATCGACGTCTTCATTGTTGACAGCAGCTGACTCACCGGACACTTGCTTGAATTTTATTCCGTAGCGAACTTCAAATCGATTCATCCATCCATCCATCCATTTGAGGCATTGAAATCCAGCAATCCCTTTTTGCAGCGACTTCAGAAGCTTTATCATGGATTAACAGGCAGCTTAATGGGATACTCGTAGACCGCACTTGAGCAAACCACTAGTGAATGGTCTTCTCCATGTCCTCCAAATTGGCGATTTTTATTTTCTTGTTTTTTGTTCCCCCAACAATAGCTTGGTTAACGATGGCATCCCTCTTCTTTAACAAAACTCTTAAAGTTGACTCCGATAAGCCTTTTTCTTTGGCGAACGCAGACTTTTTCGAGATATACTGGGCATCGTACTGATTTATAATTTGTAGCTTCTCAGTGATGGAGGGAGCCATTGTTTTAATATGTTTTGCTTCTTCCGCCATGGTATAGACTAAATTATAAACTTCAAACACAGGTCGATATCGTAGACTAGATTCTATCGATAACGACAAGCGACCCTCTTCCTTTTTGAGATATTACATCACTGATCAGGTAGCGAATGGGAAGGCTTGCGTGATTAATCTGCGATTGCAGCGCAGTCTATCGGTTCGCCACCGCTCTAAGTTAGGAGGGGGCGTCACATAGTTTATCATTCGTGGTGGAAAAAGTTCGCTTTTTCTTCTTATCGGAGGAGACCTCTTCAGGCTCTTTTCTGGTCAGGGGAAAAAATAGAATTTTTGCATATTTTATAATGCCTTCGTTAGCAGTAAAATTTTCTCTCCCCTCTTTCTGGCCTGTTTCACTGTACGAAATAATCGAGGCCGAGAAAGAATTCTCCTTTAACCGGGAGAGGTTGAAATTGATATTTTTAGTATAGCTATTCATGGTTGCATTAACTTTTGGCAGAAAAAAGCATTCATAGTTTAAAGAATTGTCGTATAAAATGCTTGGGAAAATATTCCATCTAAAACCACGTATGTTTCGAACCAATCTCATTTGCGTATTAAACATAGGTTTTTCTTGCCAGGGACTCATAAAATTTCGAGTATTAAACGGATTCGCGTATTAACCGTTCGCCTATTAACCGGGGTTTTTTATACGCCTAAGATAGGCGTATTTCAAGGGACCGAAGAAAATTCGCGTTAAGCGGGTTCGCGTATTAAGCAGGGCGCGTATTAACGGGGTTCGACTGTATTTGTATGTTACTCTATACACATTTGATATTTTACCTTGTATGTTACTGTGTATATGAGGGTGGTATCATCGTTTTCTTTCTCTTCCTAGAATTCTGAAATGTGATAGGAGTTTGTGAATTGGGCGGCTTGGAGGAATGGACCTAAATCCGATATACCAGAGTGGTGATTTGACTCTCAAGTAAAAAAAAAAAACAGGTAACATACAATTCTATCATCCTTCTATTCTTTTTGTCATTTATCTTTTTTTTTCACATTTATCTGTCCACTCTTGATATATTTGTATGTTACTGTTGATATTTTACCTTCTATGTTACTGTGTATATGCGGGTGGTATCCTCTTTTTCTTTCTCTTTCAAGAATTCTGAAATGTGATAGGAGTTGGTGCATTGGGCGGCTTGATTGAATGAACCTGTCTCCGCTGTACTAGGGTGTTACTGTTGGCACCATTCAAAAATAAAAAAAAAACAGGTAACATACAATTCTATCACCCTTCTATTCTTTTTGTCCTTTTATCTTTTATTTTTCACATTTATCAGCCCACTCTTGATATATTTGTATGTTACTCTATACACATTTGATATTTTATCTTGTATGTTACTGTGTATATGAGGGTGGTATACTCGTTTTCTTTCTCTTTCAAGAATTATGAAATGCAATAGGAGTTTGTGAATTAGGCGGCTTGATTGAATGAACCTGTGTCCGCTATACTAGAGTGTTGCGGTTGGTATCAATCAAAAGTAAAAAAAAGGTACCATACTTACATTTATCTGCCCTCCCTAGATAATTTTGTATGTTACTGTATACATATTTGATATTTTACCTTGTATGTTACTGTGTATAAGAGGGTGGTATCCTCGTTTTCTTTCTCTTTCAAGAATTATGAAATGCAATATGAGTTTGTGAATTGGGCGGCTTGATTGAATGAACCAATGTCCGCTATACTAGAGTGTTGCTGTTGGTATCAATCAAAAGTAAAAAAACAGGTACCATATAATTCTATCAACCTTCTATTCTTTTGTTCTTTTTTTTTTTTTTTTTTTTTTTTTACATTTATCTGCCCTCCCCAGATAATTTTGTATGTTACTGTATACACATTTGATATTTTACCTTGTATGTTATCGTGTATATGAGGGTGGTATCCTCGTTTTCTTTCTCTTTCTAGAATTCTGAAATGTGATAGGAGTTTGTGAATTGGGCAGCTGGTGGAAATGGACCTAAATCCGATATACCAGAGTGGGGATTTGACTCTCAAGTAAAAAAAAAAAAAAAAAAAAAAAAAAAAATACAGGTAACATGCAATTCTATCACCCTTCTATTCTTTTTGTCCTCTTATAATTTTTTTCATATACATGTGCCCTCCCTTGATACTTTTGTAAGTTACTGCATACACATTTTTTATTTTACCTTGTATGTTACTGTGTATATGAGGGTGGTATCCTCGTTTTCTTTCTCTTTCTAGAATTCTGAAATGTGATAGAAGTTTGTGAATTGGGCCTGACTCCGCTATTACCAGAGTGTTTATTTGAATCTGAAGTAAAAAACAGGTAACATGTCATTCTATCTCCCTGACATATGTGCGACAAGTACTTTCTAACAATGAATTTTTTTCACCCTCATCTTTTAACGAACTGGTGGAAAACACGTCTAGTAGAAGAAAACTATTATTACTTTTGTATGTTACTGTACACATATTTGATATTTTACATCGTATGTTACTGTGTACATAAGGCTATTATACTCAGTTTCTTTATCTTTCTAGAATTCTGAAATGTTATAGGAGTTTGTAAATTGGGCGGCTTGGGTGTATGGACCTGGCTCCGATATACCAGAGTATAGCGCCTAAGATATATAGTGTGGAAATTGGCTATCCCTGTAATACTTAAAAAAGTGCTAAAATGTGGTATCGCTTAAATTTTCAACGATGCTGCTGAAATATTCAGATCGCAGAGACATCTGCAGGATAATTTCTACAACTGCAGGATATTTCTAGTCTGTACAATGTAATACGAAAATCCCGCGGATGTCGCTGTGATCGACACTTGGGATTTTAGCAGTATCGTCGCATATTTAACCCTCCGTCTACCATACGGGTCCATTGGACCCGACAGGTACATACAAAATATTCATTCAAACCAGAAATTTCTTTAAAATAAACTAAGTATATAAACCAGACAAAAACAAGGTAAATAAATAAGTTAAATAGTTTTAAATAAAAATTCTGGTGTAGAACGTTTTATTAAAACTTGAATAAAATTCCCGGTAGATCTAGGGTTAAGGGATACAAATTTTTAGCGTTGTTTGGATAGCATATTTCCACACTAGGTATTCTAGACGCTGTAACAAGAGTGTTGATTTGAATCTCAAGTAAAAAAAAAAAAAAAAAAAAAAAAAAAAAAAAAACAGGTAACATGCAATTATATCACCCTTCTATTCTTTTTGTCCTTTTATAATTTCTTTTCTGTTTTGTCTGCCCACCCTTGATACATTTGTATGTTACTGTATACACATTTGATATTTACCTTGTATGTTAGTGAACTGGACGAATTGAATCTCCCTGACATATGTGCGACAAGTACTTTCTAGCAATGAATTTTTTTCACCTTCATCATTTAACGAACTAATGTAAAACACGTCTAGCTGAAGAAAACAGTTATTACTTTTGTATGTTACTGTATACATATTTGATGTTTTACATTGTATGTTACTGTGTACATAAGGGTAATATACTCATTTGCTTTCTCTTTCTAGAATTCTGAAATGTAATAGGAAATTGTGAATTTGGCGGCCTTAGTCAGACTCCGATATACCAGAATGTTGATTTGAATCTCAAGTTTAAAAAAAAAAAAAACAGGTAACATGCAATTCTATCACCCTTTTATTCTTTTTGTCCTTTTATAATTTTTCCCCATTTATCTGCAATCCCCAGATACTTTTTATGTTAATGTACACATTTGATATTTTACCTTGTATGTTAATGTGTATTTGAGGGTGGTCTCTTCTTTTTCTTTCTCTTTCTAGCACTCTGAATTATGGTAGTAGTTTGTGAATTAGACGAATTGACTGTATGATCCTGACTCTGCTATACGAGAGTGTTGATTTGAATCTAAAGTAAAAAACAGGTAACACATAATTCTATCTCCCTGACATATGTGCGGCAAGTACTTTCTGACAATGAATTTTTTTCACCTTCATATGTAGCACAGTGAATGCCTAGATAATGATATTGATAAAAGTGCGTAAAAAAAGCTATGGAAGAAATACTTTCTGTTTTTTGAAGTTGTATTATTACGTGCTTTATTCTCCAAAAATGTTTTCGGTTTTTGGTACATATTTCGTTATTATTCCTTACACGTAACGGTACTATAGTCTGTGGTGGCGAATTTCTATTTGTATAGCTCCTTCGGTTCGTCTCATCGAGCTATTTTTTACCTCGCATATCGGCTATTGAGTTTTGATAATGACAGGGGGCCGGTCAAAGTTTAAAAATTTTCATAATGCGAGCTGCCGAAGATAAAACAGTAGCAGAAAATTCTTCCGCATTCCACCTTTCGCAGACGTTCCGTAATTTACGAAGTGATTGAAAAACTGACAAAAGAACCGACGATGTGGAGTTACAAAGATTTTTGCTCTTAATTCGGAAGAAATTATTGACAGGATGAAAAAAACTAGACCAGTGAAATTCAGATTTCTTGATTGGCACCAATTTTTTGAAATAGTAAAATTCGTCTTATTTAAAGGCATATTAATTAAAGAGAAAAAAAGGGCAATTTTACCATTTCAGAAAATTGGTGCCAATCAAGAATTTTTTTTAAAGTAGCCCACTGGCAACACTGAACTGGACGAGGACATCATAATTTTCGAAAACCTGTCTTTCAAGTAGCATACGAATATTTTATCTGCAATTACAAATTCTTATAACAGCAATAATAGAACCTTATAGTAGCTATTGACAATGTATGGCACTTTAAAAACAATTAGTAAACTTAAATCGCACTTATTTCTTTGAAGGCATCTGTTTTTCAATGAAGTAAATTTTGAACTTTGATCCGGCCCCCTGTCATTATAAAAACTCAATAGCTGATATGTAAGGTATAAAATTACTAAGCTCGATGAGACGAATCGTATGAGCTATAAAAATCGAAATTCGCCGCCGCAGACTATGGTACAGTCGTGGGGGGAAAAAAGTAAACACCCCTACTAACTCCTCAACAAATTATCGTAGAAGAAAGTTACTGGTACCAAACGATTGGAAATAAAGTTTACTTTTGAATGATGTATACAAAATTTGCTTAGGGGGCCATATACATATTAAAACGAACCCAAACTTCATTTTTCTCAATGACAATATCCAATTTTAACAATATATTTCAAATCTTCGGTTCAAACTATGCCTGGACACCAAATTTCAAGTCATTTGAATGATAAGTTTTTTAATTATAAACATTCAAAATTGAGTGCTTCTAATATTAAATTACAGTTTCATATTTTTATTTATATCTCCTGAAATTATGCTCGTAATGCTCTAATTTTTTGAGTAGCAATAATACTAATACACCCAAACATAAATACGTTGAATTTGTAATTTTTATAATTTTATGATGTGAATTATGAACTATGAAATTAATATTCGAAAAAATTATGAATTGCAACCTACAATTTTTTGATGGATTTAGATTTATTAAGTCCTGCTTTATGGAAATCCAAAATTTCACATTTTTCTTCGAAGTAGTTTTCAAATTATGCTTAAAAAATGGCAAAATGATGGTTTAAGGGGCCGTCTATGATAGAAGTGACTAGATATTTTGAAATTTCTTCTGCTATCCTGTAATCTAGCAATCTTCAATGACTGCCTAAATAGCGCTTAAGATGCCTTGATCAAGGAGGAGGCTCTCTCGGTCAACAATCGCATACAAAACTTCAATTTGGATACAGCCCCTAAAATACGATCGTTTTAAAATAATTAATTTTTAATAATTAATTTTTAAATTAATTTAAAATAATTTAATTTAAAAATTTGTTTTTAGGCTAATTGAAGGGTGTAGAGTTCATTTATGCTATCAGAATTGTGTACTGCTATTGAAAAAACAAAGTTATGGTTCGTTTTAATATATAGAGGGTCCCCTAAGCAAATTTTATATACATCATTTAAAATTAGACTTTATTTCCAATCGTTCGGTACCAGTAACTTTCTTCTACGATAATTTGTTGAGGAGTTAGTAGGGAGTGTTTACTTTTTTTTTTCCACGACTGTACCTTTACCTGTCAGGCGGAACTTTTTCAGATGGATTTAATTAAAAGAAAATTCCTTTTTCGGCCATTTTAAAGGCTTATTTTTATTTTATTTTTATTTATTTTATTTTATTTTATTTTATTTTTTTTGCGCAATGGTAATTTTTAAAATATCTTTTTTTTTTTTTTTTTTTTTTTTTTTCAGACACAGAAAATCTGGAATTTCAAGCTAGAATCAACATTTGTTTTGTTTTGTTTGTTTGTTTACTGCTGCCATCTACTGGCCATTTTTGTAAACAAAAAGGCAACTTTTTTCATCTTAGCAGTAGAAGAATTATTCAGGAATTGAAAGGGTTTTTTGGGAGGAGGGGGGGGGGGCGGATTCTAATGAATGTTAACATCATTTTTTTGGCGTTATCCAGTGAGTGTGTGGAAAGGTCAAACAATTAATATGGATTTTTTCTAAATTATCTGAGTTTTTTGAATATGTTTTAAGCAATTTTTTGCTTTTGAAGATTTTTTTAAATTTTATTTATATCTGTGCTAAATTTTTGAAATTGCTGAATTTAAAAATATTCGGATTTTTTATTTTTTTCTAAATTATTTTTCTTGAATATTTTTAATTTGATTTAAAAATATTTTTCAGATTATTTTAAAATTAAATGTAATAGTGTTGCCATTTATATGTAAGGGCTTAATACTTAGAAATTAACAGTTTTGATTTATTAATTTAAGGATAAAGTGTTTTAAAAGACATATTAAGCGAAACCCTCTGTGCGATCTGCGATCACACTTACCCACTTGTTTAGCATATGTCATTGTTTGCTAAAACGGGGATATTTGAAGAACCAGTGCTATCCTATGATGAGGATGATAAATGGTAATGATGATGTTTTCCTTGCATCTTGAACTGTATGTAAACTCAAAGGACAAAGAAAGGTGGATTGAGTGTCAACTATAGAGGTTGGGAATATGAAACCTGTTTAAGTGCTAAAGAAGGGAATAATGAGCTCAAATGTGTCTGATGGATTTTTTTTTTTTTCTGCGAAGCAAGTTAGTTTATGTTGAAAACAATATTAACATAAACTTTAAAACATACATATAATTACTTAAAAAGGTGTTACAAATATATACATTATTTAATATAACTCTGAGATCTTTCGAAACGCACACGCGTTCATTGTCAAAGGGAAAAAAAGATGACTGTTTAGAATAGAAAACATAATTAAAAATAAAATAAAATACTACGCATGCGCAAGCGAAGTTCAGTCCATTTCTGTAGAGAGGGATGGAAAGATGAATTCATATTTTCAGGAGCTCTTGAAATACTTAGGATATTATACTAAATCGCGGGAATATTATAAGAAAGGACATCATTACAAACAGTATCACTCCTAAATAAAATTTCAATGGATTCACGGATTATTGAAGAGTAATAGTTAAATGTTGAAATGATCATTTTAGCTTTTTCGAAGTTTATAGAAACATCAATACATCCAAACATCATTACAAGTTGTTTGTAATGATGTCCTTTCTTATAATATTCTTGCGATTTGGTATAATATCCTAGGTATTTCAAGAGCTCCTGAAAATATGAATTGATCTTTTCATCCCTCTCTAGAGCAATGGACTGAACCTCGCTTGCGCATTAGTAGTATTTTGTTTTGTTTTTAATAATTCTAGTCAGTCATCATTTTCCCCCTTTGAAAATGAACGCCTGTGCGTTCAAAAGATCTCAGGGTTATATTAAATAATATCTTTATGCATTTGTAACACCTTTTTAAGAAATTATATGTATGTTTTAAAGTTTATATTAATAACAAGGTGAAAATTCCTTCCTGTATTTTTAGTTTTTAAATATAGTGTTTTGACTCAAATAAACTTGTGCAATAAAATTTCGCTTTAGGCTTCAAATATGTGGTATTTCATATGAGTACCCCATTTTACCCAACTGGTCGCCCAAAACGGAGACTTTGGACATTTCCCACAAAAATATTTTTCATGTTCTACCCTAATGATTTTTTCTAACAGACAGCCTCGAATTCTGGTGGTTTAGGACTTGTTCTAAAAGTAAAATAGCTTGCCCAATTTTTTTTTTTTTCAGTTACATATTTTTTCCTTTAGACCAAAATACGTTAGCGTCTCCATTTCGGACAACTTTCCCCTACATTCATTGACGCACCCACGGGGTGGGAGCTAAGGGAGCTGAAGCCCCTCCCAGACTAGACTAGATATTTAATTTTTTTTTTTTAATTATGAAAGAATATTTTTTTTAAATAGATCCTTAAAAATCGGAATTTTTGGAAAGATATTAATTTTGTCACACAATTTTTCTCTTTTAAAAATTTTATTATGAATTCGAAACGTTAGCATGTTTAAAATTTACTTCATTAAAAATTTAAGGCCTCTTGCTCTCCTTGCCAACCTCTTGCTCTCTTTAACCTACATAATATTATGATAATTTAATAATAAAACTTTTAATCGTTTGATTGCAAACACACTTTAAATTTATCCAAATACAGAAACACACCAAAAAATCACAAAAACTAAGATATATTTTAATACAGTATTTCATGATTTAACATGTTAAAAGCATTCAGAATTAGACCCACCAAAACTTTCCAGAGCTTCCTCTGGCTGGTTACGACTCTGCTCAAGTCAGCAGAAAAAATGTAAGTCAGGACCTGATCCGGCACGTCCCATCAAATTAAATGAAAGAAAGACAGCGGCAGACAGACCCGGCACCGGGCTGGGCCATATACAGGGCTTTCGCTAATAGATTTGGCAAAAGTTACAAATATAATTGGGAAATGACTAAACTTTACCAATAGGATCTATATTACTTTTTTTAATTGTAGTAACTTAACAAAACTATAAAACTAGTCGGCAAATGTCGAGAACTATTTATTTTTGCTTCTCAATGAGTTGGCAAATACTGAAATCTGACTTGGCAATTTAAGGTCCTCTCCCCCGCCCCTCACCGAATAAAAAGTCTTAGAGATGGCCCTGGTCAGATATGGGCACATATAGGCCTCTAAAAGATGCTAGCCCCCTCGAAAGCGTAATCCTGGATGGGCCGCTGCCTACATTCACTATTATTCTGACATTAGTATGCTTAAGGGGTCTCAGTACTCTTAAAATTAGAAAAAATGAAAAAAAAAAAAAAAAGACCATATTCAGCATTTAATATCTTAAAATGTATATGATTTTTAAACACAATTTTTATTGGGATGAAAGATATATATATGCTCTTTCATTTCATATATTTAAAAAATTGAAAGATATAAAATTAGTATTTATTTATAGGGGTCTCCAAACTATCAGTCATTTGTCGAGCTGAAAATTGTTGTAACAGCTTACGCGCACGATTACAAAATAAATTTTGCAACTAGAATGAAACATTTTGTGCCTAATTATACTTCAGATTATAATAATCACCTTGAACCTAAATAAATTCGTGTTTAAAGCATTTTTATATTTTTTATACAGATTTTTGTATTTAGGTAATAAAACATTTTCAAAATTTCAACCGTATTTTCACCTAAAAAAATATTGTTTTGAACAATAAAAAGGAAATTTTAGGTTCAGTTTATACAGACTAACATGAAACATATATTTTAAAAATTTCATTGAAAAATATTCAGAAATTTTTGAGATATCGCGCGCGATAAACGTCATTTGGAGAAAAATGACTTCAAATTTTCAGAAACCCCGCTTCAGCTATTGAGCGGGCATAATTCTAAAAGCCATAACATCTGTTCTAATTAGAATGTCAAGGAAATAATTATATCAAAATGTTCAGAAAAGATAAAAGTTTAACATCTAAAAAAATTAAAATTTCGAAAATTTTGAAGCTTTAAGTCCTCAGAACCCTTAAGGCAAATAATAATAATTTGCAGGAAACTCACTGTCTCTTTATTTCGGGCCCTTTGTATGAAATGCAGACATTGAAACCATTACGTTAATAAAAACATGTGGGTAAGTGTGATCATAGATCGCACAAAGGGTTTCGTTTAATATTCCTTTCAAACGTGGTTAAAAAAGCACGTGCCTCCATTTTAATCTATGCATTATATCGAAATGAAACAGATTAATAAAATAATAATTAATATCTCAGCTTCTAATTAAGCTAGCTCTTTGAATTGGGTATGTATGAAATCTGCGAGAGATTTCCCGTCCGGATGTCAAAAAATTTTATCAAAAAATTTAATATTTAAAAAGTTTAAATTTCGTATTAAAATAAAAACCGCAAGTGCGTCGTCATGTCTGAGGTAAAAAAACCCGTTGAAAGGAAGTTTTAAAGCAATGATCCAATTAATGAAATAATAATTAATATCTCAGCTTGTAATTAAGCTAGGAGTTTGAACTGGGTATGTATGAAATCAGCGAAAATTTTTACGTCGGGATGTAAAAAAATTAATCTAAAAATTTAATATTTAAAAAGTTTAAATTTCGTATTAAAATATTCTCTGCTTAAATTTCTCCAGCGTCGATATGTCTGAAAGATGACAACACCTGCTTTCCGCTGAAATGAAATCTCTTTTCATTGTCTTTTCAAATAGAGAAATTAAATTTTTATCGATCGATTTTTAGTGGATTTTTTGCGTTATACCCAACGCAGAAATTTGAACTTTATACCAAAATAAAGTAGAATTTTTTCCGCGTCTTTCTATACCTTTTACGAATTTGTAGGACCAATACTTTGGGAGATGCGATTTCGCTTTTTAAATGTCCACTTCATTTATTGCTTAATTTCCTCCGTGGTGACCATGCATCCGCTGATTTTACCGTGAATCCGCTGATTTTACTGGCAACCCTTAGGAGAAACTCCGCTGATTTGGAGAAGGTGCGTTCGTAGCTGCGTTCAAAAGGTTGATTGGTTAATTTTAGAAATTAATTAGCCCGTAATTCGGTTAATTTTAGAAGTTAATTAGCCCGTAATTCGGTTAGTTACCGACTTTTTCAAAATTTTATGATTTGTTGTTTGATGTGAAGTGTTCAGCTATAAGTACCCAAAATTTCAAGTCTCTAACATGTATAGTTTCTGAGAACGGGCTCTGTGACGGACAGACAGACAGACAAAGGAGTGAGACGAATAGGGTTTCGTCAGATGAACGAAACCCTAAAAAATGGCAGTACCAATCCCCCAACCAATTTAAAAGGGAAAAACAAAAAAACTGGATAGTGTCCTGGGCACAAAAATCTCTTAATCGATGATCGTGTCTTTGATATTAATTTTATCTTTTACGGAAGAAAATAAATGTAGCAGTATCGGTTGTAAAAAGTACTAAGAGTGGAATTCAACAGTTTTAAATCTCTAAAAATATTGATTTTTTACATTTTCACATTTTAAAAATAGTTAATAATTAAAACTTCAGAAAATGAAAATATATAATTTTATCTTAGTTGCAACTTCAATACAAGATCTATACATGTTTGAGTGAAATACAGTATAAAATTAACTTATTTAAATCAATAATACCTAATCGGTATTCAACAAAAACTATCAATTATAATCGATCGAGAAGAAACTTTTTAAAAGCTGCTACTAGATGGAAATTCAGAAAATGAAAATATATAATTTTATCTCAGTTGCAACTGCAGCACAAGATCTATGCATGTTTGAAATAATATAAAATTAACTCATTTAAATCGATAATAACTAATCATTATTCAACATAAACTATCAATTATAATCGATCGAAAAAAACTTTCTAAAAGCTGCTACTAGATGGAAATTCGAAAAATAAAAATATATAATTTTATCTCAGTTACAACTGCAGTACAAGATCTATGCATGCTTGAAATAGTATAAAATTAATGCATTTAAATCGGTAATAACTAATCAGTATTCAACATAAAATATCAATTATAATCGATGGAGAAGAAACCTTCTAAAAGCTGCTGCTAGATGGCAGCAATATAAAAATATATTTTTAAAGAACCCAAAAAATTATGAGTATGACATATTTTCCGCAATTAAATCTAGGAAGATTCTACTTGAAAAATGTGAAAATAAATAAATTAATAAACTCACGGGTAACAGAATAATCGAAAAAAATCCTTATTCCATATTTCGCTATACTAAAACAAGAGCATGTAAATCTTGCATTCAAAGAATATTCTTCGTTGGGAGTCTCACATATAATTCTTTTTTATAGTTTAGTTTTAAAAAAAATCCTATTGTACTTATTTGTTATACGAACCATGAGGTAGATCGCCAAAAATTGTTCACAATTGCTAATCTCGTTTATCGTAGCTACACACGCTCAAAACAGTGATTTGATTTATGTTTATTTTTGTTACATTGTTAAAAATGGTCAATAACATTAATTTAGTAAAATCAATAAATGGTAAATAATATAAGAAATAAGAAACCATACTAAATAACATAAAAAATAGTAAATAACGTAGCATCAATTCTAAAACATTTAGTGCACATTTAAAGAATTACCAATTGGTCAAAAAATAAAAGTATACGCACTGAAACTTTATTTCATCTTTTACGGAAGAAAAATAAATGTAGCAGTATCGGTTGTAAAAACTACTAAGAGCGGAATTCAACATTTTTAAATCTCTAAAAATATATCTCCCATATAGAGAATAAGGAATGTTATCCTATATTCCTTTAACAACTGTTGTGATTTATATACTTCTGGCGTACATCCATAGATTTCTTTAAATATTCTGTGGATTATACTTAATTATATTTATATAGATACAGCATCCCTTTCGTGAAAAGAATGTGTCAGATATTTTTGTCAATGATAAATGAGTTCATCAACATTATGTCGACTGTGTCGCAAAATTATTAATTATATTTATTCTTTGCTAGTTTATTTTTGTATTTTGTGTTTAATCAAACAGTCATTCCTATCTCCCACCTAAGTTAGGAGTTCCGCTTACGCTTTTTGTAATTATTTTCAAATGATATATTTTCTAACTTTCTTTCCAACATCTGCAGTTGTCTCCAGTGGTGTAGTCGTAAAAAAAACAGAGGGTATACTCTATAAGCAGAGGGTATACGCTCAAGGCAGAGCGTATACCCTAGAGTGTATATACTATAGCTTTCTTGAGAAACAGAGGGTATACGGTGTTCCTTAAAAAAATCCAGAGGGTATACGGCGTATACCCCCGTATACCCTCCACTACATCCCTGGTTGTCTCGAAGCTCAAAGTGGCGTACGTAAAATTGAAAAGAGCGAAATAAATAAATGTACATATAAAGTGCTCTTGGTATTAACAAGATGCCAACAGATGGCAGCACTAAACAATTATTGAAGTGTATAAGAATCCTTTCCATGAACCTAGAGTCGTGGGGTAAATAAAGCAAGCAGAAGAAAGTTACTAGTACCAAACGATTAGAAATAAAAGTCTACTTTTAAATGATGTATATAAAATTGGCTTAGGGGGTCATCTATATATCAAACGAAAACAAACTTTGTTTTGCTTTGTTTTTTCTATAGGGGCGGATTTATGAAGTGAGGAGACCCTCTCACTGGAACTTTTTGGGGCCCTTCCCTCTTGAAAAAATGGTTTCATTTATAATTTAAAAATGATAGATATTCAAAAATTAATTACAATAATTATTTACAAATTAATTAAAGTGCATTCAAATCGCTAAGGATTAATCACACAAACTTCATTTCATGTTCAAATTACATTAGATTATTTTACATGAACTTAGATACTGTTGCGGATAAATGTGCTAAAGTTATGTATCTTATTTTCATTTTCATTTTTTAAGAACATAAAATGATAATTTAAACTTCAAACCAAGGAAAATCAGAAACTAAGGAGGCAATATTTTAGTATCTGCTGACAGGGACGTAGCTACAGGGGGGGAGGGTGCGACCCCCCCCCCCCCCCCACACACACACACACATTCGGAATAGTCATATGCATTCGGTAATTTCACTTTTGTTCAAAAATTGCATCATTTGGCGCTGTATTTTTCCCTTCTAAGAATTTAAAAAAATATATTAAAAATTTATTACAAAACAGAAAATAAAGAAAAAACATATTTAAAATTATTAAATATTTTCTTAATTAGTAACTTCTGCGTGCGGTAGATTTTTCTAGCCATCGCACGCAGACACACAGAGAGAAACTTCAAGTATGGGGTCCCCAAAAGTGGTGACGGCCCATGATTTAATCAGGCCCTGAATCTGTATAATTAAATCGTCATAGAAAGTCTCTAGCTGGGTTCCTTTCGGCTCCGACCCAAGTTTCCTTTGAATCCCTCTCCAACCGATCCTAGTCCTAATAATTGATAGCGGGAAAAAAGATAAGGAAAAGCTAAAACATTTCTGGTAGTAGCAAATGATAGAAAAAATTCTATGTATTACATGGAAATGGTGTAATATTAACTGAAAAATTTAAAAAGAACACTAAGAAAATCCTTTTTTCACGACGTCGCATTTCTCTTTGAACTCAAAAGAAGATTTGGGGGGCCCTTGGGATGCGGAGCCCCTCGCGATTGCGACCATCGCGACCCCTTAAATCCGCCCCTGGAATACCCAAGTTTGACACCATAAATAGATTCTACACCCTTCAATTAGCCTAAATCCAAATTTGCATAAAATTCGTACGATTAGTTTTCGAGAAATTAATTATTTATTTACAATGAGCCAATTTTAGAGGCAGTATCCAAATTGAAGTTCAGTACCCGATTGTTGAAATGCTACACACAATGACTATTTCACTTCTATTAAGGTATTATTTAACAGTACGAACGCACCACATTTGTCACGTTTGACGTGCAATTTCCAACTTGTTTTTGATTAAGATAGATTGACGAGGCACTCATAACAACAAAGCAATGTCTTATGCATTTTGAAGGTGACGTAAAAGATGTTAGTTCCATCCGAGGAATAAAAACATCATATTATTTCCTGATTTCCAGGGTATATTGCATTGTTTCCCCATTAATGAGCATCAAATGTGCAGTGCCTGATTTACGACAGAACATTCGGGGCACGGGCCCAGGGCCCCTGAAAATTCAGGGGTTCCCAAATGCTGCTGAATGCTTGTTTTATTATTGTCTAAATTTTGATGTAGTTTTACATTTCATTCTACATTCTGTTGTGTACATATAGTGATTTTATAAAATCGTATATTTGTCTGAAACATCCATTTATAATTATTTTATTATAGTGAATATTTTCTTTTATCTTTATCACTTTAAAAATATATATTGTATTTTTAATAATTATTTAATCCTTTTCCTGTTCTCGTCAGATTATTTGGGAGTTGGTGACCGTAGACGGCAGAGCCCCGTAATATTTTAAATAATTGTAATTTGGTATTGCAGAAAATTTATTATTTTTCTGCATGCTTTATCATTCCAGATATATGGATCTGCAGGAAAAGATAATTAACACCACACAATTTATTGTAAAACGTCTACTCATTTAAATTTCATACTTGTGAAATAATTATTTAAAAGTAAATTAATGATTGTCACATTAAATATTTTAATGGCTATTTTAAAGTAATTCCAAATGAGCAACCCAATGATACAAGTACAACAAACAAGTTTATACAAATTTAACAAACCGAGTACAACTTTGTCCAGATTGCATCAAAAATAAAATATTAAGATAAACTTCGAAAAAGCTAAAATGATCATTTCAACATCTAACCATTTCTCTTCAATAATCCGTGAATCCATTGAGATTTTACTTAGGAGTGATACTGTTTGTAACGGTTGTCATCTCTTATAATATTCCAGCGATTTGGATTCTACGTATTTCAAGAGCTCCTTGAAATATGAACGGATCTTTTCACCCTTCTGTTGAGCCATGGACTGAACTTAGCTTGCACATGCAAAGTAGTTTGATTTGTTTTCTATTCTAGTCAGTCATCTTTTCCCTTTGAAAATGAATGCGTGTGCGTTTGAAAGACCTCAGGGTTATATTAAATAATATCTTTATATGTTTGTGTCACCTTTTAAGTAATTATACGTATGTTTTAAAGTTCATATTAATAACAAGGTGAAAATTCCTTCACGACACTAGTTTTTTAATACAGTGTTTTGACTCTGTTGATTATTAAAGTCAGTAGTGGTTATCTTACTAAGTACTAACTCAAGCCTGGGGCAGTATCTGTGCCGGGTCCTCAAAGTTGTAAATCGGTCCCTATTTATACCACCATGAATTTAATACACCATCACAAAGTACAACATGATCGTTTCGTTTGGGTTTGATATCATGTGATATTTCAAAATTGAGAAAACATAGATTCATTTTGATCCAAACATACTTAATTCGACAACAGTGCATCGATTTAATCATTTTTGAGTATTCGATTTTTTTTTCAATGTGACTATATGTATACAACATTTGTGTTTATTTGTGTAAGCATGCAAATGTATAGACATATAAATGTTTCTTTAAAAAATGTAAAAAAAATTCCGCATACTTTTAACACTTTCCAACACAGTTGAAAAGTGTTTGTGAATCCGGTCTGTCCGTGCTCTAACTCGCGTAAATGCAGTCAAATTGCCATGAAATTAATGTATGTTATTGGGGTTTACTGTGGCACGTTCACCGTTGAAAATGAAGGATGTAGCATTAACAGTTTATTGACAAAAACATTCAAAAGAATTCCGTTACATGATGGCCTATAGGGAAAAATCATTTGCGGTGTATTTCAATGACATTAAACTATTTAAAACATATTGAAATTGATATACAGGGTGTCCCAAAAGTCTCCGCGCAAATTCAAAAATTTATTACAAAAAAAGTAATAGGCCTACAGCAAAAATAATTACAACAGTACATAGAGTAACTTAAAAAGTTTTTTCTACCACCCTAGTATACTTCTACATGAGATCCTTTCGTTGCACGCGACGTTTCCATGCGATGAAGCATTTCAACTGCAAATTCGAAGCGTTTCGCATAATCATCCGTTTGTAACGCCTGCAAAGCATTCGTGACTGATATGAGAAATTTATGACAACGGGAAGTGTGGATGATAAAAAAACGAAGTGGTAGCCCTAACACTAGTGAAGAAAGTGTGGAACGAGTACGTGAAACTTTTTCTAGGAACCCTGTAAAATCAATTCGAAAAGCATCGCAAGATCTTATTACGTCAAAAAGCAATACACAGAGTGCTTCATAAACGATTACAACTTTCAGCCTACAAAATTCAGATTGGGCAGGCGTTACAAACGGATGATTATGCGAAACGCTTCGAATTTGCAGTTGAAGTGCTTCATCGCATGGAAACGTCGAGTGCAACGAAAGGATCTCGTGTAGAAGTATACTAAGGTAGTAGAAAAAACTTTTTAAGTTGTTACTCTATGTACCGTTGTAATTATTTTTGCTGTAGGCCTATTATTTTTTTTTATAAATTTTTGCAGTTGTACGGAGTTTTTGGGACACCCTGTATATCATCGAGGTGTACTAAAAGACGCTTACTGTAGAATCTGGTATTAAGGGGTCTCAGGACTCTTAAAGCTTTAAAATTTTCGAAATTTTAATTGTTTAGATGTTAAACTCCTATCTTTTCTGAACATTTTGATATAATTGTTTCCTTGAAATTCCTATTAGAACAGATTTTATGGTTTTTAGATTTATACACATTCAATAGCTGTAGCGGCGTTTCCGAAACTTTGAAGTCATTTTTCTCCAAATGACGTTTTTGGGCATAACGCGCACGATATCTCAAAAACTACTCAATGTTTTTTTTTTGAAATTTTCAAAACATATGTTTCATGTTAGTCTTGTATATTAGTCTGTGTGAATTGAACCTAAAATTTCCTTTTCATTGTTCAAAAAAAAATATTTTTATAGGTGATTATATTGTTGAAAATTTCTAAATTTTGATTAGCTAAATACAACTTCGTATTAAAAATATAAAAATGCTTTAAATACAAATTTATTTAGGTTCAGGGTCATTATTACAATCTGAAGTATAAGTAAGCACCAAATTTTTCATTCTAGTTGCAATATTTATTTTGAAATCGTGCGCGTAAGCTCTTATGCCGATTTTCTGCTAGTCAAATGTCTGACACTTTGGAGCCCCCTGTAAATGCTAATTTTGGATCTTTCAATTTTTTAAATACATGAAATGAAAGAACATACTTATATCTTTCATTCCCAATTAAAATTGTGTCTTAAAATCAAATACATTTAAAGATATTAAATGTTGAAAATGGTCTTTTTTTTTCTTTTTTTGCAATTTTAAGAGTCCTGAGACCCCTTAATATATTAATAAACAAGAACGAAAAATCATGCGTACAACATAGACTATGCAACACAATTTCAGAATACTGTATATCATTAGCTGAAAAAACATCAGAATTTTTTTGTTCATCCGTGTATATGATCTATAGTATTTGTACTGCATAGTTTGCTAAAAGTTAGTCCCATTAAACGCACAGCACAGTTTCAAATTCCCATCCATAAACTGAAATGTACTCTTCGTCCTTTGTGTATCCCTGTATAATATCGACAAAATTTATGCACGCCAAGTAATATGCAAAAAAAATGGTTGTAATAAAACGCGTACTACAACTAAAAAGCACTGACAGCCATTATTCTCCATAGGAAGTGCTGTAGAAAAATACTTTTGTGTGTCCCTGTAAATGAACGATACATTATAGGTGCTGGAAGTGATATCATATAACTGATATACAGAATTTACAACTGGATGTAAGAATATTTATTGGACCTCATAAAAGAAGTCGTAAACATGGACCACACGGGCGAGGAAGAGAGACCCGGGGGCTCAGGCCCCGTGATCACTGACGCTTAGTGGGAGGAGTGCTTTGCACCCCGAAAAAGTGGGGTATCGAATCAGAGGTTTTGCGAAAAGGCTGGAAAAAGGGGGTCGACAAGAGTGGCCGATCATTTGATGACGGGGGCAAAAGACCATCCTTCATATTATTAATACGAGGTGATGTCGTAAGCGAGGAATTAAGTTATAGAAGAGAAGAGATTTTCAAGTTGTTCAACAGTGATGGTTAAGTAGATTCTCTAAGATTCTCAAGTGAGATGACTAAGATGCTCAACAACGATGGTTGAAAAACGTTATGCGTACCCGTAATATTTCTACAGAGATGTTGTGACAGAATATTATATAAGTTTCCAAGTATGACGTCCGAGGAGTTACCCAAAACTCCTCAAGTTTTCGATAGCCTAATTATGGCTCGGTTTGGACCGTTAGGTCTTAATATGCACGAATTATTTCTGGCAGAAGTCAGTGTTACTTATCTTCGGACTTTGTGTTCCAATAAGATTTACTGCTTTCACGCAGTGTGTTAATTCGAAGGTTCTTTCGGGTCGTGGTTTCCCGTGTAAGGGACGACCCTATGATCGGCAGCTCTCAGACCTGATATCATCGACAGCTTTAAATAATTAGTGAACTTTACGTGAAAACCCAATATTCAGCGATAATATGTGTGTGACCAACGGATAGGATTAATCTTCTACTATACTGTGCAGAAGGTATGTGTTATTTAATATTTTTGTATTCCCATTGTTTTAATTGTCTATGTTGTGCTAGGGATATACAATTTCTGGTAGCCAAGCAATTAATTAATCTTTGTAATAATAATTTAAAAGGTAAACTTAATTCCAATGTTAATTCAAATTCGTTCGTTGGAACGCTGGTGTCTTGTGACACAACTTTATTTGGTTTTGTAAATATGTTATTTAAACTGTAAATAAACTTTTGTTAATTGTTTAATTTTGGTCTATGTTTTTAATACAACATGAGTCCATGTTTTACTTTAATTTAATTTTTATTTCAGATTATATGTAGTCTTACCTATATGTTATTTATACATGAAATTTTGAACATATAGGTCGGTTTTGATTAACTTCTTTGGTATGTTATTTATGCGTAATTTTGATAGGTTTTGTTTAAATAAAATTGCGCGGTCTAAAAACTATTTCTACACTAAAACTACACAACGCAGTTCGGGGCAGTTTTGGAGATGTGTTTCCTCCCTCCTCAATTTAAGATAATTATGGTTAGATTAATTATCAGAAGTAGCCAGGACCATTTTTCAATTATTACGATCAGAAATGTTTGTTTATAAATTATAAGGTTTTTAAAATACCCACTATAATATTTCAGGTACAGTAATTTAGGAGTAGTTAACCTAAAATTACTAGAGTAATTAATACAATTACTATTTTTCTTTTCCCCCATTTTCAAGATTGGGGTCTACCCTTGCCCCAATCCCGGTGTATGTCTGGATAGTTAAGTCGGTGTCGGATATGAACCCAGTTCTTCCCAACAATAGGCACACCCGATTGTACTGTAAGTGCCTTGTAGTACACCTCAGTGATATGTATAAATTTCAATATGTTTAAAATTGTGTACTACACCGCAAACGATTTTTCCTCATACTCTGTAATGTAACGGAATTCCTTTGGGTGTTCCTGTCAATGTAACCGTAAGTTCTGCACACATCATTTTTAATACCGAACATGCCATATAGACCGTGAGGCGAATCACCTCATCGAGTTCACGGATGAAATTCCAGAATTAGTTAAAAAAATCAATTCGCATATTAAAACGCAATCGGTCTGCCAAGTCCTATCTTGGTGGAAAACACCTGCAAATCCGATTTTAGCGATTGAGTCGTAGGTTTACCATTGTGTTTTCTGCTTCCAAAGGTATGAAAACATGGTGGACTGGGTGCAGGAAAACACAATGGTAAACCTACGAGTCAACCGCTAAAATCGGATTTGCAGGTGTTTTCCACCAAGATAAGACTTGGCAGACCGATTGCGTTTTAATATGCGAATTGATTTTTTAACTAATTCTGGAATTTCATCCGTGAACTCGATGAGGTGATGGTCTGTGCTGCCATCTCACGGTCTGTATATAAAATAGAAAGAAAAAAATATTGCAACTATTATACACTTATTTTTATTACTTCCGAATTTGTTATATGTTACAAAAGTTGCTTTCGGCTCCAATGGACATGTCTTGGTAGTCGGTAAAGTTAAACGAGGACAAGTCGATGCGTTGCTCCCGGAAGCCAAAACTTTAGTGCTGCATTATCAAATAAGGAAAGAGCATGTTTACAAACAATCTACCTACTATTCGTTTTCGAAAGCCGCGCCTAGCACTCTGCGACGACTCTACTATCCAAAGGGGTGTTACGCTGAGACGGACATTTTCTGAAGTTCTACTAGGCGTTCTCGTTTGCGTTGTCACTAAGATGGGTGCTTACTTGTTTATTTTTTACTTTAGATCAAAGTTTAAAATTCTATTAATATCTCGTTTTAATACAAATTAAAACTTCTATATTTAGTATTCGAATGGCAAGTTCGAGTAGAAATAAATTTTTCAGGAATGGTAGTAAGAAAATGATATATAATGTCATTCAATTTTGTGATCAAGAAACAGAAAAAGAATTAATTGTTCCGATAGCTCATTCTACAAAATGAGCCAGTCAAATGGCCGAGGGTTCTAGTAGTACCATTAAAAAGATTCCCCGAGAAGCAGGAGATGAGCGTAGTCCTGTTTTATGTTCACCTAAAACAAGAGTTAAAAAGAATGCCTTTGAAAAAACAGGTATAGATGAATTCGATTGCAGAGTTATTAAACAAACTGTACACGATTTTGTACACAAGTTCTCGCTTTAGAAAAATCCCGTGCAAGGGTGCAAGCACACTGCATAACATATAATTTTAATTTCTTCATAATGATTATTTTTTGCACTATTTCGGATTTCATATGACATTAGTGTTCTGTGTTATATCACAAGTTAAAAATTATCGGAACTTGAATATCTGAAACCTTCAATTGCGTTGACAATAAATAAAGATGTCAATGGCACTTTAGCATTTAAAGGAGCAATTTTCCTCTACTCATAGCTGCGAGTAGTGCCCTCTGTAGACCCTTTTAAATTATTCCAATTTCATCCGAAAGAAAACCGCATCGGTTGAACATGAGGAAATTGCCTCTGATCAGAGTCCTGCAATCGAATTATGTATTCTGCTAATATTTTCGTTTGTGTCGATTTGACTATTTTGATTCGATTAGTTTCGTGTCGAATTTTGATTCTTTCAGGTATGATTTGAATTAAATTTATTTTTCAAATAAAAATCCGATTATTATTTCAAATTAAAATAATTATATATATATTACATAAAACCATTAATACCAATTACAAATTATCAACAAAGATTGTGAAAGTATAAATAATAAAGATTAATACCCTAAACAATTTCAACATTGATTATGAAAACATAGTAAAAATAGGATAAAAGAAATATGATGAAAATTTATAGAACCAGGGCAAATTCATCAGGCCCTAAATCATTGATACTTCAAATAAAGTGTGTGGTTTCATCTTCGTATAAGCCATAAAAAAGCTAAATAATAGGAATTTAGGGCTACCACACACAATAAATCCAGAAATAAAATATTGGAAAACTATTAAGTTATAAAAATAAATTTTGCTGAAAATGGATTGAAAAAGAAAAAAACATATTACCACTATATATATGAATATGAATGAGTCTTTACATGTAGATTTTTCTAATATAAAAGATAAAATTGAAATTAGAGATTTAATTATAGGTTATTTTCCGATAATTCCATTAAATTGTGAATCAATTTTATTTGATTTTGGGTTGCGAATCGTCGAAAAGATTTTTGCCGTGTATAACTCGACCCGCGAAGGACTTCGCATCCGATTGATGACGCAGCGCTAAGGCTTTCCCTTTCCGAGGGCAATGGCCATTGCCGTTTGAATTCCGTCTAAATTTAACGCTTGGTGGCAATCCATAGTTCCATATACGAGAAATTAGAAGTTCTCCTAAAAAAGAAATGCATGACAATATGTATCCAGAAATAAGAACAGTGAGTGCCCCACATATGTCCTGAATTTTCAGCGGTGAAAAAATATTTTCATCAGACAAATATTTCATGTTCTTTAACTGTGCCCGGAACAGATAGTCATTTAGAATTTTATCGTAGATTCCCCCGGCAGTAAAACGATGGATAAACGCGTCGATTGTGCTTTTACAGCAGAAATTCTTGTTGACAGCTATGCTCCATATTAGCAGGTTAAAATAGTCTGACGCCATAAAAATGTTGTCTTTAAATAAGATACCAAGATCGGTTTCTGTAGCAACCACAGCCGTCTTTGCTTGCTGCAGTATCCTAGCAACACTATCTGGGCTAGGATGTATGAACCAGTCGTTTTTGGTAATATATTTCGCTAAAGACAGCAGTCGAACATCTCGACTTGTCTGGAGAGTTCCTAATAGAAGTGGATCAGGAAATGTATAGCATTTATATATCCTTCCACTTACCACTTCCAGTAAGCGATCTTTGTTACTTATACTTTGTTCTTTCAAAGGTACGGTAAGAAAAGATAGCAACAGGACAGAGAAACTGTAGGATAAAACCATGCTACTGAATAACCATGAAGCGTGAAAAATTCTTTCGTGTAGTTTTTTGCTCGTCATACGAGTGGCAGATGATAGCAAACTGCCGTAAATGTGCCAAATAATTTCTCGATATTTATATTTCTGATGCAAAATAAATCTGAAAGCAAAAACTACTAATGTAACCGTAAAGAATATTGCTATCCACAGTTCTTTGGAGAATGGGAAGAAAATAGCCATTTCTTTTGATCGAACACCAGGTGGCGCAGTAGCAAACGTTATTCTTTCCATTCCGTAAGGATACGTGAAGCCCACTACTGTAGTTCTGTCATACGATAATCCTATTTTGCTCACTCCTATGTCAGCATCGGCCCTAGACACCATACCTATCAAACAAAAATTCAGATTTAGTGTAAAGAATTGTAATTACCAATAAGAATAACATTTTTAAGTACCATGCACAGAGTAAGATTAATTACAAGCGGACTGTATATAAACATTAAAGATTTAGAACTTGCATGCGTTTGGCCAGCTGTCACGAGGCCAATTTGAGCACTTTCGTCTCAACAAAAGAGTTACAATAAAAAATGCAATTTAACAAATTACAACGACCATTTGGAAAATGATTTTTTCTAAGACTAAAATTTAAGACATAAAAAATCGCACGGAGTTGATCATACATTACGTACGCCATGGATTACATTTTTCGGTACTGTAAATTTTTAAACTTCTACGGAGCTGGTCACACATTACGTACGCCATGGATTAAACATTAATATTCCTGGACCAATTTTAAATGAAATTTCATTCTTAAACTTCTAAACATCCCACAATATTACTTTTTGCACCGTCGTGTAGAGAAAAAAAATGTACTTTTAAATGCAATTTGTTTGAAAGCTGTATCTCAATGTTTCTGAGTTATTAATTTTTTTTGTAGTTTTTATTACTTTTTTGTCATAGTGGCAACAGAAGTTTCCATCTCTGTTGAAAGTAAAGGTTAGTGTACCAATCAGAAAACGAATAAAATGCGGATTAAACCGATAAAACGCTTCAGATGTGTTTTTGATTTCCTACCCTAACGGAGGACAATAACCATTTTTCCAAATGGTTAATAATAATATTCAGGGCTGTAGTAGAGGATATACCCTCTGGATTTTTTAAAGAAACTCTGTTGCTCATGCAAAGCCTATGGCATACATCCTCCGGTTTCTTTAAGACTGCAGCACTGATTAAGCTTCCAGATAATGTTGAGGGAGATAGTGTTCCGTTTCCAAAGCGAAAATTTCAAATACGGAATATCCAGCCCGGCTTGAAATATTGCTTAAATATTTCGAATATTATCAATAATATATATATATAATACATCTCATAAGCAAAATCGACAGAATTCAAATTATAAGCAAAAAACAATATTAATTAACATACAATTAAAGGATAAAAAAATAGATTACACAATTACTTTGCAGAAGGTATACAATTATCTATAATTGGCATTATACTAATTTTTCATATGGACTTTAACCACGAGGGGCAACAGCCACGCCTCTGCGGGTATATAACCTCCGAAAAAAACTATTTATTAGACGAAAGGGAAGCAGCGATAAAATGATCTTCACGCCCATTGGTGTTTTTCTTTCATATACCCACAGCTGACCATCGGTTGTCTCTCATATATGTCTCTGCCGGATAACGGTATCTGATCTTTGGAGACTTCCGTAAAGTAACTCCGGCTCAGAAAACCTCGTGCAGGTTCGTGGACCCAACTCCTCTATAGGTGCTCGGTTCCTGCGGGCTGTCGGGGCGTACCGGGTCGGGAACCAAGAGAAGGAACCATTTGGCTCTTCTAGCTGGGTGGTGAGGACTGTCGTATGCGACCATTTCATCTTCTTTTGGGAATAACCGGCGTGACGTGCGCCGGTCTGAGCGGAGTTTTTGTGAGGGGCGGCCTTGGCGGGTCGTTCGGGATGCGTCGCGGGGTTTGGCCTCCGGGTCGCTCCGAGCAGGGACATGTGGGCCTGCAAGGGCCTGGGACCAGGTGATGGGACCCCCGTCTATACCCACAGCTGACGTGACATGGGAAAAATTCATTGGTCTCGGGAAATTGCCCCTGCGGGTGCCTATCTTGGACATTTCCGTCAGCACCTGGGATCACTTTCGTGATACGACTCAGAGCACGTACAACGGGGAAAGTTGTGAAGCTTTCAATAACACTTTTATGCCTGATATTATATTTGACTGGCCCCACCAGAGGCCGAGAGGACCTCAAAGCTGATAGATGGGAGGAGCTGGGTTCGAACCTATTCGTGCCCGTCGGCCTAATCGTTCGGAGTTTTCCGTGGTTTTCTTCGAACCTTGGATTTCCTTGCGTAAATGCGGGTTAGGTTCCCTTAGAGAGGCCCCCTCGGGGGACACTTCCCCTTCGGTCCCATATCCCCCTTGTAGGCAATTGTCCGTCATAAAACAATACCAATTATACTGGACTTTTTGAACAGCCATTTATTTCTCTCTCGTAAGTGACTCAAGTAATCGTTTTGCGATCCAAATAATTTGGTTTTCCAAATAATTAAAACAATTTTTCTGGCAACTATTAAGAAGATTATACCTCTTGTCAATAAAATTAAGTTTGAGGATAGAATTAATAAGTTTTCTCATTAGGAAATCACCAGGGGTCAAGACCTGAAAATCGGCTGTGTCTTTCGACAAAGGAAAGAGCGGACGCGAGTTTAAGATGCTCTCGATTTGTATAATTACTGTTGTAAATTCCTCTAACATCAGATGGGCTGTGTCCACCACTCTTTTTATATGATATTTAAATACCTACAATTCCGCCTCACAAAGATCACTAAAGCTGCGTGCTCTTGAAGGTTAAAATGATAAGATGATGCCTTCTCCAGCTAAAAGGCTCAAAATTTCTTCATGATTTACTAGTTTGGTAAACGCATCAGTTCTGCTGAGAGAAATTTGCGTGCGCATTGGGTCAGATGGTACCCAGATTATGACTTTAAAAGCCAGTAACTAGTTCATCTTTTATATGTTATCAGCGACCGACTGCAGCAGCAAAATGATTAAAGAAGCTTAGGAAAGACCTCGGAGACAACACAGTTGAATACCGCAGTTAACGGATACAGAACGCAACTGAATACTGAAAATGCTCGGCCTTGGCCTATCAATGCACCACGCGTATTGAACACCGTGCGAGTATACCATCCAGCGATGTGTGGCAATATTGAAGCAGGGCCATCTGTGAAAATTTCGGAATGGATCGCACAGAACATTGAAAACAGAGAGCAGTGACAGTCGCCGGACGACTCATCCACATCTGTTTGTCACGTCACGTGACATCCAAAGCCACCTGCCGCCGTTGAAAGATGTATCTGTGTCTACCCAAACCATCCGCAACAGGTTGCATGACGTACGGATACACACATAGCAACCGGACTCTGGGTCTTTGTTAAACACTCGACATAGGGGAGGAATGCACGCTTTGCTTGGTGTCATCGATATTGCAACTAGACCAACGAATGGCATCGGATATTAACAAGCTCCATTCATTAAAAAAAGGCAGAATAAACTTCGACATCATTTGTACTGAAAGCGATAACCAATCATTCTGTCGAAACCAGACATGAGTATTATATCAGTGCTTAAGAACTTGGTCCTTGTGGATAATTATAATACCATACCTATTATTCCTGACCAACGTCCATTGCCAAAGTTTCTTCCCCATTCGCTATCATTCGGCATAAGAATTTCATAAGTGAAGTCCAGCTTTTCGGACAGTGCTTGCAAGAATCTAAATTCGAGTCCATCTGTTATCACTATGTTATCTTTATTGCTTGAATTAGTTTGGAAAATTCCCATATTGGTGACAATGGCTATCCTTAGAAAGTTGGGAAATTTCATGCCTAGGAAAAAAAAACAATAAATAAACATGAGGGAAAGAATATATAAAATACATGTTAGCAGTAAATTAATCAGTGGATTTAAAAAAGAGAATCATTGAAATACAGTTATACGGTGACGCGTCAATTCGTCGCTCACAATTCATCTTAGCGTCAATGGACCACAGGTACTAAACAAAGTTCACAGTGCTTGTGCGAAATTATCCATATTTTATTGGCTTTTCAAATGTTTGTGGAAAACTACATGAACAAAAATCGTCATCGTGGCGTTCAGTGACGTCATAAATGCTTGTCGTCCATTCGTCCTCGTAATAATATTTTAAAAGCGACGATAAAGAAAAAAGTTATGCTAATTTATTAATGTAATAATAAAAATTGGATTATCAGGAATTATGATAATTAAAAAATGAATTATGACGTTTTAAAATAGAGTTATGAAAATGAAAAAAAATCATTTCCCCCCCTCTTTCCATGTATGGGCTTTAAACTGGCAACGCCGGTGTTAAATTATTTTTTTTAACATTTGTTAGCGCACTTCTCATTTGATAAACAAGGAATGCCGAGTGTCCACGGGTAAGTAAACCAATGGCATTTTTATGACGCTCTCCGCTTACCTCCAGTAGGTTAGATGCGTAACACATAAAATGACCCCATACTAGCAATTACTAGAGACGTAAAAAAGCGGGAATGAATGTGAGAATTTTGGGGATTAAACCGAGAATTTTGGGCATTTTGACGAAAAGAAAGTAATGTGTCCTATCCTCTTCTATTTATTTAAATTCAAGTATAAATAATGTTAGATTAATTTTAACACAATTATTCCAACTGGTAAATAATTCATATGAGTTGTAATTCTCCAACTGGGCGAAAACTGTCGAGGCCAGGATTCAAACCAGGAATATCTTGGCTGAAGCTGCCAATTGAATTCGCACTTCCTTGTGTTCTTAAGGGTCACTCATGTAATGTCTATGGGCATTGAATGCATTCGTATATTTAAAATATCTTCTCGGGAAATCAATATTTTTAGCTTCTATTTTTCGTATACGCTTCCTAATAGAAGTCTCTTTTTTTCTCAGTTCTCAAGCTATTTCTAAAATATAAACTTAATTTTATAGGAAGTGTTCAAATCTTACTCACAATTCGCCCGCTTTTAACACATAAAACATTAAATGCAGCCTAGATTTTAGAAATATTTCGAAAACTAAGAAAACTAGTCGGATGTACCAATCCCAAAACTTTCTTCTATCTCATACATGTTAATACTTCAAAATTCGCTATCACACTGCCAAAATTAAACGGCAATCTATGCATCTCATGAGGATTCTAAAGATATAAAATTCCGTGCATTAGCTCTTGAGATAGGACTATCGCTGAAATCGTCTATATCCAGCAAAATGCAGCCTAGCAGCGCCACCTATTGGGTGATTTGTACCAAATCCTAATCAGCAACAATTTATGTCAACGTCTGACTAAATCTGAAGTTTGGAGAAAATCCGTGCATTAGTTTTTGAGATAGAGCTATTGCAAAAAATCGTAAAAATCCCTGCATAGCAGCGCCACCTATTGAACGATTGACACCAAAACCTAATTAGCAACAACTTGTGGCAACGTATAACTAAATCTGAAGTTAGATGAAAATTCGTCCATTAGTTCTATAGATAGAGCTATTGCAGGAATCATGAAAAAGACAGCACAGAAGCGCCACCTGTTGGGCGATTTACACCAACACGTAATCAGCACCAAGTCATATCAAGGACTAACTGAATCTGAAGTTTTATGAAAATTGGTGCATTAGTTCTTAAGATAGAGCTATTGGAGAAATCGTGTAAATCCTGCAAAATTCATCATAACAGCGCCACCTGTTGGGAGATTTACACCAAAACGTAATCAGCATCAATTCATATCAAGGACTAACTAGATCTGAAGTTTGATGAAAATCCGTGCATTAGTTCTCCAGATAAAGCTATTGCGAAAATCGTGAAAAATGCAGCATAGCAGCGCCACCTGTTGAGGGATTTACACCAAAAACTAATCAGCATCCATTTGTATCAGGGAATAACTGAATATAAATTTTTATTAAATTCCGTGCATTGGTTCTTGAGATAGAGTGCCCACAAAATTTGTGTCAGATACATACAAACAGACAGACAGACAGACTCACAGACAGACATTTTGTAAAAACATATTTTTTGAAATCTCTGAACCCTAGAACGTGTAAATCCGTCGAAAACTGGAATTCGAAAATTTTCATGAATCCAATACTTTCTTCTTGTAATGATAGAAGAAAGTAAAGAGACATCCCTTAAAGAAGAGTACACAGAAAAAGATGTTAAAAATAGGAATTTCCCGAGAAGATATTTTAAATAGACAAAGTCCATAGACTTATCATTACAGAGGAGAATTCCGAAGCTGAGTGACCAACCCCCTTAACCTCTTAACTCTCGCTCCTGTGATATTCACGGGCTGTGTTTTTTATTCAGATCGTTTGATTCCCACCAGTTTTATAAAATAGTGTAATTGGCTTTATTATGGTATCGTTTTACCTGTCATTAAATAAAGTGAATATTTCTTTTTCAAAAAATGGTGCCAATAAGCAATTTCAATTTTTAAACCGTAATTTGATGCGACCGTTAAGAGGTTAAAAGAAAATATACAATAACATTATTTAGCATAATAATAATATAAAATAAAATAATATAAAATATAAAATAGTCTATATCGACATCATTTAATACATACATATTGCTTCAGACAGAAAAAGGCTAACAATGTGCAAATAGATGCTACATGGCGAAATACGCAGAATTTATTGGTATTTATCATATGTACGACATCAAATGCAGTGAAAGAATAAAGAAAAAATATACTAGAACTGAATTCTACATACCATAATTTAAATTTTCAGTTTTTAAACTAACTGTGAATCAATATTTTTAAAAAGACATCGATTTACGTATAAAATACATATAAAATACATTGCTTTGCGAGTTTTTTCTTTTATATGTATATATAGGATTAAATAACTGCGTTTTTTCTCTGTAATTACTTAACAAATAGCTGAAATAGTTTGAGTGTCAAATACAATTCTGTTGTGAAGTAATAGTATGTCATGTATTATGCACACGCAAATACCAATGTCATTTCCTTTCGAAAAACATCACATAAGCTTTGCAGTGCGATTCGCTGATGTCAATTCGGGAATAACAACATCAAATTTAGAAATTATTGACTTTCGAATGAAATATGCATTATCTATACTAATATTATAAAGAAGTAAAAACTGTTTGTGTGTTTGTTAGAGGTAATCTCTGAAGCTACCGAATCGATTTCAAATGTAATGGTATCAAAATGATGGTGTTAGTCCAGCTTACGTAGGCTATATTTTATGTCGGTGCCACTACCCCAAAGGGGGTGCAGGAGCAAAAAAAAACGTTCTAAAAATGCGATTTTTGTGTTATGGAAGGGCCTAGAACCATGAAATTTGGAATGGTACTTACTTATAAGATACTAGCAAACTCCGCGGCTTTGCTCGCGTAATAGTTGAAATATGCCAAGTGATATTTGCATGACTATATTTTATTAGAAGAACACTTTTTGAAATAATTCAAAAATTACAAATTAAGCCACAGTTTTACTAAACTTCATTATAAAAGTGCAATAGACAGAAATGAGATTCTAATTAATAAGAAGAACTAAAACTAAAACTAATTCCAATTAAATGATAATTTAGCAAGCATTTTGAGACTTTTATGCTCATTTCAGTATTCATTTGAAGTTTTGAATTTTTTTAGAAACCATCTTAACACATTTACATCTTAAAATTAATCATCATTTCAAATTCCAAGCTTCTTGTCTAACACTCTACCACCTGTCTGGTGTTAGTGGCATCAACATAAAATGCTGAAACAGAGTCGAAATAGAATGTCTCGAAAAATGTTGAAACAGAGACTGCCACCATTAATTTGCCAACATTAACCTTGAAATCGGTTGGTATTTCCTAATATTCTATAGAAAACGGAATTTAGATGTTTTTAAAGGCTTTCTGGTTGTTCCTGCCAACCACGTTGTAGTGACACCGACATAAAATATAGCCCGTATAGAATCAAGGACTATCACTCTTGATTCACAACCAATAACTTCTGTAATCAGTTTATTATTTCCTGAGGATTCCACAGAAATCGTAATTTAGGACTCTTTTAGAATGCTTTTCGCTCCTTCCCTTCGCTTCACCCCTTTTTAATTTCAAATTTATTTTCGACTGTTCTTAGAGGACATTTATATTTTATAAGTTACTACAATGTTATATTTAAAGTTTCTAGCCTCTTCAGTACTGAAGAAATCGCAATTTAGAAAGTTTTTTGCTCCTGCAACCGTCGACATAAAATATAGCTCATGTTTGAGCAGGTTCTATCACCATCAATTTACAACCATTATGTTTGAAATCGGTTTCGTATTTCATACAATTGCATAAAAATCGTAATTTAGAACGCTTTCGCTCACTTCATTCTTTTAAATTTGGAATTTTCTTTCGACAATTCTTACAAAGCATTTGTATTTTTGAAGTAATTGCCATTCCATATTTAAAATGTTAAACCCCCTCAGTAACACAAAAAACGCAATTTAGAACATTTTTTGCCCCTGTAACACCCTGGTGGTAGTGACAGCAATGTAAAATATAGACTATGTTAGAGCGGGGACTGTCACCATCAATTTGAAACCATTACTTCTTAAATCGGTTTATATTTCCTGAGATTGCGTAGAAATCGTTATTTAGAACGTTTTTAGAACGCTTTTCGTTCATTTTCACCCCTTTTAAATTTCAAATTTTTAAGGAACTTCTTCTCAGGTAGTATTTACACCTCATAAGTAATTACCATGCCAAATTTCAAGTTTCTAGTCCCTTCAGTATCACAAAAATCACATTTAGAAAGATTTTTGTTTTTGCATCTCCTCTGGGGTAGTGGAAACAGACATAAAATGTAACCTATATTGGAGCAAGGGTTCACCATCATTTAGACACTATTATTTTTTAAATCGGTTTGGTACTTCTTGAGATTGCGTAAAAATCGCCATTTAGAACGTTTTTTAGAACGCTTTTGGCGCATTTTCACCCCTTTTAAATTTCGAATTTTTTAAGAAATGTCTTCATTTATATCTAATAAGTAACTACCATTCCAAATTTCATGTTTCTAGGTCTTCCAGTAACACAAAAATCGCATTTTTAGAACGTTTTTTGCTCCTGCACCCCCCTTTAGCCAGTGGCACGGACATAAGATATAGCCTATGTTCTAAGTTGGACTAACACCATCATTTTGATACCATTACTTTTGGAATCGGTTTGGTAGTTGCAGAGCTTACCTCCTTCAAATAAACAATTTTTACCTCTTTATAATATTAGTATAGATAGATAAATGATGTTTAAGAACATTTTCTAATGAATTCGAAATTTAAAAGAGGTGAAAATGCACAAAAAGCGTTCTGAAAAACGTTCTAAATGGTGGTTTTTACACAATCTCAGGAAATATCAAACCGATTTAAAAGAAGAATGGTGTCAAAATGATGGGGACAACACTTACTCCAAGATAGGCTATATTTTATGTCGGTTGCACTACCCCCAAATGAGGTGCAGGAGCAAAAAACGTTCTAAATTACGGTTTTTGCGTTACTGAAGGGCTTAGAAATATGAAATTTAAAATATTAGTTACACTTATTAGATATAAAGAATTTCTAAGAACAGTTCTTAAAATATTCGAAATTTAAAAGGGGTGATAATGCGCGAAGAGGGTTCTAAAAAACGTTCTAAATGGGGGTTTCTGCACAATCTCAGGAAATACCAAACCTATTTAAAAAATAATGGTGTCAAAATAATGGTGACAACCCTTGCTCTAACATAGGCTATGTTTTATGTCGGTGTCACTACCCCAAATGGGATGCAAGAGCAAAAAACTTTCTAAAAATGCGATTTGTGCGTTACTGAAGGGCCTAGAAATATGAAATTTGAAATATTAGTCACTTATTAGATTGAAAGGATTTCTAAGAACAGTTCTTAAACAATTCGAAATTTAAAAGGGGTGAAAATGCACAAAAAGCGTTCTAGAAAACGTTCTAAATGGTGGTTTCTACACAATCTCCGGAAATACCGAACCGATTTAAAAAATAATGGTGTCAAAATGATGGTAACAACCCTTGCTACAAGATAGGCTATATTTTATGTCGGTGCCACTACCCCAAAGGGGTGCAGGAGCAAAAAACGTTCTAAAAATGTGATGTTTGCGTTACTGAAGAGCCTAGAAATATTAAATTTGAAATATTAGATATAAATGATCTCTAAGAACATTTCCTTAAAAAAATTTATTTAAAAGGGGTGAAAATGCGCGAAAAGCGTTCTAAAAACGTTCTAAATGCCAATTTGTGAGCAATCTCAGGAAGAATCAAACTGATTTCAAAAGTAATGGTAGGCAAATTGATGCTGACAATCTCTGCTCTAACATAGACGCTATTTCATGTCGGTGCCACTATCACCTGGAGGTTGCAGGAGCAAAAAACGTTCTAAATTTCTATTTTTGTGATCGGTAGAGGCTAGCAACTTGAAATTAGGCAAGGTACATATTTATTAGATTTAAATTATCTTTAAGAACAGTTTCGAAAAAAATGGAAATTTAAAAAGGGGGAAAATGCGCGAAAAGCGTTCTAAAAACGTTCTAAAATGCGATTTCTACTCAATCTCAGGAAATACCAAACCTATTTCAAAAGTAATCGTTACAAATTGGTGGTAACAGTCCCTTCTCCAACATAGGCTGTATTTTATGTTGCTGTCACCACCATCTGGGGGTTGCAAGAGCAAAACATGTTCTAATTTGCGTTTTTTGCACAACTGAGTGGTCTAACATTTTGAAATATGGCATGGTATTTACTTACAAGATGCAACTGCTTTCTAAGAACAGTCGAAAGAAAATTCCAAATTTAAAAGGATGAAGTGAGCGAAAAGCGTTCTAAAAACATTCTAAATAAATTTTTTATGCAATCTTATCAAATACCAAACCGATTAAAAAGAATAATGGTGACAAATTGTTGGTGATAGAACCTGCTCAAACATAAGCTATATTTTATATCTGTGCCACTACCACCAGAGGGTTGCAGGAGCAAAAGTATAATTTCTTTTAATAAAAATTAGTCTTATAAATATCACTTGGCATATTTCAAATATTACGCGAGCAAAGCCGTGGGGTTTGCTACTAACTTATAAAATTTTTATTGCATTTCATTTCTAAACGTTTCATATGGGTATGAGTGATTCTTGTGAAATATAACATTTTCAAAATAATACATATATATACATATGAGGATGTGAATTTTAAAACTCACCTTATCCAGAAAATCAAATTTTGGGAAATCGTGGAAAACCTCTAACTGCATCCATTGGTTTTCATTGTAAACTAAGATTTTACAATGGCAGAAATACAGAATAAAACTATTTTTATTTTCCAGATTGTGTATTTTTTTTCTGTGCAGGTTTACCAATAAAATAGATTGATAGGGAAAACACGATTTTTTAAATTTCGGATAAGGAGAATTTTGAAACTCACGTCCTCATCTGTATAATAAAGGTTTAAGCCATGTGACTGTCATCAACAGTTCCGTGTTTACTACTTCGTTTTTTGTATGGCCAATTTGGCAATTTAATGTTAGCCGGGCACAAGTGATAAATCGCCAAATATTGTTCCATCGCCATCATGTCATCGCTATTATAAGAGTCCATTTCATGCGACTGTCATTAACAATTTTTCGCGTGGTAAATGAAAACAAAGCTTTGATGTTGAAATTAAATGTCATGGCTCATGTTATTATTTATTACTTTTCTTTTCTTTTTTAAAGCAATAATTGAGAGTCATAAATTTTAAATATTAAAGTTTTAAATTAAACTTATGCGTTTTAAATAAAATGAGTGAAAGTACTATATTTTAAATGAAATTAATGAAATACGAAAAAATATAACGGGAACAGTGTTTGACGATTTAACACCTGCGCCCAGCTAACATAAAAATGCCGAGTTCAGGAATTCTGTATCAGAATCTTCGGATTTGGCGAAGGATTGAGCAAGTAAATTAAATTATGTATAAAAGTAACATGATACAATGCTTAGCATAGATTTAAGGGAGAACAAACTGGTTGCCAAAGGCGGCTAGTATATAATATTGCTCTAAATATTTCTTCCTGATTCAGTAAGGATTCTCCTGATAATTATGCAGAAAGCAGCTTATTTCAACCATAGAAAGGAATATTTCAAGACAATATTTTATTTTCACCATTAGTTGTCACCATACATTTATTTGGTTTGTCTGTCTGTCTGTCCGTGCTGTAATTCGAGTATAGTCAACTGACATGTAATTGAGGTTTGCCATAACATGTTTCGTATTCAAAATCAAGTGTGTAGCATTCATGGTTCATTTACAGATGCACTCAAAAGAATGACGTTACATGTCGGTCTTTGGGGGAAAATCGTTTGCGTATATTTTAATGAAACGGCACTATTTAAACATGCTGAAATTTATATATACCACGGAAGTGTATTTCACGGAAGTAACTGTAGAACAGGTTGGTTGGTTGTGTTTATGACGGCCAATTATCAACACGAGGAATATAGGCCCTAAAGGGGGAGGGGGGTCTTTCTAAGGAAACCTAACCTGTATTTACGCGTGGAATTCCAAGGTTCGAAGAAAACCACGAAAACTCCGAACGATTAGGCCGACGGACGCGATTGGGTTCGAAACCAGCACTTCCCGTCTACGAGCTTCGAAAGCAGAACCTCTCGGCAACTGGTGGGGCTGTAGAACAGAGTGTGCATAGAACTTATTGCTCATTTACAGGGACACAAAAAAGAATTTGGTTACAGAAGAAATTGAACTGTTGAAGCCCATGAAGAATAATTGCTAGAAGTGCATTTTCAGATGTGGTATGCGTTCTTAAACAGAAATATATTTTTTTAAATATTACTTGGTGAGCATAAATTCTATAAATCATACACAGGGCAGCACAAAATTTCTCAAACTTCTCTAAACTTTTAATCCAACGTACTTTTGGAGGATGCATTGACTTCCAACACAGTTGAAAAGTGTTTAGGAATTCGGTCTGTCTGTCTGCCCGTACTCCAACTCACGTAAATAGACTCCGATTGCAATGTTATTGATATGAAGTTCACTATGGTACGTTCGGTATGAAAATGAAGGGTGTAACATTTATAGTTGGTTTACAGGGACACTCAAAAATTCCGTTTCAGCACGGTCTATGGGGAAAAATCGTTTGCGGTGCATTTTAATGTCGTTGCAATGCATCAAAGCATATTGAAATCGATATATATTACTGGAGTTCCCTACGAGATGCTTTCTATAGAATAGGGTGTGCATAGCATTTATCGTTTGTTTATAGGGAATCGCAAAAGAATCGGTTAGAGTCAGTGTTGCCGCATCTGGCGGATTTTTCATTTAGAAACACTGAATTCACACCAGAAATTTTTGAATAGCAATTTTCTTTTATTTTATTTATAGCATATCTATCAACTTATAAAACAAAAAAAACTATTAAAATTTACTGGTGAGAATTCGGGTTGGGTTGAATTTTGACGGCCAATTATCTACTCTAGGGATATAGGCCCGTGGGGGGGAATTGCCCTCCGTGGGGGTCTTTCTAAGAGAACCTAACCCGTATTTACGCTTGGAATTCCAAGGTTCGAAGAAAACCACGAAAACTCCGAACGATTAGGCCGACGGGCGCGATTGGGTTCGAACCCAGCATCTCCCGTCTACCAGCTTCGAGAGCAGAACCTCTCGGCCACTGGTGGGGCTGTGAGAATTCGGAATACCTAAATAAAAAATCAACCAGATGCGGCTCCATGAGCAATAATTGCTAGAAGTGTCTTTTCAGATAAGGTATGCATTTCTAAATTTAACTTTTTTTTTTTTTTTTTTTTTTTTTTTTTTTTTTTTTTGTATATTACTTATTGTGTATAATTCCTATAGGTGCTATACAGGGTTCCACAAAAAGATCTCGAGTGCATTTCCGCTAACTGGCGGAAACTGCTGAAGAGAAGTATTCAACATACTATTATGTGTTTCTTAATTGAATTCAATTTTAGCATTATAGTACAGTTCATCAACCAGTGGTCCGTGGACCACCAGTAATCCACAAAAAAAGCCTGAATCTTGCTTGGATTCTTTGTGTTTCATTAATAATTGAAGAGCTAAGTGGAAGAACATGTTAAGTAACAAAAATTACTTTTCAAGAAATTTGAGGTGAAAGTTTTTTCTGTAAATTTTAATGATTTATTTTCTGTTTGACACCATGTGTTTAAAATATTAACTTGTATGGTACTAAACTCTCTCAGAAAAACTTATTCATATTTAATTTTCAAATATTAAAATTTATTAATATTATTTACATTATTAAATATTAAAATATTAAATATTAATGAATAATGTCTTAAATCGTCAAGACTAAATAGAATCTTAGTATTTTAGCTTCGCCATGTGATAGGATACCTCATAACGCTTTCATCCAAAAGATTAAAAAAAAAAAAAATGTAGAATATGTAGCATAACATGTTCATCCACTCAGTTCTTCAATTGTACTCTATAGTTAATAAAACTAGCAATAATAAAACATGTTAATACTCTAAAAATTATTAGATTTATGAAAATTTACATGTTTAATTTTGAAATTTTAAATTATAACAGGCATTCAGAATTATGTTAATATATGTTATTTTATTTGTTATTTATCTTCATAACAAGCAATATTTAATTTTTAGCTCTCCCTAAAATAGTAATAATTCATTATAGACCGGGCGACACAGACAATCACCTCATCGGGTTGACGGATGAAATTCTAGTATTAGTTCAATCTTGATTCGCATATTAAAACGCAATCGGTCTGCCAAGTCATCTTGGTGGAAATCACCTTAAAAACACGAATTTAGCGGCTGACTCGTAAGTTTACCATTGTGTTTTTCTGCTCCCAGTCCTCCATGTTTTCATACCTTTGGGTGCAGAAAAACACAATGGTAAACCTACGAGTCAGCCGCTAAAATCGGGTTTTAAGGTGATTTCCACCAAGATATGACTTGGCAGACCGATTGCGTTTTAATATGCGAATCAAGATTGAATTAACAGAAAAAGCAATACAGTTTGGATCCAGTTTTCAACTACATATTTGTTCGAAACAAGTATTTTAATTGTGTCACGACAATTAACACTTTGAGGTCTGAGCTATTTCAACCGCATATCTCCCTCTGGACTGAGGGTATTGGGTACTTTTCAAAATACTCGGAAAGTATGTATCTTAATACAGTAGAACCTCGATTATCCGAAGTAATTGGGACCGACCATCCTTCGGAAAATCGAAATATTCGGATAATCGAGAATGCTTCAATTTTAAGATTAAGGAGAAATATATGCAATATTTCTTATTATGGTAACAAGTGCTTAATAAAAATAAGGCAATAACAAAATAGAAACAAGAATAAATTACCTGAATTTAAATTTTAAAATTAAGTACCTTTTACATATATCACAAGGGTTTGAAAAAAGGTTTGTTTGTCGCTGTCTCAATTGCCTTTGCTTTGAAGCTCTATCACGGAGTTTTTTACTATTATTAGTTCACCAGTATCGCAATCTTTCTGCTGCTCCAGTCAGGTCAAACCTTTTGCAAAACATTCAAAAGCTTCAGAACGGCTAATTTTCTTTTTTGTTGTTGTTGTTTTACTCCGCAGTATACGGGAGATCAAGTTAAATTCAAAGGAACTCTCTAAGAAAGGGGATCGAAAATATTTATATGTACTCGTACCTCAGAAAGGACCGCTTGCACACAAAGGATATGATGGTTAAAAAAAAAAAAAAAAGCTTTAAAAATGGATTTTGAACACAAGGAATGTAATAGTAAAAGAAAAAAAAAAAAAAACCTTCAAAAGTGGATTTTGGTTAACGGAGAGTTTCGGTTAAAAGAGCTTTGGATAAAAGAGGTTTAACTGTAATGTTTTTTATTATAAACTTCAAACTGTTCATAACCTAAGGAGGAGGTTCAAGGAACTATTTAAATGTACTAAAAAATAATAGTTAATGAGAAATTATTGAAAAAAGCATGTTTTATATATTTTTTAAAAGTTCCACATAAGAAAAAATCATTTTTTAACATAATATTTTACATAAACTTCAATAAAAACTTATCCAAATGTTGCACAAATATCTGAAAATTTGTTTTATTTGTATATAACCATTATTTAGTAAAATTTGTTTTTGTGTGGTACATTTCAAATCACAAAGAGCGACAACACCATAAGGTTCACAATAAGTTCCGTGCTAAGCTCTGATTCTAGATATTTTCATATACAGTAGCGTCTCAAAAATCCGCACAGCTTGGGACCGGAGTCTGTGCGGATATTAGAATTTTGCAGATTTTAGAGTTTTGCAGATTCTGGATTAAATGATTTATTTTTTTTAACTTACCAGTATCCATTTACAAGAAGAGCTTTAAATAATTCAATTTAAGCAAATCAAAACTTGAATCCCTTTTATTTACCTGTACATTATAGTTTTAATACCCAAAATAATTTTTTATTGCAATTTTTAAACATTTCTTGTATAGTTCTTTGCTTGAGAACTTTCATTTTCTCTTGATGAAGTTTCTTTTGAATTCTGTAAACAGTTGTTATTTGCTGTTGGTCTATACAACTCAAAGCAAATGCAAAATAATAATGAAATGAGTGTTGCCAACTTTACATGAAACATAAAATAAATTAATTTGCTACTTTCTATAGTGGCCAATAGATGGTACCATTACTAAGACCTTTGTGGGTTTGTTTACTCTTCACATCAATTTCTATTGTTTTACATTTTGTTGTGTGTAGGTTTCTGTGAAATAAAAGCGTTTTATTTGCGTAATATTCAGTGTCATTAGTATTTTCTCATAAATTTATATTAAAAATAATTTTATTTTCATTCGCTGATATTTGGAATAAAAATTGTAAAGAATACTTCTTAACTGGGAATTTCATTGTTTATGTTTTGAAATGCAAACGGATTTCAGAGACTCTATTGTACTTACTTCTGTTTAGCGCTGTAATTTTTTTTTCCAAAGTAAAAGGGTCGTAGATACTATCTGAATAGACTGCGAACGTACACTATATGCCCATTAATGACCGGCAACTTTCAATTTTAGACATTTTGTCGAATATTTAAAAATATACTTGTCAGATTCTTCTGGAATTTTAGGATTAAAAAGAAAAGGTTTCAATTCATATTTATCAACGTCGATTTGATAAGGGGGGTAATTAAGGCGCCAACAAAAAATTAAAGAAAACAAATAATACTTGGGATCACCCTGTAAAATAAAATGCACGAAATGCTCTATCGCTACAAAATACACATAGGCAGACATTGTACAATATGCGTATTCATTTATGCAAGAATAGCATGTATATTAATAGAGATAGAGCGATTCATTCTTGCATGTTTTTTGCTTATAACATACAGGGTTTTTAACGAAATTTAACGCCAGTTTTAGAAAAATAGACAAAAAGTAGTAGAAACAACACAGATATGGAATATAAATATATTAAATATTTAAGGAAATATGGGCAGTCGTATAAAATAATTTTTATCTGCGCATGCGCGAACGATAACAAGGAACTTTTTGCATAATTTAATAGTCAACTTTATGGAGCAACTTATTTTTAAAAAAAACAATCAAATATCGTAAAAATTCAGATAGATATCGGCGTTAGAGTGAGCTGTTTTTTATTTTTTCACTAAAACTCGAAGAATGATAAGAGATTGTCCACAAATTATTATTTTTAAGTTATCTGACAGCGTTCGGAGCAAGTTTTTTGAAAAAGCTATTTAATTATAGTTTTCGGTTATGTTTAGAAAGATTTTGACTCTAAACTAAGATGAAAAGGAAAATATAGTCCATACATAGATTACATTTAGGTAAATGGAGTAGTTTATGGTAAAATTTTGTGAAATTTAGCCCAATAGGCAAAATACTCTACAGTAAATTCTATCTCATATATATGTATTTTCTGTATACACGTAATTTGTATGACAGTGGTGAAGACAATAAACTAAAATTTAAGATATATTGGACATTTTTCATGAGTTATGAGTCAATAACATGCAATTTGATTTTTATAGTGATATTTCAAATAGCTTTTTGAGAAATCACATTTTGCGTATCTAATTTTCACTGAAAAGTTTTCCATAAAATACATTTATTTAACTGAAACATTTACTTAACTGTTTTAAACTTTACTTAACATTTACTTAACAGTTATATGAATTGGAAGTTTACTGTACTTATCGATCAAGGTCTTTGTTTTGTGTGTGTGCCGTTTATATCTAAAATACAGTTTTGGCAGTTTTTGTTCAAAGGGGAAAAATTTTAACGATGAAACGTTTGGCACTTCCGGTTTCATCCACAGCTATCAAGTAGTTTTTAAATTCTGATAGAGATTCTTTTAGATATAAACAGCACAAAAAAAACCTTGATTCATAAGTATAGTAAACTTCCAATTCATATGACTGTTAAGTAAATGTTAAATAAAGTTTAAAACAGTTAAGTAAACGTTTCAGTTTAATAAATGTATTTTATGGAAAATGCACTTTTCTGTGAAAATTCCATACGCAAAACGTAATTTCTCAAAAAGCTATAATATCACTATAAAAATCAAATTGCAGTTATTGACTTAAAAATATTTAAATTACTTTTAATAATTTTGTTAAAATGAAACAATCTTAAAATATCTTTTTTTACTCATGAAAAATGTACAATATATCTTAGAATTTAGTTTATCTTCGCCATTGTCATACAAGTTACGTGTATACAAAAAACATATATATGCGATATTATTTACTGTAGAGTATTTTGCGCATTGGGCTAAATTTCACAAAATTTTACCATAAACTCTTCAATTTACCTAAATATCATCAATGTATGGACTATACTTTCCTTTTCATCGTACTTTACAGTCAAAATCTTCCTAAACATAACCGTAAACTATAATTATAAAAAAGAAAAGTGCCCAGCTAAACTGATGGCATTGGGCTCACAGGCTATTCACACTAATTGCATATTATACTCTTATTTTAAAGAATAATGCCCCTCAAAAAAATAAGTGAAGGGGAATTAGCCCCCGTTTCCCCCTTTATACTTAACCAGTGAACCTCCAAATCTAATCAGGGAAGCTCCTTATCATAATAAACCGGTATACCAAATTTGGAGCAAATCGAATAATCCTGCAAAAAAACCCATTTATCTAAATTAAGGGGGTGGACTAGCCCCCCTTTATCCTTAACCAATAAATCCCCAAAACGAATCAGGGAAGCTCCTTAACATAATAAACTGGTATACCAAATTTGGAGCAAAGCGAATAATTCCGCGTGAAAAACCCGTTTATATAAATTAAGGGGGTGGGCTAGCCCCCCTTCCCCCTTTATCCTTAACCAATGAGCCCCCAAAACTAATCAGGGAAGTTCCTTAACATAGTAAACCGGTATACCAAATTCGGAGCAAATCGAATGATTCTGCATGAAAAACCCATTTATCCGAATTAAAAAGGGTGGACTAACCCCCCTTTTCCCCCTTTATCCTTAACCAATGAACCCCCAAAACTAATGAGGGAAGTTCCTTAACATAATAAACCGGTATACCAAATTCGGAGCAAATCGAATGATTCTGCATGAAAAACTCATTTATCTGAATTAAGGGGGTGGGCTAACCCCCCTTTTCCCCCTTTATCTTTAACCAATGAACCCCCAAAACTAATCAGGGAAGTTCCTTAACATAATAAACGGTATACCAAATTCGGAGCAAATCTAATGATTCTGCATGAAAAACCCATTTATCTGAATTAAGGGGTTGGACTAACCCCGTTTTTCCCCCTTTATCCTTAACCAATGAACTCCCAAAACTAATCAGGCAAGCGCCTTATCACAGTGAACCTAGAAAAAAAATTTTAAGCAAATCGGATGTTTCTATCAAGAGTTATCGCGTTACGTACATACATACATACATACGTACATATATACAGAACGGGCGGGCACATTAGCTCTCAGGCTTTGATAGCCTGTGAGCTAATAAAAAGTAAAAGAATTTAATTGAATTTCTGATTAAGGGGGTGGACTAGCCCCAACTTTATCCTTAACCAATGAATCCCCAAAACGAATCAGGGAAGCTCCTTAACATAATAAACCGGTATACCAAATTTGGAGCAAAGTGAATAATTCTGCATAAAAAAACCCGTTTATATAAATTAAGGGGGGTGAACTAGCCCCCTTCCCCCTTTATTCTTAACCAATGAACCTCCAAAACTAATCAGGGAAGTTCCTTAACATAATAAACCGGTATACCAAATTCGAAGCAAATCGAATGATTCTTCATGAAAAACCCATTTATCTGAATTAAGGGGGTGGACTAACCCCCCTTTTCCCCCTTTATCCTTAACCAATGAACCCCCAAAACTAATCAGGGATGTTCCTTAACATAATGAACCGGTATACGAAATTCGGAGCAAATCGAATGATTCTGCATGAAAAACCCATTTATCTGGATTAAGGGGGTGGACTAACCCCCCCTTTATCCTTAACCAATGAACCCCCAAAACTAATCAGGGAAGTTTCTTAATAACATAAACCGATATACCAAATTCGGAGCAAATCGAATGATTCTGCATGAAAAACCCATTTATCTGAATTAAGGGGTTGGACTAACCCCGTTTTTCCCCCTTTATCCTTAACCAATGAACTCCCAAAACTAATCAGGGAAGCGCCTTATCACAATGAACTTAGAAAAAAAATTTGAAGCAAATCGGATGTTTTTATCAAGAGTTATCGCGTTACGTACATACGTACATGCATACATACATACATACGTACATACATACATACAGAACGGGCGGGCACATTAGCTCTCAGGCTTTGATAGCCTGTGAGCTAAAAAAGCATTTTCAAAAAACTTGCTCCGAACGCTGTCAGATAACTTAAAAAGAAACAATTTGTGGACAATCCCTTATCATTCTTCGAGTTTTAGTGAAAACTAAAGAACAGCTCACTCTAACGCCGATATCTATTTGAATTTTTACAATATTTGACTGATTTTTTTAACAAGTTGCTCCATAGAGTTGACTATTAAATTATGCAACAAGTTCCTTGTTATCGTTCCCGCATGCGCAGATAAAAAAAATTTCATACAACTGCCCATATTTCCTTAAATATTTAATATATTTATATTCCAATTGCACTATATTGTTTCTACTACATTTTGTCACTTTTTCTGAAACTGGCGTTAAATTTGATTAAAAACCCTGTATCTCTCTATTCTAAAAAAAAGTAACTAACGCTGTCACCGCCGCCACCGGTTTTGCATTTTTGTGACCGGAGGTCTTCCTTCTTTAATATTAAGAAAAATATTGTATACAAAAATATGAAAATCGGTGGTATTATAGAGAAATGTTTGATAAACACACGGATGCAAACAGTTTTCAAATCGAAAAATTATTTTAAGATATATTTAATGCTAAAGTTGGACAAAATCGTTCCATTAAAAAAGTTTTATAGGAGCAAAAACTATACATGGTAATTTAATCATTTTACGTTAGTAATCTCCAGTGTGCAGACAGCATTTATTATTTTAATTTGACTCATTTTTTGAGGTTTTATTTCTATTTTAAATTCAAATTTTCCGCATTTTGAGAGATATTTTTTACATATTTTAGAAAATGGTATTAATTTAAACTGTTGTCAACTGTATAAACAGCGCTAACAATAATGTTTGCTTCAAATTAAAAATTTATTCACACGTGATTATTATAAACAGGAAAAAAAACACGTATAAAAAGCAGGAACTTATTGAAAATTACGTCATAAAAACTATATTTACACGTGAATTTTAAAAGAAAAAGGATATTGTAAAATAATAAATTCATTAACATGCGTTAGAAGTCTTAAATAGGAGAAATTACGTCACATTGCACTTATTACGTAAAATGAACAAAAAATAATATTGCAAAACAGTTTAAATTTAAAAATTGCGCGATACATTTATTTGATATTTTGAGAGGATCTTTTCAACTATTTTTGTTTGGACAGCGCAAATAATATTTTATTTCTAACAAAAGTATTTTCACGTGAATATTAAAAAGAGAAAGAAAAGTTTGGTGAAAATTACGTCAGATTAAAAACGATACACTTAAAACGTCTAATTTAAAAGAAGTTTCTTTTCGCTTTGTTAAAAAATACCGGCAGACAAAGACTGTTTACTTAATTCATTTTATATTAGCTTATTTTGAAATGTTTAACTGATTTTATTTAATCAAAGACGAAAACAGCCATTGTATCTTTGGTACTACTTAGAAATCCCGTCGACCAAAAATCTATCGCCAATCTATAAGATTAAATACCAATAATAGTTGATCGTAAATGTCACATTCATTTGACTTTAAACAAGTTACACGTGTCTACGTCATTAAGTTATTTTTATTTCGACGTTTTATTTGTATTTTTATTAATGTTATAATTTTGTTCTTTCGTTATTTAAAATAAAAATTATGTCTATTTGTATAATTTGGCGAGTGGTTAGGCGATTTATATAATTTTGCGAAATTGGTCGACGGGATAATCAAGTAGTACCGCAGCTGATTCGGCCTTCAAATTGCACAATCAAACTAGTCGGATGTACCAATCCCAAAACTTTCTTCTATCTCATACATGTTAATACTTCAAAGTTCGCTATCACACTGCCAAAATTAAATGGCAATCTATGCATCTCATGAGGATTCTAACGATATGAAATTCCGTGCATTAGTTCTTGAGATATGACTATCGCTGAAATCGTCTAAATTCAGCAAAATGCTGCCTAGCAGCGCCACCTATTGTGTGATTTATACCAAATCCTAATCAGCAACAATTTATGTCAACGTCTGACTGAATCTGAAGTTTGGAGAAAATCCGTACATTAGTTTTTGAGATAGAGCAATAGCGAAAATCGTGAAAATTTCTGCATAGCAGCGCCACCTATTGGGTGATTAACACCAAAACCTAATTAACAACAACTTGTGTCAACATACAACTAAATCTGAAGTTAGATGAAAATTGGTCCATTAGTTCTATTGATAGAGCTATTGAGGCAATCGTGGAAAAGGCAGCAGAGAAGCGCCACCTGTTGGGCGATTTACACCAACACCTAATCAGTAGCAAGTCATATCAAGGACTAACTTAATCTGAAGTTTGATGAAAATCCGTGCGTTAGTTCTTAAGATAGAGCTATTGGGGAAATCGTGTAAATCCTGCAAAATTCATCATAACAGCGCCACCTGTTGAGCGATTTACACCAAAAACTAATCAGTATCAATTTGTATTAGGCACTAACTGAATATCAATTTTTATTAAATTCCGTGCATTAGTTCTTGAGATAGAGCGCCCACAAAATTTGTGTCACATACACACAGACAGACAGACAGACAGACTCACAGAGTCACAGACAGACATTTTGTAAAAACATGTTTTTTGGAAGCTCTGACCCCTAAAACGTGTAAATCCGTCGAAAACCGGAATTCGAAAATTTTCATGAATCCAATACTTTCTTCTTGTAAAGATAGAAGAAAGTAAAAATTGCACAATCAAAGAGAAATGAATAGAAATCCGTTTATAGGGAGATCGTCACTGTTTTTTAAATTATAATTCAATCTTCCGAAATCTTTTTAAAGCCGATTATATTAGCGTGCTTTTAGAGTCTGCGGTGCCTGAACGGGGATTGGCGAGTGTAGCTCGTAGGGGGCAGAACCCCCTAGTGTTATAACAAAGAAACATGCAATATATTTTTTAATCGCTCTGACTCTATTAATGTACAAGCTATTCTTACACAAATGAATACTCGTATTCTACAATGCCTGCCTATGTATATTCTGTAGCGATAGAGCATTCCGGGTATCATGGAAGACGATAGTATTCCAGTGACGCAGCCTTAAGCCTAAAATCGTATCGTATCGTATCGTAGAATTCGTAGATGGCGGAACTCATATATACAACTAACTCGACTTCAAAGAAAACCCGAAAAGCCGCCTTTCAATAACTCAGCAAATATAGCTTTTATTATTCTGATTTTTTTAGAACAGTCTTATATCTGCAGTCTAATTCTATTCTGAAATTTTTACATTTCTACGTGCAGTATATTTTGAGATCTAAATAGTCATTTTTAAAGCGAAAGCGATGGAAGAAGTTCCTAAAGTCAAAATCTGGAAAACGGCTCGGGCGATTTTCTTTAAATTGATGTATAATATGAATCTGTTTTATGTGAATTGAATAAGATAACAGCTGTTTCCGGAAAAACTCTAGTTTTCTTTTTATTTCACATTTTTTCCCCCTCCGAAAATGACATGGGCGATCTTATTAAATTTAATATATAATATGAATCTATTCTAGATAAGCCGAATAAGCCCATGTTTGTTTCCTGAAAGACTCTTATTCGTTGTATAATAAGCATGAAAAATCGAACTATATTTTTCCGCCATTTATGGGAATTTTTCTAAAATTGCGCCTCTGTATTCGTGCGCATTATTTCTTCTTTTCAACTTTTAGGGGAATGTTTCCGTACCTTCTGTAGCTTAGTCGGTTACGCGCTGGTCTTGCAATACATACGTTGTGAGGTCTGTTCTTTTTGAAGCAGTAAGCATTTTTTTTTTTTTTATCCTTTTTAAGTCAGTTAATAAGGTAAATTTGATTTTATGTTTCTATAAGAATGTATCTGTTTATTTTGATTTTTTCCTTTAAGAGTTTCACATATCACTATTTCGTGACAATTTTTCAAAAAAAAAAAATACTGTAAGATTTGTCTAAGGCGGACTCTGTGTAAGCCGGGAATCTGCCTACTACGGAAAGATTTTCAAGTCCCGGCGAATCCATTGAAAATAACATTAATACGTGCTCCGTAAGCCGGTATCTGCCTAACGCGGAAACGGAAAGGTTTTTAAGGTCCGCCAAAAGTCAATTTTTACATAAGACGGAAAAAAGAATATTTTAAAACCGAATATTGTATTTGTTCAGTCTACAACAGTTTCTTTTTATTTACAATTTTTAACACAAATGAATTTCTGTTTTTCTACGGTACATAAATTTAAATTATGCGTTTTTATTTTTTCCATTACCCTTATAATAAAAAAAAAGAAAAAAACAGGCCGTTATTCTACCATTACGTTTTTAATAATAATAAAAATACATGCCGTTATTCTAACTGTAAATGGAAGACTACGAGATTTTTTAAAAAAATGTCATACATCCAAAATTTAATAAAGTAAATTTTTAAAAATCATATATATTTTTAAATTTTTAGGATAATTGAAAAAAAAATTAAATTGTATAGTTTATTTATATGTATCGTATTCCAATCCGTTTCACTGAGGAAAATACGAATTTTTATGTCTAAAAAACTGTTAATAAAAGGAAAATGTCGATTGAGCAAATAAAAATGCGTGCATTTTTCTCTTTTACTTTTCATTAAATTCATAAAATGGTAACTTCATACTTTAAACTCTCTCTATGCGTAAAAAAAATACTAAATAAATGCTCAAGCTCATGTTTTTTTTTTTGTTGTTGTTGTTACAAACTTAACAAGTATTACTAATTAATATTTCACTTTAAAAAACGGTACTGAAGATTACAAACGTAATCTAGTAAAATCAATACCGTTTACATTTCTGAATTATTGAAATTAGTGTTTGGTGGTGCTACCATCTGTCTTTCAAATGTAAAAATATTATTCCATATAACGCCTCTCAACTACATCTGCAATTTTAAATACTGGTAAATAGACCCCAAAAAATTTAATTTAGTTCTCGAAAATTCAGATTAGTACAAAGCTTCAATATCTTTTATGAACAGCAATTATATTTAAGAGATTTAGTCATTTATCGTAGCTTATTCATGATATCAACGAGATTACATTTTGGCGAGGTCTTGGCGTTTTAATGTTACCAGTTCACTTTGGCAACTTTTTTCTTATAGTTTAATTTCGGGTCAATCCATTTCAAGTGGTCCAGCACTGGTTGCTCGAGCATTTTTAAAAAATTTGAAATTTTTTGTACAACAACCCTAACATGATGGAAGTTCAAAATGACTATTATTTTAATTTTATTAATTTTTGTGTGTACATGGCGGCCATCTTTGTTTCATCGTCTGCAGCAATTTTCTCACAAGAAGGGTTTACGGAATTTTAAATAATTCATCGTTTATTTTTCCAATTCAAGTGCGGATTAAAGCAATTTGTATAGAATACATTGGGCTAAAAATCTGGTAATGGAGTAGTTTCCGAAAATAACTGCTTATTGGTAAAATTTAAGCATAAATTTTCAGTTTTTTTCCAAAATTTGTCCGTTTACAAGAGTAAATTTTTCTAGCAAGGAAAACTGTCAACATGACATAATTTTTTTTACAAATAGGCCGAAAGTACTTGTACTCACACGCCGAGTTTCAGATCTGGGACTTGCTTTCTCTTCGCTAAAAAAAAATCCCAAATTTTTCAAAAATGACAAAAATTGCACTTTTCAGGCTTTGATATCTCTGGTGGGGCACGAGATAAAAATCTGATTTTTATATATATATATATATATATATATATATAAGAGTATTGTATGGTAGTGTTATGCACAAGAAATTTCAGGATGGAGATTTGACTACAAGCTGAGATATGGCAAGGGCAATATGTCAAAACAATACTGCCAAACTATTGTTTTGCTCAAGTCACAGCTAAGTATTTATCTCAGAGTATCATTTAAATTTATGTTTTAGATTATCTTTAAATAATAGTAACAGAAAATAAAGCCTTTTGCAATTAATTTAAAAAATAACTATGCCTAAGGCCTACATTTTGTATGGTTTCATTAATTATTGTTGTAATTTTAGTAACTAAAAGAAACCTCAGCACTTTTACACACACACACATATATATATATATATACAAGACCTGAGACAAAAACAGAATAGGGAAAGAGAAAAGCTGCTAATGTTGGCATATTTGTTGAGACATGATCAAACGTGTCAAAATACATTCCTGCTTGTTGGTTTCAAAATCACAATTTTAATGCTGCTTGCCAGTCCCTGAAACTTGTTCCTACCATAAGTATGTTCCTATAAATGAAACATTATACGATGTTACCATGCATCAGCCTCAAGTAATTTTCAGAAAGTAAAGATACCCAAAGCCTTTTCAAAATTTATACAGCAGAAAAATCACATTTTTGCATAAGAAGTAAGCTAGGAATTATTAATGAATTGAGACTTGCACATAGTGATTTCAAAGTATATTTCTATGAGCCAGCAGGGCCAAGATCTTCAATCAAGTTATCAAGAGATGACAAGACTTGGTTCCTACAAATAAAATTTTGAGAAAGATCAAAACTGTGGTTTTTGAACCAACAAGCAAGAATGTGTTTTGACACGTTTGATCATGTCTCAACAAGTATGACAACATTAACAGCTTTCCTTTTTCCCTATGTTGTTTTTGTCTCAGGTCTTGTATAAAAAAATTTTTTTTCTTTATGTAAAAGTGCTGAGGTTTCTTTTAGTTACTAAAATTACTTACAACAAAAATTACTGAAACCATACAAAATGTATGGCCTTAGGTATAATTATTTTTTTAATTAATTGCAAAAGGCTTTATTTTCTGTTACTATTATTTAAAGATAATCAAAAACATAAATTTAAATGACACTCTGAGATAAATACTTAGCTGTGACTACAACAAAACAATAGTTTGGCAGTGTTGTTCTGACATGTTGCCCTTGCCATATCTCAGCTTGTAGTCAAATCGCCATCCTGAAATTTCTTGTGCATAACACTATCATACAATACTCTTATAAAAAAAAATTCAGATTTTTATCTGGTGCCCCACCAGAGATATCAAAGCCTGAAAAGTGCGATTTTTGACACTTTTGAAAAATTTGGGATTTTTTTTAGCGAGGAGAAAGCAAGTCCCAGATCTGGAACTCGGAGTGTGAGTAGAAGTAGTTTCGGCGTATTTGTAAAAAAAAAAAAAAAAAAAAAAATGTCATATTGACAGTATTCCTTCCTGGAAAAATTTCCTCTTGTAAACAGACAAATTTTGAAAAAAAAGGAAACTTTATGCTTAAATTTTACCAATAAGCAGTTAGTTTCGGAAACTACTCCATTACCATATTTTTAGCCCAGTGTATTCTGTACAAATTGCTTTAATCCGCATTTGAATTGGATAAATAAACGATGAATTATTTACAATTCCGTAAACCCTTCTTGTGAGAAAATAGCTGCAGACGATGAAACAAAAATGGCCGCCATGCACAAACAAAAATTAATAAAATTAAAATAATAGTCATTTTGAACTTCCATTATGTTAGGGTTGTTGTACAAAAAAATTCAGATTTTTTTAAAAATGGTCAAGCAACGAATTGATGATTTTTTGGACCACTTGAAATGGATTGACCCTTTCATTTGATGCTGTGGAAGATTGATGTTTTCCTGTGCTATTTGATTTCAGTATGGAATGTATGTATATTCGAACTGTTGCTCAATGTAAAAGGGATACTCAATTATTAAGCAAAAAATTGTAGGTTAGAATTTGATTTAGATAGATTTATTTAGTTTTATTAGTGAACAATTATTGTATTTTAAATAAAAAGGTTTAAAGAGTAATATTTCTTGATATTCTTCTTTAAAAAGTAAACTTTTTACGTAGTAAAATTTAATAAAGCTTTATATATATGAAACAAACCATAAAAAAATTCCCATTTTGAATATAGGTATGCTTTTTTAAGAAAGAAAGGGGGTGGGGAGAATTAAAGGTGAATGGAAATCACGATTATGAGTTCATACCATTGGTCTTTAAATTTTTTTTATTTTTATCTTTTTATTATTAACCTAAATAAATCAGTGATATCAACACAAAAAACCCTTAACGGGTTAAAAGTTTGTGACGCAGTATCTTATTGCTATAAGCATTTTAAATATGGAACTTAAAAATAATGATATCAAATTTTAAGTGACGCTATGCTATTAATTAATGTATATATACATACATTTATATTATTTATTTAATCATTTTATTTTTGTTTTACTTATAATTGCATGTGTAATAATTATGTTCAATTTAAAAGGATGTATAAAAATTTATTCATTGATGCTTTATCAATCACATCTTTCATAAATTCAAACTATGAGTTTTAAAAGATATGATATCAAAATTTAAGTGACGCCTTGATGTAGCTTTAAACAATTTGTTTTAAAATTCAATTTCAATTGTTTTCGGTTTGGCTAAATGTATTTACACATGTAACCAAAACTTTTAATTTACCAATACACTGTTAAAAATATCACTCTCGCTGAACCTACACAATGCACTGTAATGTATTTATATGAAAAATTTGATTTATCTTTTGTGCCACGCTATCCAAAATCAAAAGTAAAATTTATGTAAATGATTTTTGTGCATCATATTATCCATTTGCATACATTTCGTTTAGTTTGGATACAATGACGCACAAAAATCATTTACATCAGCGTTCGTCAATCTTTTGAACCTCTCGACCACCCATTTCATAATTTTTAATTGCGTGGACCATTAATAAGAATTTTCGAATAATACAGGGCTATTACAAATGATGGACCCGGTTTAAAAAAATCATATTTTCGAAACTACTGCACCTATTACAATAAGCGATACATGAATTTAAACATACGTCCAATCTGTAATCGAGTTCGTTCCAAACATTTTGTAGCATCACTCTGTCAAGGGTTCTGAAAGCTTTACAAATGCGTTCTTTAAATTCTCACGGTGTCAAAGACATTTTTTATATACCACCCATGCCGAAAACAAGGTGTTCAGAACTTAAAGAATGCCTTTGTGAAGCTTTCAGAACCATTGACAGAGTGATGCTACAAAATGTTTGGAACGAACTCGATTACAGATTGGACGTATGTTTAAATTCATGTATCGCTTATTGTAATATGTGCAGTAGTTTCGAAAATATGATTTTTTTTTAATTGGGTCCATTATTTGTAATAGCCTTGTATTATTCGAAAAATCTTGTTAATGGTCCACGCAATTAAAAATTATGAAATTAGTGGTCGGGAGGTTCAAAAGTTGACGAACGCTGATGTATAGTATATAACAGGGCTGCACAGAAGAATTCAGATATTTTTCTGACTGCAATTCCTATTTTCTGAAATTGTATTCTCAAAATTATTTATTTAAACATCCTACTTCACCTTATGAAGTTTAGTTATGCGAGTATTCTAAATGTGTTTCATAATATATGCTTGACGCGTGAATTTTGTTCTTGTTTTATTTGTTTAATCATTTTTCGTATTTTTTAAAGACATACACTGCAAATTCGTGAAACACTTTTGCAACACTAACTAAACATAATAATTAACACTTCTAACTAAAATCATTTTCGATTGTGTTGTGCCAAATAAAAAGATTGTGCAAAAAGTGTTGTTAAAAATTACAAGAGGAGAAAATGTGTTTTCAAAACATATCAAAACATTCATTTTTAAAATTGTGTTATAAATGTTTAATAAATAGAATGTTTTAAGTGTGTGTGTGTGTTATTTTAAAGGCACCATGTAGAAAGTGTTTTACATGCGTTGTCTTATAGTGTTTTAAATTGTGTGGTGTTTACAATGTGTTGTTAATTAAGTGACAAAGTGTTATGCAGCACAACACTATTTAAGAAAATATTTTCATCAACACTATTTACAACACAATTTCAACACAAATAACAACACTATTTTTAGAACACATTTTTAGATAGCAACACTTTTGCAACATATTAAGAACACAATCACAGCACAAAAAATATATTGTATATGAAGTTTTCTAATTCACAATACATTACTGTGTTGTGAATTTGGTGACAAAAAGTGTTGTAAAATGTGTTATTTTTGTGTTTGAGAATTTGCAGTGTATAGTATCAAGGTTTTATTTTCATCACAACAGAAAAAAAATCGCACAATAAAGGTTAAAACATATAATACTATTCAACTTACCTGGTACTTTCACATATACAGCACTTGTCATCATCTATTTCGACTATCATAATACTTTTGATAGGGACATTTAATCCTATAAAAATAGAGAAATTTTGCTCCCTATCGATTAATCTACCACTTCTGTGTAAATTTTGAACAGATAAAAGAAAAAAAAAACAGAAACATGAAGAAAGCAGTCTTATGAGTGATATAATAAAGAATTGGAGAAAATGATTTTATTTTTCGATTTTATTGCATGTTGTTTGAGTTTTCAAGTGGTTTAAAAAGCATGTAAAATCTGTAAAGACATATTTGGGTTCTGTTGTAATCACGTACGGATTACGCTGCAAACAATGAAAGCGGACGAAAGCGGAGTGGGGAGTGTCGAAGGCTGGCTACTAGTTAATCTATACAGGTGTCCAAAAATGGACAAACTGCTTTTAAAATTCAACTTACAAGGGAACCACTTTTGGTATTGCTCACATCAGGCATTGAGATCTGGTGCATTTTAAAGCCCTATATTGCGAAGTTTGAGAATCGATAAAAATTTTCTGTTAAAATCATATTGTTTTTATTTTACAGCAGCATAAGTTTCTGAAAATGCAATTTTTGAGACCACTTATCGGACTATTAACATAGAGGTTTTTTTTTTTTTTTTTTTTTAAGAAAAACATTTAAAAATGCGAATTAGTCAATAATAAGTGTAAAATATTGAAAAAAGTTTAAAAATTTCTTCAAGAACCTAGGAATTTGATTTTGAAAAATTACAACATTATATTCACATTTTTGGCGGTTAAAAAAAAAAAAAAAAAAGTTCATTTTTTCGGCAACCCTAGCCAAATGTCTCATAGTTGCTTTTCGTGTGTAAGCAGTGGTTTGGACTTCAGTAGAAATTGTGTCCGACCTAATTAAGCACAGTAACTTTTCTAAATTGTGTAAAAATATTAATTTACTTTATGATTACTTTTACAGAAAGACACAACATTTCCTTTTAAACATTCGAAAATTTAATCCATCCGACTTCAAAAGAAAATTATTTGATTATTTTGTATTTCATTTTTAAATAAAAAAGAAAAGTGCCCAGCCAAACTGATGGCATTGAGCTCACAGGCTATTCACACTAATTGTATATTATACTTTCATTTTAAAGAATAATGGTACCGATTGACCCCCCTTAAAAAAATAAGTGAAGGGGGATTAGCCCCCGTTATACTTAACCAATGAACCTCCAAACCTAATCAGGGAAGCTCCTTAACATAATAAACCTGTATACCAAATTTGGAGCAAATCGAATAATCCTGCAAAAAAATCCATTTATCTAAATTAAGAGGGGTGGCCTAGCCCCGCTTTATCCTTAACCAATGCATCCCCAAAACGAATCAGGGAAGCTCCTTAACATAATAAACCGGTATACCAAATTTGGAGTAAATCGAATAATTCTGCATGAAAAACCCGTTTATCTGAATTAAGGGGGGTGGACTAACACCCCTTTTCCCCCTTTATCCTTAATCAATGAACCCCCAAAACTAATCAGGGAAGTTTCTTAACACAATAAACCGGTTTACGAAATCCGGAGCAAATCGAATAATTCTGCATGAAAAACCCATTTATCTGAATTAAGGGGGGGGGGGGTACTACACCCCTTTATCCTTAACCAATGAACCCCCAAAACTAATCAGGGAAGCCCCTTATCAGAATGAAACTAGAAAAAAAAATTGAAGCAAATGGGATGTTTCTATCAAGAGTTATCGCGTTACGTACGTACATACAGAACTCAGGCTTTGATAGCCTGTGAGCTAAAAAATAGTTTTCAATGATCTTAAAAACTTTTAACAGAAATATATTTACTACTTATACATTTCTCGTCCGCATAGAAAAAAAAAAGGCCTAATTCTTGCTTCTTATTTTAACCATTATCAAACAAATTGCGATCTGATTTAATTCTAATACGTACCGTACATATACCCCGGGATGAAGCGGCCGAAAACATTGTAGCGCCACATTTGGCTACTTAACTCAGTTTTGGCGTGCAATAAACAAATAGAAATTCAATAATAAAAAAAAAATCAAAGTGTAAAAAATATATATAAAATATGATTTTAACAGAGAAATTTCATCTGTTCTCTAACTTTTATGTACAGGGCTACAAAATGCAGCAGGTCTCGATGCTAGGTGCGAGTAGCACCAAAAGCTGTTCCTTTGTTAGTCACATGTGCCAATCACAAAGCTTTCTTGTATCTCATACATGTCAGTGCTTCAAAAAGCATAACTTTTTTAATTATGTCGTTTCAGAAACAAAAAATGAGTAGTTAACAGATATGTTGTTTATTTATTTTTTATTACACTTATATTTTTTGTGTCAATAAATGTTTCAGAACCATGGGCAGAGAAAGAAAAAAAAATTCTTAATTACGCATAATCTACGGGTAATATACAGGGTGTCCAGGCTACAAGTATCCAAAAGTTACGGCTTATTTTTACGGAACTACCCATTAGAATTTTTAAATGAAAAATAGCATCTCACAAAGTTTTAATATCAAGACTTCGATGCGTGCACAACAAGCGTCTAAACGGTAATCCAGTTCTCCCCAAATGTTTCGTTGCACATCAGGAGTTATTCAGGGCGTAGCTACAAATATTTTTTCGGGGAGGGGGGGGGGGGGGAATCAAAAAATTTCCCAACTTATAATTCAAAAATTTCCCAGCTTGAAACAAATTTCTTTAGTTTTCAACTAAAATGATATGTGCAATGTGTGTTTAATGGTAATGATACTTATAGATTAAAAAAAAAAAAATCTTCCCAAAGAAAAAAAGCATGAAACTAAAAACATAAAAATTATAATTATTGGTTCGTTTAATGAAGGTTTTTTCTTCTATTGTGTACAAGTCATAATCGTACTTCATATGAAAATAGCCTCATGATATTTTGATATTTTTGAGAAAGGAACAAATTTTTGAAGGAAATAGATTAGAGACACTGTTGATGTACAAATGTCGGGAAATTCAGGTCTCGTAAATGTATGATATTTTCGTAGCACAGAAAAACACAAATGACAAATTGAATCGGGCTGCTATTTGTATTTCTTTTGAAAATTTAACTAGTTTACTGTTACAGAACTTAAAATGGTAATCGGAAAAACAATTTTTTTTTTTAATTAAAAAAAAAAGTTTTTTAAAAATCTAGAATTTCCCAAGTTTACATATATTGGAGGGGGGGGGGGCCCTATAACCCTCCCATCGCGACGCCTCTGGAGTTATTAAACAAATTACTTCTATGATACGCTTTTTCCACTCATCCACAGTTTCAGTTTTTTGTTTTATTCAATGTTTTAAAATCTCGGAGGGGTTTCCAAACAACGGAAGTGAGGTCTATTATATTCTAACGGATAGTTCCGTAATAATAAGCCATAACTTTTGGATACTTATAACCCGGACACCCTGTATATAAAAAAAGTTTTTTTTTTTTTATTTTAAACAGTGTTGAATTCAGGGGTGGCCCGGGGGTGGGGGGGCATTCCCCCTCGGCGGAATGAGATGCCTCCCCCCGGAGGATTTGATTTTTTTAACAGTCCGTACCCAAAATGGGGCAAAATTCGCTATCACAGCGCCACCTTTAGGCCAATTTTTTCCACAATTTTATATAAACCTCGGCCTATAACATTGCATATAAATATAAAATTTCGTAGAAAAATATTCATAAATTCATTTAAACTACAAAAAAAATCGCCATCACAGTGCTCACTTCCGGGCCAATATCTCCTATTTCATTTGGAGCCATAACCAAAAACATATACAGTGCTATTCAGACAGCGACGCCGGAGAACACGGTTTTACGAAATGTGTCTGTCTGTGTGTGTCCTCGAAAAGTGTATGAAGTTATGCATATATTTGAACCTAACTTATATAAACGGTGATTCAGAACTCTTTGTCAATAATTGTCGTGTAGGTTAATAAGAAGATAACAAGCAAGAATCATATAGAAACATAGGGTCGCAAATGCAATGCAGACGCGTCACATGCCCACAAAGTTGGGGGCGGCGACCGCCTGCTGTCGAAACCAATGCGCCCAGTCCAAACGGTGCTGGTAAACACCAGCGGTCAGAGACTGCACACGTTGCACATGGTACGGATGCAACTCGTTCGCGTGTACGATACCCCAAATGCTGGACTGAGACGCACGTACTCGCTCTTGGTTCTTTTTCGACTTCGGACAGTACGGCTTCTTCCAGTCTACGTGTCCGCGTTGTTCTTTGAACATCAGTATCGATATCGAATCGATCACTCGATGATGCAGACGTGCGAACATGGTATGAATAGGGATATGACTGGTTGGATACAGTTGCTTAGCGGCTGTTCCACTGCAATTAGCCGCCCCGTAAACGAGGTGCATATCTGCCAATTCACTATTCGTGTAGACGCATCCTTCCTTCAGCTCATATACTCGAAATACACTTTTTCTCGCTTCTGCCTGCCCAGCTGTCCTCGAGACCTCTAGCGCCCTCTTGCGCGAAAGGGTTGCGTGTGCGACCTTATGTTCCTATTAGGGATGCACCGAATATTCGGTATCTATTCGTTATTCGGCCATGCTACCGAATATTCGGTTTGGTCTAATATTAAACTATTCGGTATGCCGAATATCAAAGTATTCGGCTAAACCGAATACTTAAAAAAATCTTTTAAAGCATATTTTTAAAAACCTTACACAAGTCCTACTTTTAACTGTCAACTTATAAAGATATTCAGAATAATTAGAAACGGAATCATATTTAAATTAAAGACGACGATTTTAAATTATTTGCTGTGTATTAAGTATCACTTAAGAAAATTAACCATTAATGAGGATTTTCATAGGAATTAATGATGTACAAATGCAAGTTCCTGAACATTGTCTAGTAATCTGTTTCTTGCTTTTTACCAAAAAAGGGCGTTTCTAAACAAAATAGAAAATCGTTCAGGGCTGAGAATAGACATCAAGATGGGCAATTTTTGTCGAGGAAAGCATCATTGCAATCCACTTATTGAGCCATAAATACAGTGTATCTCACCTCACTCGAGGTCAAACTTGGATTTTCGTTTGTTACTTTAACAATTACAAAGATATCATAACTATATTTTCAACAGACTTGCTTTGATTTCTGTGAAATATATGATATGATGAGAAGTGCTGGAAATTGCAACCATTCATATCGAAACAACTATGAGCTAGACATTCCTTTATTCAGAATGCAGTTGACAATATTTATATGGTGTCACCGGCCAAAATTCAGTCATTTTCAATGATATCATCACATTTAATACAAGCAAAATTAATATGAAACAAATCTCGATAAAATATCTTGATTATTGATAAAGTTGTGAACGAAAATTTACTTTCGGCTTGTAGTTACACAACCAGTGTTTCTGATTGAATGCATTGTAATTTTGATGCAATAAATGGGCTGAGATGTTTCTTGTTCAAAAAATGTTTGTCTTGACCACATTATCCCTATCGAAAGTTTATTGCAAGATTTTAAAAACAACCTTTATGTTTACAATCTCTGAAAATGATCGCTCGCTCCAGACGCTGATCTAGGATGCATTTAAAAACTTCCTTACTAAATCAAAGTAATAGACAAGTTATTCTTTCTTAGTTTTATAACTATATCCTCTACTTAAATAACTCAAAGCAGATTTTTTTCAGTATAAAGTTTACTTGTAAAAAGCTCCTATTTATCAAAATGTAAGTTTTTGTATTGAATGTTATGTAAAATTGTTTTAAAATTAACATTTTAACGCCTTTAAACTTTGAAATATAAAAGTATTCGGTCAGCCGAATATTCGGTATTCGGCCAAAATCACTATCAGTGACAATTGCACTGTAGGCAAAAATTGTTTCTGAAGCGAAAGTGTTCAATTCTGTATGAAAATAACTCGCTGAACACTTTCAGAAATACAGATGTTCAGCGTAACGATTTTTTATTAATACGTAGAGAAATTGTAATTATAAAAAATATGTGAATCCAAACTTTCCGTTCATACTACCAAGTAGTTTTTGAGTTATGCTTAAAAAAGCCACTCGCGTTATAGCTTGTTTTGCAGCTGTTAACAAGAATTAAATAGCAGGCATTAAGCATAGATTATGAAACACTCTCCATCCTATTCAGAATAACGCAACTACAGTTCACCGATTAATAAGGTGAAAGATGTCGTAAACGATTTGGAAAATGCATAAAACATTTAAAAGAGCAAATTCAGCAATTACTATCTAGAGTTCTTTTGTGCAGCCTTGCCAACATATAAGAATGATAAGTGCCAGGCTGGATATCATACGGGTAGCTCAGCTGGCCTAGAAACTTATCGTACTGTTTGGTTTCACGCCTTATAAGCACTTTGATTAAAAATTCAAGCAATTAAAATTTCAATTTCAAGAGATTGCTTAAAAAAAAAAAAAAAAAAAAAAAAAAAAGGTGTGGGGGTGCTAATAACAATCAAATTCGTGAATGGAACACTGGCAGTCATGAAGGGATGAACCCTTTATCTACTGACGGTACTTATAAGTCCCATTAAAATAACTTGTTATAAAATTCATTTAATACACCGATTAGTTGTAATACAGTTTAGAATGAGTTACAGATGCATTACTTAATCTTGTTCCAAAAGCATTATGGGTTACACAAAACAAAAATATTTTTGAAAGGATCATTTCTTTTGCCTTTGCATCTTTTCAGCTTTCTTGGGGGAATTTTTCAATTCGGAAATATTTCTATTGTATGAACATTATATTTGTACATTTCTCAATTCTACAAAATACTAAGAAAAAGATTTAAAATAAAAGATTTGAGTGGGATTATAAATAGTGCACAAAATTCCCTATAAATTCAAATTTAATTACAGTAGAAACTCTTTTAACCGAAATTTAACCGTTACATTCCTTCATATCACTTGTGTGCAAGCGGTCCTTTCCAAACTACGAGTACATATAAATATTTTCGATCCCCTTTCTTAGAGTTCCTTTGAATTTAACTTGAGTTCCCGTAAGCTACGAAGTGGAACGAAGAAAATGAACAAATTAGCAACTCTGGAGCTTTTGAATGTTTTGCAAAAGATTTGGCATGGCTGGAGTACGAGAAAGACTGCGATACTGGTGAACTAATAATATTAAATAAAAAACTCCGTGATAGAGATTCAAAGCAAAGGCAATCAAAACTGCGACAAACAAAACATTTTTTCAAACCCTTGTGATCCATGTAAAATGTACTTAATTTCAAAATTAAAATTCAGGTAATTTATTCTTGTTTCTATTTTACTATTGCTTTATTTTTATTAAGCACTTGTTACCATAATAAGAAATATTGCATATATTTCTCCATCTTAAAATTGAAGCATTCTCGATTATCCGAAAATTTCGATTTTCCGAAAGGGGTGTCGGTCCCAATTACTTCGAATAATCGAGGTTCTACTGTAATCCTTCAAAAATTTATTAAATGATTATGTAAATCTTCTAATGTAGTTTCAAAAATTCACGAAATTTTTTTCGAACGTACTCGAAGTTTTATTATACTAATTAAATGCAATAGAATTTAAAGCGCTTAATTTCCATTTACAATAATAAAATCAATACAAAATCTAAATGCGAATTACAAAATGAATGATTAAAAGTTCAGTAACGTCTTTAATCAATAATTTAAGTAGTTGTACTACATTAATATACATATACATATTTTAACTTCATTTTTAAAGCTTATATTTGTAAATAAACAAGTCAAAAATGGCACGTCAAACGGGCCTATAATTCATTTTTGATATATTCAATTTTTGATTTTTTTTTCATTCTGACTTCCGCTAGAATGTCTTATACTCGGGACGTGGCTGGGGACCTACGAATCTTGCTTCCGCAAAAGAGTCGGACTAAGTGGAAGAATAAAGGGCTGCGGACGAAGAGAGGCCGCTCGTCGCGGCGGTTAATGGGCTCGAAGTAGCTAGGAGTCGTTCGGTAGCTTCATCGCCCCGAGCCCAATCCTTCCCGCTTTTCAGTGTCTTTAATTTGTGTAATTTCCCTTTTAAATTTGTCCGGTTTCAATTTTTGATTTTTTTTCCCCAACCTGGCTTTCGCTAGAGAGTCTTTCACTCGGGACGTGGCTGGGGACCTACGTATCTTGCTTCCGCAAAAGAGTCGGACTAAGTGGAAGAATAAAGGGCTGCGGACGAAGAGAGGCCGCTCGTCGCGGCGGTTAATGGGCTCGAAGTAGCTAGGAGTCGTTCGGTAGCTTCATCGCCCCGAGCCCAATCCTTCCCGCTTTTCGGTGTCTTTAATTTGTGTAATTTCCCTTTTAAATTTGTCCGGTTTCAATTTTTGATTTTTTTTCCCCAACCTGGCTTTCGCTAGAGAGTCTTTCACTCGGGACGTGGCTGGGGACCTACGTATCTTGCTTCCGCAAAAGAGTCGGACTAAGTGGAAGAATAAAGGGCTGCGGACGAAGAGAGGCCGCTCGTCGCGGCGGTTAATGGGCTCGAAGTAGCTAGGAGTCGTTCGGTAGCTTCATCGCCCCGAGCCCAATCCTTCCCGCTTTTCGGTGTCTTTAATTTGTGTAATTTCCCTTTTAAATTTGTCCGGTTTCAATTTTTGATTTTTTTCCCCCAACCTGGCTTTCGCTAGAGAGTCTTTCACTCGGGACGTGGCTGGGGACCTACGTATCTTGCTTCCGCAAAAGAGTCGGACTAAGTGGAAGAATAAAGGGCTGCGGACGAAGAGAGGCCGCTCGTCGCGGCGGTTAATGGGCTCGAAGTAGCTAGGAGTCGTTCGGTAGCTTCATCGCCCCGAGCCCAATCCTTCCCGCTTTTCAGTGTCTTTAATTTGTGTAATTTCCCTTTTAAATTTGTCCGGTTTCAATTTTTGATTTTTTTTCCCCAACCTGGCTTTCGCTAGAGAGTCTTTCACTCGGGACGTGGCTGGGGACCTACGTATCTTGCTTCCGCAAAAGAGTCGGACTAAGTGGAAGAATAAAGGGCTGCGGACGAAGAGAGGCCGCTCGTCGCGGCGGTTAATGGGCTCGAAGTAGCTAGGAGTCGTTCGGTAGCTTCATCGCCCCGAGCCCAATCCTTCCCGCTTTTCAGTGTCTTTAATTTGTGTAATTTCCCTTTTAAATTTGTCCGGTTTCAATTTTTGATTTTTTTTCCCCAACCTGGCTTTCGCTAGAGAGTCTTTCACTCGGGACGTGGCTGGGGACCTACGTATCTTGCTTCCGCAAAAGAGTCGGACTAAGTGGAAGAATAAAGGGCTGCGGACGAAGAGAGGCCGCTCGTCGCGGCGGTTAATGGGCTCGAAGTAGCTAGGAGTCGTTCGGTAGCTTCATCGCCCCGAGCCCAATCCTTCCCGCTTTTCAGTGTCTTTAATTTGTGTAATTTCCCTTTTAAATTTGTCCGGTTTCAATTTTTGATTTTTTTTCCCCAACCTGGCTTTCGCTAGAGAGTCTTTCACTCGGGACGTGGCTGGGGACCTACGTATCTTGCTTCCGCAAAAGAGTCGGACTAAGTGGAAGAATAAAGGGCTGCGGACGAAGAGAGGCCGCTCGTCGCGGCGGTTAATGGGCTCGAAGTAGCTAGGAGTCGTTCGGTAGCTTCATCGCCCCGAGCCCAATCCTTCCCGCTTTTCAGTGTCTTTAATTTGTGTAATTTCCCTTTTAAATTTGTCCGGTTTCAATTTTTGATTTTTTTTCCCCAACCTGGCTTTCGCTAGAGAGTCTTTCACTCGGGACGTGGCTGGGGACCTACGTATCTTGCTTCCGCAAAAGAGTCGGACTAAGTGGAAGAATAAAGGGCTGCGGACGAAGAGAGGCCGCTCGTCGCGGCGGTTAATGGGCTCGAAGTAGCTAGGAGTCGTTCGGTAGCTTCATCGCCCCGAGCCCAATCCTTCCCGCTTTTCAGTGTCTTTAATTTGTGTAATTTCCCTTTTAAATTTGTCCGGTTTCAATTTTTGATTTTTTTTCCCCAACCTGGCTTTCGCTAGAGAGTCTTTCACTCGGGACGTGGCTGGGGACCTACGTATCTTGCTTCCGCAAAAGAGTCGGACTAAGTGGAAGAATAAAGGGCTGCGGACGAAGAGAGGCCGCTCGTCGCGGCGGTTAATGGGCTCGAAGTAGCTAGGAGTCGTTCGGTAGCTTCATCGCCCCGAGCCCAATCCTTCCCGCTTTTCAGTGTCTTTAATTTGTGTAATTTCCCTTTTAAATTTGTCCGGTTTCAATTTTTGATTTTTTTTCCCCAACCTGGCTTTCGCTAGAGAGTCTTTCACTCGGGACGTGGCTGGGGACCTACGTATCTTGCTTCCGCAAAAGAGTCGGACTAAGTGGAAGAATAAAGGGCTGCGGACGAAGAGAGGCCGCTCGTCGCGGCGGTTAATGGGCTCGAAGTAGCTAGGAGTCGTTCGGTAGCTTCATCGCCCCGAGCCCAATCCTTCCCGCTTTTCAGTGTCTTTAATTTGTGTAATTTCCCTTTTAAATTTGTCCGGTTTCAATTTTTGATTTTTTTTCCCCAACCTGGCTTTCGCTAGAGAGTCTTTCACTCGGGACGTGGCTGGGGACCTACGTATCTTGCTTCCGCAAAAGAGTCGGACTAAGTGGAAGAATAAAGGGCTGCGGACGAAGAGAGGCCGCTCGTCGCGGCGGTTAATGGGCTCGAAGTAGCTAGGAGTCGTTCGGTAGCTTCATCGCCCCGAGCCCAATCCTTCCCGCTTTTCAGTGTCTTTAATTTGTGTAATTTCCCTTTTAAATTTGTCCGGTTTCAATTTTTGATTTTTTTTCCCCAACCTGGCTTTCGCTAGAGAGTCTTTCACTCGGGACGTGGCTGGGGACCTACGTATCTTGCTTCCGCAAAAGAGTCGGACTAAGTGGAAGAATAAAGGGCTGCGGACGAAGAGAGGCCGCTCGTCGCGGCGGTTAATGGGCTCGAAGTAGCTAGGAGTCGTTCGGTAGCTTCATCGCCCCGAGCCCAATCCTTCCCGCTTTTCGGTGTCTTTAATTTGTGTAATTTCCCTTTTAAATTTGTCCGGTTTCAATTTTTGATTTTTTTTCCCCAACCTGGCTTTCGCTAGAGAGTCTTTCACTCGGGACGTGGCTGGGGACCTACGTATCTTGCTTCCGCAAAAGAGTCGGACTAAGTGGAAGAATAAAGGGCTGCGGACGAAGAGAGGCCGCTCGTCGCGGCGGTTAATGGGCTCGAAGTAGCTAGGAGTCGTTCGGTAGCTTCATCGCCCCGAGCCCAATCCTTCCCGCTTTTCGGTGTCTTTAATTTGTGTAATTTCCCTTTTAAATTTGTCCGGTTTCAATTTTTGATTTTTTTTCCCCAACCTGGCTTTCGCTAGAGAGTCTTTCACTCGGGACGTGGCTGGGGACCTACGTATCTTGCTTCCGCAAAAGAGTCGGACTAAGTGGAAGAATAAAGGGCTGCGGACGAAGAGAGGCCGCTCGTCGCGGCGGTTAATGGGCTCGAAGTAGCTAGGAGTCGTTCGGTAGCTTCATCGCCCCGAGCCCAATCCTTCCCGCTTTTCGGTGTCTTTAATTTGTGTAATTTCCCTTTTAAATTTGTCCGGTTTCAATTTTTGATTTTTTTTCCCCAACCTGGCTTTCGCTAGAGAGTCTTTCACTCGGGACGTGGCTGGGGACCTACGTATCTTGCTTCCGCAAAAGAGTCGGACTAAGTGGAAGAATAAAGGGCTGCGGACGAAGAGAGGCCGCTCGTCGCGGCGGTTAATGGGCTCGAAGTAGCTAGGAGTCGTTCGGTAGCTTCATCGCCCCGAGCCCAATCCTTCCCGCTTTTCGGTGTCTTTAATTTGTGTAATTTCCCTTTTAAATTTGTCCGGTTTCAATTTTTGATTTTTTTTCCCCAACCTGGCTTTCGCTAGAGAGTCTTTCACTCGGGACGTGGCTGGGGACCTACGTATCTTGCTTCCGCAAAAGAGTCGGACTAAGTGGAAGAATAAAGGGCTGCGGACGAAGAGAGGCCGCTCGTCGCGGCGGTTAATGGGCTCGAAGTAGCTAGGAGTCGTTCGGTAGCTTCATCGCCCCGAGCCCAATCCTTCCCGCTTTTCGGTGTCTTTAATTTGTGTAATTTCCCTTTTAAATTTGTCCGGTTTCAATTTTTGATTTTTTTTCCCCAACCTGGCTTTCGCTAGAGAGTCTTTCACTCGGGACGTGGCTGGGGACCTACGTATCTTGCTTCCGCAAAAGAGTCGGACTAAGTGGAAGAATAAAGGGCTGCGGACGAAGAGAGGCCGCTCGTCGCGGCGGTTAATGGGCTCGAAGTAGCTAGGAGTCGTTCGGTAGCTTCATCGCCCCGAGCCCAATCCTTCCCGCTTTTCGGTGTCTTTAATTTGTGTAATTTCCCTTTTAAATTTGTCCGGTTTCAATTTTTGATTTTTTTTCCCCAACCTGGCTTTCGCTAGAGAGTCTTTCACTCGGGACGTGGCTGGGGACCTACGTATCTTGCTTCCGCAAAAGAGTCGGACTAAGTGGAAGAATAAAGGGCTGCGGACGAAGAGAGGCCGCTCGTCGCGGCGGTTAATGGGCTCGAAGTAGCTAGGAGTCGTTCGGTAGCTTCATCGCCCCGAGCCCAATCCTTCCCGCTTTTCGGTGTCTTTAATTTGTGTAATTTCCCTTTTAAATTTGTCCGGTTTCAATTTTTGATTTTTTTTCCCCAACCTGGCTTTCGCTAGAGAGTCTTTCACTCGGGACGTGGCTGGGGACCTACGTATCTTGCTTCCGCAAAAGAGTCGGACTAAGTGGAAGAATAAAGGGCTGCGGACGAAGAGAGGCCGCTCGTCGCGGCGGTTAATGGGCTCGAAGTAGCTAGGAGTCGTTCGGTAGCTTCATCGCCCCGAGCCCAATCCTTCCCGCTTTTCGGTGTCTTTAATTTGTGTAATTTCCCTTTTAAATTTGTCCGGTTTCAATTTTTGATTTTTTTTCCCCAACCTGGCTTTCGCTAGAGAGTCTTTCACTCGGGACGTGGCTGGGGACCTACGTATCTTGCTTCCGCAAAAGAGTCGGACTAAGTGGAAGAATAAAGGGCTGCGGACGAAGAGAGGCCGCTCGTCGCGGCGGTTAATGGGCTCGAAGTAGCTAGGAGTCGTTCGGTAGCTTCATCGCCCCGAGCCCAATCCTTCCCGCTTTTCGGTGTCTTTAATTTGTGTAATTTCCCTTTTAAATTTGTCCGGTTTCAATTTTTGATTTTTTTTCCCCAACCTGGCTTTCGCTAGAGAGTCTTTCACTCGGGACGTGGCTGGGGACCTACGTATCTTGCTTCCGCAAAAGAGTCGGACTAAGTGGAAGAATAAAGGGCTGCGGACGAAGAGAGGCCGCTCGTCGCGGCGGTTAATGGGCTCGAAGTAGCTAGGAGTCGTTCGGTAGCTTCATCGCCCCGAGCCCAATCCTTCCCGCTTTTCGGTGTCTTTAATTTGTGTAATTTCCCTTTTAAATTTGTCCGGTTTCAATTTTTGATTTTTTTTCCCCAACCTGGCTTTCGCTAGAGAGTCTTTCACTCGGGACGTGGCTGGGGACCTACGTATCTTGCTTCCGCAAAAGAGTCGGACTAGAGTAGAAGAATAAAGGGCTGCGGACGAAGATGGGCCGCTCGCCGCGGCGGTCTAGTATAAGATAAGTCTTCAGAAGATACAATTTTCATGAATTCATAATTCAGTACATAAAGGGTTAAAATGACGTTTCATAAATTATAAAATCCATACTAAGGTGCGAGATAATATATCTCGTAATAATAAAGAGACACCGTCTGAGTTAGACTATTTTATTTAGCTGTAAATGATGCTCCAGAAGATATTATTGTACAGGACTGGATGAGGACGCTGCAGGCTTGATTCTGTTGAGTGCCAACTCCGTCCACTTTTCGTTCTGCTCCTTCACCGTCTCCTGCGAGTTCCCGTTGTCCGCTTCCGGATCGGGCAGTTCGGCTGCCGGGACACTGATGTCCTCGGCCGGCAGCTTATCTCGCCGCCACGCGTCGTCCACGATGTCGATGATTCGACCATCCTGCCGAGTGATGTTGGAATCCATTCTGAAACAAACAATCAGACACATGAATAACTCAACTCTCATACAAGGAAGTATTTTAAACACGTGGAAATAGTGTAACTACAGACGTGTGAAAATTATTAGAATAATTGTGAAATTTACATTAAAATCTTGTTATATTAAAGAAATAATATATTTTAAAAATATTGATACATTTAATATTTAGTGTGCATCCTCTTGTTTTTTTATTAAAGATTCGATACGTCTTGGCGTACTTTGTATGAGTTTTTGGCAATTAGTTCGTATTTCGTTGTCATGATGCCAAATTTGGATGAGTTTTTCTATCAGAACATTCTTGTTTCTGATGTATTTCTTTAATTAAAGGAAACACTTTCATGGCCTGGAAACAGTCCAGATATGAACCCCATAGAGAACCTTTGGCACAATGCAAAGATAAAAATTAAAGAAATGCATCATCACAAACAAGACTGGTCTGATAGAAAGACTCATCCAAATTTGGCATCGTAACAACGAAATACAAATTAATTGCCAAAAACTCATACAAAGTATGCCAAGACAAGTATATGCCATCATTTCTTTAATAAAAAAAAAAAAACAAGGGGATGTACACTAAATATTAAATGTATCAATATTTTTTTAATATAACAAGTTTTTAATGTAAATTTCACAATTATTCTAATAATTTTCACACGTCTGTAGATTGGGGATTTTGAACATGCAGGGGAATTTACTGGGAACAAGTAGTTCATGGGGAAATTTTTGAGGATTATCAACTTTTTTAGGGGAAAAAATGGGGAATTCATTTCTCTATTTCACATAAAGCTTACTTTTAGTCATCTGGCAACAATGGATCCGTCTCGACCTCTATTTTGATTTGGAAAACGAAAATAAATTCCAGAAATCGGAAATATCAATCATTATTCTCATAGTCGCACTTGTCATTTACAACATTGTAGTTTGCACGTATTACAGGTGTATCAAAACTAGGGACGCAACGAATATTCGGTATTCGGTTTGGCCGAATATCAAACTATTCGGTATGCTGAATACTTCGCTGCTGTATTTTTGTTATTCGGCCATGTTTGTTATTCGGCATGCCGTATATCGAAATATTCGGCCGAACCAAATATTGAAAAAAAACTTTTTAAACATATTTTTAAAAACCTTATACAACTTTTACGTTTAACAGTCAACTTATAAAGATATTCAGAATAATTAGAAACACAATCATATTTAAATAAAATAGAACGTTTTTACATTATTTATTTGCTGTTTGTTAAGTAGTATTATTTAAGAAAATTAACCAATCATGAGGATTTTCATAGAAATTAATTATGTACAAATGCAAGTTCCTGAACATTGTCCAGTAAATAATCGGTTTCTTGCTAAGATTTTAAGAACGATATTTACAATCTCTGAAAATGATGGCCCACTCCAGACACCGGTCTGGGATGCATTTAAAAACTTTCTTGTTTAATTAAAGGGAGTAGAACAGTTATTCTTGCTAAGTAGCCACCCTATAAAATTTGAATAGATTGTATTATTTACTTTTGTCAAATAATATATGATCCTGTACAATTTTTTTCTTCCAATATTTTTACAATTTCTCTTTGATTTTAAAATGTTTCTTTTAGAATTTAAGAAAATTTTATTTATCTGTTTTAATTCTCAGAAGAAGCCATGAAATTTAAAATTTTATTAATTAAAGAAGTTTTATAACTATCCTCTTCTTAAATAACTCAAAGCAGATTTTTTTTCACTATAAAATTTACTTGTAAAAAGCTCTTGTTTATTAAAATGTAAGTTTCTGTATTAAATAGTATGTAAAATTGTTTTAAAATTTAACATTTTAATGCCTTTAAACTTTGAAATATAAAAGTATATTCTACAAGCCGAATATTCGGTATTCGGCCAAAATCACTATTTGGTGCATCCCTAATCAAAACCTGTCTTGGACTACCCCCCCCCCCCCCCCCAAAAAAAAAAAAAAAATCCAGACCAGCAAATTTTCCTACACACATTTTTCTTTTATTAGTATAGATTGATACAACAGAAATAGAAACAATTTTATAACTTTTTAGTAAAAAGGCGGGTTAATTTGTGCTTTTGGGAATGATACTAGAGCTTTTTTCAAAACCTGTTGTTGCATACTACAATAAAATAAGAAACATCTGAAAGCGTTCAAACTGCACAATAAACATAATGACACACTAAAAAGATCCGTATTAATAAAAGGCTCTAAAAAAATAACTCAATTCGCATATTTGTTTGCAGGAAGAAAGATTGCCGAATTAAAAATTGCTGCATTTATAACTGAACTTTGCTCAATGAATGTAGCACAAAAGCAAGTTCTCCTTATAAGAAACTTGAACAAAAACTGTACAGCCTTAAGCGGCATAAACTTTCACATGAATTTTCAGTACTTTTTTGAGTAGAAACTGAGTTGGGTACTTTTTGGGGGAAAACGCTGATTTGGGGAAAATTTCAGAAACTTTGAGGGAATTGACTTTCGACTATCTGGCAACACAGCATGAAAAAAATACATTCGAACGTGGTTAACCCTTTAAGACCTGAAGAGTTTTGGTAGAAATTAAAAATCTTTGTTTTTAACCCTTATTAATAGGATCCTATTTGGTTGAAAAAAAATATTTAAGAAAATTTCCGATGCCATGTTACGTTAATGGAGGATCCACACAACAGTGTGGTGCAGGCTCGGTTTTAAATTATAGAAAAAGAGGAAATTGTTTTTCTTTTTCCTTAGAATCACCTACACAATTGAAAAACTGAGTGGATGAACATGTTATGCTACATTTTCTAATAAAAAAAAATTATCTTTTAGATGAAAGCGTTATGAGGTATCCCCTATGACATGGTGAAGCTAAACTACTAAGATTCTATTCAATTTAGAAGATTTAAGACATTATTTATTAATATTTAATATTTTAATGTTTAATAATGTCCATAATATTAATTAATAATGTCAATAATATTAATAATTTTTAATATTTGAAAATTAAATATGAATAAGTTTTTCTGAGAGAGTTTAGTACCATACCTATTAATATTCTAAACACATGGTATCAAACAGAAAATAAATCATTAAAATTTACAGCAAAAACTTTCACTTCAAATTTCTTCAAATGTAATTTTTGTTACTTAACATGTTCTCCCACTTAGCTCTGGTAGGTCAGGTCTTAATGGGTTAACACGAGAAGAAAAGGAGTTATAAAAGTCCTAGTAATACCTGTGAAGATAATAAAAATATTAAGGCTTGTTTATCAGTCAGTTGATCAATGGGCTTTTAAGCCCATAGATTTAACATGAGAGCATCCGTATTTTTCAAATTTCTCCTCGGAAAATTGAAATTCATAGCTTCTGTTTTCTGTAAGCTTTTCTTGAAGAATGTTTCTTTGTCTTTATTGGACAAAATGTTTCTAAAATATATATTTATTTTTATATTTTAGCCATTAAAATTTTCAGTGAAGCATGCAAATTGTAAGTAAGATTTTAACACGTTCAATAAAACTAACAAGGCATTTTTAAAATATTTTGTCCAATTAAAAAAGAAAAAAACATTCTTCAAGAAGAGCCTACGGAAAACGGAAGGACAAAAAATAAATTCCTGAGGAGACATTTGAAAAATACGAGTGCATTCCAAGCCCATAGGTTTAGTAATAAAGAGGGGAATTTCCTGCACGACTGGTGGGGAACTTTAGTGCTGCTAGCAGGGTGATTCCGAGTAAAAAAAAAATTTCGAAAATTCACGTAGCATTTTCGGAAATACGGCGCGGTGGTGGTAGTGGTGATGGTGGGGGGGGGGGGAGGGGGGGATCCACTCCCGGCACTAACTACGTGTTTTTTTTTTCGCGCCCCTTTGACGAAATTTGCCGCTTTTTCGCAATCTTTTGACGAAATTTGCCGTTTATTCGCTATCTTTTGACAAAAATTGCGGTTTTTCCGCGATCCTTTACGAAATTTACTTTTCCCCGCGATTCTTTAACGAAATTTGCATCATTTTCGCGATCCTTTGACGAAATTGGCAATTTTTCTTCGAACGATTAACGAAATTGATCTTTTTCGACGATCGTTTGCGATATATTTTATGTCCAAATTTTTGGATTTATGGCCGAATCCGTAGTTAGTGCCGGGGATCCACTCCCGGCACTAACTACGTGTTTTTTTTTTCGCGCCCCTTTGACGAAATTTGCCGTTTTTTCGCAATCTTTTGACGAAATTTGCCGTTTATTCGCTATCTTTTGACAAAAATTGCGGTTTTTCCGCGATCCTTTACGAAATTTACTTTTCCCCGCGATTCTTTAACGAAATTTGCATTATTTTCGCGATCCTTTGACGAAATTGGCAATTTTTCTTCGAACGATTAACGAAATTGATCTTTTTCGACGATCGTTTGCGATATATTTTATGTCCAAATTTTTGGATTTATGGCCGATTTTTTTTTTTTTTTTTTTTTTTTTTTCGGAAATAACTGCCTTAATTTTTCGAACAGAATCACCCCTGTGCTAGTCACTCAAATTCCGAATTCCCCTCGCTCATGCTAAATCTGTGGGTTCGTGATGTATTTGTACTTAAAATTCCTCTTCAGGAAATCAATATTTGTAACTTATTTCTTCTGTGTACTCATCTTAAACGATGTCTCTTTTTTCCTTAGTTGTCAAAACATTTCTAAAATATATAGACTTAGTTGTATATGAGGTGTTAAAATCTGACTCACAGTTCGTTAATATTTAACGCATACAATATTAAATTAAGCGTAGATTTCAGAAATATTTTGTGAATTAAGGCTTTTAAGAAAGAAAAAAAGGAGAGAAAAATATTTATTTCCCGAGAAGATATTTTAAATATACGAATACATTCTATACCTATAGACTTGGCATGAGCGAGGAGAAGCTGAGTGACTAGCAGCCTTAAGGCGGTTTTCAAATCTCTTGCTCAACAATGCGAAACTGACTCATTTTTAAAAGTATAAAGACATACAATCGGCAGGTCTGTTTCCATTTTTTTTATATAAAGAAATTACATAGGTATAGCGTTATAAGCAATTGTGGTCACATGATGACCAGTTTATCTCCTTATTTTCTGTGTCGCGTCGGAAATTTGGTTCGTTCAAACCATCCACTTTTTGACAGTATTTTTGGAAAGATCTGTTGCCTTTACCAAAAAAAGGGAAAACGTCCTTCGATTACGTAGTTTAAGAATAACAACACTTGCCCAATTCCTAATTATTAGTATTTCCAAAAGATCCGGACGAAGTACGGTAATGCAGATGATCACTTTTCTTTTTCCCAGAAACAATCAACATTTCAATAGTCACGCTGCAATTTTCGAGCTAATCAACGATTTTTGATTTTTTTAGCAATTTTGTATATGAGATGTTTTGCATTTTGTGGCGGTTTTTTCACATTAGTACAAGGAATTCGGTTTTCGTTTCGATAGATTTTTATTTCGAAATGTAAAATCATACTAATTCGAGGGTTATGCCACCAAAGGTAGAGTGATGCCCAACATTAGGATCGTTTGGAAAGATTTTTATTTCAAAATATAAAATCAATCAACACTGATTTAGGGGGGGGGGGGGGGGTCAATGGCACCACGCAGCGAATGGGGGGGTGTAGAGTTAAAACCACTCACAGGGCTAAAACAAATTACAGAAATTGACGATTATATGAATCACTAATTAATCAAATAAGCTTCTCTTATGAACCAAAACTGATGTCGATGTATAAGTAATTAGTAAGTATTTTTAGAATATTTGCAATCTGACGTTTTGTTGAATCAAGTTCAACTCAACAAACATTATTCATTTAAATGCCGATTATTGTATTGGGTGTATTCTGCAGAATTTTGGCAAATTATATTTATTTATATATTTTTTTATGGGTATGCGTTGAACCATTTTTTATTTTCCCATGCTTTGTATGTGGAAACCTAAAGTGAAAAGAAATTAAAATCAACTTGCAAAAAATGTCTAGTACTTTTTAGTCAGAGTGGGCCGAAAACTGTGATTTTGCATGTTTTTACAAAACGCAAAATCTACACACTTATTTTTCTATTACATATTATGGTCAGTGGTAGGTGTGGTCACCAGACGATAGTGGTGCTACATAACGAATCTAGAACAGAGACCCATATCAACAGTCCGAGTCAGCATTAAATGGCGCTGGCACAACAAAAGTTCCTTATAAAGGAAAGGAAAGAAGTCAGCATTTGGCGTCATACCAGAAAATTTGCCACGCGGCACAATTTTCTTGTTATGATGTGGCATGATCAGCTTACTTTGCTTAAATACTGGTCAAACTGCTTTGTGACATCAGACTCCACCTATTGCCAGGATGAATAATGTTTTGCGGTAGCATGGCCGCGTCTGTTCAGCCCCAACCTCACTTGTATATAACTATATTTAATCCAGTTTTTATTAAATAAGTTAAAAGAATATAAATTTGGTCCTTTGATGATATATATCTCATGAGGGAAAATAGAAAACAGCCTGTTTTTTTTTTCCCACAGACATTCTTGGAAATACATAGCGCATAAAAATGCATATAGTGGAGAGTGGGAAGGAATGGGACACTTTTTACAAAAATAAGAAAATCAACTTTGTTTGACACAAAAACAAAAATTTCAATTTATAGAATACAAAATGAAATACTTTCTAATGTCCTTGAATAATATAGAAACATAATTTGCAGAAACAATTTTATAATTAAAGAAATCGCAAGTTTCAAAATGTGTCCCATACCTCCCCACTTACAGGGAGGTATGGGACAGCTAAAAAAAGTATGATTAAGTACAAATAGTCTAATGTTGGCTACAAATACAGTCTAAAAAAGATTGTAGTTTGGTAATGTCTGTGCCACAATATCAAATTCCAGTATCTTCATTCAGGGCTCCATAATTCAGGATTATCAGTCACAGATGACATTAAAAAAATCACCAGTTCAATTTATTTACATTTAAGTAAATGAATAGATTATCAATATTATAATTAATATATTACCCTCTAAAATTACTAATCTTAATAATACTACTTATACTAATAATAAACCAATTTAAATAATAAAGAATAAAAAATGACAATTTGTGTAAAATCCCTTATCGTTCAGCTGCTTTTAGAGAACAACTAAAACTTTGCTCACTCTAACGCCGATATCTTTCTGAATTTTTACGATATTTGACTAGATTTTTTTTAATAAGTTGCTTCATAGAGTTGACTATTAAATTATGTAAAATGATCCTTGTTATCGTTCACGCATGCGCAGATAAAAATTATTTCATACAACTGCTCATATTTCCTAAAATGTTTAATATATTTATATTCCATTTACACTATATTGTTTCTACTCTATTTTGTCAATTTTTCTGAAACCGGGGTTAAATTTGGTTGAAAACCCTGCATGTTATAAGCAAAAAACATGCAATATTTTTTTTTATTTTTTAAAATAAATCGCTGTATCTCTATTAATATACGTGCTATTCTTACACAAAAGAATACACATATTGCACAATGTCTGTTTATTTATATTCGGTAGCGATAGATCATTTCGTGCATTTTATTTTACAGGGTGATCCCAAGTATTATTTTTTTTCTTGGATTTTTGGTTGGCCCCCCTTATCAAATCGACATTGCTAAATATGAGGTCATACCTGTTCTTTTCAATCCTGAAATTCCAGAAGAATCTGTCAAGTATATTTCCAAATATTCGACAAAATGTCTAAAATTGAGAGTTGCCGGTCATTAATGGCAATATAGTGTAGTATGCAAGGGGAATGTTTCTCTCTAGAAAAATTTCCAAATATTAATATGCTACTTCCACTTTCAACTGTAATAATTATTGGCTCTTTCATTTTCAAAATGAAGTGACATATTTGTATAAATAAACAGCAATTAGTTATTAAAATATTCACTGAGGAAGAGCTTGGAAAAGCTTGAAAGTACCAAGAAGTTTTAAATAAAATATATATTTTAAACTTGTAACATCTCTTTTATTATTTTAGTCACCTGTTAAGTAAGACAGTGAACTTTTCAAAGTTCACATTATATATTTTATGTTTGAATCAAGGTGAAATATTGCATTTTGTTATGTGATATTATTTGTTAAAACTTTATTTTTATTTTTTTTCAAATTTACTTCTTTATTCGTCATTTTACCGCAACAATATTTAATCATCTAAGCCTCCCTCTTCCCCCCAAAAAACTGCTTCCCCGTTTGCCACCCTCCCCCTTCTGGTATCAAAAACATGCATAATTTATAAAACTCTTTTCATTTTAAATTTAATTTCTGACCTATTTAATACAGTATAATAACAAATAAATTAATGCTTTACCTAAATTATCCTCTAATCCCAAAATCTCTGCTTCTCTCCCCCCCCCCCCACCTTTATATCATGAACATCCCCCTCCATGCATTTTTTTTTTAATTCTGCTCGATTTGAGATTGATTTTGTTGTAAAAATATTTAAATAACCACCTAAATTATTTGTCACCCACCCCCCCCCCAAAAAAAAAAAAATTTCGCTTCTTTTTTTGCACCCCCCCCCCCACACACACACACACACAGTATAAAATTATTTTATTACATTTTTTCTCTATTTATACATGTACTAGAATATACATGTGATTCAGGGGTGAGAACAGCCAAACTGCAAAAAAAAAAATCTTTTGGCTCCCTCTAACATATTTAGAAATCCCCTCCCTCCCTTTTTGGGACGGGAAGTATGAGCAAAGACTTCAAAGAAGATTGAGATTTTTAGATCTCTTGATAATAAACATTGTTGGATATTATATAAGCAATATAACTTCATTTGAAAATATTCAAATTAAATAGTCACAGTCAATTAAGTAGAAAATTGAAATCATTCCTAATTTAAACAACATTTATTAGTAACAGCTATGTCGTATTTTCAAAGAATAAACTGCTCTACATAGTAAAACATTGATACTTTGAAATTCGTATGAAGAATCTTTTGATTAACCCCTTAATTCTCGCTCCCGTCATATTCAGGGGCTGTGTCTTTTACTCAAATTGTTTGATTACCACCAGTTTTAAAAAATAGTGAAATTGGCTATATTATAGTATCGTTTTTCCTGTCATTAAATAAGGTGAATATTTCTTTTTCACAAAAGTGGTGCCAATAAGCAATTTGAATTTTTCAACTGTAATTTAATTCGAGCATTAAGGGGTTAATAATGTATTAATAAATATTTGATGTCATTTCATGAATATAATATATTATTATGTGGTGGTTATTATTATTTTTTCAAATATACAAATACTTCTGATTATTTTGTTTTGTTGATAACTCCAAGTGTCCAAGTCAACATTTTGGACCCGTAAATTCAGCAAGTAACAAAAAAAAATTGATTGGTATTATTGAAATGCGGTAACTGGCACTCAATTTATGCAAATTGTGCTATTCAACTTCATATCATAAGTTACTTTTTTTTTAATTCTTTAAGAATAATCTCCCCCAATCCAGAAATTTTTCTTTCACAACTTGACAAAATCTTAAAGATCATTGTATTTTGTTATTAACAGCCTGTTAATAATCTGCCTTTTTTAAATGAAAATATTTTATGCTAAATATTCAAAATTATTTATCTATTTTATTTTTTCAAATTTTGCATATTTTAAAGATAAATCTTTAGAGTTCCATACATGTTCATCAGCAAATGCTAATTTTAATTTTACATGCATAAGAAACATGACCTAGACTGATGCTGACTGCTGAGATGAAGTGTTAACAGTAGAAATTACTTCTATCAATAATTTAAAACACTTAAATTACAAAAAGAGAAAATATTATATTAAATTTGTTATAAAAAAAAAACCAAATGGTTTTTTTGACAAAAAAAAAAAAAAAACCAATTGGTTAAAACCGTGCAACCCTGATTACCAATAAGGTTATCTGAGCAAAATATGCTCGCTGGTTGTCAGCCTGGGTAGCTTAAACAGTAGAGCATTGGCAATGTAAGCCAAGGATCGGGGTTCGATTCCCGGATTGAGCAATTTTTTTTGTTCAGTTGAAAAAATTCAATACATATGATAACTTACCAATCAGTATGTGTTAAAAATGTCAGTATGTGTTAAAAAATAATACTCATTGACAAATTTAAAATTTCAAAAATCCAGAGCTATTTGACAAATTCAAAAATCCAGAAGACAAAATTCGGTGTATTAGAGTAAAAGTTTGGAATTGAATTTCTTTTATGAATGTTCAAAAATTGTCATGGAACACAAAAAAATGCTAAAATATTGCACAGGGTTCATACTCTATTTGAATAACAAAATTCCCTGACTTTTCCAGGCCATATTTCCTACAATTCCCTGAACAAAATTCACAACATTTTTAGAAATACGAATTACAATTCAAGATCTTAATGATTAAACTTACATCTGAAAAGTTAAAGTAACATAAAATTGAAACTAAAAATCTATATCATTTGACATTTACAATATATTTATATGTATATATCAGTGGCGTGGCGTCCGGTCATCGCTGGATGCGGCGATGACCAAGCAATATTTTAAAACTCTTAATAAGCTTTTAAAACTCTACGATCCAGTTTTAGCAGAACATTTGGAGTTCATGTATAAGTGAAGGTAAGATTTAAAGTTTCTTTTTTGAACATTCAACCATTGAATTTTAGAGTTAATAATTTTTCACCACAAACTTAAATAATTGCGATGACCACCGAAAATTTTCACGCCACGCCACTGGTATATATATATATATATATATATATATATATATATATATATATATATATATATACAATTATAAACAAGCAAAATTAAAATACAGCTCAGATGGATTCAAAGTAACTTTTTATTTACATAACTGAATTTACACACATTAAACTTTTTTTAGACTTTCTACTATCATGTCATTTATTTGTGATGTTTCAGAAGCAGTTTGTTGTGTAAAAGTTTCAGTTTTTTATCTTTTAACATTTTAACTTCAGCTACAGCTTTCTTTTATCTGTTTTCTTTTTTCTTTTTCTTGTCTTGCTTTATAATTTTCATTCTTTTACATATTTTTTAAAACCTTAAATACAACTTCTACGTTTAACAGTCAACTTATAAAGATATTCAGAATAATGAGAAACAGAATCATATTTAAATAAAAGAGAATGTTTTTACATTATTTATTTGCTGTTTGTTAAGTATTATTTAAGAAAATTAACCAATCATGAGGATTTTCATAGGAATTAATTATGTACAAATGCAAGTTCCTGAACAGTGTCCAGTAAATAATCTGTTTCTTGCTAAGATTTTAAGAACAACGTTTACAATCTCTGAAAATGATGGCCCACTCCAGACACCGAACTAGGATGCATTTAAAAACTTCCTTGCTTAATCAAAGGGAGTAGAACAGTTATTCTTGCTAAGCTGTCACCAGATAAAATTTGAATCGAATGTATTATTTATTAACTTTTACTTTAGTCTCTTCCTGACAAACAAACATATGATCCTGTACGATTTTTCTTCCAATTTTTTTTTACAATCTCTTTGATTTTAAAATGTTTGTTTTAGAATTTAAGAAAATTTTATTCATTTGTTTTAATTCTCAGAAGAAGCCATTAAATTTGAAATTTTATTAGTAAAAAATTTTTTAACTATCCTCTTCTTAAATACTTCAAAGCAGATTTTTTTCAGCATAAAGTTTACGTGAAAAAAGCTCTTGTTTATTAGAATAAAAGTCTCTGTTTTAAATATTTTGTAAAATTGTTTTAAAATTTAACATTTTAATCAGGGTTGTAAAAAACCTGGGTTTTTTGTTAAAAACCCAGCCCGGGCGTGTTTTATTAAAAAACCCGGGTTAAATGGGCAATTTTCCCCGGATAAATTGGATTAAAATGCCAAAATGTGGAATGTGATTCCACCTTCCTCCCAAATAATAATCTTCAGGGTTGCCACTGTATAGGAAAAACTGGAAAAGTGAGGGAATTTAAAAATGTATATTAAAAACAAGAAATGTTACTAAATTTTGGTATTTGGCAAAATTTATCCATTGAAATTTTGAAAATTCTCAGAGGAATTACTCAGGGAAATTTTAATTTTTTGCTTAGGAAAGCGCAAGGAATTTGATTGCCGAAATAAGTGGCAATCCTGATCTCAAATACAATCTTTGTGAACACTTCATAGTCTAATAGATGGGAATGACTTCATAGTCTTAATAAGGATCTCAATATTTTTCTCTGTTTTAATACATTTTATACATTTAAAATATGTATATATATATTAGATCCCTGTAATTTAAATAACAGACAAATTTTAAATTGCAAAGCTATCAGTTGTGCGTTATTTAATAATAAAATATAAATATAACTTAAAAAAAACTTGCTCCTTTGAAATTACAAGATTAGCAAAATGTTGATAAAAAATATCTTACAACAAAAATTTTTCTTTATGTATATACAGGGTGTCCATTCTCATCGGTGTCCAATGGCTAATTCCTAAACCGTTAGTCATAGTTCAAATTACAAAAATGTTTTAATTTGAGGCAAAAAATATTATAAAAGCGATTTGGGTCAATAAAAACATTTAAAAATTACGAAATTTAAGTTTTTATACGGCCCCCAGTCCTATATGTTATATTTAGTAAAATTTTCCTATTACACTGACAAGACACACAAAAAAAGTCCCGTTCATATAACACTAAAATTGACTGAGTTATAAAACTTTAAAAATGCATGACTTATACCACTTTTCTGCATCTGAACACAAATGAGTTTGGCCATGCTTTGAGGTGTCATATCCTAAGTGCTTAAAGTATTCGAAGAACTTTTCACGTGTATCTGCTTCTGCATTTTGAAAAAAATAGTATAAGTGTTACAATTGAGTTAACTTTTATTCAGTTTCAGATTGGCTAAAATTAATGTATTTTAACATATGTTTTATTTTGTAAGGATTTGAGATTTTCTTTTCATGATTTTCTTTTAACAAATATTATGTTATTTTATTTAACTTCAACGATCGTATGTATGTTTTCCTAGTTCAAAATTTGTACTCGAAATTTAATTCACTTTCAAATATCTGATCGAGATTAAATTGTACATGTATACTGACGTAAATCCGATAACAATCTAATATTATTATTATTTTCAGTGGTTACCATTCATACTTATTTTACAGGATAACACAAAAAATTTCGGATAGATTACAGCCAAGAAGTTTAAGAAAAAGTTTTAGATTAGATAACATAAGACTGCGATGGTTGTGTTTTTTAACTTTTATGCATTTTTTTAGCACTGAATCTGAGAATTACCTTAGTTTTTAACCATCATCTTAGGATGTTTTGCAAATCATAAATTGTCAAAGTTAAAAAATCACAAAAAATCAAATACTATAAAATAGAGGAGACGGCTGGGTTTTTTAACTTTTGATAATTGATTTTTAGGTACTTTTTAGCACTGAATCTGAAAATGACCTTTATTTTTAACGATCACATTATAATTTTTTTTGCAAATCGTAAATGTCAAAGTTAAAATGTAGCAAAAATCTGATACTATAAAACAGATGTAAAACATTATTTAATTTTCCTGACGTGATGGTTAAAAATGAAGGTCGTTTTCGGATTCAGCAGTAAAAAATGATACTATAAAACAGATGTAAAACTTTTTTTATTTAATTGTCCTTACATGATGGCTAAAAATGAAGGTCATTTTCGGATTCAGCAGTAAAAAGTACATAAAATAATTTAATAAATATAATAAGTTTAGTAAATATAATACTCTTGAAGATAACTGAAAAGTTTAAATTTACATTTTAAATTAAAAGCTAAAACGTTTTAAAATTATAGGATTCCCTATCTAAAAGTGCAAGTAAATTAGTACAAATATTTTTCTAAGAATCATAAATAAAACAGAATAACCATAAACAACAAATACATCATTTGTTTCTTTCCAGAAATATATTTAAAAAACCCGGGCTTTTTAAATGGGTTTTTTATAAAAAAAAAAACCCAGCCCGGGCGGGCAGCTGGGCGGGTACCCGGGCAGCTACCCACTACAACCCTGATTTTAATGCCTTTAAACTTTGAAATATAAAAGTATTCGACAAGCCGAATATTCGGTATTCGACCTATCAGTTACTATTCGGCTAGCGGAATATTCGGTATTCGGTTTGTCTGTTGGCCGAATATTTGGTATTCGGCCAAAATCACTATTCGGTGCATCCCTAGCCACAATCATGCACTTTTTGCCTTAAATCCTATTAGACCAGGAGGCAGCAGCACACACAATCACCTCCATCTGATTCATGGCTGAAATTCCCGAATCAGTAAAAACTTGATTTGCATATTAAAACACAATTTGGTCTGCCGAGTCCCATCTTGGTGGAAAACACATGAAAACCAGATTTTAGCAGTTGACTCGTCGGTTTACCATTGTGTTTTCTCACACCCAAAGGTATGAAAATATGGAAGACTGGGAGCAGGAAAACACAATGGTAAACCTAAGAGCAGGGGTGCAGAAAATGTTTCTACCCCCAACGTTTCCCCCAATCCACACGAAAATTTCCCCAAAATTTTACGTTATGTTATAGGTAAGTGCTGTATTACCATAGGTATAGAAAATTTATTTTTCAAATATTTCTCAACTTATGCGCGAGTATATGTGGCAGGGGTGATTCTGAGTGAAAAAAAATTTCCTAAAATTCACAGCAAATTTTCTGAAAGGTTACAGCTGAGTGGGGGAAATCCACGCCCAACACTATGTATTTCTCACGGATCTTTTGACGCAATTCGCGTTTTTTCGCAATCTTTCGACGAAATTTGCGGTTATTTCTCCTTCCTTTTTACAAAATTCGCACTTGTTTTGCCATCATTTGATGAAATTCGCGGTTGTTTTGCGATCGTTTGGCGAAATTTGCAGTTCTTTCATGATCTTTTGACGAAATTTGCAGTTTTTTTGCGATTTTTTAACGAAATTTGTGATTCTTTCGCAATCTTTTGACGAAATTTGAGATTCTTTCGTGATCTTTTGACGAAATTTGCAGATTTTTGAGACCTTTTAACAAATTTGCGGTTATTTCGCCCCTTTTGACGAATTGCGCTGTTGCTTCGCGATCTTTTGAGTAAATTTACGTTCATTTTGCGATCGTTTGACGAAAATCGCGGTTATTTCGCCATGTTTTGACGAAAATCGCGGTTGTTTTGCGATCTTTTGATGAAATTCGAGGTTGCTTTGCGATCTTTTGATGAAATTCGAGGTTGTTTTGCACTCTTTTGGCGAAATGTGCATTTATTTTGCGATCTTTTGAGAAAATTTGTGTTCATTTCACGATCTTTTGATGAAACCTGCGGTAATTTCGCGATCTTTTGAAGAAACCTGCGGTTCTTTCGCAATCTTTTGACGAAATTTGCGGTTCTTTCGCGATCTTCTAACGAAATTTGCGGTTCTTTCGCGATCTTCTAACGAAATTTGCGGTTCTTTCGCGATCTTCTAACGAAATTTGCGGTTTTTTCGCGATCTTCTGACAATATTTGCGGTTCTTTCGCGATCTTCTGCTTCTGACGAAATGTACGGTTATTTTGCGATCTTGTGACTAAATTCGCGTTTTCTCCGTAATTCTTCGCGAAAATTCGGGGTATTTTTATGTCCGAATTTTCAGATGACCGATTTTTTTTTTTTTTTTTTTTTTTTTTTTTTAACCAAATGTCTTAAACTTTCGGAAAATTCGAAGCATAATCACCCCTGATATACGGTACATATTATTCTGAGATCGAATTTGTGAAGGTCGCCATACGGATATTTTTATTTGTACTGAAGTTGTTCTATCTCAGGGAATTATGGAATTCGTTGTTAAAATCGAAATCAATTGTATATGTTTCTGAAAAATTTCCCCAGGGGAGTAAAATTTCCCCCGATCCTAGATCGCCGGATCGGACATATTCTGCACCCCTGCCTAAGAGTCGACCACTAAAATCAGGTTTTCAGGTATTTTCCACCAGACCGATTACGTTTTAATACACGAATCGAGTTTTTACTAATTCTGGAATTTCAGCCGTGAACTCGATGAGGTGATAGTCTGTGCTGCTACCTCCCGGTCTACATAGTTTGGTAAGAGTTTTTTTTTTTTTTTTTTTTTTTTTTTTTAATGGAAGTGATCAACAGGATAATTAAGAACTACCGATTTGAAGGACACTTTTGATGTTTTGCAAGACATTCTAGATAAATAAATTATATAATACAGAACTGTCATGCAGAATACAGGAAAGCTGGCTGCCTTAATAGAAATCAGCAATATTTTTAATCTACTAACACATAATTTTGGCCACCTAATTCAAACAAATTAAGTCTATCATATTAATAACTTTAGAGGAGAACAATAACCAGCTGCTCGGAGTAATCTTCATAGTAGTTAATGAAAATTAACTAAGGTCAGGTGGGGTGGAATGGGTAATACTGTTTTGTGTCTGAATTAAAATCATAGTATGTACAAAAAATATTTGTAAATCATGTATATAATTTATTAACGATTCAACTTCCATTTTAAGTTTAAAAGAAAAAATATTGGCAACATTTAGCCCATTTAGAATCAGTTTTGAAAGGCACATGGTGAATGTCAACGTCACTTACTGCTACATTAACTTTATTGCATTTTTTTATTTTATTGCAGAAATATTTTTTTTTACTGCATAGTTTGTACATAACAGTGTCCTTTATTAACTGAAACAAACATGTAAGAAAAATTCTTTATTTTTTAAAAGTTATAATTAAAACTATAAAGTGGGGTGAAATGGGTATATGCAGGGTTGTTTGGTTTAAACCAGGCTGGTTTAAACCAAATGGTTTTTAAAAAAAAAACATGCTGGTTTTTTTCACTTTTCCCCTAATGTTTTCATTTATTTTACACATTATTGAAAAATGCAAAATCCAAGTTATGCAGAAGCTACAAACAAAGCTTTAGAAAAATGATGAATTAATAAATTTGTAAAGTGACAAAGATTTTTAATCAATCAAACTTTTCTTATAAGTTTTAAATCTACATGGCAGACTAGAAAAAAACAAGTAGTCAGTTTTCTTTCTTCTTCTTTTTTTTTTAAGCCTTTTATTTTTTTTAAATAGCCAAAATGGCAGATTTGAGCTAAAAATACACTTTTACTACTTAGATTGCTTGATTAGTTAGATTTACTAAGGATTGATTACATTTAGCCTCAATGGTGACATAATCATAAGTAATTCTCACCATTGGTTACTCTTTGTTCTGTATGCTAATGAATGATTGGCTGTGAAGTTTCTTTGCTGTATGGGTATTTGGTTTAGTAAGCCTTTGTTTTTCTTGCATTCTTTCATTGGGATTGGGGTTTTGCATTATGATTTTATTCTGTTACCAGCAGGGTTAGCACGGTTTAAATCAATTGGTTAAACAACTGGTTTTTTAGAAAAAAATCTAATATACTTTCTCATTTTTGTAATGTAAGTGCTTCAAATTATTGGATATAAATAATTTCTACTTTTAACATCTTATCCCTCACTATGTCACCGTGAGACATAGTGAGTCTAGGTTATATTTGTATGCATGTAGAATGCAAATTGCATGTGTTGATGAACATATCTGAAGTTCTAAAGAGAAAATTTAAAACATGTGAATTTAGCAAAGATAAAATGGATTAAAAATATTCAATATTTTGAATAAAATATTTTCCTTTGAGAAAATGCAGATTAGATACAATTAATAACATAATGACCATTAAGATGTAAAAGAAAATTTTCTTGATTGGGGAGATTATTTTTTAAGGCTGCTCAACTGCTCTACTCAACAAGTGCAAAACGCTGTGACAAATTTACAAATTCATTTTTTAACAGAAAGATATAAAATTAGAAGACCTGACTATGGAAGCAATTTGGAATCGAACTGTGTTTTCCATTTTTGATAAATAAATTACCTATTGAGTTATAAGCAATTTTGATTATGTGACAAATATGTTTTTAACCTTCCTTGAATGATTATTCTTCTTTCACGTGGAAATTCGGTTCAAAATGTCCACTTTGACACTATTTTCTGAAAGATCTATTGGTTTGCAAAGAAAAACACAAAACACAGTTCGATTACATAGTTTCTGAACTGCTGTTTTCATCTGCTAGTTTTATACATTTCCGAACAAAAATAAATTAAAACTTATGTGATAAAGTTGCCCTTTTGGATTTGAAAACAGCCTTAAGAATGAAAAAGAAACTCAAGATATGAAGTCGAATAAGAGGTCATTGAAAAATTGGGTGCTAGCGAAGCACCTGTTTACTTTTAACTAAAATATGCAATAAGATATATTTATATCGTCTATTGCATAATCGAATCCACTATTTAGATCTGATAAAAAAATGGGAGGGAAATCGAGATAAGGCTCGCTTGAGACATAATAGAAAAATGTCTCATAAAAATGCCTAAAAAGATATACAGTAGAAGATCTTTATAACGGAAACCTAAAAACGCAAACGCAAGGTTGTGCGTTATATAGAATTTTGCGTTATATAGAATTTTGCGTTATATGGATCACATCATTAAATTCACCTTGTAAACATGGCCAAATATGTCTGAAACACATCAAAATACATTAGAATATCTTTATATTGCATTCCTTGTTACCAAGAGTTGGGTTGATTTTTGACGGCCAATTATCTACACGAGGGATATAGGCCCGGGGGGAGTGCCCTCCGTGGGGGTCTTTCTAAGGGAACCTAACCCGTATTAACACATGGAAGATCCACGGCTCGAAGAAAACTCCGAACGATTAGGCCGACGGGCCTAAAAAGTCTCATAAAAATGCCTAAAAAGATATATTATTAATTTTTAGTTTAGACATTTAAAAGTAATATGTATTATAACATAGCTTAGAAAAAAAGCCTGTGCATTAAGTCTGGTGGCTGTTTAAATGTTTTAGTAGATGGCAACTTTTATAAATCTACTTTCCATTTTAAGGTCATGTGTAACCTTATGTAAGGTAACATGTAAGGTCAATGCAAAGAGCTGGTAAATAGGTATTTCTGTTTATTTTACTGTTGCCTCTCTCTCTCTCTCTCTTTTTTTTTTTTTTTTTTTTTTTTTTTTTACCTGGCAGTTTCTGAGGAGAAGTGTCAAATGAACATAAAAACATGATACACTTGAAACATATAAAGACTCTACTGCTAAATTCAAATCATTTCAGGAATTCTTCATAAAAAGCTTTACTTTCAATAAAAGATAATTGTTCATGTAGTGTTCTAACAGAAAAATCAAATATCTCAGATTGCAAATTTTTCAAAGAAATTATTTTGAATAGCCATGGGAAAGTATTATATATTTATGAAACTACACCATATATTTATTTATAGTACTAGTAATCAAAAGATTGTTCATTAAGATTTTCAAGGTATCAGTATTTCACTATGTAGAGCATTTTATTAATGGATCATAAGACATAGCTTTACTAAAAATGTTTAAATTTTAAATTATTCAAATTTTCTACATAATTGATTGTAATTATTACTTTAAATTATTTTTAAATGAAGTTATATTACTTATATATCCAACAATGTTTATTTTTTTCAATAAATATGCAGCGTTCGAAATCCTTGGTGGTCCGCTGGTCTGAGACCACTAAAAATTCAATCGGACCACTAATTTAAAATATTTAGTGGTCCATAGGACCAGTAACTTTTTCCCTCTCTGACAGGTAAACGTAAATTTTCCCGTCCCTGAGAAAACTGCAACCAAACACAAACCACAGAATTTTAATTTATTTAAAATAAATAAATAGTTGCATTAAACTTAGTCAGTTGAAATAAATAATCACAAATAAAATACATAATAATGTTATAGTTTTTGTTTATGTACTGTTAATTTAACTTTTAGCAAATTATAATTTTACATTTTATTATGCCGAAAATTTTGGGTAACTGAAAGGAAGTTTGGTTTATATTCTAGAAGGAGGAGGGGGAGGGGGGGGGGAGTTTACTCAAAGGGTTAAAGGTACTTAATAGAATTTTATGTAGCGGGCCAGTGACGATGTCTGCGGACCAGTAAATTCTGATGTTTACTGGTCCTTGGGACCAGTGACTATTTTTTATCAATTCTACCACTGATATGTATGTATATGCAATAGGAAAATATATCTAAAAAAACCTGGTTTAAACCAAAAAAACCAGGTTTTTTGGTTTTTTTGAAAAAACCGGGTTTTTTACCAACCCTGGGTATATGATTAGGCTTAGGGAAAAATATCTAAAAATATTTTAATACCCAAGTAATTGAAGCATCAGATCCTGTTACACTTACATTGTAAAATTCCTGCCTAAATCATCAATAGGAAACTTCTATACCTTTCCTAACAAAGATGACAATGTAGAAATTGACAGTAAACAACTTTCAGAAAGCTTAACTAACCAATACTTAATAATCAGGGACATTACGTTTTTAATGAGAAAAAAATTGGCCAGTATAATTGTCAATAAATAATTTGATGTAATAAAATATATAATACACTGCAATTTGGGTTATTGGTTGCTTTGAATGCCTTTTAAACTTGGTTACCCATGGTGTGGAATGGGTATAAAAACAGTCATCAGAAAAACTTTTTTTTAACATTAATAAATAATCTTTTGAAAAACAATTACAATGAAAATGTGATGTCTATGAATGCAATGTAAACACTGAATCATTGCTTTCTATAAATTCCTTTCCAATTAGAAATGATTCCACAATCATTTCAAAAACATTTATTTTTATACCCATTCCACCGCACCTGACCCTACTACATTAGTTTTGTTAATAAACAAAAACTTAAACATTAATTCAACTGCTACTTTTCCTCAAAATAAAAAAACAACGAAATATTTATAAATAAAAAATAAAGTCTGAAAGAAATTGCAAACTTCAAATATATAAAAGATTCAACATTTAAAACAAATAATGGTATTGTCACCATACAGCAACAAAAATGAAAAATCATTCTTTCCCTGCAAGTATTATTTTCAATAAGCTAATATCAGTCATAAAAAAGACCAATTAATAAATATTCAAAACAAAATGTGCAAGGTTAAATAAGAATTTATGCAAGTACACAAATATTTAATGTCAAGTCTATGAATATTACATCTAAATGAATAATGAAAGTTTTTAAATAAGTACTTACCAATTTTTCTTTCCGGTTTAATTGTATCTACATTTTAATTATTGCGAACTTAAGGTGTAGAACCATGCCGAAAAAATGCGGTAAATAAATATGTAGCTTAACATTAAACAACAACTTTAAAGTAGAAAACGAATGAAAGACACAAATGATTGTTGTAAAAAAAATAATAAATTAACTAACATTTAAGAAGAAAACTTGGTCAGAATTCACTATTAATTCAATAATCGTTTCACAAACAATACTTGCAGAAGAAACCAACCACTAATGCTATAATTGTTTCACAAACAATTCTAGAAGAAAAAACCAACCAACTTTTTAAAAACAAATCCCTCACACATTCGATTAAAGTTAACAGATTTGACTAAAAGTCGATTTCAAAACAAATAATACTTGTTTGTTCGAATTCTGGTTCGATTAAGGAACAATATAGTAATCGTATGCATAGGGTGCCTCTATATGAGAGTGGCATTGGTTGACACGATTTTGGACAAAAATGCATCGGTAAACATTTTGGCCATAGAGTAAAGAGAAAGAATAGAGATGAAGTGTGGTGGCTGGAGGTGACGCAAAAATGTAACCCTAAACTCCGCTACGTTCGGCCCCAACACAATCATGTTACAGCGCCTAGAAGATACACTGTGGAAAAACGGCTATTCCTATAATGCTTTAAAAAGTGCTAAAAACTTGTATCCCATAAATCTCCAACAATGCTCAGCGGCAATATGCTGATGCGAGCGCCATCTCGTAACTCTTTTCAATATAAACACTGTGTTTTCAAAAATTATAGAATGTTAAATATCGGAAACTATAAATATAAGATATTTTGGTCTGTTATAAGCTAATCTCAGAGTAAAGATAAGAAGATTATATGAGAAGTCTATGAAGCTAATTTAGTTAAGGAATGACGTGAAATATGTTAAAGAGTCTCTTTTAGAATGACTATCGTTTTTAAATCACTACAATGGCGCTACGATCGACATCTTGTTATTCAGCATCGTTGTATATTTATGGGATTCAATTTTTTAGCACTATTTTGTAGCCGCTTTCCACACTGTATTTTCTAGGCGCTGTAGTCATGTGCTTTCGCAAAATAAACTGTCAAGTATTACTCGCGCTCAGAGAGTTCAGTACAATAAATATATGAATTATTAACTGTATTATTAAATGAAAACCGTTGCTAAAGGACGTAAAAAACTAATACAATGTAGGATTGAATACAGACTATAGCTGTATGTACTAGAAAACTGATTGTGCATATACAACGTTATCACTTTAGAGGGAGGGGGGGGGGGCAAGCACTTGTTTTCGTAAGATATCTCTTGGGGGAGGAAGGGGGTTGCTTTTGATATCGTTATCATTTTTGATGCAACCAAACTTTACATTTTTTTCAGAAATTTTTCCTTTAAATCCAACTAGTCTGTTACCTTTATTATTATTTCTTTATATGTTTTATGAAAATATAAAGCTGTTATTTTACCACTAAGACTGGGATTACGGTGCCTCACTTAAGATCAACTTAGAGACTTACGATATAAACAAAACGTAAATGGCATTACGGTGCCTCGCGATCTTACGACAGCTTGGAATCAACCGTAAGATTAAGCGCAAGTAAATGCGCGCGCAACCACAACAAATGTAACTGCGGCCTCTGATTAGCTGACTGCAGGAGGACTTACGCCGAAGCATGAGGACTTACGCTGGGCACCGTAATACCAAAAGTTATAGCGACTAGAATACATAGTGTGGAAATCGGCTATCCCTGTACAAAAAAAAGTGCTAAAATATTGTATCCCTTAAATGTGCAATGATGCTGCTACAATATACAGATCGCAGCGACATCTGCAGGATATTTTCTACAACTGCAAGATATTGCTAGTCTATACAATGTAATATTAGTAATACGAAAATCGCGAAATTTTAGCAGTATCGTCGCACATTTAAGGGATACAAATTTTTAGCACTGTTTGGATTACAGCGCCTAGAAGATACAGTATGGAAAACGGCTACAAAATAGTGTTAAAAATTGAATCCCATAAATATACAACGATGCTGAATAACAAGATGTCGATCGTAGCGCCATCGTAGTGATTTAAAAACGATAGTCATTCTAAAAGAGACTCTTTAATCTATTTCACGTCATTCCTTAACTAAATTAGCTTATAACAGACCAAAATATCTTATATTTATAGTTTCCGATATTTAATTTAATATTCTATAATTTTTGAAAACACAGTGTTTATATTGAAAAGAGTTACGAGATGGCGCTCGTATCAGCATATTGCCGCTGAGCATTGTTGGAGATTTATGGGATACAAGTTTTTAGCACTTTTTAAAGCATTATAGGAATAGCCGTTTTCCACACTGTATCTTCTAGGCGCTGTAGTTTGGATAGCATATTTCCACTTATATAGACGCTGTAACCAAGTTACGATCGATTGCAGGAACGCCCATCTTACGATCGAGCGTAAGATTTAAGATAGCGAGGCACCGTAATCCCGGCCTAAATGTTTATAAAATCATTTCATTCTAAAATGTGGAATACGCCAACGTTTGGCATTCCTGTTATTCTGCCATATGCGCATATTCGTTGTTGCAGGAACATAATATGTAGGAAATGATACTTGCGTTTACCAGTAAAGAAAGACAAAGAATGTTGTTCACTGTTTTATTGACAGGACTGCCACAGGAGACTATTTTTCTATTCTGTTTGGACCTCTATTTAAAAAAAAAAACTGATTTTGTATAGTATATTTCTCTTGCAAATGTTCTCGAACAGTATGTCAATAACCTTTTTTTTTTTTTTTGAGAAAGTGGTGTGTGATAGAATCGCCTGTGGCAGCCTTGTATTGATAAGTTCTGCTTTTAACCTCCCCGACAAGAAGAAAATATTACTTTTGAATAGATTACTTAACAATATGCTATCATTAAATACTTTTAAATAGTAACTAACTCTTTTGATGTTATTTGATATATACATTTATTTCATTTATCGATATTTTATTGACTCCTTGAATCCGTAAAGTATGCAACTAATAAATGTATAATCATGTGTGTATATCGCTGTAAGCGTATAAAAAGAAAGGAAAAGAATCTAAAAATAAAATAATTTTTAGACATTTAAAACGATATCATCGGATGGCGGGGTAAAGGGTGTTAAAGAATGATAACAATGTATGACATCGCAAAGTAGGGAGGGGGGTCCAAAATTAGAAAAATGCTCATAACGTAATATAGATGTAATAGCCACAAAGTATAAATGGGTATCCTATAAAAGTTCAAAGAGATATGAAGCCTAAATAATATAAAATATTACTATTCTGTATAACTCGTTTTTAATCTTATCCTAATCTTCTTTTATGATGAACTTACTGCAGTACTGACAATAAAAGCAGTACATATTTAAACTTCATTTGGTATTTCACAAAACTAAATTTAACGTGGTAATAAACTTTTCTTTTTACAGTGTAGATAAAACAAAACCCTTGTTCAAAGTTTAAACTTGGCATTGTGCTAAGCGCGTTTCGAAAGGAGGTCGCCAAGTAGCAACGCCGCCTGAGTCTGTGCCGCGGTTTTTCAGATAGGTTTTTGATTAACAGTTTTAAAGTCACTCGAGGCGTATTGAGAGATTCACTCAATGCGAATTAGTCACGAATCCCAAAGTATTCATGCGATTCATTCTAATTAAATTAGTCTGTTTTTAAAAATTTGACGTACATTGCTTTTATACTGCTACCGGGAATGGAGGATATTCCAAATATGGGTTCGAGGCTGAAAAAAGTCACGTGATACGAGTAATTTACCCAAGAAACTTCTAACTGATAAGAAGCGAAGATGCTACTGCTTTGCCTGATGAACTATTTCATTGGCTATCGGGGATTTACATTACACGTCTACGGAGCCTTCCCTTCTTTACGCTAGACGTTTTTACCCTGATCACGTGATCAAAACGCAGATGGAATATCCTCCATTGTATTACACATATATATAATTAAAAGTTGTTAACTACGGTTTAAAAGCCGATGGTACATAGAATACGCCGCCCTTGTCATTATGTATGTCCAAACCGGCCGTAAATTTAAGTGTTAATATTTCGGCTAATTACCAACGATTTTGTTCGAAAATCGTTATCAACAATGCTTTTACACTTCTGTTACGATAGGTAGCTCTTGCACTGCTCAACAATTTTGTTGAAAGCCCGAAAATCGAAATTTGAGTGAAACGGAAAATTGCTATTTTCTCAAAAACTGTGTGACCTAGGGTAATCGCTATAATTTTCCTGCAAGATTTGGTTTGATATCTACTATCTCTAATTTTTTCATAATTTTAGTTTCAGTAGATTCGGAATTAGATGGGGGGGGGGGGGACATATTTTTGCGTACATTTTTAACGATATCTTTGAAAATATAATACCTAAAATTAAAAGAAATATGTTTTTGGGTTCAGCGTTACGAAAGCTTTCACACGATATACAATGACTTTTTTTTTTCCAAGTAACTTAATTAACCCCTCTACATTTTTCCTAAATATATTTGTAAATGTTTAATAATCTGTAAACATCTGGGTCAATAGTCTTTATTACATCCCCAAATTTGTACTTTCACTTTCCACGTTCCATAGTTTACGAGTAAAATTGGCTGTGACAGACGGACAGACAGACACGGGAAGTGATCTTATATTGGTCCCGTTTTCACTTTTTAAGTACGGAACCCTAAAAAGAAGAAAACTTCTAGTAATACAATTTTTAATTCATAATACAGTGAAATGCTACTTTAGAATGCTTAAATATAAGCAGATCATTTTCATTTAGAGAAACAAATGCACGGGAGGTATCAAAGAATTCGGTCCCTGTTCCAGGTGCTTGTTTTGTTTGAGCCGATTGAGGTCATTTAAATTAGAGTGATAACGCGCATCATATTACAAACCATTTTTACGGCATACTGCATCTCCACATCTCCATCTATCTCTTTCCTCCATGCATTTTGGCAACTCGGCCATGTTTTTTAACCTGTGCAGTTTTTTCCACGCTTTTTACTTGTCTCACATATATAATCGAACTGACGCATGCGCTGTTTAATGGAGGAAACGCTATACCTAGTCACTCCTATCGAACTCGCCCAAACATGCAAGTTTTGGACTGTAGGTTTGTCATAGTTTGGGCCAAAACGTCTTGTCTTTTCTTTTTTTCTGCTAAGTATGTTGTGCTTAAAAATGTAATGCAGAAACAGAAACAAGAAACCATTGAACAGATAACAGTTAAAAAAAAAAAAAAAAAAAAAAACACCATTGAAATTTGTCCCTTTTTCTAGAAGTGGAAATGTCAGGGGGATTTAGACCATTGGTTATTTTCAAGAATCGAGCCCTAAATATTTTATACTATGTGTTCGGGGGAGGGGGGGGGGAGGTGAAAGAAATAGAGGGAAATTTTGGTGAAGGGAATTAAGATGATTGTTTATTCATTGTTACAATAACGTAACGAATAGAGGAAAATTTAAAGGAAAAAAAAGTTTCAAGCTTTGTGAGTCGGAGAGGGAGGGATACTTTAGGCGGTTTATTATTTAAATGAAATCATAGGACGAATGCACCACCTTGAAATATATCGTAATAATCGTAAATATAATACGAACTTAAAATACCCACTGATTAATTTAAAGGTAACCTTAAAATAAAATAGATGTTACAGAATATAAAACTTTAAAATAGACATTTATTTACCTAACTTCCGAGTACTTTCGGTTGCAACAGTAACCTTCATCAAGGAAAAAAAAATCATTACTAACTTTTGGATGAAAAGGATGATAGTATAGAAATTTTCTCCCTGGTGAAGGTTGTGGGTGCAACCGAAAGTACTCGGGAGTTAATTAAATGTGTATATTAAAGTTTTATATCTTTTAACATCACTTCTTCAGAAAATATGAACCTTTTAAATTCATATTATATTTACGGTTGATTATTTATTTATCGTTATTACAGAATTATAAATAAGACAGAAGAAAAAAATTAAAATAGAGTCGGAAGGGGCGGAAATGAATTATGGTAAATTTTGGGAGAGAAATCAGATGATTGTTTTAAAGATATAAAACTTTGTATGCTAAATGTGGAAGCAAATTTTTCAGGATTGGGGGGGGGGGGGGGGATTTAGGTGAGACTTCAAGAAACGTAGAATAAAGTAAAATCACTCCTGTTAACAATGTATTCATCTTCGTATTTATTTTACATTTGAATTAAATGTGATAGTATTTGTAACAAATATTTTACATTTGTACACAAGAAGAATTTTTCAAAGAAAACTTCTAAATATGTTACCTACTTAAAATTTCTAGAACACTTTGTAAGAAATTTTTCAAAAGCTTAAGGGGACCGGCTAAGCTCTATCTCCGCCATGTTAAAATACACCAACTTTATGTACCTTTTTCTCAGAAATGGTGAAATATAGAGGTCTAGAATTTTTAAGAGTAGTTTGAGTAACATGCTTTACATATTTTAACAGACCATTCTCTTTCTAAGCGAACCTGAAAATTAATTATTTACTGAAAGTCATTTTTAAATTAGCATTTTTGGTATGATTTCACTGCCTAAAATAAATAATTCTCAACCAATCATTAAATCCCTGTGTTAAAGTATACAATATAATATAAGTATTTAAAAAAATCTGAGTTCTCAAGTTTAATAGATATTGGAAAAAAGGAACATAAACATGAAAAATCCAAGTTTTGAGAAAAAGTCAATTAAAGATTTAAATGGCCATTAAGCTGTGAAGTACTCTTAGAAAGAATGAATAATTCCAACACTTCTTCTTTTTTTTTTTTTTTTTAATCTATAAAAATGTGTGACAGATCGTTGGAAAGATAAAAGTTTAAACTATTTAATGATATAAAAAATTGTACAAGTTGGAAATTGCTCGTCAAACGTGGCAAATGAGGTGCGTTCGTACTATAACTAGTTTTATAAATATTTTTTGCACCGCATATTGTACTGAATGTATATTTTAGTGTACATTCAGTACATACATAATAAGTGCATATCAATTTCATTCTTTTCAAAAGGCTGTAACATCATTCAAATGCACTTGGAATAATTTATTCCCCATTGGCCGTCATGTAAACGGAAAACTTTTGACTGTCCCTGTCATTAGACTATTCATCCGATTTTCATAAAATTTGAAATGACTCGACAAAATTTTGCAACCATTATATATTTAAAATTTCAGATCATTCGGTTGGGTAGTTTTTGCTCTGTTATATGCGGACGGACGGACCGAACGACGACTATAAGTGCTACGTATTTATATAATTACGAACGCACCTAAAAAATCGATTTTTTTTCCCAATTTCGCTTACCTGGTCCCCTTAAAATAGGGAGGTCAGCAAAACTAATTCCAGGAAAGGGACACCGTCTAGGCAAGACAGAGATCCGGAAGCAGCATCGCAGCAGCTCTACTTGGCACCAGGTGAAAAAAGTCTAGTTAGTTTTTCTATCAACCATCTGTGCGTTAGTAGTGATACGTGGCGGCGCTTATCCTGATCTACGGCGCCTGGTGCGGAGACTGCTGCGATTCTGTCCAGGCATCAGTAGAAATAATGTAAGTGCACTGATGATTAGACAATCAAATACCGTATTGTCGCGCAAGATGTATTCCAAACAAGTAAAAATTAAATAAAAAAAATAAAAAAACCCGACTGCGTAAAAAGCTCATTAATTATTTTTCACCAATGTGAAACTATTTTTTATATTACTTATCTATTTTTTTTTATTTATTTATATTGATGACTTTTAAGTTGTGTTTAATTGTTAGTTCCTATCTATAAACACTGTTTTGATGGGGCCTATAGATGTCTATGATGATTAGAGTTGCAGTAAAACTAGAGATCCTACCTGCACAACTTCCACGTTGTGTAATATTTTAACGGAGCTTCTGACTGTAAAACAGTCAATGAAACATCGTCTTCATTTTCAAAGACCTAGCCAATGATAGGCCACTTAATAGGGTGCGTAAAAATTTTTTTTCGTTTCTACCGCCATTTTGAATTTATAAAAACAAAACCTAGCCTATAACCATCGGAGGGTTAAGACGAATCGATAGAGACCTCATTCATCAAAATCCATCCAGCCGTTTGGGTAGTATAACGTCAAATATTACCTTATAAGGGAATACAGACATATAAGGGAAAAGAGAAATGCATTTTTAGAATATTGTTTAAGTTTTCATATTAAGTGCAGTATGTTTTAGTTTCTAATTTATATTATGCTCGAAAATATTTATTGTCAGCAGTGAGTTGGCTAATTTGAAAATATCTGATATATATATCAAAATATCGGATATTTTTGATATTTTCGAAAATATCATGATATTTACGAACCCTGCAATCAGCCCATGTCTCAGTTTAGTGAAATACAAATAATTTTTTAACCGATCTCGGAGGAACCTGATTCTTTGGTTTTAATATCTTGTCCAGGTTAAAACAAATTTGCTGCCCCCGCCCTGGTTTATTAACTAACTTGGAAGGGATGAAATTGCTCAATCTAAATGCGAATTTTGTTTGCAAGTTTTATTAAATTTTAAACTGTTTTGAATATATGAGGAGTCTTTCAGCTGTATGCTTTAAAAAGTAATATTTCTGAATTTAAAAAAAATTAACTTTTAATAAAAGGGTGGGGATTTATTTATGATAAACATAGTGGTACGTATGCCAAGAAGTGCTTGAAATTGGCAAAATTCACATCCAAACAATAAGCTAGACATTACATTATTCAAAATGCAGCTGACAATGGCGGTACATATATTGTGTTACTGATCAAAATTCAGTCACTACCAATGATTTCATCATATTTCATACAAAAAAAAAAATTAATATGATGAAAATCTGGCAAAAATATCATCATCATTACCAAAGTTATGAACGAAAATTCGGGTTCAGCTTATTATATAAGTGAAAAATATTGACAATATTTACTAAAACTAGTCTTTTGAACAATTTTATGAAAACAGTGACGTCAAATATTTCATTGATAAAATTTTTAAATTTTACAAGTGATATAAATACATAATATCATTAGCTAATGAAATAAGTTGTTATCATTTTATTGTAGCTATTTTAAAAGATAAAAGTATTTGTTACATGAAATATACTTATATTCTGCCCCCCCCCCCTCTTTATATGGAACTATAATCCAATGTTTGCTACCTTTAAAACGGTAAAACATTAAGAAATATGTTATCAGTAATTGGTAATTAAAACATACCATTGTACTATGGAATAAAATATGTTTTTCGATAATTTTCATACCTCATTGATCCCATGAACATTATGTATGACATTATAAAAGTAATTATGAAAATTAAACAAGAATATATTTTTATTAGTGAAACTATCATGCCAATATGTTACTAAATATTGAAATATTCTATTAAACAACTCTTTAAAATTAACAATTGAATTACACTTAATGTTAGTGTCTAAATATGAAAATTATCGTATTCATCCACACTCTGCCCTACTTGTTAATTATATTACAGGGCTTAATTTGCGCCGGAGCCCGGCTCCGGTACTTCCCTGATTTTAGTAAATATTTAAATATTGGTCGGAATTCACCGGGGCTCATAAATACAGGGGTCCAGATCCCAGTGGAATAGCGCTTCCGAAAAACCGAAGCCTAAATTACTTTTTCCTTTCCTTCCCATCTCCAAGCTTTTGCATTCTTTTTTACCAAAACACTTACTTATATGTGGACATAATGTGTAGCACACGTAGGAGATGGAGATTTGGTCTTGATAACTGACCCTAGAGAAATTCAGAAAAAGTTTTTACTTAAGTTTAAAAAAAGTTCTTCTCTAACAAAAAAAAAAAATCTCAAAATTAAATTTTCTAACTCCTGATAATTGAAAAAACTTCCTAAAATAAAAAAAAAAATTAAAGAAAAAGTTTTAAAAAGAAAAAAAAAAGTTCCCAAAATTTTTCTATCTAACGAGAAAAAAAACCTCACAAACGTTTTTCTAACACATGAAAAAAAAAAAAGAACATTTTTACATATGTAAAAAAAAAATATCAAGTTTAGAAAATAAAAAATTTTAAAAGAAAAAAATAAATTCTCAAAATTTTTGTATCACGCGAAAAAAAAAAAAATCTTTCCCACATAAATTTTTTCTATCAAAAAGAAAAAAAAAATCTTTACTGCGAATTTTCTAAGTCTCGGTAAATAAATATTAGCGTACTGTAAGACGCTTATCTATCCACAAAAACCTTATCAGCTCACACTTCCGCTATTATCTTTACGCATTTCCGGTCTGCTTCCGCTTCGAAACGCTTTTATCAGCCTTTTACAATAAGATAAAAAAAACCTTCTGGATGACCTTCATTTGACCTTGAGTGAACGCCGGGGGCGCAGAACTCTTATTTTCACACTACTGATATATTTAAATTTTTTATTTTGCTAAAGAAAAAAAAATCTTTAAATTTTGCAAATAACGTACGAAATATAAATACGCAGATTGGAGTGACAGGGGGGAGGTGGAAACGGTACTGTTGTTGTACCGGTACCGCAGAATATTAGGCTTCCGGTATTTTCTTTTGTTAGAAATTAAGCCCTGATTATATATAAGATTTCTTGAATATGAAATATGTCTTTTCTGATGAAAATAAAGAAAAGAGTGTACAAATAATAGATAAGATAGTTCACTGCTATATCATTCGCATAAAATGAATAAAATGAATAAAATATTTTTTATTTATTTATTTATTTATTTTTCAAATTATACTTCTCTGGATATCATAAACCATCATTTTGACGTTTTTTACTCATAATTCGAAAACTACTTGAAATAAAAAATCGAAATTGAGAATTCGCATAAAACAGGGCATAATAAACATAAAGTTATCAAAAAAATTGTGGTTTGCAATTCAAATTTTTTTCAAATATTAATTTCATAATTCATATTATAAAATTTCTAAAATTACAAATTTAATGTACAGTAAAAACTCCCTAAATCGACCACGTTCCATTCCAATAAAAGTTGGTCGCTCCGAGAGGTGGTCTCTTAATGGAGGTTATGTTTAAATCTAGATTTTAATTGTTGAAAAAAAAAGATAACAATTAATGTTACTAAAATTTATTTTACACATGACGAAAAAGTAAAAAAAAATTAAGTATCAAAACAAAAGTTAATTACTGCAGAGTTTAAAAAATGAATACATTGATGTTTGCTTTGATTTTATGGTTTTATCTTTTATAACTTATGTTTCCAAGTCCTTTCGAAGTTCAGTAAATAAATGCAATTTTTTTTGGACGGGAACAAATGACTTTTATTCATTTATCCATTTCTTTGAGAGTTTCCTGACCGAGGCAGAGGCGTTTATTGACCGTCATTCTTAATTTGTCATCAGAATTAAATTAATTGCCTAAAAAAGGCACAAAGGGGTTTCAACACCTAAAAGTTACCGGAATAATAAAAAAAAAAAATTAGTTTAGATGTTTGATCAATAATGCACTTTCCGGAATTATTTTTCTAATAAAACCTTCTTCAAGCGACCAGGATAAAACGGAATTTGTTTCATTTTCTTCGAAGAAATTGGAGGGAATTCAACTGGGATGGTCTCTGAATGGAGGTAAAATTACTATTGAGCCTATGGGAATAAATTTTGTTCCATAAAAAAGGGTCGTTCAGGAAGGTAGTCGCTTAATGGAGGTGGTCGCACAGGGAGGTTTCACTGTACTTTTGTTTGTCTGTGGAGAACATTTGAATAATCGGGACAAAACTATGTTTTCCGCGGTTTTTAAGGAAATCGAAAAAATTGTCTCATTTTTGAAATGCCGTACTGCGCTTGCTATTGGGTGTATAAAAAAGTTGTAAATATGAAAGTTGTAGAGAATTTTGTCCTCTTAAAGAATGTAATTCTCAAATAATACGCTAGGGTAACAAGCCTCGAGATATTAAAAAAAAAAAAGCAAAAAAAGTCCCAAAATTTTGTTGTTTTTTGCTTCTAGAAAATTCTTTCTTAAGAAATTTTATCGGAAAATTCGGTTTTTCTATGTTGGCTTGACCTCAGTATATAAAAGTCCTTAAAAAAAAAAAAAAAAAAAAAAAAAAAACATCTACCCGACGTTTTGCAAGGTAACATGTACAGTCGTGGAGAAAAAGTAAACACCCCTTACTAACTCTGCAACAAATTATTGTAGAAGACAGTAGTGGTATCAAAGTATCAAACGATTGCAAACAAAGTCTACTTTTAAATGATGTGTACATAATTTGATTAGGGGGTCATCTACATATCAAAACGAAACCAAACTTTGTTTTTTTTTTTTTTTTTAATGACAATGCCCAAGTTTGACGCCATAAATAAATTCTACACCTCTCAATTAACCTAAAAACAAATTTTCAAGAAATCCGTACGATTAGTTTGCGAGTAATTAATTATTTTAAAAATGAGCCAAATTGAAGTTCGTACTCGATTGTTGAAATGCTACAGAATGACTATGTCACTTCTATTAATGTGTTATTTCTTGCCAATAGGAACATTTCACAAGCTTAATATGTTTCGACAATTGTCAGCCCAATGTTCAATAAAATTAATAAAATATATACTTTTTTCAAATTATACTTCTCTGGATATCATAAACCATCATTTTGACGTTTTTTACTCATAACTCGAAAACTACTTGAAATAAAAAATCGAAATTGAGAATTTGCATAAAACAGGACAAAGTAAACATAAAGTTGTCAAAAAAAAATTGTAATTTACAATTCATATTTTTTTCTTCGAATATTAATTTCATAATTCATAAAATTTTTAAAATTACAAATTTAACGTACTTTTGTTTGTGTTTTTTAGTATTTTAACCAAACAAAAAGATTACCACATTAGGATTACAATTTCAGGAGATATTAATAAATATACGAAAATATAATTTAACATTAGAAGCTCTCAATTTTGAACGTTTATAATTCAAAAACTTATCCGAATAACTTGAAATTTCGTTTCTGCGCTTAGTTGGAACCTAAGATTTAAAATATATTTTCAAAATTGGGTGTTGCCATAGAGAAAAACAAAAGTTTAGTCTGATTTTGATTTGTAGATGGCCCCCTAAGCAAATTTCACATACATCATTTAAAAGTAGGCTTTACTTCCAATCGTTTGGTACCAGTAATTTTTTTCTATTATATTTAGTTGCATAGTTAGTAGGGGTGTTTACTTTTTCTTTCTCACGACTGTACATTTCCCCTGGACTAATACTTTCAATTCAATATTTTTAGGTAGATTTCGTATGAAATACTACCTATTGGGATCTCACCTATGTTGGAATTTCGAAAAATTTTTGTAGATCTACACCGATCATGACGCCTAGAACACAAAACCACCCCCAGTAAAAAACTTTACAGATATATCTAAAGACACGATAACTTCCATAATTGAAGAGCTAAGTGGAAGAACATGTTAAGTAACAAAAATTACATTTGAAGAAATTTCATGTGAAAGTTTTTGTTGTCAATTTTAATGATTTATTTTCTGTTTGATACCATGCGTTTAAAATATTAACAGGTGTGGTACTGAACTCTATCAAAAAAAAACTTATTCATATTTAATTTTTAAATATTAGAAAAATATTAATATTATTTACATTATTAAATAATAAAATATTAAATATTAATGAATAATGTCTTAAATCTTCAAGGCTAAATAGAATTTTGGTATTTTAGCTTTATCATGCGATAGAATACCTGATAACGCCTTCGTACAAAAGATAAAATAATTTTTAAGAAAATGTAGCATAACATGTTCTTCCACGCAGCTCTTCATTTATGCACAAATCTTTTCCAAATTGATACATAAAATCAAGGGGCATAAAATCTCGGTCAAGTTCGTTAATGGGCATAATCGGACCAAGGGGGTGGAAATAGGGAGGGGTTTTGTGAAAAACGAAAAAAACCCATAGCTTCTTAATTATAGTACATATCGACTTAGTTTAAAATTATTATTATTTCTAAAAAATTGGCCAAAAATTTATGTATGACCGATTCCTGATAAAACTAAAAATGGGCTCAAGGAGCGAAAAAAATGCAGTTTTGGGTAGAAAAAAATTCATAACTTCGTCCATTCTCAAGATATCAAATCCAATTAAATTTATTATAAATTGCCTTAATATTATCTACAACTTTCATATTGACAAGTTTTTGACGGCACCAATTCTTATTCCAAATAAATAAATAAATAAAGACGAAAACAAAAAGGGTTGGGGGAGAGGGGTGGCGGGAGGTGTTGAAGAAGGAAAAAAATCCATAACTTCGTCAATTCACAAGATATCAAATCTGCATGAATTTATTCTATATCTTCTTAATATTATCTACAACTTTTACATTGACAGGTATTTGATAGGACCAATTCTTACAGCAAAAACAAATTAAAAAATACATATAGGTTGAAGAAAAAAAATATCGTATTAAGGGTGTTCTTAACTGCTCTGCTCAACAAGCGCAAAACGTTTTGACACATTTACAAATTCATTTTTTAAAGGAAAGATATAAAATTGGAAAGCCTGACCCTGGAAACGATTTGGAATCGAATTGTGTTTTCCATTTTTGGATCAATAAATTACATATTGAGTTATAAGCGATTTTGATCACGTGACAAACACGTTTTTCAACCTTTCTTGAGTGCTTTTCTTGTTTCACGCGGAAATTCGGTTCAAATCGCCCACTTTGACACTATTTTCTGAAAGATTTATTGAGTTTGCAAAAAAAAAAAAAAAAAAAAAAAAAAAACGGCTCGATGACATGGTTTTTGAACAACAACAATTGCTACTTTCATGCATTTCCGAACAAAAATAAATTAAAACTTATGTCAGAAAGTTACCCTTTTGGATTTGAGAACAGCCTTAAGGATGTACTCAAATCCAAACTGCTTATTTTCCGACTCATTTTTAAATTCATTTTTGCTCTCAAACGCATCCAATTGGTAGATTCTCTTATTCAGAAACTATATAATGTACCGTAATAGTCAATTTTTTGATAGAAGCAGAATATATTTTAAAAAATGATGTCAAAGTGGGCATTTTGAACCGAATTTCTTGAAGAGATTGTGTTGGAAACGAAAAATATGGTCCTACTGAGAAAATAATTATTTATAAATAAAGTTCTAATTAATAGAACGAAAAATACGAACATAGGAAACTTATAAACATCTTTAAAAATCACGTCAGCAAGTTTCATGTTTTTCCTTTTAAAAATGAATCTGAAAATGTGTCAGAAAATTCCCAGTTGTTGAACATGGAAAAGTGTTTTTTGAATACTGCCTTAACACGATTCTGATAAAACCAGCTCTTATATAAAAATGAAATTAAAAACTCGTCAAAAGCGGCACGATAAAATTGTTAAAGGGGGTTTATCTCTATAATCATGATTTAGTTTTTGTTGGTGAAATTAGTACTTAATTCCGAAATCTACCTGTGTCTGTAGGCAGAGCCGGCAGGGATTTTTTCATTTAAAAATATAAATTCAAATAAAATGAAGTTAAAGATATAAGATCATACAAATTTTACGTTAATTTAAGGGTCATTCCTCACGGAACCGGGCAACGCCGGGCGGGTCAGATAGTGATTTAATAAACTAAGTAAGTAAGTATCTCTTACCTTAAATGATACATCATCCTATATATTATGTTCAAGGAACTGCAGAAAAAATATTCTGTCAACTTACAGCTTTAAGCGCACATTACAGACTGATTCAATCAAACGGAAAAAAATGAGGTTAAATAAACTTTATATTTAGAGTTTATTAATTATATGGAAATTCTGATAAAAAGTTAATATTAGTCTATCGAATAGTCTATCGTTCATAAGAAAAGTCATAATTCTTTTGAAATGATCCTTTTAGTTTTACATAGCAGACCAGCATCAAATGTCCTTGAAATAAGATTTAGATAATTATTTTTTACTGGAAATATGTCTTATTTCACTTCCTATTGTAAACACAAAATTGGATGAGAAATGATTTAGTTTTTTCTTAATGGAAATTTATTGGAGTGCTGACACATAAATCTAAAAGTTGATTGATTCTTTCGATAATTTAAAAATTATAAAGTCACTTTATTTATGGGCGATTCCACACAACATTTTTTTTTTTGGGGGGGGGGGGGGGAATAAAATTTATAATATGTTTAATTTAAGAGTATGATTGGAAAACTCGATATTTTTATATTCTATAATAAAATCCTAATAAAAAGACATCGTAAAAGGGCCATTATTGTCTTTGTAAAGTCATAATGTTACGTCAGTTACACAATAAAAGTTTACGTGTGTAAATGCCATTTTTAGGTGCGTTCGTAATTATATAAATACGTAACACCTATATAGTCGTCGTTCAGTCCGTCTGTCCGTCCGCATATAACAGAGCAAAAACTACCGAACCGAATGGTCTGAAATTTTAAATATATGATTGTTGCAAAATTTTGTCGAGCCATTTAAAATTTTATGAAAATCGGATGTATAGTTTAATGACAGGGACAGTCAAAAGTTGTCCGTTACATTAAAGCCAATTGGAAAAATTATTGCAAGTGCATTTTAATGATGTTACAACCTTCCGAATGGTCTGAAATTTTAAATATATAATTGTTCCAAATTTCTGTCGAGTCATTTCAAATTTTATGAAAATCGGATGTATAGTTTAATGACAGGGACAGTCAAAAGTTTTCCGTTACATTAAAGCCAATTGGAAAAAATTATTGCAAGTGCATTTTAATGATGTTTCAGCGTTTCGAACAGAATGAAATGGATATGCACTTATGAAGTGCACTCAAATATACATTCAGTACAGTATGCGGTGTAAAAAATATTTATAAAACCAGTCATAGTACGAACGCACCTCATTTGCCACGTTTGACGAGCAATTTCCAACTTGTTTTCTTTTTTATTATTCAGAAATTAATTTAAAAAGTTACTGTTATAATTTGGCATTACTTGGTGTTGTTGAGAACATTAAACCACTTTTTTAACGGGATAGTTCTGATAATTTTTACACTTCAATAAAGACAGAAAAAATGTTTGTGTCACAGCACCAGCATCAAATGTCCTTGAAATAAGAATTTGATAATTATTTTTTTACTGGAAATATGTCTTATTTCACTTCCTATTATAAACACAAAATTGGATGAGAAATGATTTAGCTTTTTTCTTAATCAGAATTTGTTGTAGAGTACTGACACATAAATCTAACAGTTGATTGATTCTTTCGATAATTTAAAGATTATAAAATCACTTTATTTATGGGCAATTCCACAGAACATTATCATTTTGGGGTGGGGGGGGGGGGATAAAATTTATTATATGTTTTACTTAAGGTACGATTGGAAAACTTGATATATTTTATATTCTAAAATAAAATGCTAATAAAAAGGCATTGTAAGTTACTATTTACAAACTATGTCAAGTACCATTATTGTCTTTGTAAAGTCATTGTCTTACGTCAGTTACGCGTGTAAATGCCATTTTTTTCTTTTTTTATTATTCAGAAGTTAATTAAAGAAGTTACTGTTATAATTTGGCATTACAGTAGACCGCCAATTATCCGAACAAGTCGGGACCGACCCTAGTTCGGATAAGCAAAAGTTCGGATAAATGGACAGACAATTTAAGAGACGTTTCTGACTATACTAAAACCTTCACACTTTATCCAGGCTTAGGACTGGCAGCACCAGTTAGTGCTAGCGTGTTTAAAAACCGCGTTTTTTTTTTTGGTTTTTTTCATCATTTAATTTTTTTTTTCTTTTTTTATCATTTTCTGAACTCCAGAGATTATAGATTAAGCAAAAAAGCTTTCGATTGTTGCTTGCTTCAAAGAAAACGTTCTTTCCAATGCTGCCATACCTCGAATTCTTCTTAAATACGTTAGTTGAATAGGATCAGAGTTCTTCTGCCGTTCGACCCATTTCATAGCTGTTTCCAAACATTCAAAGGCTTCGTTATGTGTTGGACCTGGGTCATTTCAGAGCATTCATTTTCATTTCTTCAATTTCTTTTTCATCTTAAATCTCATCTTAAATCTCATCCACAATCTCATCATCATTAAAAAAATTTTTTTGAGAGAAATAGGCTGTTCGGATAATTGGTAGTTCGGTTAATTGGAGTTCGGATAATCGGCGCTCTACTGTACTTAGTGTTGTTAAAAACATTAAATCACTTTTTTTTTAACGGGATAGTTTTGATAATTTTTATACTTCAATGAAGGAAGAAAAAAATGTTTGTCTATTTTATATTACGTCAGTTACAGAATTTTGAATTGCAATTTTTGGGACTCAAAGAAAGATTGAATAATCTGCAGGTATATTTGGGTATTAAATACTTAGTAAGAAGTATTTTAAATTGTAAAAATTTGTTCTAGCTTTATTAGTAAATTTTCTAGTTTTGGAAACAAAATTCGATGATCAAATGTTACGTCAGTTACGATGGAATTGCCCTTATAATATTTCCAATACTTTGGGCCACACTAACCGCTTGTTTTCTTACATTTTAAGAATTTTTAAAGAAAACAATACACTTTTCCCAAGTGAAATTTTCAAAGTTTATCACCTTGTTAAAAATATTTAAAATGTAGGAAAACTATTTTTTAAAACGAAAACTACACGTCTGCACTGGGGGTCTACTATATAATGAGGAAAATCATATTTCTAGAATAAATTTCTCCAACTTGGGATCTCGTGATAGCAGGGTTGCAAAAAAGCCGGCTAAAATTTAAAGAAAAGCCACGCCAGTGGCTTTTATTGGTTTTAACCGGCTTTTTGGCCAAAATTGGCTTTTATACAATGAAGCATTGTAATTATACACTACACATTTTAAAGTGTTTATAATTAGTTTTAATGACACTTAATTGATTTAGAGTGTAATAACTAACCCAATTTTTCAATAATGAAGACATTAATACTAGAATAAAACTTAGATGGTTTTGCGAGTGATTTGTAGTTAGAATTGCAAATATACCAACTGCTTTATCTGGTTTACACTGATCTTTAACTCCCCCCCCCCCTTTTTTTTTTTCATTTTTACTGCTTTATGAAATGGAACAGGGCAATGGTTACTTAGTTACATGTTTTATTACTTAATTTTAAGAGCTATTCATATATGTCTTATTTTATTTCTAATAAACATTTAAAATTATACATAGTCATATAATAAAAACATCATTTCTCACTATCAAAAATATTATGAATAGCATATGCATGAATATGCTTAGCAACAAGCTTTTCAAAATTTTTTTTTTTTTTTTTCTTGTTTAAATGCTCTATTTTTTATACACTTATGTACTAAACTCTCCTCAAATGTTATATCCTTTCTAATTTCTCTTTTAACATTTATAACTTAACTCTTCATATTGACACGTAATGTTTCCATTTTGATGTGCTACATTTTGTCATTGTTTAATTAAATATAATTTTTAAAATGTCTAGCATGTGTGGAGCTATGTAATATAGGATTTCAAAACACCAGTTTGGAGTGTAACTAATATTCTTTTCAATATTTATATATATATTTTTTTTCAGACATAATGTCTTCACAGTTGCCTTCTAGCAGTTATAAAGACTTATTTATTTGACAAAATGTAATAGAAATTTATAATTTTCTTAGTAGAAAATATTTATAAGTGTATTATAAATTAATTTATCCAAATTTAAAACGAATTAGCTGTAAACCAACTTATAAAAATAAAAACCGGCTTTTTTTAAGTGGAAACCAAAAAAAGCCGGCCGGCTTTTTTTGGCCTGGCCAAAAGCCAGTAACCCTGCGTGATAGGGGAGGGGAAAGCCTGTATCAGTGAAGCATGCCCTTAAGGGGACTCTTCACTTTTAAGACAATTTTAAATTCATAACTGTTCTTGCAGTTTTAAGCAATAAAACATTATTATTAAACAAAATAAACACAAAAACAAAATTGAAAAGAATGAAAATCACATTTATGATGACTTGTTTTTTATTGTTACATGAAATATTGATGAATTAAGGTTTGCTTATCCCTAGATATGCATCCTACAATTCTTTTTTCAGTATTATACAATGAATTGTAATCAATATTTGTTGCTTCAGAAATCGATGTTAGATAATTTCTGATCGTTTTAATGCAATGCAATGCAATGCTTCGGTTTTAGCCGGATGAAAAACGTCGTGTAACCACAAGAAAGCATCGCCTGACCAGATCAAAAAGACCACGAGCAGACTGATACGTCTATCTGGAGCTTCAGTGGGCCATTCATAGTATCTGTGAGTTTATTTATTCAGATAAAAGATTAAAGTAAACTTTCTCAATGGGTATTTTAGACACCGTGAAAAGTTTGGCTAAGACATTTCTTACCGCTTAATTTCCGTGCTTATAAGATGGATTATGAAAAATGGACAGTTTTTATAAACCGTCGGGATATCCGGAGTTGAAAATTATTTAACGGCGTAAAATCCGTAGTTTATTTACATTAAAATCATATACAGAAAATCGGGACAAAACTGGCGTAATAAGCGGAGTGACGTGAAAATCGGGTGTGGGATAACGAGATCCGACTGTATATACCTTATTATAAATTATAGAGAAATATCTTTAAAAATCTCCCTTTTTTATCATACAGCTTCAAAAGCTATCATGTTTTTAACCTTTTTTTTCTTTCATTCTGAACATATTAATGTTTTTAATGAATCTTTATTTGAATTTAAGAGTCTAATGAGTCTAAGTGATTGTTAATTTTGTTGTTTTGTATATGCTGTGACTAGCTAAAATGTAGTAATCTAAAATATACTGTTACATTTCTTCCATAAATACTTATGCAGTATTCTAGAAAATAATATTAATTGTATGATAAGAAAATTCGGAATTTTTTGTGAAGATTGAGTCGGGTCTGATTTCTTTAATTTTTGAACGAGCCGGGGCAGGACTGTTTTCACTGGTTTTGGCATGGACCGGGCGGGCTGTGAACCGCGAAAATACAAATAGGCCGGTCCGAACTTTTATTTTTTCTCCGCGAAAGGCCTAATTATTTCTCTTTTGATTCAGGCCATTCCTGAAAATTCCAGCCTGCGCTACGGCCCTCTAGCGTGGGCAGTGTTGAATTCAGACACTTTTCTCCGGGAGAGATTTCTGTAGCTGCTGGGGGGGGGGGGGGGGGCACCCCCTGAAATCAACATTGAGCGTGGGTTCGAACCCCGCGCTTTGTATTCTCTGATATTGTTAGTGTTCTGATAACTCAATTCAATAAATAATATTTTATTTCAAGGGGAAAAGAAGATATTTTTTTTTTCTTACTTAAGTAAAATTTACCATCCACAACATTTTTTTAAATGAATAACTTTGTATAAAATTTAAATGAAAAGTTAGCATGTAAGTATAGATTAAATAAATTGATGCGATCTTACGATATGTCGTACACTTGTTATCAGAATTGTCATATAATAGATCATTGTCATATAATCATATATCAGAATAAGTCATATATACTAAGAAAAGTAAATGATTATTTTTCATAAAAATAAATAAATAAATAAAAACAGAAAAAAAAAAATATAAATATTTATAGAAAAATCTCTAGTGCCATCTATTTAGTATTGTAATGCAGTTAAATGTTTACAATTGAGAAAACTAATAAAATGTTAACTTCAAAAGTTTCTTTATTTGTAAAGGGGAAAATTATTATTGTTAATTATTAACTCCTTGAAGGGTGGTGGTATTTCTATAAAACCACTTAATTTTATTTCCCAAATGCCTCAATTGGCACCAGAATTTTGGTTTAAAAAATTTCGGTTTATTATATATGCGAAATATAGCTTTTTCTTATTTACAAATAAATATGTTTTCAAATTCCGGTGTCATTCATGAATTTAAACACTTTAGCAATGGAATTGTTTTGTTAACGGGAAAAATATCGATTGTTTTATTCTTCTTAGCACTTTCCAACATAGTTGAAAAGTGTTCATGAATTCGGTTTGTCCGTCCGTGCTTTAACTGGCGTAAGTAACTGGAGTCCGATTGCTATGAAATAGATATGTGTTTTTGGAGCTTACTAAGGCATGTTCGATATTGAAAAGGAAGTGTGTAACATTTACGGTTCATCTACGTCTACAGGGACACTTAAAAGAATCACGTTACTTTTACGTCTATGGGGGAAAATAGTTTACGGTGTATTTTAATGGTATTACACTATTTTAAACATATTGAAATTGGTAGTCAGTGCAACCTCCCTGTGCAACCACCTCCCTGAACGACCCATTTCTTTGAAGAAAATAAAACAAATGCAGTTTTTTTCCGGGTCGCTTGAAGAAGGTTTTATTAGAAAAATAATTCCGGAGGGTGCATTATTTATCAAACTTCTAAACTAAGATTAGATTTTTTTTTTATTATTCCTGTAACTTTTAAGTGTTTAAACCCCTTTGTGCCTTTTTTAGGCAACGGATTTAACTCTGATGGCCAATTAAGAATGACGGTCCATCAATTCCCCTGCCTTACTCTGACAGGAAACTCTGACAAAGAAATAGATAAATTAATGAAATCGTTATTATTTGTTCCCATCCAACAAAGATTGCATTTATTGACTGAACTTCGAAAGGACTTGGGAATATAAGTTATAAAAGATAAAACCATAAAATCAAAGAAAACGTCAGTGTATTCATTTTTTAAACTCTGCAGTAATTAACTTACGTAATTACCTTTTGTTTTGATGCTTAAATTTTTATATTTTTTCCTAATGTGAAAAATAAATTTTAGTAACATTAATTGTTACCTTTTTTCAACCATTAAAATCTAGATTTAAACATGACCTCCATTAAGAGATGGGTCGATGTATTATGGCTCGCTCCTCTCGGAGCGACCCATTTTTATTGGAACGGAACGTGGTCGCTTTAGGGAGGTTTTACGGTATGTTAAAAACATATTTGTGGCAGGTAATTCAACTCTTTGATAAGTTAAACAAAAATTATTGTTAAGGCTCTGCTAGACGTTTTTCTAGTGAATAGAGTTCACTTTTTAAATAATAAGAGATATATTTTAAAGAAAATGTGTGTGAGAAGTCGGGAGGGGAGAATCGCGATTTTTCAGATGTTTCGGCTGGACGTGGCCAATAAAAGTTTGGGAACCACTGATTTACTCTAACGTGAGTTTTCTCAAATATTTTTCCAACACAGTACTGGCTACAGAAGAAAATGAACAATAATCGAACTGTTGAAGCCTAACGAACAAACATGGCTGAAAGTGCGTTTTCAATGCAAAAACTGCTGAATGGAAATTTTCAACTGGACTATTCGTTTCAATGAAGAAAAAAAAACATAGCATACTATATAGTAGGGGAGAGTGCAGGGGCGCCATTTCAGAATTTTCTTGGGGGGCGGGGGGCAAAGTTTTCTTTGAGGACAGCGGCATAGCCAAGGGTGAGGTTCGGGGGGGGGGGGGGGGTATCCTCTTCCATCCGAAAAAGAACCGATTCAAAATTCCGTTTTAAGCAGGTTTTCATCTTCGCCGGTATACTTTCAAAATAAGCAGGTATACTTTCTGACTAAGATTTTCCGTTTAAGACAGTATTCCGTTAGAGATAGCTTCCATTTTACAAGTATATCTAAGGCTGTTAAAACATCCTTCCTATAGTAAACCTCTGAAGATCATAGGTACATTTACTGTAATACTTGTGAAAATGAAACCTGTCAAAAAAAGAATTATTTCGGAAACGGAAAAAAAAATAGCAATTCTTTAAAAAAAAAAAAAAACAACAACATATAATTACACTTGCTAATACGGAGACCTGTCTAAAATGGAGTTTTTTTCCCTTGACCTTTCGACTTCTTCTTTGCAGGTTTTCCTGCAGGGGTGGGGAGCCATTTCAAGAGGTTCTTGGAGGTGGGGGAGGGAGTGGCAAAGTTTTCTTTGAAAGGAAGGGCTTAAAACAGCGTACGGGATTTTGCTCTCTTAACATCTAGATTCTTCCAGGAACATTTTTTAATTTTCGTGGAAGACCGCAGTATTTTTTACTTTTTTTGCGGAATCAACTCGCAAATTGACCGCGGGGAAAAAATCTTAAATTCTGCCAATTTTACTTGGAAAAAATAGTCAATTTTCCAAATTATTCGCGGAAAAAATATTACTTCCTAAAAGGACCGTGAAAAAATATTGCAAAGATCGTTCAAACAAACAGCGATTATAGCTAATCGGTTGCGGGGAAAAAAATACAGATTTCAACATTCAGTCGAAAAAAAAATTAAATTTGCTCATCAGTCGTTCAAAAAAATTGTGAATTTCGAATATCTATTAAGGAAAAAAACGAGAATTTTGTCAAAGGTTTCGGATAAAAATCACGAATTTAGTCAAAAATCGCGCAAAAAATTCAAAAATTTCGTCAAACGATCGCGCAAAGCAATCGCAAATTTTGTCAGTCGGCTGCGAGAAAAAGAACGAATTTCAACAAATGATCGTAGAAAAGAATCGCGAATTTCGTCAAAATATCTCGGATAGAAATAGCGAATTTCGTTAACCGTCCGTCGCAAAAAATATCGTGAATTTTGACAAATGGTTACGGAAAAAAATTGTGAATTTCGTGAATCGATCACGGAAAAAATCGCGAATTTCATCAAACCGTCGGGGGAAAAAATCGTGAAATTCAATCGGTCACGAGATAATCAGCACATAAACATAGTCAACACGTCAAGAAGTTCGCAAATTTTGTGATTCACAGGGATATGAAATTTTCACCAATGATTTACTGTGAGTAAAATATTTCCTTAATCATTTTCTGCATTCGTTTTCAGACTATATCTAAATTCCACACAATTCAGAAATTTGCAAAACATTTGGTATCAGGTAGAGTCTGCATTGAAGATGAGTTCGGCTCTTTTTTCAGAGCCCGGACCCACCCCAGCCCGACGATTTTTAATTCGAGGCCGCCCGAACTCTAAACATTTTGTGTATCAGAGCCCGAGCCCGATACCGAAAATATGTAATAGTAAAAAATTGCATAATATTAAAAAAAATGTTTCAAATCTAATTATCATTTGTAAACTACTTTTTACATAGAAATGACTGTTAAAGGAAAATTTAAATTTAATATTAAAAGTTTGGTATAAAATAAAAATGTACTTCACACTTAAAAGGATTTTCATATTTTTTCTCTTTTAATAAGAAAATCTTATGGGCATGTTAATGAAGTGTGTTTCATGAATAAATGCATGAAATTTGTAGAAATTACTATTTATCTAGCGAATAATGGAACAACATTTATCAATTTTCTAAAAAAAAGGTTCACATTTTAACTATAACCAATTCCTTCCACATAACAATCTTTCGGGATTGGCGTGACCCTGAAAATAATCTTAAATTAAAAATTTTAATGTCCCGGTGCTTTCACTGGAAAAGAGGAAACACTGCTCGATTTCTTTCTATCGGAATAATACGGTAATTAAATTTACTTACGACTGAAAGTGACTTCGTAAATTGCAGCGTACAGCTTCAGCATCAGCAGAGTTCATAATAGATACAATAATCACTAAAGTTATTTCTCTATGAAGAGCGATTACGACTTGTGTACGTTATGTACAGTAGAAATCTAAATTATTCGCAAACCGCGAACTATAAACAGAAGAAAATATTCTCTTTGTGTTAGATCTCTCAATAATAATAATAAAATAAATAAATCCAATTGCAAAATAACCTCTGCCACAAACGAAAATCGAACTAAAAACAAATTAATTATCCCCGCCTCTTTCGTGGCGCCTTATCGTACGACCGTCGTCGGCAATGCCAAACATAAATCTGTATATATGACTAATCATTTTCTTTAGAATAGCATTCTATTCTAATAACTAAAATAGAAAAACACAATTTCTGTTTCCCCTTCATTCTGATCAAAAAAGCAATACAATGATTTGAAATGTAATAAGTAATTTTTAAGGGGAGAAAAAGTTCTTTTTATTTTTTCTATTCATGGATAAATAAAATTTTCAGGTTTCAGAAAGAAGGAGTCCGACCGCGTGTCGGGCCGGTGCATTAAGACCGTCTCATCTCTAGTCTGCATTGGGTCGCGCAACCAGATTTTTTTCAAAACCGACACGATCCTAGACACATATCGAGGCGGGTTGACGTTTCTTTTTTTCGCTTCGGGCCAGGTTGACAGTCTTGCATCGAGTCGGGTAACCTGATTTTACCCGAACTCGAGTTGCGGTCAGGTTTATGCTATTTTTTTCGCTAGGTGTAAGGTTAACTTTAAGCGTTTTTGGTTATGCTTTGTCTCTCTCTGGATGAACCGATTTTTCAAAAGGAAGATCTGAATATTTTTTAAATGAAAAAGCTATATATCGGAGTATTAATGGGTGCATATGTGTTCATTTTTGTATATAAGATATAAAATTGTAGACTACTTTTCCATAAATGTAATTAAACAAAGATTCATTTTCTTTCACTTTGAGTTTGGGTATAAATATTTCGGGTTTATTTTGCAGTTTGTCAGTCTAGAGTAAGAGTTGTGTTTCGCGTTAACGACTTTTGTCAGGTTCGGATAGGGTAGAACCCGATTCGTGCAGAACTCAATCAGGCTGAGGAGATTATTAAGAACGTATCGTATATAATATAATTTAATAAAGCAAATGATTTGATAGCGTTGTAATGACTGCAGTAAATATAATGTGACACTAATAATGCGAAATAAAAAAATCAAATAATTAAGAACTTGAATTAACCCCCTTTTTTAAAAAAAGAAAAATCCTCCCTAAATTTCAGACTAAAGGGGAAATTCACCTCGAAAATTCTAGCCCTGAGGGCGACGAGTTTTCTTTGATCATTTTGCACACGGCTGGGAAGCAATTAATAGAATTTTTAACTGTCAATTTATAAAGATATTCAGAATAATTGGAAACAAAATCATATTTAAATCAAAGAGAATGCTGGTACATTATTTATTTGCTGTTTGATAAGTGTCACTTAAAAAAATTAATCATTAATGATGACCTGCATAGAAATAAATGATGCACAAATGGAAGTTTCTGAACAATGTCTTGTAAATAATCTGTCTTCTGCTTTTAGCAAAAAGAGTGTTTCTAAAGAAAATGGGAAAAACTTTCAGATGTGATAATAGACATCAAGACAGACCATTTTTGCACAAGAAACTAGTATCGTAATCCGCTTAATCAGTCAAAATCAAAAATACAGTGTATCTCATCCCACTTCAGGTCAAACTTAGATTTTCATTTTAACAATAATGAAGATGTCGTAACTATATTTTCAAAAGAGTTACTTTGATTTCTGTTGCATATATTATGAGAAGAAGTGCCGGAAATTGTGTGTGTGTGTAAAGTTTACTTATAAAAAGGTCTTGTTTATCAAAATGGAAATATCTGTGTTAAGCATTATGAAAAATTGTTTTAAAATTTAATTTTTTAATATATTTAAATTTTGAATTCGGTCAGCCGAATACTTGGTATTCAGTCTAACAGGCCGAATACTCAGTATTTGGTTTACCTGTACGTCGAATATTCGGCATTCAGTTTACCTGTAGGCCGAATATTCGGTATTCAGTTTACCTGTAGGCCGAATATTCGGTATTCGGCTAAAATCACTATTCGGTGCATCCCTAATGACAGATAAATTTTCTGAAATATCAAATTCCTTGGGGGGGCCGTGCCCCCCCCAGCCCCCCTCAAATGGCGCCCCTGGGAGAGTGTTGTACCTTGGGACGCTTGTACCTTGGGACATTGACAATTTCTAATAAACTATTGGCAACAGTTATCTTTTGTGTATTTCTAATAGTGATCTATAACCAACAGATCTCATCATAATAACAGACAACATCAGAAGCATTGAATTTTAAGAGCTAGGTGAAAAAAATAAATTTCATTAGTCCAAAGTAAATATTTTCCTCCATTCTAACTTCATTTTTTTCCTATGTATTTCTACAACAAGTCAACTGCAATTTATTTTTTTATAAAAGAGAAGATTTTTAAATGTTTTGGGTATGAGAAAATAATGATAGTTCTTCTAGATTTACCGCCATTTTGATTTTATTTAAACCGTGTGGTGATTGTACCTCGGGACAGTAAAATATGTTGTACCTTGGGACATGTCCAATGGTACAAGAAATACGTGGTTCGTAATAATTTGGATAAATAAAAGTATGTTTATTACTTATTAGTGATGCAACGAATAGTGGTTTGGCCGAATAACCGAATACCGAATATTCGGCCAAGTTATAGCCGAATATTCGGCCTATTCGGCCGCCGAATAATGAACTTATTTTTGCCTAAAAACAAAATATAGTATGCACTATGTGCACAATTCTTGTATATTTCACAATTAAAATGTATTGTTTTCTTTTAAAAAATTATTTATATACAAATTTTTAATTTTTTTAAAGCATTATTTTACTTTGAAAAAATATTCGGCTATGTTCGGCCTAAAAATTGCCTCAATAATATAATTCAGCCCCCCCCCCCCAAAAAAAAAAAAAAAAAAATCTTAGCAAAAGTTCCTCATCAGGTACTGTCTAGTTACATTTTAATAGATATGTGTGTTGTTGTTACATTTTAAAATAATGACAAAATTTTAAAAGTACTAGGAAACATAAGTTTCAGCTTTCAGATAAAATAAAAAAATAAGAAATCTTAATATCTTAAGAAAAACCACTGATAGAAAGGGTGAAAGGAATATCCTCTAAAATAGTGGAAAGAAATCATTGTAGACTTTATAAAGCTCACAATTAACAAAATTTTTTTTCATCTTTATTATTTTTTTTTTCTTTGCTGTCAGCAGTGATGCCTCTATAGAAAATGCCCTTCAATGTGAAGAAGGAAAAGAAATTAGTAATTTTCTTTCCCAGCCACTGCTAGAAAGACAGAAAAATTCGGAAGACTTTCCAAACCTTTCACGATTAGCCAAAAAGTACCTTTCTGCACCAGAAAGTACCATATATAGTAAGAGATTATTTTCAAAAGCAGGTAACATTTGCGGGAAAAAAAAAAAAAAAAAAAAAAAAAAAAAAAAAAAGGGCAATCACCTGAGAATGCTGAATTATTATTTCTGCATCACAATCTACGTTTATTGAAAACATTTTAACTGTTTTTTAAGACAAATATAAACATTACAATGCTATTCTTGAAAAAAATATCTAAAACGTAAATGCATATGCATACTAATTAAAAGAATTTAGTATTTACATTTCTTTCATTATTTAATAAGAAATAGTAACACACTTAAAAAAATCACTTAAATTATATTTAACTTTTAAGCGTATTTTACTAAAAAAAAAAACCCTTAAGCAACATATGACTTAAATATCTTAAACATCTGTATCTAATCAATCATATATTTATGTTCTTTATAGGTATAATTCAAAATATTATTGAAAGAAATATATTTTTATGTAACAAGGGATAAATGTTAAACTTCCCATTATGATAAAAAAAAAAAAAAAAAAAAAAAAAAAAAAAAAAAAATTGAATTAGCTTGTATAGCTGTGTTAAAACAATTTTGAATAGATTTAATGTTAGCTTATTACAGATACTTTTTGTGCTTACTGATACCGCATAAAATTTTTTTAACATGATTCCTAAATTAGCCTCTTATATAAAAATGGGTAGATAAAATCCATTCGCAGTATGAAAGTTAATGGGGGAAAAAAGTGTTAGTTAATTTCAAATAAAATTTTCATTATACATGATGAATATAAATTGTCAAATTAAAAAGTTATACTGTGTAAATATAAAAACATTTATTACAGTACTATTCGGCCAAGGCCGAATAATGGACTTGATATTCGGCCGAAGCCGAATATTCGGCAGACAGGCCGAAGTGGCCGAATATTCGGCTTCGGCCGAATATTCGTTGCATCTCTATTACTTATTTTACAGAAAATTTCACAAATCATGTGAAATGCAATAAATAAAATAACTCAACTTCATTTTGGATCTTGAACTTGAGTTTCATCCTCTATTTCCTTGCAAAAAAAAAAAAAAAAAAAAAAAAAAAAGGTTTTGTTTGTTGGCATAAAATTAGTTATTGTTATTGTACAAAATATTGTATTAGTTATTGTACAAAATTATTGATGAGTTATATGCCTATTCCCTGAATTATGCAGTATGTCCCAAGGTACAACATCCTGTTGTACCTTGGGACAGTTTGCCTTCCCTACTTTAAATGAATGGCATTTTTTTATTTTCAAACTGTCTGAATTTCTAAAATTATATTATAGAGAAATATGTTGGTGTATTCAAATGTTGCCTTTAAATTTTAAATCTGATTATAATCATCGAAGTAAAAAATTAAAATGTGAAAATTGTCCCAAGGTACAACACTCTCCCCTACACATACAAATCCATAGATCCTATACACGCAGGGCCGAAACTAGCCTTTTTTGTACCTGGGGGTAAATATGGATTTTGCCACTCTAACCACTGAGCCACTGATTTATTGTATGCATGCCTGTAAAATATCTGTATATACCTTTAAGTGTTGAATGCAGGCGTTATTGTGTATTTGGGAATCGTATGTGTAGGATAATGTATTATTACACGTATAAGTAGTTCAACATAGAATTTCAATTGATTCCATATAGTACCACGAACACACACTGATTTGATCCTTTCTTTAAACAAGTGCAGGCATCCTTCGACTCGACTTATGTAAGTAATGCATTTTGTAAAGTTATACATAACTTGAATTTTACGTACATCAAATTTGTAAGTTGCTTAGGTAAAATTTTGTAAGAAACTGCAATATTTATTATGTATATTATTTACACTGTATTATTTTATAAATAAAGCATCATGTGGCAGTATTTACTCATATATAAACTATAAACATATTAAAAAATATAAAAATAAACTTAAAGAACACTTTTCAAATACCTTGTGGAATACGGGATTTATAAATCTAACATTGATGAATTGATTTATAACAATTTTGAATCTACATCAAACGACTATAAAAATAAGAACTAGTAAAATAAGACTAATTTAACCTATTCTCCATGAATTTCTGATGGCAAGACAAATGAATAGCACTCACAAAATAAAATAATCCTTGATAGGCATAAACTGCATTTATTATGAATTAGATGACTACTATAAATAACTAACAATAAAGATTCAGTTGTTTTGTTATAGATTTGATTGTATACACCAATAAAAATATAACTCTTTCGAATATATAAACTATAGTACAGTTGTGGTTTATAGCTATATATTTTATTTATAAAATAAATATCAAAAGTATACAACTGCATACGTAACTGCGAATTTATGTAAGTCGCATAATATGTAAAGTCGGGGGATGCCTGTACTTAATCTCAAATTTGTTTTTTTTTCTTTCATTTTATGAAAAAATTTCACTTTAGAAAGCAAGGGAACCAGGATGATTAGTGGACAATTTTGACATAAATCCTATTTGAATAAATCAGGGTTCATTGTCAATTTTGGAAGAGAAAATGTAAGAGTGTTACAGGAGAAAAATGATATATTTTAGGAATATTTTCAAAATGATATGTAAAAACAATCAATCAATTTATTAATATGGCAAAAAACAGAAAAGCTGATGAATTTTGCAAATCTTCCATTGACCAATTAAGGAATTTTTTTTTTCTTTTTCACCATGACCGAGTACGGTAACTCAGAAAAACCGGAATTCCAATATTGAAAATTAAAAAATATATATATATACTAGAATTCCAGTATATAACCAGAACACAATCACCCCTGACAGGGGTGATTGTGAATTCATGAAAAAATAACTGAAATGTTAGCGAGAGAAAATTTTCGTATGCAGAGAAAACACATAATTTATTGCAGGGAGGCTGAATACTTTCATTATGAAAAATATTAATTTTAATTATGTTTAGAAATCATATGAAATTGATTTTTAGCCTTATTTTATGAATTTAACTATCAGGAAACTGGAATTCAGGTGTTGTAATACAATAGACTCCCTCAAATCCGCAACCCTAAAATGCCATAATGCCTAAAATCCGCATCTCATTATAGATGTAAGCAATGGAACTTTCAACTTAGATGTAAGGGCAAAATTACAGATTTTTTTTGTTTTACATCATTCCGTAGGTATTGTAATATGTAACTCTTGATAATATGACGGAACTCGTGCTTTTCCATCAAAGAAATATAAATTTATTTCTGAAAAAATCAAGATATTGCTGATATCACTGGTAATCACAATCTTTTTACCAAATATATTGATGTATTAATCAAGCTCTTTTGGTTATTAAGACTCGTTAAACCTGAAATAAAACTTCCTTATTTTATGATTTTGATGTGAATTAATAGGGTATCTCTATGAGGCAGGTTTCATTGAATAATTCAAGAAAAATGTATCTTATCTTTATTATTCATATTTAATTATACTACATTATTATTTACTTGATCTTTACATTTAATATTTTAATCATTTTTAAAATTATCTAAATTTTTATTATTTTAGTTTATTGCTTTACTTAATTACTTAAGTATTTTACTATATTGCAAGCCTTCATTATAATTTCAATTGCATTATTACATTCAAATTACTGTTTAAAAAAATTTAAACAAAGCAATGACCAGAAATCCGCAAAATTTAAAATCCGCACAACCTCTGGTCCCAAACTGTGCGGATTTGAAGGAGTCTACTGCACCTGAATTCAAGTACATTACCTGAAGATAATCGCCCATACTAATAAATAAATGTACAAAAATATTAGTGAAGATACAGTTGTAAAAGAAATTAAAATATGAAAGTTGATACTGCTGGACACAAAGAGATGAAGACATACACAAAGAGAGAAAAAAAAAAGCACAAGACAAATATCAACAAAATATATTTTATTGATTTGTTATCTAAGACAGTGAAAAACTTTTTAAACTCTCTGAGCATCTGATGGCTTTCCTGCATTATTATATAAATGTTTATAAAACTCAGATTTATTTAAATATTTTGATACAAATTGGTGCTAAAGTAGCTTTAACAAACCTTCATCTTAGCTGGTCCTTATAGATGCACATTTGTTGGAAATTTTTATTTTTATTTATATATATATATATATATATATATATATATATTAGTGATGGGCGATAACGAGATGTTTTTCTCGATTGTATGGACATCTCGATAATTTTCGATTGTGTAAATTTTTTCTCGATGACTGCAGTTTGCAAATTTCTTTTATAAATCATATATTATGTATTATATACGTCATACATTTATCAAGAATCGTCTGCGGGTGAACTGGAATGCGTCGATGTTAATAAAGACTAGGTGACTTCGACCGCTAGCGGGCCCCTCCTTTAATCGGGGCCCCTAATTTATACGTAATCTTGTAATATGAAATCACGAACAGGTTACCCGCTATATACGGCACTGATATATAATAGCAGGCGGGTGTGGTGTGCACGCACTACAAAATCTTGTAAAAAATATAATATCGAAACGAATGAACCTCGGACCAGATCTCTTGGGGGAGCGGTCAAAGCGAGCGGAGGGACACAGCAGCTGCATAATATGATTAAGTCGTCACAGGTCTTTAGGCCTTTCCAACCATATGTCACATGAGAAGTCTGGATCTGAATTTATAAAAAAGCCCTCCCCGTGGGGGCAAAGGGGGGAGGAGTGCGGGAGGTGGATAACATGAGTAAGTGGTCATAAGCCTTTCCAACAATATGTCACATGAGGGGTCCCGGCTAAATTTAGAAAAACACACCGTGGGGGAAAAGTGGGGTGGGGGCGGTCACCGGAGGTGCATTACATCAATAAGTAGTCACAGACCTTTCCAACGATATCTCACATGTGGGGTCTTGGCAAAATTTGGAAAAGTGTCCCCCGGGGGGGTGCAAAATGGGGGGATGGACACCGGAGGAGCATAACATCAATAAGTAGTCACAGACCTTTCCAACGGTATCTCACATGAGGGGTCTCGGCTAAATTTGAAAAAGTGTCCCCCGGGAGGGGCAAATTGGGGGAGACTGTCACCGGAGGTGCATAACATCAATAAATAGTCACAGACCTTTCCAACGATATCTCACATGTGGGGTCTTGGCTAAATTTGGAAAAGTGCCCCCCCCCCGGGGGTGGGGCAAAGTGGTGGTGGGGACACCGTAGGTACATAACATCAATAAGTAGTCACAGACCTTTCCAACGATATCTCACACTAGGGGTCTTGACTAAATTTGAAAAAGTGTCCCCGGGGGGGGCAATGAGTGGGGGGGACTGTCACCGGAAGTGCATAAAATCAATAAGTAGTCACAGACTTTTTCAACGATATCTCACAAGAGGGGTATTGACTAAATTTGGAAAAATGTCCTCCGGGGGGGGGGGGAAGCGGGGGGGGCACCGGAAGTGCATAGCATCAATAAGTAGTCACAAACGTTTCCAACGATATGTCACATGAGGGGTCTTGGCTAAATTTGGAAAAGTGTCCTGAAATTTCATATATTATAAATAATATTTAGCGGAGGGCTCCATAAAAAAATCTGATCTAAAATGATAAAAACGGAAAAAACTACCCTCGCAGTGGGGGCCAAATTGGGGAGGGGAGGAAGAAAGTCTCATAATATGAAAGAGTCATCCGAGAGCTTACCGATGACATATCACATGACTGGTCCAAAAAAAGTTTGAAAATTGCTCCCCCTCCCACCCCCCGTGAGCCCACTCTTTCGCCCCGGAATTCACACTGCCGCCACTTTAAAATTTTTATGTTCAATAATTAATATTTACCGGAAGACTGCATAAAAAACCCACATCTAAAGTGATATTTAAATTTATTATAGAAATCGGCTTCGGTTTTAAAAATTTGTTCGCCCCTTCCCCATCCCCCTTTGGGCGAAGAAAGGTTCATAGTATGAAAGAGTGGTCAAAGGGCTTTTCGATTATATGCCACAGGAAGGCTTCGGTAAAATTTTTAAAATTGCACCCCGCATGATTCCACTCTCACGTCCTTCTTCCTCGAAATCACCCGACCCACCTTCCTCTTTGAAATTTTTATATTTAATAAATAATTTTTATCGGAGGGCTCCAGGTATGTGACATCTTGGTAGGGCTAAAATAAGAGAAACTTTCAAAATTAGGGCTTCATTTCACAGCTCATTGTCATGCCTCTTTCTCTATCTCGTCCCCTGGTACTCTCGATAAATTTTCTTACTTTTCTTTTCTGCCGAGGACGAGAGAAATCCTCGAAAAGCTTCTCATAGCGAAATGTTGAAAAGCGCGAGCGAAATCCTCGAAAGGCTTTTCGTTGGGAAATTTCGAAAAGAACGAGAGAAACCAACCACCAGCGAGAGGCTTCCCATCGGGAAAGGTTGAAAAGGGCGAGAGACACTCTCGAGAGACTTCCCATTCCGAAAGGTTTAAAACCGCGAGAGAACAAACCATCGAGCAGCTTCCCATCTGGAAGCGTCGAAATGCTGGAAAAATCATCGAGATGAGATTTGCCGAAATGCGAGATGGAAATGAAGCTTTTAGAGTCAAACTTACCGGTTGGTTTAAGTCATAATTTCTCAAATGAGTCCATCTGCTTATCCAATCTCTTTTTAGCTCACAGGCTATCTAAGCCTGAGAGCTAATGTACCCGTCGGTTCTGTGTGTATGCATGTACGTACGTACGTACGTACGTATGTACGTAACGCGATAACTCTTGATTAAAATGTATGATTTGCTTCAATTTTTTTTATGTTTATTCTGATAAGGCGTTCCGCTGATTAGTTTTGGCGGTTCATTGGTTAAGGATAAAGGGAGAGAAGGGGGGCTGGTGCTCCCCTCCTTACTTTAGATAAATAGGTTTTTCATGCAGAATTATTCGATTTGCTCCAAATTTCGTATACCGGTTTATTATGTTAAGGAGCTTCCCTGATTAAACTTGGAGGTTCATTAGTTATGTATGAAGGGGGGAAAGGGGGGTAGACCCCCTCCTTAATTTAGATAAATGGGTTTTTCATGCAGAATTATTCGATTTGCTCCAAATTTGGTATACCGGTTTATTATTTTAAGGAGCTTCCCTGATTAAACTTGGAAGTTCATTGGTGAAGGATAAAGGGGGAGAAGGGGGGCTGTCCGCCCCCTCTTAATTTAGATAAATGGGTTTTTCATGCAGAATTATTCGATTTGTTCCAAATTTGGTATACCGGTTTATTATGTTAAGGAGCTTCCCTGATTAAACTTGGAAGTTCATTAGTTAAGTATAAAGGGGAGAAAGGGGGGGGGTAGACCCCCTCCTTAATTTAGATAAATGGGTTTTTCATGCAGAATTATTCGATTTGCTCCAAATTTGATATACCGGTTTATTATGTTAAGAAGTTACCTTGATTAGATTTGGAGGTTTACGGGTTAAGTATAAAGGGGGAGAAGGGGGCTGGTCCCCCCTTAATTTAGATAAATGGGCTTTTCATGCAGAATTATTCGATTTGCTCCAAATTTGGTATACCGGTTTATTATGTTAAGGAGCTTCCCTGATTAAACTTGGAAGTTCATTGGTTAAGGATAACGGGGGAGAAGGGGGCTGGTTCCCCACTTAATTTAGATAATTGGGTTTTTCATGCAGAATTACTCGATTGGTTCCAAATTTAGTATACCGGTTTATTATGTTAATGAGCTTCCCTGATTAAACTTGGAGGTTCATTACTTAAGTATAAAGGGGGGGAAGGGGGTAGACCCCTCCTTAATGTAGATAAATGGGTTTTTCATGCAGAATTATTCGATTTGCTCCAAATTTGGGATACCGTTTATTATGTTAAGAAGCTGCCTTGATTAGATTTGGAGGTTTATGGGTTAAGTATAAAGGGGAGGTGCTGGCCTCCCCCATAATATAGATAAAAGGGTTTTTCATGCAGAATTATTCGATTTGCTTGAAATTTAATATACCGATTTATTCCGATATGGCGCTTCCTTCATTAGATTTGGACGGAGGTTCATTGGTTAAGTATACAAGGGCGAAAAGGGGGCAAGTCCCCTCCCCTTAATTTAGATAAATGGATTTTCATGGAGAATTATTCAATTTACTTTAATTTATTTTTTTTTCTATGTTCGTTCTGATAAGGAGCTTTCCTGATTAGATTTGGAGGTTCATTATTTAAGTATAAAAGGGTTAAAGGGGTTAGACCACCCTTAATTTAGCGATATGTTTCTTTTTTTTCATGCAGAATTATCTGATTTTCTTCAAATTTGATATACTGATTTATTATAGTTAAGGAGTTTCCCTGATTTGATTTGGAGGTTCATTGGTTAAGTATAAAAGGGGCAAACGGGGTATATTTCCCTTGATTTATTTTTTGAGGGACATTATTCTTTGAAATAAGAGTATAATATACAATTAATGTGAATAACCTGTGAGCTCAATGCCATCAGTTTAACTGGCACTTATCTTTTTATTGCTATTAACAGATGTTGGTTATGAAGCATAGTGGTTTATGTATTCAGTTCTGTATAGTCCTAGTTTCAAACTTTACTGTTAAATTTAGTGTCATTTTGCCCTGAATTTTCAATGTTTCTCTTATTTTAGCTCTGCCAAGCTGCCCCATACCTGGAGACTCAGATAAATACTATTTATTAAATATAAAAAGTTCAAAGAGGAAGGTGAGTGAATTCTGGGGGGCGCGAGAGTGGACAAAGGGGGGGGGGGGGGGGTAATTTTCAAACTTTTACCAAACCTCTCCATCGGAAAGTCCTTTCACCACTCTTTCATATTATGAACCTTTCTCCTCCCAGACTTGAATTCCGGAAGGGGGCGGGGGTGGAGCGGTGCGGGGGTGATTTTTTTTTAATTGTAGAGATTTCTACAATAAATATCATCAAATGAGGTTTTTTAATGGAGCTCTCCGATAAATATTATTTATTAAATATAAAATTTTGGTAGCTGCGTGGGAGGTGCTCTGGGTGAAAAGTGGGGCTGCATGATTTCCGGGTATATTCTGGGATAAAAGAGGGAACTCACGTGGGAGGGGTAGATTTCAAACTTTTTTTGGACCAGTCATTTGATATATCATCGGAAAGTTACTCTTTCATATTATGAACCTTTCTTCTTCCCTCCCTATTTTGGCGCCCCGAGAGAGGCACTTTTCGAACTTTTTTGAAATCGTAGCGTTTTTAAACATTTTAGATCGGATTTTTTTATGGAGCCCTTTGATAAATAATTTTTAATATATGAAAATTTCAAAGAGAAGGATGAGCAGGGTATATTTCGGGGGAACGATAATTGGAATCCTGGGAGTTGGGACTCTTTTCTATCTTTTACTGATACCCCTCATGTGATATATCATTGGAAAGCTCTGTGACTACTATTTCATTTTATATATCGCCCGCTCCCCTCCCCTTACTTTGCCCCGCGCAGGGGCACTTTTTAAAATTTAGCCGACACCCCTCATGTGACATATCGTTGGAAAGTCCTGTGACCACTTATTCATATTATGCACTTTCCTTGCACCTGCCCCCTACTTTGCTCCCCGCGGGGGTTCGTTTAATGTATTCCAGTCGAAGTCTTTCTAAAAATGGGGAAATTAAAGATCCAATCTCAAATGACGTAGAAAAATCAATAAAAAATTTTGATCCCTTTTATCATCCTTTAGTTCATGTTTTTGCCACTAGGGGGTACTTTTGATTCTTATTTCTTTGGCCATTTTGGTGCTAATTGCCGAAAAATTCTAATTTTTTATACTTAAACTTCCCTTACCGCTTCATAGCTACTCGCGTTTTTTCAGCTTTTTTCAACCAGGGGGCACCCTTACAAGACTTTTCCAGTATTATGGCTCCTTTATAGCCTCCCTTTGGTTTGTTGTTTTTTTATTCCATCTGTTTTCAGTTACCCTATATTTAATAAAATCTGCCTTATATATATGTAAAAACAATAATTTCAATAATCGATTCTAGAACATCTCCTTTGTAGATTCTCGAAAATAATCGATGACTGTATCGATTGTGTATTTTACGATAACGATTTTTTTCGATTGGTAAATTTTAGAGAATCGCCCATCACTAAGCCCTATCACTACTATGAAATTGTCGGCCAGAATAATAGCTAAGTTTTCCAATAACTGTTTTTAGCTTTTCTCGTTATAATCGATTGTAAAACATCTCGATTGTAGATTCTAGGAATTAATCGATGGCTGTATCGATTGTGATTTTTTACGATGACGATTTTTCTCGATTGTCGAATTCTCGAGAATCGCCCATCACTAATATATATATATATATATATATATATATATATATATATATATATATATATATATATATATTTTTGCATTTGGAGCACATTTAAATATTTGGGCATATAGCAGCAAGAGATTTCATGCACAAATTCATTTATTTTATATTATATATATAATATATATGTATATATAACCATTATAAACCAATTCAAATTATCACCAACAGATGTGAATATACAAATTATAAATGAATTTATTCAAATTAAAAATTATGAATAAACAATTATAAAATTCTTTGAAGCAAACCCTTATAACAAGTGCAAACAAATTGAAAATACAGAAAAATATTGGAAAAATGGAATTATTTGTGGAACGAACGCAGACTCATCAGGCCCTAATTATCTTGATTTCCGCAAATAACAAGTATGGTTTCATCTTTACATTAGCCATAAAAAGCTAAAAAATGCAAAAAGGGGGCTACTGTACACAATAAATCCAGAAATAACATAGGATAAAAAATATAATGGATTAAATTGGATTAAAAAAAAAACAAGCATACTACCAGTTGCAAATCCAACCTAGGCATATATATATATATATATATATATATATATATATATATATATAGATTCTGTGAGTTATTCATAGTTTCTTATTTTACATACTGGTTTCCTATGTTCATTTCTAAATCATATTTAGAACTTTATCAATTTCTTCATATATTTGTGATTTCAAATTTAGTATTATTTATATTATTTGTGATTTCAAATTTATTATTATTTATATATATATATATATATTTAAGTATTGCGTGGCAGCGCAATACATATTTATTTCCAGTGTCACTTCTCAATGTTAATTTAACATAGAAAAGCCTATGGAGATGGTAACTTTTTCATTTTTTCTTCCCACCTTTTTGTCCCTGATGCCACTCATTTTTAATTCCTTGCTAATTCTAATAATATTATAAATTCAAAGTGTAAAAACATTTGCCACACGTCAGAGTCAAAACGGATCATAAAATGCCTTTGCATATAGGTGGATTATAATCTAGAGAGTAACACGGGCTAATTTTTATATACATTATTCAAATATTTTTCTTAATAATTCCAAATTTAGCTTTTTTCATTGAGATTCAACGGACATTTTGTAATAAAATTAAAATTTTTTTTTTCATTGTTGTAAATAATTCAAAAGCCGTAATAATAATTTGCCTATTTTTCGTTGAATGAATTTCCCGTGAAACATGAAACTGAAAGAGTTTTTTTTAAGAATTAAAAAGAATATGAATATGACGTCATAGTGGAAATAAAAATGACATTTTCAAGCAGATTTTTTATGTTCAGATTGGAATTTTTCGTGCAAACTACAGCAATATTCATTACTGCACTGGTGAGAATTTTTGAATCATACACAGGTAAATTACATCACAAATTGTGATGCGATATCGCACAAATCAAAGCCTGATGATGATACCCTCCATTAATTTTGAAATGTGTTTGTTTGAATGCAGTAGTTATTAAAAAACTTGACATATTAAACAAAAACCTAATTTGCAGATCAAATTAAAAAACAAAATTTATTTCCTAAATTGTTTAAGCCCGAGAAGAGGGAGATATTAAGATATTTCATTCAATTCGTTCTACATTTAATGTTAAATTTTTGTAACCAATAAGTTAAACCAATTGAACATTAAAAAATAAAAATGAAATGCATACAATATAATACTTAAAACACCTATATACTTAGATTCCGTTCAAATGAAATCGAAATAAATCTTAGAATTTTTTCCATTTTTAAGTTGTAAATATTTGTACTGCAGATTTTGCATTATGTTTATGACGATTGTACATAATATGATAAGATACATGCAAAATGCAAAACTTAAAAAAAGTCTAAGATTTATTTCGATTTCATTTGAACGGAATCTAAGTATATAGGTGTTTTAAGTATTATATTGTATGAATTTCATTTTTATTTTTTAATGTTCAATTGGTTTAACTTATTGGTTACAAAAATTTAACATTAAATGTAGAACGAATTGAATGAAATATCTTAATATCTCCCTCTTCTCGGGTTTAAACAATTTAGGAAATAAATTTTGTTTTTTTAATTTGATCTGCAAATTAGGTTTTTATTTAATATATATATACTCCTACATAGTTTCAAATAACTTTAGGCAATTAGTATTACAAAATAATTAAAACAAATTCAAACAAGTGCAGGATGTTCTGATATGTCAAATGTGCTAAAAGGGTTAAAGCATAATTCTGATTAAAATATTTTTGTCGACAGCAAATTTATTTTGTTTATTGCAAACAGAACTTTACGTCATAGCCACTTAGGTTAAAATTTTATCCATCATTGAAAATTAATACAACAAAACCTTCATAATTTGCTAAGAAAACCGTTTCTCGGAAAAATGGTACATGTTGGAATAATTTGGACAGCATATTTAGATTTAGGAATATCTATCTCATCCATATACCGGGTGTCCCAAAAAGGACTGACTGATTTTAAAATTCAATAACTTGGAAACGGTGACAGATATTTAAAAAATTCTTGCAGGAGGGTTATGCATAAGGTCAAAAGTTTTATTACAGTGATTTTCGATTTTAGTTCGAATTACAAGCAATAGATGGCGCTGTAAGCAATAGTCGCTAAATACAGGCTCGATTTCTGGTCCTTTCTCTTGTTCCATGCTGAAAAAGGAGATGGAAATGTATTATCCGGGCCACGAAGTACCAAAAATCGAACCTGAATTCAGCGTCTATTGATCGCAGCGCCATCTATTGTTTGTAATTCGAACTAAAATTGAAAATCACTGTAAAAAAACTTTTGACCTTATGCATAACCCTCCTGCAAGAATTTTTTTAATATCTGTCACCGTTTGCAAGTTATTGAATTTTAAAATCAGTCAGTCCTTTTTGGGACACCCGGTAGTTCACATTTTTGTTTTGCTGGAAGCAAAATTAAAATTTTTGTTACTTTTATGTTAGCTGAACACCAGTGATAATTTGCCAAATCTTGTTTCAATTCATCAATGAATTGCAATCCTTGCTAAACATTGGGACATTGAAAGATTATTGGGAATTTAAATTTTTTGTACTTTTATGTTAGCTGGGTATAATATTAATTACACTGTACAACAGTGGTTTTGTCCTAGAACTAAAATTAGTTGATTCTAGATCCGTTTTTGGTGCTGATTCCGAATATGCTTTCCGTTTATCTCTAGGTGGTCCAGGTTTTGAAAAATTTGCATATTTAAATTTATGCAAATTTAAACTTTTTTGTGCTATTTTATGCAAATTTTAGATATAATATATGTCACATCCAGGGTTCGTAAATATCATGATATTTTTGAAAATATCAAAAATATCCGATATTTTGATATATATCCGATATTTTCGATATATATCCGATATTTTCAAAGCAGCCAACTTACCGTTGATAATGTTTTCGAGCATAAAATAGATTAGAAACTAAAATATATTGCACTTAACATGAAAACTTAATCAAAGGATATTCTAAAAATGCATTTTTCTTTTTCTTTTTTTTTTTTTTTCACTTAGAACAAAATTGAAGATGAAATAATTGAAAACAGTAACAATTTGATTTATACACTTATAAAAAAAACTAACTATAGGATTCAGTATCTAGATCAAGTATAAAAAAAAATCAGATATTTTTAAAACAAAATTTTAAATACAAAAACAGTTTTTTTAATTGAAAAATTTTAACATAAATGTAAGTATAAAATGTTTTATTTTGTATTTCCTAATATGCTGTACAGTTCAAACTCAACTGAACCAAAACTTGAGAAAAGATTCTTTTCTAATGATGTATATAATTGCTTATTTAACATGTAAAGCGCCATGTCAACCACTGGTGGCTGACACTGAACTTTCCGTTTAAAACGCGCCATTCACTGATGGCTGACGTCTAAAATATGATATAAAACTAAAAAAATATATATTGTTTTAAGTAATTACTGAACGAATATTTAAAATTTACCAACCTTTTCTTTATTACAGGATTATACTTTCTTAAAAATTACTTAAAACATTGTAAATTTTTCAGCGCTTTAGTGTCAGTCACCGTGGCACTCAATGTGTTAAATTAGTCAGTTTATCTTTCAATGGTTGTTCTTATTATGTCCCGCATAATAAGATGTTATTATGTTGTAAAAGTTGTTGTAAAAGTTATGTTGTAAGTTCAACATTTAAAAAAAAAAATGCTTCAAATCTAAAGTTTGAAAAATATTTGTTTTCTTTTTTGGCTGAAAAAGTCACATCCAGAAGTGATAAGTTCTTTATCTACAGAGTCACAGTCAATAACAGTTGAAAATTTATTTCATTTACACTGAAATATTACGAATTACGACTGAAAATATAAAAAATACCTTGTGCACATTCATATTTTGAAAATAAATTTCAAATGCAGAAAATATGAAACATCTTGATACATTGAAAATAAATATCAAGTAATATGAAAATATCAAAAATCTTGACATTTTGAAAATAAATATTGGATACATATCCATTGATATATATCAACAAACCCTGCTGTATATAAATGATTATCAAAATTACATTTTATCTTTCAATGGTTGTTCTGAATTAACTGTCTAACATAATTATTAATTCTACATTTAAAAGTAAAAGTTTGAAACAAAGCTGTGAAAAGATTCCTTTTTTTCTTTTGCCTCTAGCAGTGACCTTTTTAGGAAAGGTTAATTATCTACAGAATGACACAGTCAATAACAGGTGGAAATTTCATTTATACTTGCTTTGAATGTGAAAAATATCAAAATTACCTCGCACGGGGATATTTTGAAAATAAATATGACATATACAAAATATGAAACATCTTGATATTTTGAAAATCAATGTGGCTTAGATGTGTTATTATCCCGGCGTCGGCCATCTTGGATTTCTTTTCATGCATGAAAACTCCTTTTTCGCCAAGTAGTAATGTCGCCAATGGTTAAATATTGTTGATAGGTTAATATAATATTGAAAAAACTGGAATATAATAATTATAACTATTAATAAAAAAAATAATTTTTAATTCAAGCCAAGAAAAAAATCCAACATAGCAGACCCCAGGATAATAACACATCTGTTCCATAAATGTCAAGAATTTGAAAATATCAAAAATATCAAAAATCTTGACATTTTAAAAATAAATATCGGATATATATCAAGATATATATCATGATATATATCCATTGATATATATCAACGAACCCTAGTCACATCTAATTACATTTTCTAGATAATGACTACTTGACTATTTGCTTCAGATAAATGTCACGATTTGCATATTCTTAACATTTATTTATCAGTTATTAAGCTTAATTTGCATTATTTCAATAGTGTAATGTTTACATCACTATAAACTTTAAAATAGTTGCCACAGAATTTATGTAATGTTTTTCTAGATAGATTTTTATGCTGATTTCAAATCTGCAGTCTGTTTTCTTATGTCATGTCTAGTTTTTGAGTAACAGGAATTTCTACTTTTGCATGGCATTAACACAGTTTCGATATAAGATGCTTTTTAGGGGTGTGTAATTCATTGACAAGAAGGTGAACAGGGTCAGATTCATATCAGAGACATAAACAAAAATTTATATAACCGAAAAAAAAAAAAATAAGTAGTAGAATCTATCCTAACTAGTTGAAGTTTATCATAAAAAGCTATTTCTAAAAAGCTATATATCATAAAAAGCTATTTCTGGCTTTTTTGACCAAAAACTAAAATTTCACTTTTTTCAAAAACTAGACGTGATAGAAGAAAACAGATACAAGATTTGAAATCAGCTCAAAAAGCTCATTTAGAAACATATTAGCGTACTCGCGCGACAGAAATATTTGAACATCAAGAAATATTATTAGTAAAACATGAAAAATATGCAAATTAGGTACAATATTTCATAGTCACATGCCAGTATAATCTCAGAAACAACGTTTTTGTGAAGTAAATTAGGCAGTAATCATAACATAAAACAAAAAACCCTGTCTGATATTGCTTTATACCTTAAATTTGCAAATAATTGTATAAAATTTACTAAATTTGCATAAGTTGAAATATGCAAATATCTCTCAAACTTGATGTGCTGGAGTAAATCTAAAACTAGATTCGGAATCAGCACAAAAAACCGCATAAAAAACAACTAATTTCTGTTTTAGGACAGAGCAAAAGTTCAAATTTGTTAACCAGTGTTATATTTATTATATTACACTTATTATATTTATTATTCTTTATTATATATATTATTTATTCTTATTTATTATTATAATTAATAATAATTATTAATTGACAATAATTGCAAATTATTGTTAATAGTTATTGTTAATTAATTAATAATAAATTAACAATATTAATAATTAACAATAATATACAAATAAATTAACGATATTAAATAATTAACATAAACAACTTAAGCTAACATAAACAATATTGGGAATATTGCTCCCAATAGTTCTGTTCTTCCCAATTCATGTAAAAAAAAGGAACTAATGACCCATTTTTAAAAATTCTAAATGATATTAAGAGGTTTTCGGACCTTAAATAACATAAGCTTTTCTTTTAGTGTATATAAATTAGATACAATGCTTTCATTATGAAATAAAATGTTCATGTAATCTCTTATTTAAACATTCCAGTTATTGTATAAGCCTAATCATTAATAGACCCGATTACATGAGATTTTGGTATTTGTAACGATATGTTTGTGTTTACTTATTTCATCATTATATTTTTAGCAAAGTTTTTTTAAGATATAATAGAAATTATTGAACTTTTTACGGCTAATATTAATTATCTTTTGTAAAAAATATTTTAATTTAGTCATTCCTTCACAGAGAGTTATATCTGTCATTACAACATTAAATTATCGGCCATTTGTTATTGGCGAGTGTTATAAGATTGGTTAGAATAAAAAATTTTTGCCGACCACTGGTACTCGGCTAACATAAAAGTACCAAATTTTTTTGCCAACCAGTATAATTACATGCTTTCTTTGAACTTAGAATTCTGTTTGTATGTGGCAGTCAAATCTTGTTACTCATTTTTCATCCACGTGCTGTTGACAATACATGAATTGGCTTTTTTTTACATTGGCTTTTTTAAAAATTTGATCACTAAGCGGGATAATGAGTAAATAACAGTTGATTTCCTATGGAGAAATTAGTATTAGCTTCAACAATGAGTATTTGTTGGAAAGTACTAATGGCAGGGTTACCACAGTAGTGCCAAATTTTTACTAACTTGATGAAATATTGCCACATTTGGTGACAAAAATAAGTTGCTGCATATGAAACCAACTTAACGATAGCTGCCTATCTTGGTGAAACTCACATTTCTACGTTTTAGTGCATTAAAAAAATATATACAGTAGACTCCATCAAATCTGCAGAGCTTGAAACCAGAGGTTTTGCGGATTTTAGAATTTTGTGGATTTCTTGTCATTGCTTTGTTTACATTTTTTAAACAGTCATTTGAATGCAATAATGCAATCAAAGTTTTACTGAATGCTTGCAATATAGTAAACTATTAAAATAATTAAGTAAAGTAATAAACTAAAATGATAAAAAGTAAGATAATCTTAAAAATGATCAAATTACAAAAAGTACAGGTCAAGTATATAATTAATAATGTATAATTAAATATGTATAATAAAGATGAGATACATTTTTCTTGAATTATTCAATGAAACTTTCCACTAAAAGGTATCCTATTAATTCACATCAAAATCATAAAGAAAGGAAGTTTTATTTCAGGTTTAGCCAGTCTTCATAACCATAAAAGCTTAGTTAATACATAAATATATTTGGTAAAAAGATTGCGATTACCAGTGATGACAGCAGTGTCTTGATTTTTTTAAGAAATAAATTTATACTTCCTTCATGAAAAACCACGAGTTCAGCTATATTATCGAAAATTACATCTTAAAATTCACAAGGAATAATATAAAACTAAAAAAAATCTTTAATTTTGCCCATACATCTGAACTGAAAATTTACATCTGCTGTGATGTGTGGATTTTAGGCGTTTGCAGATTTTAGGGTTGTGGATTTGAAGGAGTTTACTGTATATATATTCTACATTTCTGTGAATTTTAATGAAAGCATGTTTAATTTTTTTTAAACATCTTTTTAATTTGTCTTTTGATTTAATGCTTTACACATTGGAACAGCCAGGATTCTCATCTGAGAGAAATTTTGACCCACTGTTAGTCATAAAATAGCCTATTTTGTTGTGTTACATGTTTATAAGGTAATGTTTAGAAAATAAGTGACACATAAAAACCGATGTAAGGTAAAGCACCAACAACCATAATAAATTTAGCATTTATGTGTTTAGAGGTTTCATAAAAGACCATCTCCTTCAATCTTCAGTAAAAAAGGAGGATAATAAAGAGCAATAGCAGTAACATATGAGGACATCAGGTTCAAAACTCGCCTTATCCGGAAAATTGGGAAAAACTACTAACTGCGTCCACTGGTTTTCATTGTAAAAAAAGATTTTACAATGCCAGAAATACACAATAAAACTTAGTCTTTTAGCAGATTGTAATGCTTTTTTTATGCTGATTCACCAATAGAATAAATTGATAGAGAAAACTTAATTTTTTACTTTCTTCTAACTTTACAAGAAGAAAGCATTGGATTCGTGAAAATTTTCGACTTCCTGTTTTTGATGGATTTATACGTTTTAGAATGCCCAGAACATGATTTGATGGTTTTTAGAAAATGTCTGTCTGTGAGTCTGTATGTGACAAAAATTTTGTGGGCGCTCTATCTCAAGAACTAATGCACAGAATTTCACAAAACTTTAGATTCAGTTAGACCTTGATATTAACTGGACCTCATTAGTTTTTGGTGAAAATCGCCCAACAGGTGGCGCTGCTATGCGGCATTTTTCATGATTTCTGCAATAACTATATCTCAAAAACTACTACACGGATTTTCATAAAACTACAGATTCAGTTAATCAAAGATATAGTTTGGTGCTGATTACTTTTTTGTGAAAATCGCCCAACAGGTGGCGCTGCAATGCTGCATTATTCATGATTATCGCAATAGCTCTAATTCAAGAAAAAATGCACGAATTTTCATCAAACTTCAGATTCAGTTAGTCCCTGATATAAATTAGTGCTGTTTAATTTTTGGTGTAAATCACTCAACAGGTGGCGCTGCTGTGCTGAATTTTTCACGATTTCCGCAAGAGCTGTATCTCAAGAACTACTGCACGAATTTTCATCAAACTTCAGATTTAGTCAGTCCTTGACATGAATTGACGTTTTATATATTTTGATGTAAATCGCTCAACAGGTGGCGCTGCTATGCTGTATTTTTTGCGATTTCCGCAATAGCTTTATCTCAAGAACTAATGCTTGGATTTTCAACAAACTTCAGATTCAGTTATACCTTGATATCAATTAGTGCTGTTTATGTTTTGGTGTAAATCGCTCAACAGATGGCGCTGCTATGCTACATCTTTCAGAATTTCCGCTATAGCTCTATCTCAAGAACTAATTTACGAATTTTCATCAAACTTCAAATTCATATATACTTTGATATGAAATGGTGCTATATTGATGTAATATTTTGTACTGTTTAAATGATTTAATTGACGTGATTTATATAGAAGAAAGTTTTGTGATGGCCACAACATACTAGTTTAATTTTGGATAAGGTGAGTTTTGAAACTCACGTCCTCATACGTATACTTTACTGCTATTGCTCTTAACTTTTATTTTTATTAATTTTGCGCTAAAATAGAAGTTCCTATTATGAAGTCTTGAAACAGTTAAATGGTGAAAAATTTATTCTATTTACACTTTTCTTTACTTTGGTTTCTACTCAACGAATTTTTTCCATAACATAAGGAGCTACATCTATGCAGCTCATCAGTTTTTAAATGCTCTGGAAGGGGTATTAAACCAGAAAACCCCCCACCCTTTGCTGCACCAGTGCCCTACAGAAAATTATCAGATTTTATTTTGCATGTTTCACACGTAAATGTTTTGTCAAACGCGATTTTTCCTTAAAACCTCTGTTGCATACTTCACAGGTATGAGGTTTTTCACCAGTGTGCATAAAATAATGCAATTTTAATACACGCTTGAAAGTAAATGCTTTATTACATATCTCACAAATGAAAGATTTTTCAGTACTATGCGTACGTAAATGTTCCTTTAAGATCGATTTACTCATAAAAGTTTTGTTGCAAACCTCACAAATAACGGGATTTCGTTTTTCTGTTTCATGAGTTTGTTTCATATGCCGAGTTAACATAAAATTCTGATGAAATCCTTTACCACAAGTTTTACAGACAAAAGGCTTCTTATTTGAATGAACATACTGATGTGCTACCAAAGATGACTTTCTAGTAAATCTTCTATTGCATTGTGTACAAACAAAAGGTTTTTCGTTCTCGTTCAAATGACAGTGAGAATGTGTTTTCAAAAGTTCAGCTGTAAAAAAACCTTTGTTACACAACTCACATATGTAAGTTTTTTCACTAGAGTGACGCTGACAATGGTGCATTAAGTTACTTAAGCTAAAGAACCGTTTCTTGCAAAACTCGCAAGTGTGAGATCTTTTAGCGGTATGAAAACAATGATGTTTAGTTAAATTCAATTTGCAATGAAACTTTTTGCTACAAATGTTGCATGCAAAAGGTCTTTCGGTTAAATGACTTGTAGCATGAGGTTTCAAAGCTTTCTTTAAAGCAAATCTTTCATTGTATACTTCACAGACATGAGGCTTTTGACCAGAATGGTACTGTAAATGTTCATTCAAACCGGCTTTGGTAAGGAATCTTCTACTGCAAATTTCACAAATATGAGATTTCTCCTTACTATGAGTAAGGAGATGCCTAGTTAATTCACTTTTATAAATAAACCTTCTGCCACAAAACTCACAAACAAGACACTTCTCACTTACATGAATCACAGAATGTGACTTTAAGTAACTTTTGCATGAAAAACCTCTCCCACATACATCACAAATAAAAGGTTTTTCTGATGTATGCCTTTCCACATGTACTTGTAAATGACATTTTCGACCAAATCCCTTATTGCATACAGGACAATTAAAGGGTTGCACATTCGTATGAGTATAAGAATGTCTCTTCAAACTTTGTCTTTGCTTAAAAGTCTTATTACAAGTCTCACAAACATAAGGTCTTTCATCTGTGTGAGTAATGCAATGAAGTTTTAAATCACGTTTATTTGTGAATCCCTTTTGGCATATTTCACAAGCAAAAGGTTTCTCTGAAGTATGGGAATGCACATGTCCTGTTAAAGCAGATTTCTGAACATAACTTTTATCGCATAAATGACATTTATAGGGTCTTATGCCAGTATGAATGTAAGAATGTCTTGTCAGCTGACATTTTACTCTAAATGTCATATTGCATGTCTCACAGATATAAGGCTTTTCATTTGTATGTATTCGAAGATGCTCCTTTAAACCTTGCGGCTGAGAAAATACTTTATTACATATTTCACAAGTAAATGGTATTTCACCAGTGTGGCTACGAACATGTGCGTTGAATGTTTTCTTATGATGAAACTCTTTATTGCATGTAATGCATATGAAAAGATTTCCTTTTAAATGAGACTGAAGTTTTTCATCTAAGTTATCTTTTAGGGAAAATTTACTATCACAAACTTCAGAAGCTGTATTTGAGCTATCTTTTATGGAAAATTCACTTTTGAAAGAGTCAGCAAATTTATTTGAGCTGTCTATCTCAGAAAATTCCCTATTGCAAACTTTAGAATTTTCATTTGAGCTATCTTTCACAGAAAATTCACTAGTTTTGATTTTTAAATGTTCATCTGAGCTGTCTTTAATTGAAAATTTACTATTGCTAACTTCAGAATGTTCATTTGGGCTGGCTTTTATGAGAGATTCATTATTATAAATTTTAGAATGTTCATCTGAGCTATCTTTCACAGGAAATTCATTATTACAAATTTCAGAAGTTTTTTCATGAATGCGTTGATGCTGAAGCAAATAACACTTAATAGAGAACCTTTTATTGCAAAGATCACACTTAAAGTTCTTCTCATTATTATGAATGCGTTTATGTGTGTTTAAAATATGTCTTTTAGGAAAAGGCTTTAAGCAAACGTCACAAACAAAGCTCTTTTCTGCTGTATAAGTACAAAAGTGTTCAGATAACTCAAGTTTTTCAGAGAATTGTTTTCCACATTTTTTACAGGTGAAAGAATTTTCATTAAACAGAGTATTTGGAGACATGTTTAATGATTTTCAAATTATTTCAAAAATAGAACTCTAGAGTTTGTATCATCCTAATGGAAATACTCAATTTTTTTAATAAAGAAAGAAATATTTAACAAAAAATAATACATAAAATGCTAATTTTTTTTTTTTTTTTCAAAATAGCATTCTGTGAAACTCTTATGCATGGATATTTGTTAATTAATTACTTTGTTTTCTTCTAATGTTAAGATATTTAAAATTAGAATTCAATAACTTCACTTTCAGATATAGAAAAGCAGCTTCAAAGGCTTTCTCTGTTATCAAATCTATTATCAGTCAAAAAAATAAAATAAAGAGGTATTATATTTTTAATATTTTCAAAGTGGATCATATAAAATGAAAAAAAGATTACTTTGAAAATAAAAGCACCTCTCACAAGGGATTCTGTAAAAACTATTGAAAAAATTAAACTCTGAATTTTCAAAAAGTACAAATAATTTCCTTCTCCAGTGCAGAAAGTTATTCTGAAATTCTTGAAAGCAGAATTTTATCAGTATACACACATATATATACACACAAGAAAAAGCTTGAAATTACTTGTTGTAGTAAACTTTTCCAATACCCTCCTTTTCAGTTTTCCTTTGGAATGTTTTCAGAAAACTAAAGAGAAATTCTAAAAAATAAAAATAAAATAAAATGTAAACAGAAATTCTAAAAAATAAAAGAAAAAGAAAATGTAAACATAAAGATTCATTAACATATGTAGGACAATTGCATCACCATAACATATAACAAATAAGATCAGGATTCATACTCTATTTGAGTAATAAAATTCCCTGACTTTTCCAGGCAATATTTCCAACAATTCCCTGACTACAATTCGCGACATTTTAAAAAATATGAATGATAATTCTAGATCTTAATGATTAAATTTGATACATAAGTAAATCAGTATTTTATTTAAAAAGACCTATTAATTGGTACCAAAGTTGACTCCCCACACCCTGGAAGGAGGGAGAAGGGGGGGGGGGGGGGAGACATTGAAATTTTAGATAATAAACCCAATTTTTTATTGTATATTTGTATTCTACAGGAAAAAATATATATCATTTGTATTTAAATTTTTTTTTTTGTATCATCCTCGATGGCACGTTAACAGGACTGCCACATGTGACTATTTTTATATTCTATTCGCACCACTATTATATGAAAAAACATTTTGTAGTATATTTCTCTTGTAAATGTTGTTAAAGCGTATATAAAATATTTTTGTTTTGAAAAAGTGGTGCGAAATAGAATAAAAAAATAGTCGCCTGTGGCAGCCCTGCGTTACTCAAGTAAAATACAGCATTAAATCCTGAGAAGCAAGGAAGCTTATGTTAAAAGCCTAAACTAGTCACTCAAAAAGACGCGGATGATAATGTTAATCCTATGGGGAAGTTATTTTCAAATATCTCACTTAAATTTTGATATTTTCGAATGATTTTTTTTTTTTTTTTTTTTTTTTTTTTTTTTTTTTTTTTTGCATAGGATAGCTGAGGGCAATCTACAACCAGGCTAGTTTTTACTTTTTTGATTTCAGTTTCATATATATATCTATTTTTAATTACTTTTACTTTCAAAAACTGGTTTGAACCAGTTCTGAAATTTAAACTATCCTAATAAATAAAAAAAAAAAACATAACCAAAACCGAAAAAGTAAAAACTAGCTCGGTTGTAGATCGTCCTCAGCTATCTTATGCAAAAAAATATCATTCGAAAATATCAAAATTCAAGCGAGATATTTGAAAATAACTTCCCCATAGGATTAACATTATCATCCGGGTCTTTTTGAGTGACTAGTGTAGGCTCTTTATGAAGTAACCTGAAGGGAACAGGAAACTACTACATCCAAGTCATTGTTCTTGGGTGTTTAAAGTGGCACACTCATTTAGAATTTAAGCAGTTCCTATCCTACTCTTGATGGAGGAAGGAAAGCAGCATTTTTCTGTTTAGTTTCGGTTTTTTTTTATTAGAACTTCAGTGAAAAATAGGATTTCCTGCCACAAAACAAATCTGACTCATTTTGCTGGATTACAGCACCATCTACAATGATCTAAACAAAAAAAAAAACTAGTATGTTGTGGCCAACACAAAACTTTCTTCTATATAAATCACGTCAATTAAATCATTTAAATAGTAAAAGAAATTACATCAATTTAGAACCAATTCGTATCAAAGTATACCTGAATTTGAAGTTTGATGAAAATTTGTGCACTACTTATTGAGATAGAGCTGTAGGGGAAATTCTGAAAAATGCAGCATAGCAGTGCCACTTGTTGCGCGATTTGCACCAGAACACAAACAGCACTAATTCATATTAAGTTATACCGGAATCTGAAGTTTGATGAGAATAGGTTCATTAGTTCTGGAGCTAGAGCTATTGTGGAAATCACACAAAATGCAGCACAGCAGTGCCACCTGTTGAGCGATTCACACGAAAAGGTACAAAACATCATTTCATGTCAAGGACTAACTGAATATGAAGTTTGATGAAAATCCGTGCATTAGTTCTGGACATTGAGCTATTGTGGAAATTGTGAAAAATGCTGCATAGCAGCGCCACCTTTTGAGCGATTTACACCAAAACATAAACAGTATTAATTCATATCCAGGTATACCTGAATCTGAAGTTTGTTGAAAACCCAAGTATTAGTTCTTGAGATAGAGCTATTGCGGAAATCTCAAAAAATGCAGCATAGCAGCACCACCTGTTGAGCGATTTACACCACAAGGGGCAAAACGTCAATTCATGTCAAGCACTAACTAAATCTGAAGTTTGATGAAAATCCGTGCATTATTTCTTGAGCTATAGCTATTACGAAAATCGTGTAAATGCTTCAAAATGCAGCATAGCAGCGCCATCTGTTAGGCGATTTGCACCAAAACATTACCAGCACCAATTCATATCAAGTATTAACGGAATATGAAGTTCTATAAAAATCTGTTTATTAGTTCTTGAGATAGAGCTTTTGCAGAAATCCTGCAAAATGCTAAATAGCAGCGCCACCTGCAGGGCGATTTACACCAAAAACTAATCAGCACCAATCTATATCAGGGACTACCTGAATATAAATTTTTATTAAATTCCGCGCATTAGTTCTCGAGATAGAGCGCCCACAAAATTTGTGTCACATACAGACAGACAGACAGACACAGACTCACAGACAGACATTTTGTAAAAACATGTTTTTTGGAATCTCTGACCCATAAAACGTGTAAATCCGTCGAAAACTGGAATTCGAAAATTTTCATGAAACCAATAGGTACTTTCTTCTTGTCAAGATAGAAGAAAGTAAAAAAGTGGGTATGTTTTCCTGTAAAATATAAATCTGCAATAAAAAGTGGCAGTTCTGATTCAAGATTTCAAGGTTGTGCCCCCTATCACCTCCAGGTGGTGGGAGTTCAAGATTGGTATCACTGAACAGCCTTCTAAAAATATTTAGCGTATATTTATCGATTTTTCAGTCGAAATTGTATTTCTCAAATTATTTGACCATTTTCAGACACCCAATACAGCAGACTTCCTCAAATCCGCACAGCTTGGGACCAGAGGTTGCGCAGATTTTAGAATTTTGTGGATTTCTGGTCATTGCTTTGTTTACATTTTTTAAACAGTAATTTGAATGTAATAATACAATCAAATTTATAATGAATGCTTGCAATTTTGTAAAATATTAAAATAATTAAGTAATAAACTAAAATTATAAAAAGTAAGACAAATTTAAAAGTGATTAAATTATGAAAAGTAAAGTTCAAGTTAATAATGTATAATTAAATGTGCATAATAAAGATGAGACACATTTTCTTTGAATTATCCAATGAAACTTTCCTCATAAAGGTACCCCAAAAATAGGGAAGTTTTATTTCTGGTTAAGCCTGTCTTAATAACCAAAAAAGCTTGGTTAATATATAAATATATTGGGTAAAAAGATTGTGAACACCAGTCACATCAGCAATATCTTGATTTTTTCAGAAATAAATTTGTACTCCCTTCATGAAAAACCACGAGATCAGTCATATTATTGAGAATTAAATATTAAAATAGATACTGAATGATGTAAAACTGAAAAATTCTATAATTTTGCCCATATATCTGAACAGAAAATTTCATTGTTTACATCTACGATGATGTGTGGATTTTAGGGTTGCAAATTTGAAGGAGTCTACTGTATATATACACAGTAGACTCCCTAAAATCTACATATCATTGCAGATGTTTGGATGTAGGGGGAAAATTCAAGATTTTTATTATTATTTTTATATTGTTTGGTACACACTTTAATATGTAATTGTTGTTAACATGATTGAACTCATGCTTTTTCATGAAAGAAGTATAAATTTACCTCCGAAAAAATTCAAGATAGTACTGATATATCAATGGCGATTGTGATCTTTTTACCAAATACATTTATATATTAATCACTCTTCTTTTGTCAATAAGACTGACTAAACATGAAATAAAACTTCATTAGTTTACGATTTTAATGTAAATTATTAGTGTACCTTTTATGATGACAAATTTTATGTAACAAATTGATGAAAAAATTATCTCAGCATTCATATGCATATTTAGTTACACATTATTTGTTACTTGAACTTTACTTTTAATATTTTAATCATTTAAAAAAATTTTATTATTTTACTTATTACTTTACTTAACTATTTTAATATTTCACTTTATTGTAAGAATTCATTATGATTTCAAGTTCATTGTTGCATTCAAATTACTGCTTAAAAAATGTAAACAAAACAGTGATCAGAAATCCACAAAATTCTAAAATCTGCACAACTCCTGGTCCCAGGGTATGCAGATTTGATGGAGTCCAGTCTACCGCATATACATAAGTCATAAAACTTATGAATGGCAGACATCTCAGAATTTGTCTGCTATTCAGAGGTAAAAACATACAAACAATTTATGTGGTAGAAATTAAAACAAGTTGGAATACAAGTGTCTGCTATTTGGGTACATTCATTATGGAGGTTTTACGATATGTACTTGCTGACACACCCAGCATTCCAGTCTCATGATAACAACCTTAAATATATGTAGAATCAGTGTTGAATGATTTTATATTTTTACACAAATTTTTTTTCCAAATGAAAGTGATGTTGGGATGGTTTAAAAATAAAAAGTTTTCCCATAGAATTACCATTAAAATAGTCGTGTGGTCTGAGGTTTGGATTCTTTGGCAATGAAAGATTTTCCAGTGTCTATGTTCCAATAATACTTCTATGGTTATTTTATTATTTAACCTCTTTTGTACCTTCTTACAGGTGCATCTCCAACCCATGCCTGCTCATGTGAATTTAGAGGAAGTGCATGTCTGTGCAGTTATTTTAGTTTTTTGTGCTACTATGTTCGAGCTTGGTTTGTGAGCAGTGTTGTCATTAAAAAAAAAAAAAAAAAAAAAAAAAAAAAAAAAAAAAAAAAACTAGAGGGTATACGCTAAAGTCATTAATGTCATGCCTAGAGTATATCCTATTGGTTTATTTGAGAAATTGAGGGTATACTGAGCTTCTTTAAAAAATCCAGAGGGTATACGGCATATACCCTCCACTACACCCCTAATAGTGAGCGAAGTCCACCTGCCGATACTGGTTTATCATGAAAGGGATAATCTCTGCTTCAGGACCCCTAACACAAGGTTCATTGGGATGGATTTTGTTTAGAAATTTAAAATCAAAACAGACAAGTGTGTATATAGCATGCCTTGTGCATGCTGTCAAAGGCAGTAAAGCCTTGACCTTTAAGTATGTTTGGATATATTTTCATTTAAAAATATAAATTCACACAAATTTGATAAGGCAGCAGCCTCCCCCCTCCCCTACTGTACGTTCGTTTGAAAAGACTTATTTAAAAAGAAAAAATCATTCAACATAGATTTTATATATATTTAAAGTTATTATCATGGATTTAAGCAACATTGGCGAGCCAGCTAGTGTATGTCAATAAAGTGATGTAAATATCAAGCCATCTGCTTGTGTGTTTAAATATATCAATAAATATTTCATATGGATCTGACTATTTTAAATCCGAGCATGAAAAGTTATGTGTTATCAGAGCCCCAGCCCAATACTGCAAGTACAAAGCAGAAAATTGTTAGTAACATTTTAAAATAGTTTCAAGATTAATTTTCTCATTCAAAATCTCTTCTTACATAGAAATAAGCATTAACCCTAGATGCTCTTGCATGACTATGTTTTGTTATTTCAAATGAAAATCAAATTTTAAATTAATTGCTTACTAGGCACAAAGGCCAACCTAGTGAAAAAGATTCCATGCCGGGACTTGAATCCGGGCCATCAGTATAGCACACTGACATTCTACCGACTAAACCACATGGAACGATACCCAGCCTGGAACTTCTCACTATATTATAGGTTGGCAAAGCTACAAACGCAGCACAAGATGGAATATATTTCCGTGAGCCACCGACATGGGGCAAACACGAAACACAATTAAATCCAGCATCGATTGAAACTATTTAATTTGAAATTTGATTTTCATTTGAAATATTGTATGCAAGGCGAATATTTCTCTCTGGAAAAATTTCCATGAATTAATGTGTTTTATTATTTTCATGCCCCTGAAAATCTGTTTAAAATATACTATTATTTTTAACACAATCATACTGATTGGTAAAGTTATAATGCAAATTGAATATTTCCAACTGAGCAAAAAAATGCCCAAGCTGGAATCGAACCCAGATCCTTGGCTTACATCACCAATGCTCTACTGTTTAATCTACCTGGGCTGGCAACCAGCGAGCATAATTCGCTCAGATAACCTTATTGGTAATAACATCTGCTCTGCCATGTATACAGCTCAACAGAATAAACTGCAGGTAAAGAAACTCCATATAAACGACGTACCCATCTTTTATATGAAGTTCCTTTATCTGTGGTTTATTCTGTTGAGCTGTATACATGGCAGACCAGATGTCATTACCAATAAGGTTATCTGAGCGAAATATGCTTACCGATTGTCAGGCCAGGTAACTTAAACGGTAGAGCATTGAATATGTAAGCCAAGGATCTGGGTTTAATTCCCAGCTAGGGCATTTTTTCGCTCAGTTGGAAATATTCAATTCCATTTAAAATAGCCAAGTTTTTATGTATCCACTGGAAGAAGTCTCCATCAGTCATGATTCTTATTCTTTTAATACATCATTGTACAATTGTGGCAAAAAGAAGGAGTTCTGTTTTTAAATAATTCTGCAAAACAACTTCAAACAGAAAGCAAAGATTCTTGTGGCAGAAATTTTTTAAGCTTTCTGCGACCAGCCTCGTTAACATCAATTTTTTTTTTCTTCACTGTGATATTTTTTAAAAATAGAAAGTAATGTACATTTATACACAACACAATTAATTAGAAAAAAGACACTGAAGAACTAATATAACATAAACCTGGTATTATATGTCTATTATATAATGGTCTTGTCTATTTTTAAACTGCATGCAAAAAAAAAGCCAAAAACCTAAATTTAATGAATAAGTATTAGATGAATTATTTAGCATATTTAAAGCAATTTATAACAAATAGATTGTCCCATTTTTTTCCTTAAGATTTGTTGATTGAGTACGAGGTTAAATTGTTGCAATTACAGATTTGAAAAGTATAATTAGATCAATTCATTACTGCGTGTGTGGGAGGAGGGACAAAGACATTGTACACATGCTTAATTATTACAAATAATTAACATATAAATTAATATATATGCATACATATTTAAATTTTCTTCTTGCTAGATGTTGAGGTTAAGGTCATTCTTATTCTTGATATAAATAAAAATACAGTAGACTCTCTCAAATCTGCAAATGCTTAAATTCCACACATTTTTACAGATGTAAATAATGAAACTTTCATTTCAGATGTAAGGGCAAAATTACAGAATTTTTTAGTTTTATTTCATCCCGTATGTATTTTAATATGCAATTCTTAATAATATGACTGAACTCGTGGTTTTCTATTAAGGAAGTATAAATTTATTTCTGAAAAAAATCAAGTTATCGCTGATATCACTGGTAACCACAATCTTTTTGCCAAATATATTTATGTATTAATTTTTTTTTTGGTTATTATTATGACGATTTTGATGTGAATTAATAGAGAGTACTTTTCATAAGGAAAGTTTCATTGAATAATTCAAGCAAAATGTATCTCATCTTTTGTATGCACAGTCAAATATACATTATTTGACTATTTTTAATATTTTAATCATTTTTTAAATTATCATACTTTTTATTATTTTACTTAATTAGTTTTATATTTTACTATATTAGAATCTTTCATTATAATTTTGATTGGATTATTGCATTCAAATGACTGTTTAAAAAATGTAAACAAAGCAATGATCTGAAATCCGCACAACCTCTGATCCCAAGCTGTGCGAATTTGAAGGAGTCTACTGTAATAACTTACCACTTTTAACCAAGTTAATTTAAAGTCAATTTTTCCAAAAGTATGTTATGTTTTCAAAACATAATTACATAACTAAATAAGGAGTTATAAAATATAAATAAAAACAACATTCAAAGCACCAAAACACTTTATTTCTTCTTGCAAAGTAGTTTCAGTAGCCATAGCGTAACTGTCATCAGTGCAAAATATGCTCAGAAAAGAAGATTTCTGAAATATATGTAGGAGACACGCAGAGTTCATTAATATATATCAATCGATATATATCTTGATATATATCATGATATATATCCGATATTTATTTTGAAAAGATGAAGATTTTTGATATTTTCATATTACTTTGATATTTATTTTCAAAATATATCAAGAAATATTTCAAAATATCAAGATGTGTGCTATTTTTAATATTTGATATTTATTTTCGAAACACCATTGTGCAAGATATTTTTTATATTTTCAGTCAAAACAAGTGCAAATGAAATTTAACTGTTGTTGTTCTGTAAATAACGAATTTTTGTCTCTGAACAGTGACTTTTTTAGCCAAAGAAGAAAACAAATATCTTTTCCAAGTTTTATGTTTGAATTTTTTACTTTTAACTGTAGATTATGAGGGACATTATTAATTCAGAACAGACACTGAATAATAAACTGTCTAATTTAAATACTCAGTTATATATATATATATACAGCTTCATTAGAAAAGAACCTGTTCTGGTACTGATTTAGTTCAGTTTAAACTGTACAGCATGTTAAGGAATAAAAAATGTTAAAAATTTTCAGTTAAAAAAATATGTATTTAAAATTTTGTTTTATAAATTTCTGATTTCTTGATAGTTGATACTGAAGCATATAGCTTTTTTCTTTTTAATGTAATTGGTTAAAGCAAATTGTTTCAGTTTTCAATTAGTTGATCTTCAATTTTGTTCTAAATTTCCGATTTCTTGATAGTTGATACTGAATCTCATAGTTTTTAAATGTAAATGCATAAAGCAAATTGCTTTGGTTTTCAATTAGTTGCTTTTCAATTTTGTTCTAAATAAAAAAAAAAAAAAAAAAAAAAAAAGAGTGCTTTTAGTATATTGTTTAAGTTTTCATGTTAAGTGCAATATGTTTTAGTTTCTAATGTATATTATGCTTGAAAATATTTATTATCAGCAAAGTTGACTATTTTGAAAATATCGGATATATATCAAAATATCATGATATTTACGAACCCTTGAGAAGCAGATAAAGTAAAGTAATAAAGTCTTTTGGTGCTTTGAATGTTGTTTTTATTTATATTGTACTGTGCCAAGTAATTTCTTATTGTAAATAAGGAGTTGTTTAGATACAAAAAAAAAAAAAAAAAAAAAAAAATCAGTCTTCTAGAAACTTCAACTCGAATTTTACTAACTTCAATGCTTTTTATTTGAAATTAAAATAACAATTTAAAAAAAATAGTATTTCTATCACCTACATTTAGTAGCTCAACGATGAAAGTTTTCTGCAAGGAGGCACTCCCTTTCTGTGACATCACTGCATTTCTGCCAAGGGAGCAAAGATAGGAAAGAAATATCTCACAGTTTTCTAACCTTTTCATGCCCTTGGCCTTATAATTATAATGACTGTCAATAATAAAAATAGCAGAAATTTGATAATAACTTATTCATTACAGAATTCCCCAACAAGAGAAGTAAAAATTTTATGGTTTGGCTCCAACGATGTATAGTTAGAGATATAAAACAAGAAAGAAAAAAATCATGCATAGATTATGAAACACTTCCCAACACATTCAGAATAATGTAACAAAACTGTACCATTTACAAAATTATAATATTAAGTCTAATTCAACCCTATGGAAATGCATAACACATTTCAAAACCCAATTTCAGCTGTTCCCATCTACAATCTGAAAATTATCCGAATATTTTCAGCAGGTCTGTATAGGATTTATAGATTTGTATCTATTAACTACATGCATGCCAAAATTTTGTTCACTTAAGAAATACATATACTTCAGCTGAAAATTCCCCTTCAGCAAGTTCCTCTAATAACGAGAATGGTACGTGAATACTTTTGTGCAGCCCTGTATAGGAGGTATAAAATTTATATATAATGAGTAACATGCAAAAAATTATGTAAATTTAAAAGCACATACCAAAGTTGAAACTGTACACTCTAGCAATTATAACTCAAAGACAGTACTGTAATCGATTTCTTTTGTGTGTCCCTGTAAATGAATAAAAAATGCTATGAATGCCCTGTTCTAACATGATCGTAGTGAAATCCAGTGATTTATATCAGTTTCAATACATTTGAAATAGCGTAATGTCATTAAAATACTCTGCAAATGATTTTACCCCTATACCATAATGTAATGGAATACTTTTGAGTGCCCCTGTAAATGAACGATTAATCCGACATACTTCCTATACAGTACCAAACATGCTTTGGTGACCCTAAATAACCTTTATCAATTTCATGAAAATCTGAGTCTATTTTAGGGTTGCCAGTTTTATCTCAGAAAAAAACGAAAGCTTTTGATTGACGCTAGTTAGTTTTGGTTTTATTGGGCTATCATCCTTTTCTTATACAATACTAAACTATGTTGAATGTACCAGTAATGTTTTTGGAAACAATTTTTTTTTAAAGAGGTTATTAATTAATCGATTTAATTATTATTTTCTAACTGCATTCATATTACATTATTCTATTAACATTGTTTAACTAAATTTGCAGTCATATATCCGAATATGGATAAAAAATTAATTGAAATGTAAGAACAAAAGTAAACCAAAATATCCTACAATTCTTTGATGATCATAAAAGTTTTAGTAATGGACACACTTCGAAAAATATATGTCTATATTTAAGCATAAAGGACTGTAATAAATCAAACAAAATTTTAAAACTTAAGATACAGATATACGAAATATAAAAAATTATAATGTAGATCCTTATTGTCTATAATAATGTCAAGTTCAGATGATCTATAATCCTAACCAAGAGTTTCAGAATGCATAATCAGTATTTCACAACCAGGGGTCTGTCCAGACTTTTTTCACAGGGTCCTGTTTTTGTGAAATTGTGAAGTTCTTCCGGTCGCAGACAATTAGCCGAAAACCAAATAGCCGACAAGACATTTAGCAGACAGCACTTAGACGACAGGACGTTTAGCCGACAAGTACATTTAGTCGACACGTACATTTAGCAGACAGGACATGTAGCCGACAAGTACATTTAGCCGACAGGACAAGTAGCCGAAACGTACGTATAGCATACAGGACAATTTGCCGAAACGGACATTTAGCAGACAGACAATTGGACGACAGGCAATTGGCCGAACGTGACATTTAGCCGACAGGACAATAAGTCGACAAGACAATTAGCCGACAAGACAATTAGCCGACAGGACAATTAGCCGACAAGACAATTAGCCGACAAGACAATTAGCCGACAGGACATTTAGCCGACAGGACGATTGGTCGACAGGACATTTAGCCGACAGGATGATTAGCCGACAAGACAAATTAAACGACAGGATATTTAGCTGAGAGGACGATTAGCCTAGTTAGGTTATGATTAGGATACTTTTAGGTTACGGATAGATTATAATTAGTTTACGGTTACGTTAAACTTAGGTTACAGGTACGTTACGGTTAGGTTACAGTTAGATTACGGTTACGTCACAGTTATGTTACTTTCAGGTAACAATTAGGTTACGTTTAAGTTACAGATAGGTTAAGGTTATGTTACGGATAGGTTACAGTTAGATTACGTTTCTGCTACGATTAGGTTACGGATAGGATACAGTTACGTTACAGTTTGGTTACAAATAGGATTACGGATAGGTTACAGTTAGATTACGGTTAGGTTCCGTATAGGTTACAGTAGGTTACGGATAGGTTACAAATAGGTTACGGTTAGGTTACCGCCAAGCTACAGTTAGGTTACGGTTAGGTTACATTTAGGTTACAGTTAGGTTATAGTTACATCACAGTTAGGATACGGTTAGGTTATAATTAGGTTACGGTTAGCGTACCGTCATGTTACGTTTATTTTACAGATAGATTACTGTTAGGTTACAGTTATGTTACAGTTAGGTTATGGTTAGGTTATAAGTAGGTTACGGTTACGTTACGGTAAGGATGAAGTTAGATTACGGTTAAGTTACGGATAGGTTACAGTTAGATTACGTTTCTGCTACGCTTAGGTTACGGATGGGATACAGTTACGTTACAGTTTGGTTACAAATAAGATTACGGATAGGTTACAGTTAGATTACGGTTAGGTTCCGGATAGGTTACAGTAGGTTACGGATAGATTACAATTAGGTTACGGTTAGGTTACCACCAGGCTACAGTTAACTTACGGTTAGGTTACAGTTAGGTTATAGTTACACCACAGTTAGGATACGGTTAGTTAATAATTAGGTTACGGTTAGCGCACCGTCATGTTACGTTTATTTTACAGATAGATTACTGTTAGGTTACAGTTATGTTATAGTTAGGTTATAAGTAGGTTACGGTTACGTTACGGTTAGGTTACGGTTATGTTCCATTTCCGTTACAGATAGGTTACGGTTAGATTATGGGTAAGTTACAGTTAGGTTACGGGGGTCTATGTCATTTAGCCGAAAACCAAATAGCCGACAAGAAATTTAGCAGACACCAATTAGCCGACAGGACGTTTAGCCGACAAGTACATTTAGCCGAAACGTACATTTACCCGACAGGACATTTAGCCGACAGGTCAAATAGCCGACAAGACATTTAGCCGGCAGGACAATTAGCTGACATGATATTTAGCCGACATTTAGTCGACATGACAATTAGCCGACAGGTCAAATAACCGACAGGACATTTAGACGACAGGTCAAATAGCCGACCTGACAATTACCCGACAGGACAAATAGCCAACAGGACAAATAGCCGACAGGACAATTAGGAGACATGAAAATTAGCCGACAGGTCAAATAGCCGACATGATATTTATCCAAAACATACATTTTGCCGAAAGAATTTAGAAGACTCATTGATGTGGGTCGGTTATATACCAACAATGTCAACCTCGATAACTCGTCACCATCATAATTCAACTTTTTAGCTCACAGGCTATCAAAGTCAGAGAGCTGATGTGCCCGCCGTTCTGTATGTATGTAAGTATGTACGTACATATTCACGTAACGAGGTAACTCTTGATAGAAACATCCGATTTGCTTCAATTTTTTTTTCTAGGTTCATTCTGGAAAGGTGCTTTCCTGATTAGTTTTGGGGGTTCATTGGTTAAAGATAAAGGGGGAGAAGGGGGCTAGTCCCTCCCCTTAATTTAAATAAATGGGTTTTTCATGCAGAATTATTCGATTTGCTCTAAATCTGATATACCGGTTTATTATGTTAAGGAGCTTCCCTGATTAGATTTGGAAGTTCATTAGTTAAGTAGAAAGGGGGAAAGAGGGCTACCCCCCCTTAATTTATATAAATGGGTTTTTCATGCAGACTTATTCGATATGCTCCAAATTTGCTATACCGGTTTATCATGTTAAGGAGCTGCCTTGATTACATTTGGAGGTTCATTAGTTAAGAATAAAGGGGGGAAAGGGGGCTACCCCCTATTAATTTAGATAAATGGGTTTTTCATGCAGAATTATTCAATTTGCTCCAAATTTGGTATACCGGTTTACTATGTTAAGGAGCTGCCTTGATTAGATTTGGAGGTTCATTAGTTAAGAATAAAGGGGGAAAAGGGGGGTTAGTCCACCCCCCCCCCACCCCTTAATTTAGATAAATGGGTTTTTCATGCAGAGTTATTCGATTTGATCCAAATTTGCTATACCGGTTAATCATGTTAAGGAGCAGCCTTGATTAGATTTGGAGGTTCATTAGTTAAGAATAAAGGGGGAAAAGGGGGCAACCCCAATCCTTAATTTATCGGACACTTGTGGCACGAATATCATAGAAGTTTGTTTTTAGGCTAATTGAAGGGTGTAGAGTTCATTTATGCTGTCAGAATTGTGTACTGCTATTGAAAAAAACAAAGTTATGGTTCGTTTTAAGATTTAGATGCCCCCCTAAGCAAATTTTATATACATCATTTAAAAGTAGACTTTATTACCAATCGTTTGGTACCAGTAACTTTCTTCTACGATAATTTTTTCAGAGTTAGTAGAGGTGTTTAATTTTTTTTTCCCACGACTGTACACTTTAGGTTTTTCGGATTGTGCTTTATATCTTTCGGTCGGAGTCGGTGTGATCTGGTTTTTAACAAGGAAGTCCTGAATATTTTTTAAATGAAAAACTATAGATTTGACTATTAATGGTGGCTCATAGTAATACCCATGTGTTCATTTCTGTACTTAAGGGATAAAATTATACAACACTTTATTATAAACGTGTTAAAATATGGAGCAATTTCTTTTACTTTGGGGTTTGGTGGAAGTCTGTCGGTTTTGTGTTGAAGAAATTGTTTTGTTGGGTGCTCGCAGACTCCATTCCTAGGCGTTGAAATTTATTTAGAGTGTACCATATATAATATAGTTTAATAAAGCAAATAATTAAATAATTTGATAACATTGCAATGATTGCAGTAAATATAATGTGACACTAATAATCCAAAAAAGTAAAAAAGTCGGATAATTAAGAACTTGAATTATACTCGCCCCTCCTCCACCCCTAAAAAAAACTATCTTAAAAAACTCTATACACCTGAATTTCTAGCCATCAGGGGCAAGTTGTACACAGCTGAGAAGCAATTGATAAAAGAAAATTTCTCTCATGTATTTTTAAAATTAGGCAAAGTACGATATATATCTCACCTTAAGAAAGTTCGAATAGGAAATGTTTTGGATAATTATTAATTTCTATGCATAAATCATTTATTTAATACATATGTTTTTATTGTAATCAAATCTGATAAATTATCATAGCGTTTGAGCATTTTTTTAATTTTTGTTTGAGTCTGACAATTGATGAAAATTTTCCGAAAAATCAAATTCCTTGGGGGGGGGGGGGGGTATTGCCTCCCTCAGCCCCCCTCAAATGGCGGCCCTGTTTCCAAAACTTTCTAAAATATTCATGGAGACATTTTTATGCATAAAAACATTAAAATAAAATCCTTTATATCTAACTTTATTTTATCAGTAATTTATTTATTTTTTTATTTATTTTTGACTAGATAATGGTAAATTTAAGAGCTGTTTATTTTTATTCCACCCTAACATTATTTATTCCAGACAGTGTTGCGCCAACATATGCGTATATGGCGGAAGCATGATGCAACAGTTGAAAGGAGAAATCAATCATCATGTTTGGACATTTCTTTATTCATTTCATTTTCTTCGGTTGTTAACGAAAAAGAGCTATTATTTGATACCAATTTAGCCGTGCTAATAAATCTATTTTATACAAATAAAGCATATTATGGCATTAAACTGGATTATTCCTAATTTTCTCTTATTGATCAAGTTGAATTTAGACACATTTTTTTCGTGAGGGATTTCTGTGATCTCCGGGATGGGGGTGGGGTTGGAATTTGCACTTTTTGACCATTGAAAACACAAAATCTCAAATCTTCCATGGGGTCATTTATTCTCTGGGGAGAATGTCTCCCCCGGGTCACCCCATGAATTCAACACTGTTAATGATTAAAAAAAAATATTAGGATTGTTTCTCTTTCTGATTTAATTAAGAAATTTAAACATTTAAACACGGAATGTAAAAAATTATTTTGGAGAAACTATTATTTGTATAATGAATGCCATTGTTGGATCATGTACACCTACGTTTACAAATGAACTGAAAATTTAATACAATAATATTAAACTAGAGAACAGGAATTCTGTTTTTTCAGAATTTAGTGTCGCCCCCAGCATTTCCATTACTTCATTTTCTTCTGATGGACTGATGGCTTCTATTATTATGAAACAGCCATTATAAATGAAGTGTTAGGTGAAGATGAAAGAGCAGCCGTAAAAGTTTGAACTCTGATTTTCTGGTCGGAATGGGGGAAAAATGGTTATATATATATATATATATATATATTTTTTTTTTTTTTTTTTTTTTTTTTGACGACTGCTTTTTCATCTTCCCCTAACACTTCATTTATAATGGCTGTTTCATAATAATAGAAGCCACCAGTCCATCAGAAGAAAATAACTCGGTTAAGCGGGACTCTACTGCAGTACAAAACATATTTCAATTTTAAGACTTAAAGCACACGTTTTATTTTATGTAAAATGACGTCATTCGCATCCGCTTAAGAATTCCACATTTACGATCTACTCTTAAACATCTGCAGTAAAGCATGCATAGCACATCACTATCGCGAAATAATGCACAAATGCAAAAAAAATATTCCGTCTTTCAAGAAAAAAAAAAAAGGGCGATCTAATGATTCATAGATACTTACAATTAAATATAGTATATAATAGCTCCATTGTTTTAACAGAAATCATTCGTTTATATATTTTTTTTTCAAAATAGCACGTATTTTAATTACATTTTCTTTCGGCTGTTGCGAGAAAATGGCAACAAAAATATATAATTGCAATTTTAAAACTATTCTTCCTTTACTTTCTACAGAAATCGAGTTCTTCCGTTGCCAATATTAAGCAAATGGCTCTAAAAACTACAAAAAAATTAATATTCCAAAAATAAATGGAGATACAGTTTTCAAACAAAATGCATTTAAAAGAACTTTTTTCTCCAATACGACGGTATAAAAATTGAAAATGTGCGATGCTTAGAAGTTTAAAAAATTTCTAAACAGTATTTAATCGTAATGCTTTGTTTTACGGCTAGCCTCTGTAAGGTAACGTTATTTTTTGGACACAAAATAAGCTGGGAGAAAGAAATAGCATACCGTACCGGAGGCTAATAACATTTTGTTTTAAACGTGATATATAATTTTAATTGTTTCATCAATTTTCAAGTTTATTGAGAACTTTTTACGTTTCATCCTCATTCCTCTGTTTGTATTAACTTAATTTTTCAATAACGGTTTCTTTGTAATCAATAATACTCTAAAGTTAAAAAATATATATTGAGAAAATTAAAAATATTTTTTTCAAATAATTCTAATTTAATTTGATATTCAAAATTTAAGAAAAGCATTTATCGAATTAGATATATATGGTAAGCATATAGAATTTTTCTTTAAATTTGAAGCTAGGTCCTCCTTTATATTAATAAAATTGGTTCTTATTTAATATTATTTTTTTCATTCTTGTTAATAAAGTTTGCATTTGTAGTCGTAGAATGTATCCAGCCTCAGCTAGGGATCTAACGAATTTCGGACGATTTTCAGTATTAAGCAGAATATTGTAGATATTTAGAGGAATAAAATCAGGGTAATACATTTTAGGTAGATTTTGTAATAAGAAATACTACATATTACATTTTTCCAACATTTTTGCAGATCTACGCCGATCATGAAACCATAGAACACCAAACCACCCCCAGTTCAAAACTTTATCTAACTATCTATCCATATATATCACTTTTTTTATGGACACGATAACTTCCATAATTCTGCACAAACCTCTTCCAAACTGATCAAGGCCATACCATACAATCAAGGGGCAGAAAATCTCGGTAAAGTTCGTTAATGGGCAAAATCAGTGATGGGATTCAGCCGGTTCTCACCGGTTCGTTAGAACCGGTTGTTAATTCCTGTTTAGTTCGGCGAACCGGTTGTTAAAATGATACTTCAAATGCGAAAATCGCATTTACATTAATTTACTTTCTTTAAGGGGTCTCAGGACTCTTAAAGCTTTAAAATTTTCGAAATTTTAATTTTTTTAGATGTTAAACTCCTATTTTTTCTGAACATTTTGATATAATCGTTTCCTTGAAACTCCCATTAGAACAGAAGTTATGGCTTTTATATTTATACACGTTCAATAGCTGAAGCGTCGTTTCGGAAACTTTGAAGCCATTTTTCTCCAAATGACGTTTTTGGGCATAACGCGCACGATATCTCAAAAACTTATGAATATTTTTTCATGAAATTTTCAAAACTGATGTTTCATGTCAGTCTGTATAAACGGAACCTAAAATTTCCTTTTTATTGTTCAAAACGATATTTTTTTAGGTGATTATACTGTTGAAATTTTCTTAATTTTGCATTAGCTAAATACAACTTTGTATTAAAAATATAAAAAAGCTTTAAATACAAATTTATTTAGGTTCAAGGTCATTATTACAATCTGACGTATAAGCGGGTACCAAAATTTTCATTCTAGTTGCCACACTTATTTTGTAATCGTGCGCGTAATCTGTTATGCCGATTTTTTGCTCGAAAAATGTCTAGGAGTTTGAAGCCCCCTGTCAATGCTAATTCTGCATCTTATAATTTTTTAAATACATGAAATGAAAGAACATACTTATATATTTCATTCCAATTAAAATTGTGTCTTAAAATAAAATACATTTTAAGATATTAAATGTTGAAAATGGTCTTTTTTTTTTATTTTAAGAGTCCTGAGACCTCTTAAATGTTTATCTGCCTGCACACCTGCGTTTTCAACACTTTCCAACATAGTTGAAAAGTGTTTGTGAATTGGGTTTGTCTGTATGACATCACTATTGCCACAGTTAATGTTTTTAATATATAACTGATTTTAACTTTAGATCATGGACAGGGGTTGGTTCTTAAGCTTAAATTTCTGCTATTTTTGTATTATCCCTATTGTATACGCTGTTTTTATGCATATACAATTATGCATATTTATGCATATTAATTTTATGCATATACATTTTCTGATAGAAATATTGATCAGGATTTCATGATTGCCTAATTTGTATTAAATAAATTACGTCCTTTTTATAGAGAAACATGTTTCACGAATATTTTTCCACTATACCGAATGATCAAAGTTTTTTTTTAACAACGCTCTTATACTAATAATTGAAAGTGTTTCATAATCTATATGAAACGCTTCATTTTCCCTTCATATTAATGCATCAAAAATCATTCGGGCAGCGAACCGGTTCTTATATTATTTGAATCCCACCACTGGGCAAAATCGACCCAAGGGGATGGAAATAGGGAAGGATTTTGTGAAAACAGAAAAAAAACTTCTTAATTATAATGCATATCAAATCAGTTTAAAGTTATTATTACTTCTAGGAAAAGGTAAAAAAAAATATGTATAACGGGTTTTTGATATCATTAAAAATGAGCTCAATAAGGGGCAATAAAAATAGAGTTTTAAGAAGAAAAAAATTCATAACTTCGTCAATTCACAAGATATAAAATCCACTTAAATTTATTATAAATCTTCTTAATCTTACCTACAACTTTTATATTGACAAGTTTTTGATAGTACCAACTCTTACAGAAAAAAGGGAGAGGGTTAAAAAGAAAAAAAAAATCATAACTTCGTCAATTCACAACATATCAAATCCGTTTAAATTTATTATAAATCTTCTTGATGTTATCTACAACTTTTATATTGGCAAGATTTTGATAAAACCAACTCTTACACAAAAAAGGGGTTCAAGAAAAAAATATCGTATTAAGGCTGTTCTCAAATCCATAGGGGCAACTTTATGACATAAGTTTGAATTCCTTTTTGTTCGGAAACGCATGAAATTGGAAGGTGTTGTTATACGGAAACTATGTAATTGAAAGACGTTTTCCGTTTTTTTTTTTTTGTAAACACAATAGATGTTTCAGAAAATATTGTCACAGTTTGAACCAAATTTCCCAACAAAAGGGAAAAAACACTGAACGAAGGGAGAAAAATCCCTTGTAGTAGGTCTGCCAATTTTATACAATTACGTTAAAAAATCTGTACGTCATTGTGTCAGAAAATATCAACCTTGTTGAACAGTGTAGTTGAGAACACAGCCTTAACACGATTCTGATAAAACCAGTTCAGAAAGATAAAATTAAAAACTCGTCAAAAGCGACCAGAAAAAATTGTCAAACTGTGTTTATCTCTAATCTTGATTTAGCCTTTTTGGTGAAATTAGTACTTAACTTCGAAATCTACCTGTGCCTGCAGGCCGAGCTGGGAGTGGTTTTTTTTTCTTTCTTTTCTTTTTTTTGAAATGATTTTCTCAAATCCAAATTGGCTATTTTCTAACGCATTCATATAGAACCATTTTTATTTCTTACAAGCATAAAATGTACAGCTATTTTCATTCAGATACTAAACAATCAAATTCAATTTTTTACTGTCAGACTATTTTAAGAATCCATAATCTACCTGTTTGTCATACAGTTTTATAATGAGGATCCTAAAACTTCGCTTATCGGTGAGAATTTTAACTATTTTTTTTTTTTTCATTTTGCACAAAACTATCATTATTTGATAAATTTTATAGTACAAATAATGTTCCGATACGGCAGTTTGTTGAATTTTCATGATTTTTTTGAAAAATAAACGGATATGGGCAATTGCCATTAAAAAAAAAATATTTTATGAACTGAGATAAGGATTACTACTGCAATTTGTTTGTGTAGAAAAATGTAAGTCACATAAACAAGGTTTTTTAACAAATAATAATCTCTTTGTGATGTTTCAACATATTATATTAAACGTATAAAACAGTTAGACATATGAATAACAAAATCTATATCGAATTAAAAATAAAAAACAAACTGTGTGGTATGAATTTTTTGCTTGCTTTTTCTAGTTCCCTACGATACAACCAAATTTTATACAATGCAATTTTATATCACACTAGCTGACCCACCCGGCGTTGCCCTGGCCCATCATAATAACCTTAAATAAAGCTCAAGTTTGTATGATTTTATATTCTTTGAAAATCTTTTAAATGAACCTAGTTTCGGTTGTTCCATTGCATTCCACAGCGTCTCGTGTGTTTCCAACAAACGTCTGTGGCGCGATGGAGCCAACGAATGGAGCAAGGGTCTTAACTGGGATGTAGAAATGGGAGAATAACTAAATGAAAAAAGGATACCTAAATGAAGATCGGATTAAAAGGAAGCAATTTATTAACAATTTGGGGCGCAAAAACTTCAAGGGGTGCTGTACCGGGTCCCAGGCTTCCAGGGTCTTAACTGGAATGTAGAAATGAGGGAATAACTAAATGGAGAATTGGCCCCAAGTACGAAGAAGATCGGATATAAAGGGGGTAAGTTATTAACAATTTAGAGCATAAAAACTGAAAGAGGCACAGGGGCCCCGACCCTTAAATAAACTGTCAAGTGCGAGCATTACTCGCGCACAGAGGGTTCCATAGAATAAATATATGAATTTGTAATTGTATTATAAAAAAAAAATCGTTGCTAAAAGAGTACTAAGACTTTGTAAAAAACTATACAACGTAGGGTTGATATATATATATTAGATATATTAGATATATATTAGAATATATTAGAAATATATTAGAAAAGTGTAAATGGGTATACCATGAAAGTTCAAAGAGATATGGAAACTAAATAATATCAAACATAGCTGTTCGTATAACTCTTTCTTTAATATTATTTTAATCTGTTTATGATGAACTTAATTCGGTACTGACAATAAAAGCAGTGCATAGTTAAACTTCATTTGGCATTTCATGAAACTAAATTCAGCGTAGTAATAACCTTTATTTCTACAGTGTAGCTAAAACAAAACCTTTGTTCAAAGTTTAAATTTGGCATTGTGCTAAGCGCGCTTCGAATTGAGGTCTCAAAGTTGCAACGCCGCCTTGGTCAGTGCCGCGTTTTTCCAGGTAGGTGTTTAACTTTTAAAGTCACTCGAGGCGCATTGAGAGATACAATCAATGCAAACTATCGTGAATCCCACAGTATTTATGCGATTCATTCTAATTAAATCTTTCGAGGGTAATGCCCTTAAAAAACGGACACCTAATTTTTATTTCAAAACAGACCAACGGCACCAAGAATATTTAATTAAAATTTCCCTTTTATCATGTACGTGAAAATAAGCAAGTTCGCATTTTCTAATAAATTCATTTATAAATTCTGGTGTCAGTTCATTATTTCATACGTTTATAAATAGAATTACTCCGTGCCGGAAAGGATTAAGTGGTCGCAGGACTCTTAAAGCTTCAAAATTTAAGAAATTTTATTTTTTTTAGATGTTAAACTCCTATCTTTTCTGAATATTTTGATATAATTGTTTCCTTGAAATTCCCATTAGAACAAAAGTTTCGGCTTTTAGATTTATACCCGCTCAATAGCTGAAGCGGCGTTTCCGAAACTTTAAAGTCATTATTTTCCAAATGGTGTTTTTTGGGCATAACGCTCAGGATACCTCAAAAACTTCTAAATATTTTTTCATAAAATTTTCAAAACATATAATTCATGTTAGTCTATATAAACTGAACCTAAAATTTCCTTTTTATTGTTCAAAAAAATATTTTTTAGGTGATTTTACTGTTGAAATTTTCAAAATTTTGTATTAGCTAAATACAACATTGCATTAAAAATATAAAAAGGCTTTAAATATAAATTTATTTAAGTTCAGGGAAATTATTACAATCTGAAGTATAAGTAAGCACCAAAATTTTCATTCTAGTTGCAATATTTATTTTGTAATCCTGCGCGTAAACTGTTATGCCAATTTTTTGTTCGTCAAATGTCTAACAGTTTCGAGCCCCCTATAAATACTAATTCTGTATCTTGCAATTTTTTAAATACATGAAACGAAAGAACATACTTATATCTTTCATTCCAATTAAAATTGTGTTTTAAAATCATATACATTTTACGACATTAAATGTTGAAAATGGTCTTTTTTTCCCACTTTTTAGAGTTCCGAGACCCCTTAAATTAGTATGTTTTTAACAATTTGACGTTTATTGTTTTTATACTGTTACTGGACATTACATTACACATATATATCATTAAAAGTTGCTAACTAGGCATAGAGTACGCCGCCCCTGTCCTTGTGTGTGTCTAAACTGACCGTACCTTTAAGGGTTAATATCTCGGCTAATTACTGATGATTTTTTTCGAAAATCATTATAAACAATGCTTTTATTCTTCTGCAACGATAGGTATATTCAGCGATGCTCAACAATTTTTCTGAATGCCCGTAATTCGAAATTTGTGTATAACAGAAAAACGCTAATTACTCAAAAACTATGTGACCTAGGGTAATCGCTATAATTTTCCGGCAAGGTTTATATTAATGCCTACTACCTCTAATTTTTTCATAATTTTAGTTTCAGTAGATTCGGAATTAGATGAGGGGGGGGGGGACATATTTTTGCGCTACATTTTCAACAATATCTTTGAAAATATAATACCTAAAATTAAAAGGAATGTATTTTTGAGTTCAGCGTTACAAAAGCTTTCACAGGATACCCCACATGATATACAATGAAAAGATTTTTTTTTTCAAGTAGCATAATTAGCCCCTCTACTTTTTTACTAAATATATTTATGAATGTTTATTAATATGAAAATATGTGGGTCAATTGTCTTTATTATTTCCCCGAATTTGAACTTTCCACGTTCCATAGTTTACGAGTAAAATGGCTGTGACAGACAGACACAAGAGTGATCTTATAATGGTTTCCGTTTTTACTTTTTAAGTACGGAACCCTAAAAAAGAAAAATCTGATTGTCAGGTGCATCAGAACATGTCTTGGACTGTTCTCACCTAAATGTTCAGACTTCTACGTGCGGTAGATTTTGCTAGTCATCAAACGCAGACACGCAGACACTCAAACACTCACATACACACAGACAGAGCGAAACTTTCTTTTATTGGTATACGTTTTATTCAATTTTCCTCGCTAAAAACTGGGTTGTCGTTAAATGCGATCTCGCTGAAAACTTATTCTACAGTTAAATACAAACACGCTTTTAGTAGCTGACGAGTTGAGTTATTGAGGTATTAATGCTTATGTATAAAATATTAATGATGATTGAGTAAAAGCACTGATTTATGAAATTGATGAGCTATCGATATTATAGTGCCCCATATCAGTAACAAATAAATACTACTTCTTTCAGCAAAAACAAAGGTTTATTAAGGCTGGCGAATCACTGATCTTTTAATATATAAATTAAATAAATTCGATGCGCAAAAAGACGAATTTGTGAGAATGTTAAGTTATCAAGATTGGATATATATAATTCATTAATGACATTCGACTTAATAAAATCACAGATGATTAAGGATGACGACTTTTCGAGGTTTTTTGGAAATCATACAAAATTTATATCAAACTGATTAAAATATAAATTTAAAGAGATGGCGAAGTAACTAGGTTTTTGCGTTTAGAGAGATCGTTTGGGGATAACTTGTTATTTTAATTTTATTGCGGATGTAAAGAAAATTAATTATATTCTATTGCATAGAAGCACTGCTTTATGAGGATACAGAGTTATCAAGGTTTTAACCACAATGACCAATGATAATTGTTTGAATAAAAACATAGATTTATAAGCTTGAGGATTCATCAAGGTTTAACCGTATAACTTGTATTCGATAGAAAATAAAACGGATTAATGAATCTTCAAGTTATCCAGTTTTTAGAGCAAAGGTATAAATAATAATGTTAACTAAATACACTTATTTATGAGGATGTCGAGTTATCGAGGCTTTAACATATAAGCGTAATAATAATAACATTTTATTAAACTAGCTGGCTTCGCACTCTAGCGCGCTCATAATTACATCGGGCCTCTAATTTATGCTAACATCGAATAAAACGAATGTCGAATCCGTATGAAAATTTTCGTTAGGTGCAGTAGCGTAGCTACGTTGTTTGCCGCCCGGGATTTCATCCGTTTATTAAATAATATTGCGTTAATTTTAAAAGTAGTCCGTGAAATTTACTTAGGGGGGGGGGGGGGGCAACCTTCCACCGCTTAGGGGTGTATTCTTTCCTCGGGTTCTAGGGGACCGATTTCAACGGTAATTGGTTCATTTAAGTTAGATTACAATTCAGCTACTTTCTGTATTATGAAAGTTTATCTTAGACTTCAGTTACCAACATTTTCGAACATTAATGATGCATTCGTTTTTCGGGTTCTATGGGCTTGATTACAACGAAGTTTGGCTCACTCGACTTGGTTTTCGATTATCTGCGGCACGTGCGGAGCACTTCCGGTACATACTGCTTTAGGTAGCGGGGACTCATTTCACAGGTTCGTTCGGAAAGAGATTTGTTGGGAACACACGAGAGGCTGTGGAAGGTAATGGGGCTTCCGAAACTAGGTTCATTTAAAAGATTTTCAAAGGATATAAAATCATACAAACTTGAGTTTTATTTAAGGTTATTATGATGGGCCTGGACAACGCCGGGTGGGTCAGCTAGTGTGATATAAAATTACACTGTATAAATACAGGGTTCCGGAGCCCAGTGCAATATCGCTTCCGAAAAACCGAAGCTTAAATTACCTTTTCCTTTCCTTCCCATCTCCAAGCTTTTGCATTCTTTTTAACAAAACACTTATATGTGACGTAATGTGTCACACACGTAGGAGATGGAGATAAAACGGTCTCAATTTTTATATCAGTTTTTAGGCTTAGACTGACTCGAGCTCAATCTGTATTACATTTAAAATTTTATTTATTCATGTATTGAAAAAAAAATCCTCTTTTAAAATTACGTATTATATTCCACTTCAAATCATTTTAATGCTATTATGATCAGAAAGAAGGGGAAACAGAAATCGCGTTTTACTATTTCAAATTTATATCGGCGACGTGTTAATACGGCACCACTCAAGAGACTGAACAATAAATTTGCTTTCAGTTCGATTTTCTTTTGTGACAGTAGGATAATTTTTTATTGGATGGGTTTTCTTTTTATTATTTCGATATCTAACCTGAAAAGAATATTTTCTGTTTTATCCAACAAGCATCAGCTTGATGTTTGTTTGTTCGAGGTTTTTTGTCTTCTATTGCGTACAAGTATAAAAATCACGTTAGTGATTTTTCTATTTATTTTGTATCATGAACGGTACCCACGCTAAGGCTCTCTGCACATATACGAAGTCACTTTCCTTTGTAAATAGATATAATTACCATGTATTGTTATTCTGATAGAAAGCAATCGAGCAGTGTTTCCCCTTTTTCTATAAAAGCATAGATTCTTTCCGATAACTTTGTCAAATTTTTAATTTTATCTGATTTTCAGGGACTCACCGCAAAAGATTGTTATGCGGAAGGAAATGATTATAGTTTAAGATATGCACATTTTTCAGGAAATTGTAAAACATTGTTCCATTCTTCAGCATATAAATATTCATTTCTGTAAATTTCATTAATTTTTTCTTAAAAATGCATAGCTGCGAACTATCCCTTTTCTGTGTTAACACCATTTCCTAATCATAATCGTTACCCTATTTAATCGCAGAATTCTGCAATTAATTAACATAAAAAATAGGCACGGATTTTTACTATTCAGAAGAAGTTATAACTAAAAAGTGGAATAGTTGCCAGCTAAGTACATGCTGATAGATATATTTAAAATTTTTATTTTGCTAAAGAAAAGAAAAATGCTTTAAATTTTGCAATTAATGTACCAAATATAAATATGCAGATTACAGGGGCAGGAGGGGCAGGGTGGAACGGTACAGTTGTTGTACCGGTAGCGCTGATTAGGGCTCCGGAACTTTTTTTGTTAGAATTTAAGCACTGGGAGCAGTAGTCTAATTGTAACGTAACCTTAATCTAACTGTACCATAAACATTACCTAACTGTACCCTAGCTGTAACGTGTTACCTAACCGTAACCTAACGGTAACCTAACAGTAACATACCTTCAACCTAACTATAAAAAAATTATCACCTAACCGTAACCTAACTGTAACCTAATTGCAACCTAACCTTAATCTAATTATAACATAACCGTAACCTAACTGTAACGTAACTATAAACTATCGGTAACTTAACCGTAACGTAAACTAATTATAAGCTAAATGTAACATGACTGTAACCTACCTGTAACCTATCCATAACCCAACGTAAACTATCTGTAACGGAAATGGAACATAACCGTAACCTAGCCGTAACCTATTTTTAACGGAAATGGAATATAACCGTAACCTAACCGTAATCTATCTGTAACGGAAATGGAACATAACTGTAACCTAACCGTAACCTAATTATAACCTAACCGTAACGTAACCGTAACCTACTTATAACCTAACCCTAACCTAACTGTAACATAACTGTAACCTAACCGTAATCTATCTGTAAAATAAACGCATCATGACGGTACGCTAACCGTAAACTAATTATAACCTAACCGTATCCTAACTGTGATGTAACTATAACCTAACTGTAACTTAAATGTAACCTAACTGTAGCCTGGCGGTAACCTAACCGTAACCTAATTGTAACCTATAAATAACGTACTGTAACCTATCCGTAATCTAACTGTAACCTATCCGTAATCTTAATTGTAACCAAACTGTAACGTAACTGTATCCTATCTGTAACCTAATCGTGGTATAAACGTAATCTAACTGTAACCTATCCGTAACGTAACCCTAATCTAACTGTAACCTATCCGTAACCTAACCTTAACCTATTTGTAACTTAAACGTAACCTAATTGTTACCTAAATTTAATCTAACTGTGACGTAACCGTAATCTAACTGTAACCTAACCGTAACCTAACTGTAGCCTGGCGGTAACCTAACCGTAACCTAATTGGAACCTATCCGTAATGTACTGTAACCTATCCGTAACCTAACCGTAATCTAACTGTAACCTATCCATAATCTTAATTGTAACCAAACTGTAACGTAACTGTATCCTATCTGTAACCTAATCGTAGCATAAACGTAATCTAACTGTAACCTATCCGTAACCTAATTGTAACCTATCCGTAACTTAACCCTAATCTAACTGTAACCTATCCGTAATCTAACCTTAACCTATTTGCAACTTAAACGTAACCTAATTGTTACCTAAATTTAATCTAATTGTGACGTAACCGTAATCTAACTGTAACCTAACCGTAACCTAACTGTAACCCAAGTTTGACGTAACCGTAAACTAATTATAACCTAACTGTATTCTGACTGTAACCTATCCGAAACCTAACAGTATCCAAACCAAAACCTAACTGTGTTAATCGTCCTCTCGGCTAAATATCCTGTCGTCTAATTGTCCTATCGGCTAAATGTCCTGTCGGCTAATTGACCTGTCGGCTAATTGTCCTGTCGGCTAAATGTCTTGTCGGCTAATTGTCTTGTCGGCTAAATGTCCTGTCGGCTAATTGTCTTGTCGGCTAAATGTTCTGTCGGCTAAATGTCTTGTCGGCTAAATGTCTTGTCGGCTAAATGTCTTGTCGGCTAATTGTCCTGTCGGCTAATTGTCTTGTCGGCTAATCGTCCTGTCTGCTAAACGTCCTGTCGGCTAATTGTCCATGTCGACTAACTGTCCTATCGGCTAATTGTCCTGTCGGCTAATTGTCTCTGTCGGCTATCTGTCTTGTCGGCTAACTGTCGCTGTCGGCTAATTGTCTCTGTCGGCTATCTGTCTTGTCGGCTAACTGTCGCTGTCGGCTAATTGTCCTGTCGACTAAATGTACGTGTCGACTAAATGTACTTGTCGGCTAAATGTCCTGTCGTCTAATTGCTGTCTGCTAAATGTCTTGTCGGCTATTTGGTTGTCTGCTAAATGACATAGACCCAAGTTCTTCTTATATTTGTGAAGATTCTAGTCATAATTTTGTGAATTTGAAACTATCATTATATTCAAGTTCCAACCTTCATATATAAAAAAGCTAAATAATATGTTATTTTATGAGTTCAGCTGTTATTTTACAAGTCAGATTTTACTTTTCAATGAATAAATGTGTGAAAGGTTCAACTTGAAGGTGGGAAAATTTTATAAAAGGCTTATTTATAAGACAAAGAATTTTGTGAAAGGTCCTGTTTTGGGATGAAAAGTTTTGTGAAGGGTCCTGTTTTAAGATAAAAAATTTTGTGAAGGGTCCTTTAAAGGACCTAGAATTTTCCTTAACAGATCCCTGGCAACTCTCCCAAGATTTTTACCATCCTGAACGGAAATATGCCCTTTTTACATTTGATGCACATGTGCATAACTTTCTTTCGGCAAAAGGTGAAATTTAGAAGCAAACTGAAAAAGGAAAAAAAAAAAAAATCTTTAAACTTTCAAAAGTAAGATGTGTAGAAAAACAGAAGAAATCATCGTACGGAACAAATTTAAATGTACACTGTATGATAGGCTTAAAAAATGCTAAAAAATGTACATCTTATGGGGGAAAACTTACAATTTGGCAACACTAGTCTATTTATGGGAGTTAGAGCGTGGACAGGTGGCCAGACAAACCGAATGCATAACCACTTTTCAATTTTGTTGGAAAGTGTTAAAAAACATCTGATACTGTATTTATCAAATGTCATTGACTAGATAAATCAGAACTATCATCTTCTGATTGAGAGATATTGAATTCACTGCCCTCGGACGACTCACATAAAATACATTTTGACATGCGACAATAACTAACGAAAGTCGACATTACAGAAAATACAAATAAAAATAGTAAGACTTAAAAAACAAAAAAGTCAGACTATAGTTGTGTCATTTCTTAGCAATACAGTAGACCCCTCAAATCCACACAGCTTGGGACCAGAGGTTGTGTGGATTTTAGAATTTTGTGGATTTCTGGTCATTGCTTTGTTTACATTTTTTAAACAGTAATTTGAATGTAATACAAATTATAATGAATGCTTACAATATAATAAAATATTAAAATAATTAAGAAATAAACTAAAATAATAAAAAGTAAGATAATTTTTAAAAATGATTAAATATTAAAAGTAAAAGTCAAATAAATAATAATGTATAATTAAATATGCATAATAAAGATGAGATACATTTTTCTTGAATTATTCAATGAAATTTTCTGCTAAAAGGTACCCTATTAATTCGCATCTGAATCATAAAGTAAGAAATTTTTATTTCAGGTTTAGCCAGCATTAATAACCGAAAATGCTGGATTAATACATAAATATATTTGGTAAAAAGATTGTGATTATCATTGATATCAACAATGTCCTGATTTTTTTTTTTTTTTTCAGAAATAAATTTATACTTCCTCTGTGAAAAACCATGAGTTCAGTCATATTATCGAGAATTACATATTAAAATACATACAGAATGATATAAAACTAAAAAATTCTGTAATTTTATCCTTACATCTGAACTGAAACTTTCATTGTTTACAGCTGTGATGACGTGCATATTTTAGGCATTTGCAAATTTTAGGATTGTGGATTTGAGGGAGTCTACTGTATTCAAAAGTACTATAAAAATTCATTCTAGCAGGATGTTAAGCTGCATTGAAAAAGAACTATCATGATAAATAAAGTACTCAATAATTGCTATATGTGATAAAAGTAAATTTTAAAAAGGCAAAAAATACCTTTCTTTATTTACATTTCGACATGTTTCATTGCATTCACAACATTCTCTAGAAAATGAAATGATAAAAATATTTTCACAAAAACTTCAAATTGAAAAACTAGAAAACAAAAACAAAAATCACATGAACTTAAGCATAATGAAATTAACTGCAATGCCAAAAATGGAATAAAAATAGAATAATTTATCCATCAAGATCTTATTTGCCATCCATTATCAGAGAATCAATAGAGATCTTCTTATGCAATGAGAATATTTGCAATGATTCAGCATACATGGAGCTTTCTAAAATTTGGAAAGAAACGCTATACAGAATAATGAAACAATAATATAACATAATTCACATTCACAAATTTCCATTTTTAATATTGCAGTAAATTTCATTATGCTTGTGTTCGCATGATTTTTGTTTTTGTTTACTAGTTTTTCAATTTGAATTTTTTGCAAAAATATTTTTATCATTTTATTGTTTTGAGAATGTTGTCATTGGATGCAATGAAAAATGTCGAAATGAAAATAAAAGGTATTTTTTGCCTTTTTAAAATTTATTTTTATCACTTAAAGCAATTATTGAGTACTTTGATGTTTTGAAGTGATTTTATATATATAGTTTATAAAATAATAATTAATTTTATCATTAAAAAAGTGTTGTGGCTAGGCTTTTGAAATCTTGGGTCTCCAGACTCTTCCAAAAGACTCAATCCTGTTTGTTTTTTTGTTTTTGTTTTTTTTTTTTGGGGGGGGGGGGGGGGGGGGGTTACAAAAATAGATCTTCCTTTTAGAAATGAGACAAATTCAGCGCTATTTAATACAAGGATATTTAATATTATGACTCTTTTATGATCTTTCAAGAGAAAAATTATGCATCTTGACGGATCCATTAACATTTTTTTTTTAATACATCCCCTTTTTCAATTTTTTGCTTAATGATGCATTATAGTCCACCCTACGTATCACTGATTAAAAGCTGGCAGCATGATGTTAGGCCTTTTATAAAAATACACTAAATTACTTATTTGTATTATTTCATTTTAGTTTTACATTACAGTGAGTGATCAGTTAATGAACTTAATCCATTCTAAAACAGTGTTCACTAACCAAATTGTTTATTAGCCGATCATAGATTTTGTATTGATTTGCATGGGAATTCCATTAATTCGTTTTTAAAAGCTAAATAATGTTTAACAAATATAAATCTTCCTTTTATAATAGGGTTAATATATGTCCTTATTTAATATAGGTAGATCATATTTTGATGGCTTTGTCCATGTTGTGGCGTATTTAAAAAAAATAAATGACATGCACTTTGCAAAAAAAATTAGGACTACATTTATTGACTACAGCATTAAATCATACCAATTTGTCACTTTGACCCTTCAAAAACTCCTTAGAAGGAAGGTCTCCATACTGGGCATACTCAGAATATGTTGAAAAAAATGCTAGTGAAAGTACTCATGTATGTAATAAAGGATCAGTTAAAATTAGTGGCGGAATTACAGTAGAAAATCTGTAAAAAAATAAAATACTTTAGAATAATTGGCGTGAAAAGATGAAAGCGACACGCAATTTGGCGAGCAGCACTTTTCCACGCCAAAAGCAAACGATTTTAATGAATCTTAAAATTGTTTGTTAATTGATTTTGAGAATATGCGGTATTTAATGAATTTAAACGTAAACCATGAAAGAATTTATTATTAATATTATTATTATTACATTTTGTATTATACTTGTTGCTTGTTACCGATTTGAACGAAATTTTGCCATTGTTTTATTCTCAAGTCCACAATTTTTTTAATTTAAATGGCTTTACCGGTTATAAAATTAACTTTTAACGCCAGATGAATAATGCTGCCGCAATACATTTCCATACTGAAGAAGTTGTTTCCATAGCAACAAAGCTGAATCGACAGTGCTCGATGGGGCATATTTTTGAGTTTAGAACAATTTTAATCAATTTTAATTTTGTTTTAAATCGTAAAATATGATAGTTAAAATTCGTTATAAGTACATATAAATATTTATTTAAATTAAACTTATTTAAACAAATTCAACATAAAAAGTTTTTTCCTTAAAGAGTATTCGACAAGCGTATTTTTTTTTTTTTTTAACTTAATTTCTTCGCCAAATAAGCGAAATTTTCATTATTTTTTTACGGACGTTCTACCGAGGTTCTACCAAAAATTTTTTTATAAACATATATTCATGGGAGAAGAACATTCTGTATTTTTTTCAGATTTTTCTGAGTATGCCCGTATGGAGACCTTGCTTGTTATTTCTCTAAAAGACCGTGTTTACTGCAGGACCAGATAAAGCTCAAGTGGAACCTAGAGCCTGTTAATAATTTGTGAACTAAATTTCAATTAATTTAGAATTAAAAATATTTCTTTAAAAAGTGACACAAAATATAAAAACTATGTTTCTAATCTGTTCATTCTAATTTCGAGGCCCTAAAATGTAGGGCCCAAACCTCCCTAGGACTGGGCAATGTAGAAATTTCTTAAATTAATTTATCATCCATCTAACTTCGCGATTTAACACAGATTTTACATTTTAGAATATGAAAGCCTATTTTTTTAATTTGTAGTATCAAAATGCGGTCTTTATGCAGCCTCGCCCCCTCCTGTATTATTTAATATACTTGGCTTTTAATTTTTCAAATACCTTTGAAAAGAAGTATACTTTACACATAAAAAAATATTTGAATGCCCCAAAACACTACTTTTTTTTTTTTTCATTTTAAAAATTAGTGACCCATTTCAATACATTTTATAAACACATTCTTTAAGTAATATAAAAGAGAATGATTTTTTTTTGTCTTACTTATTATGCCTGCTACAATCTAAATTCCTTAAAGGGGGGGGGGGGGCTGTGACTTCCCCTAGCCAACCCAAATATAGCCCATGAATTAATTAGGACATATGTATACAACAGTTAAAATATTATCTGATTCTACAATAGATGCAATTAAGCACAGCTCTGCAAATCTAGCATTGCCTCTTTTTTACTTTGTTTTGTGAGGTGTTCATTAACCAAACATGTGTTCATTATCCGAACATAAAAATCTCTTGCAAAAGTGTTCGTTAAGAGGCTACTTCAGTCAAGTGAAAAGACCCGTTCGCTAATGCTAATCCTATGGAAGAAATTTATAAAGATATTTCGGTTGCATTTCAATATTTTTAAATGATTTTCTTTGCATTGGATAGCTGAGATCGATCTGTACAAAGACCTTTTTTTGCTTTTTCAATTTTGTTTACAGAAATTTTAAATGAGGACACTTTCATTTTTGGAACCGGTTTCGAAAGTGAAAGCATCCTCTTAAAAAAAAATCTGCAACCAAAATCGATAAAGTAAAAAATGGCCTTTGTACAGATCAATCTCAGCTATCCAATGCAAAGAAAAATCATTTAAAAATATTAAAATACAACCGAGATATCTTTATAAATTTTTTCCTTAGGATTATCATCAGCGAACAGATCTTTTCGCTTGACTGAAGTAGCCTCTTAAATGATTTGTTCATAAACCAAACAGTTCGTTAACAGATCACCTGCTACATTTCCCATTTTTAACTCTATTATGTATTTCATGAATTTAATCTCTGCTTCGAACACAATTGGTGATTAAGAACTATTTCTGGTGATCTATCTTCCTGACATGGATAAAATGTAATTACCAAAAATTATAATCTGAGAATATATTTGTTAATTTCAAAAATAAATTTACAAGGAAGTCTTTTTGTATGAAATAAATATGTTCAAAACCAATAACAAGAAAAGCACTTGTGTAGCTAAAATATTAACTCAAAATAGATTCACTTAGAAAATAACATCAAGTACATACACAACAATCAAATTATGTATCTTTTAAATTAAGAAGAACAGAAATTACCCTTTCAAAAATGCATGAAAATATTTTGAAATTAAAAAAATGTTACAAATTGTTATATATTGGGAGGCGGCGGAACATACCATCACATCATCAGTTGATGGCTGAAACTCCAGGATTAGTTAAAACTCGATTTGCATATTAAAATGCAGCTGGTCTCCCAAGTAATATCTTGGTGGAAAACATCTGCAAATACGATTATAATGGTTGACTGGTCAGTTTACCATTGTGTTTTTCCTGCTCCCAGTCCATATTTTCATACCTTTGGGTGCAGGAAAAACAAGTAATCAACCACTAAATGAGGTCAGCAAGTGTTTTCCACCAAGATATGACCTGGCAGACTTGTTGCATTTTAGTATGGTAATTGAGTTCTGTCTAATTCTGGAATTTCAGCTGCCAACTCGATGAAGTGATGGTCTGTACAGCTCCCTCCCGGTCTATTAATAAGGCAATGTATCAATGAGAGAAAGAAATATTCAATAGATATTATCACATGATATCATTAATTTTGCCAAGTGACTCAAATAAATAAAAAGTACAATACAGTAGACTCCCTCAAATCCGCAAACACCTAAAATCCACACATCATCACAGATGTAAACAATGAAACTTTCAGTTCAGATGCAGGGGCAAAATTACAGATTTTTTTTACTTTTATATCACTCCACATGTATTTTAACATGCAATTCCAGATAATACGACGGAACTCATTGTTTATCATGAAGTATAAATTTATTTCTGAAAAAAAAAAATCAAGATATTGCTGATATCTTTGGTAATCGCAATCTTTTTATCAAATATATTTATATATTAATCAAGCTCTTTTGGTTAGTAAGATTGGCTAAACTTAAAGTAAAACTTCTTTATTTTAGGATTTTGATTTGAATTAATAGGGTATCTTTATGAGGAAAGTTTCACTGAATAACTCAAGGAACTAACAAGGAAAATGTATCTCATCTTTCTTATGCATATTTAATTATACATTATTAATTATTTACTTGACCTTTACTTTTAATAATTTAATCATTTTAAAAATTATCTTACTTTTTATCATTTTAGCTTATTGCTTAATTATTTTAATATATTACTATATTATAAGCATTCATTATAATTTTGATTGCATTATTACATTAAAATTATTCTTTAAAAAAATGTAAACAAAGCAATGACCAGAAATCTACAAATTCTAAAATCTGCACAACCTCTGGTCCTAAGCTGTGCGGATTTGAGGGAGTCTACTGTAATAGTAAATATAAAGACATGTCCAGTTATTAGGATGACAGATCAGAAAGCATATCTGCTAACTTTTGAGATAAAAAATAATGGAGATTATTCCAGTACTCAAGATAATATTTCTGGATTAGCATGTAGTTAAAAAACACAGAAAATTATGAAACAGAGAGAGGGATAAAACAGAGATCTTTACTAAATTACTAAGCATTAGCTTTTTAAAGAACAGATGTCGCAGCTGCATCGGAGATGGTAAAATATTTTCTTTGTGCCATTTTGAGTGAGATAACTCTGTTTTCGAATACCTGTTAGGCCTAGCATGCATGTTGGTTTTATTTTATTATGAAACAATTTATTTTATTTTAAAATATACATATTTTATTATAAAACACAAAAACTATAAATGCACATAATTTTATCATAAAACACGTATATTTAATTTCATTAAAAAACACACACAATTTTTATTATAGGCACAAAAAAAATTATTTTATTATAAATATATACAATGTTTAATTTTTTAATAAACACACAATATTTAATTTATTATGAAACATACAATTTTTAATAAATTATAAAACATATACAATGTCAAAAATACAATTGACTCAGCTATTAATACAGAGGGCTTAAAATCGTCTGGTTGCCACCCCATGAAAAAAAAAAATCACCAAAAAGGGACCTCAGTATGTCTGAGACATATGTATCCTTTTTAAAGAGAAACAAGAAAGATAAATCATACGGCAAGCATAAGTTATGAAATACTTTCCAGCACGTTCAAAATATTTTAACAACACTTGGCATGCATAAAATATCTGAAAAACAGGATTCTGCAATGACCTTACACAGATGGAAAAGTACTTCATTTCTTTTGTGAAAAAATACTTGAATTCTTTTGTACAGCCCTGTATATTACCTACAGAACTTAAGGCTCAGCTGCACTGAAATTCCCCGATTGCAAAATCCCATGTTAGCCTATGGAAAAATTTTGAAGCGCGATGACTCATTACCTAATGTAGTGACTAAAATACCGTGTTCACCATCAGAAAGTAGACGTCAGATGCTGATGATGTGCATTTTTAAAAATTATCTCCGTAAATTTTAAGTACATAAAAAATCCATATAAACTTTGAAATTTCCATTTGATTATATCATTTTCTTTAAAATATTTAAAATAAATGGAGACAATTTTTAAAAGCGCACATCATCGGCATCTGATCCCTACTTTTTAGTGGTGAAAACAGCATTTTAGTAACTGCATTAGGTAATGAGTCATCGCACTTCAAAATTTTCCCATAGGTTAACATGGGATTTCGCGATCAAGGAGTTTCAGTACAGTTCTCTTTAACACACCACATGTTAAGTTAAAATTTAACTCAGGATAAAACTTTGTGTGATTCTGAATATGATTTTATTTATACAGTAGAAGATCTTTATAATGAAAACCTAAAAACGCAAGGTTGTGCGTTATATAGAATTTTGCGTTATATGGATCACATCATTAAATTCACCTTGTAAACGTGACCAAATATGTCTGAAACACATCAAAATACATTAGACTATCTTTATGCTGCATTCCTTGTTACCAAGAGTTATCCACATTATAAATTTTTACATAATATAGGTCAGACATTGTTAAATTTACTTTATAAACATGATCCACAACCACCCCTTATATTAGACATTTTCAAAAATGTTTATTGTAATAATAGCATTTTTTCAGTAAAAAGGTCTTAAATTAGAAGATAAAGTTGAACTAATGTATCAAATTTAGTCATCTAGAGAGTAGCAATATTTTACAATGTGAAAGTGGAGGTGCTTTCTAACTGCAAAAATCATTGTTTACATCTGAGAAGTTGTGTGTTATATGGAGAATTGCGTTATATAGAATTGCGTTATAAAGATCTTCTACTGTATTGTACAAACATCTCTAAGTATGCAAACTTTAGTTCAGCTTGAAAATGCATAACCCAAATAAAAACCACCATTAAGCTTCATATTCAGTAATGCTTATTAACCCTTTGCACTCTGTTTTATGTAAAAAACTCTGTTGTCGCCGCTGCGACGACATCATCTTTCCTTGCAAAATTTGTTTTTGGCACCAGTAACAAAGGAAAATAAAATTTGCCTTATTTAATCAGAGTATTTTCTAATTTTTGTACTTCAAGGAAACTTCTTTTTAAAAAGTGGTGCTGACCGAATAAAATATTTGCATAACGATGCAGAGTTGCTGGTAGCCCACAGTTAAAATGGCATGCAGTTGCTGGTAGCCTATACTCAAAATAACGTGGAGTGCAAAGGTTAATTATTTTATGTAGCCCTGTATAGGATGTATGATATTTATATATACACCGTAATATGAAAATTTTAGTTATACCACCTTAAAAACACATTTCCAGCAATTATCAATAATATGGTTCGGGTACAGTACTGTATCCGAAATCTTGTGTCCAAAATCTGCAGTCTTCATTTTTAATAGGGATCACATTATAGTAAATGTAAATAACATATTAAAATTACAGAGCAATCTAAGCATATTTACGCGAATTGGACGGACAGACAAACTAAATGCATAAACACTTTTCAACTACAGTAAACTCCCGACTATCCGGCCTAATGTGGCAGAAGGGTAGGCCGGATAACAAAAAAGCCGGATAAGCCAGAGTCCTATAAATATTTACTCACTTTCTGCCCTTCTCTCCCATTATATTAAACACGCATGTTACACATTTTAAGATACACTTTATATATACCGTACATACATTTCGAAAATAAGCAAAACATTAACATAATAAATGATTGCAGAAATATGAAAAGTTATGCATAAAATAAGAGTCATAACTTAGTTTTTAGTTTTTTAAAAAGTCTTTGACAGATAACTGCTACTCCATGTTAGCCCTCCTCCGAGACACAATGTCCCTACATTTACGCAAGCAGATAATATCAGCTGGTGTCGCTTCCTCCTGCTGACTCGTAGTTTCTCCTTCCTCCATAGTCACTTCAACCTTTTTTCATTTATCACCCATTTCGTTAATCTTCAATAAATAAAAGCGAAGCACATCAAAAGACTATAGGAAAGTAACAGGGATAAGCGGAAAATAACGTCCGCACTTGTTAATATCCGTTTCACAACTGATGAAACAGGTTATCAAGCCTTAACCCCTCCCTTCCTGTCTGTCTCTGTTACTACATCCTGCAATCCCTTCTTGTTTCCTCCTGTCGTGAGTTAGCACTTTCCTAACGACAGGAACCTGCCTGTCTCAACCACTTGCGACATTCCTCATTTTTCTTTTTACTAAGCCGGATAGTCGGGAGTTTACTGTACATTGGAATTTGTGATGTATTTTGAGATATTTTTAATTTGTATTTTAAATATCTTTATATTATATGCATGCACCTGAAAGAAATTTTTGTACAATTATTTGTGCTTTTATATGTATATTTTAATTATTTAACTCAAGGTGAACATAGCACTAGAATTTTAATTTTCATTTATTAAAACTTCCTTACTTTATGATTTTGATGTGAATGAATAGGGTACCTTTGTGAGGAGAGTTTCATTGAATAAGTCAAGGAAAATGTATTTCATCTTTATTATGTATATATTTAATTATACATTAATTATTTATTTGACTTTTGCTTTTAATAATTTAATCATTTTTTAAATTATCTTACTTTTTATCATTTTACTTTATTACTTTATTTAATTATTTTAATATATTTATTATATTGCAAGCATTCATTATACTTTTGATTGCATTATGACATTCAAATTACTGTTTAAAAAATGCAAACAAAGTTACCGGGTGTCCCAAAAAGGACTGACTGATTTTAAAATTCAATAACTTCCAAACGATGACAGATATTAAAAAAATTCTTGCAGGAGGGTTATGCATAAAATCAAAAGTTTTTTTACAGTGATTTTCGATTTTAGTTCGAATTACAAACAATAGATGGTGCTGTATGCAATAGTCGCTAAATACAGGCTTGATTTTTGGTCCTTTCTGTTGTTCCATGCAGAAAAAGGAGATGGAAATGTATTATCCGGGCCACGAAGTACCAAAAATCGAGCCTGAATTTAGCCTCTATTGATCGCAGCACCATCTATTGTTTGTAATTCGAACTAAAATCGAAAATCACTGTAAAAAAACTTTTGACTTTATGCATAACCCTCCTGCAAGAATTTTTTAAATATCTGTCACCGTTTGGAAGTTATTGAATTTTAAAATCAGTCAGTCCTTTTTGGGACACTCGGTATCACCAGAAATCCACAAAATTTTAAAATCTGAACAACCTCTGGTCCCAAGCTGTGCGGATTTGAAGGAGTCTACTGTATAATAATATGTAAATAAATATACAAAAACATCTGCGAAGATTCAGTGATAAAGAAAGTTGATACTGGAGAGGCCAGGCTATACACACAAAAGACGTGGAGACACTAAAAAAAGTACTTTTCACTGTCTCATACACAGAAGCAATTTTTTTTTAATATTCATACATTTAATAGAAACAAGCCATTTGGCTACTTTTATGTGCAAACAGAAATAAATTGCATATTAAAAACAATAATAATAATAAATAGAATAAATATAAATAGAATATTTTTAGGTATATAAATATATATATACAGTCAAACCCCGCTATAGTGAAACCTCGAGTGACCGAAATGTCAGTTCACTATATCCGTTCCGCAAACAATTTTAACTGAATGGTTCTGAACTCCTCCCTCAAAATGCACATTATTTAAATAAATGACCAATAAAATGAAATACAAAATGACTGAAAATAACAAAAAAAAAAAAAAAAGCAATTTAACAAATTACAACGACCATTTGGAAAATGATTTTTTCAAAGACTAAAATTTAAGACAAAAATTGCACGGAATTGATCATACATTACGTATGCCATGAATTAAACATTAATAGTGTCATTACACATAAAAATTGCAAGCGACAAAAATCGCCTGCGACTCGTACGTATTATCCACCTGAAACTTACGTATTACCAAAGCATTTCATTGGCTGTTCGGGAAAAGGCTTTTCCATCGTCAGATTTCCAAGAAATCTGACGACCCATTTCAAATGAAATTTATTTCTTAAACTTCTAAACATCCCACAATCAGAGTTGTATAATATAGACGCACGTGCGCACGCCATGCGCAGAAAATCTTCCGCAAAATTCAGAACTTTGCGGAAAATGTTTTTGGAGAAAAAAAATGTAATTTTTGTTCTTTTAACTTTTTTTTTTTTTTTTTTTTTTTTTTTTTTTTTTTTTTAAATACCGAAATGTTAAAAACATTTCCCAATTTTATGTACGATTTATTTATTGTTTGCCAGGGGTGATTCTGTTCCGAATTTTCCGAAAATTTAAAAAACATCGGCCATCAGCCCAAAAATTCAGGCATAAAAAAATATCACTTAAAAATATTGCGAATTTCAACAAATGGTCGCCGAAAGAAAACGATTTCGCCAATCATTCGCAAAAAAAAAAATCACCCCTTTCGTCAAAGCATCGCGGAAAAAAACGCACATTTCTTCAAAGGATCCTGGGGGGGAAAAAAAGATAATTTCGTCAAACAGTCGCAGAAAAAACGCCAATTCCGTCAAAGGAGCGCTGGAAAAAAACGAACGTCGTAAAAGCATAACGGAAAAAGCCCGAATTTCGTCAAAGGATCGCGAAAAAAACGCAAATTTCGGAAAAGAATCGCGGAAAAAAATTAATTTCGTCGAAGGGCCGCGAGAAAAGCGCGAATTCCGTCAAAGGATCGCGAAAAAAAAACACTAATTTCGTGAAAAGATCCCTGAAACAACGCGAATTTCGTCAAAATACCGGGAAAAACACGCAAATTTCGTCGAAAGATCGCTAAAAATACACGAATTCCGTCAAATGATCGCGAAAAAAACGTGAATTTTCTCAAAGGATCTCTAGTTTCGTGAAAAAACGAGCAAAACGCGGTCAAAAGATAGAAAAAAAACCTGTAAATTTCTTCAAAAGATCACAAACTTAGTCAGAAGATCGCGAAAAACGCAAATTTCGTGCAAAGATCGTGAAAAACACGCGAATTTCGCCAAAGATCCCGAAAAATATGCAAATTTAGTCAAAAGATTGCGAAAAGCACGCAAACTTTCTCAAAAGATCGAAAAAAATGCCCGAATTTCGTCAAAAGATCGCGAAAAATAAGTGAACCTAGTCAAAAGATCGCGAAAAATAAGCAAATTTCTTCAAAAGTTTGCGAAAGGAACCCGAATTTCGGTAAAAGATCGCAAAAAACACTCAAATTTTGCTAAGAGATCGTGAAATCACGTGAATTTTTTCAAAGGATCGCGAAAAACATGCTAATTTCATGAAATGGTTGCGGAGATTTTGTTTATTTTACTTTGTGATTTGCTGAATTTAGGTCCCTAAAGGTTCCTTTTTATGCGAAATATATGGTCTTTTTTGAAAAAAATGGTCCCCTTTTACCTTTTTTTACTACAAAAGTTGTAACAAAGAGTCCTGTATGTAGTATTCATGGGCTTTTCTTTGATCAGTTAAAATTGCTGCTCTAAAATAATATTTTTTAAAGCCAAATAAACTATTTTTTTTTCTTCCTGCTGCTAATTTTTCATTATTGCAATCTGTACCCAACTGTCGTTTAGAATGCCCAGAGTTAGCAAAATGTGTGGAGAAATTTTATCTGAGTAATTATTCTTTCAAATGTGAAAATATTTTCAAGACAGCAATCATTTTAATTTTTAGGAGATATTAGCATTAGAATTTCAGTCTGCTCCATAAACAGAATTTTAATTTTATTGCTACAAAATTAGATTTTTGCTGCTCCAAAAATGGATTTTACTACTCCAAAATAAGATTTTGGCTGCTTAAAAAATGGATTTTACTGCTCCAAAAATGGATTTTACTGCTCCAAAATCAGATTTTGGCTGCTCTAAAAATGGATTTTACTACTCCAAAATCAGATTTTTGCTGCTCCAAAGGTACTCCAAAATGGCTTTAGTGCACTTTCATCCCTGCATCAGTTTCAGAAGCAATGTTGTATTATTTTTGTGAATAGAGAGACTGGCATTTTGTACGAAGAGCTTACAATATTAAGGATTGGGCTGTTTCTAAATGCATTGACAAAATAATTGATGAGAATTCACCTTTTCTTATCATGGATTTTTAGCTTTATTTTCTTTTAAACTAAAATAATTATTCTTTAATTAATATCAATTTTTAATTTAAATGGTAATCACTTTAAAACTACTCTTTTTAATTAATATCGTCAAAATAATATAACACATTATTTTATTAAACATTAATTTGCGGAAAGTTTTTGACCCAATATTTGCGTGTGCAGAAAGTTTTTGGTTTTATACAAGTCTGCCCACAATATTACTTTTTACACCGTCGTATAGAGAAAAAAAATATACTTTTAAATGCAATTTGTTTGAAAGCTGTACCTCAATTTGTTTCGGAGTTATTATTATTTATTTTTTTTTTGTAGTTTTTAATTACTTTTTTGTCATAGTGGCAACAGAAATATCCATCTCTGTTGAAAATAAAGGGAAATACAGATTACTGTATAGACCAACCAGAAAACAAATAAAATGCGGATTAAACCAATAAAAAGCTCCAGATATGCTTTTGATTTCCTACCCTGACAAGGACAATAACCATTTTTCCAAATGGTTAAAACATATTAACTTACTTTTATTGTTTTTTACTCTACATCTAGTGTACAAAAAAGAATTTGTAATCTTTAGCTGATGAGAGGCTGATTTAAAAAAAAATTTATCCATACTTCTGTCGAAGGACCGAAATGTTTCCATCACTCTTGGTTCTATATTTTGTGTACACAAAAACTTGCTCAGTACTTGAACTGCTGCTTTGGCGTGTAATGAGTACGCATTCCTCCGTGTCTCCGCTGAATTTCTAGGAATGGATATTGCACCCACTGACCTCTTACAGATGCAACATCTGCTGGGGATAGCCTTTGTTTAGGGAGGGTGAAGGGAGATAAAAGAGGCAAACAAGATCGCTACATTCTAGTCTATGGATGGTTTTAAAAATCAGTATATGTATTTATTTTGAAGTACAGTACATGACCTATTATCCGGAATCCTCGGGACCGAAGGCTTTCCGGATTTTGGAATTTTTGGATTTCGGATCCTCCCGAATTCCGTCAAAAAATTCGCGGGAAAAACGCAAATTTCATCAAAAAATCGCGAAAAAAAAACAAATTTCTTCAAAGGATCGAAAAAGCTACCCCGCAATTTCGTCGAAAGATCACCAAAAAAATGCAAATTTCGTCAGAAGATCGCGAAATAACGAAATTTCGTAAAAGGATCACGAAAAAAACAAGCAAATTTAGTAAAAGAATCACGGAAAAAAGCGCAAATTTCGTCAAAGTCTCGCGAAAAAACACAAATTTTTTCCATGATTGCAAAAAAAACGCAAATTGCGTCAAAATATAGCAAAAAAAAAAAAAAAAAAAAAATTGTCAAAGGATCGAAAAAGATCCCCGCAATTTCGTCAAGAGATCGCAAATTTCGTCAAAATATCGCGAAAAAACGCAAATTTCGTCAAAAGATAGCGGAAAAAAAATTTCTTCAAAGGATTGAAAAAGAACCCTTAATTTCGTCAAAAGATCTCGTAAAAACGCGAATTTCGTTAAAATATCGCAAAAAAACTCATATTTAGGGCTGATAGGGCCCCCTCCCTCTTCTGTAAACCTTCAAAAAATTTGCTGTGAATTTCAGAATTTTTTTTTTTTTTTTTTTTTTTTTTTTTTTTTTTTGCTCAGAATCACCCCTGATTCTTGTAACACAATTGTGTAGCCATAATATTTTGTCGAAGTGAGAGGGAGGGTGCGAAATATCTGACGATTTTTTTAAAAAACGAATCGTTATATAAATTAATTTTACACTAAAATTTGACAGAAAAAGGATTTTTTCTAATTTCTGGGGGAGGGGGGGGGGCACCGTGTTCTTCATCACTGATGTAACATATTTTAGTGCTTACACATTACAACACAATACACCAAAAAAAAAATTAGGAATCTGTAAAATTTTCGAAAAATTTCAGAAATTGCAAAATTTTAGTAAAAATGTACATATTTAGAAAATTTTCAAAATTATTTTTTCCGGATTTCGGATAATGGGTCCTGTACTGTAGCAATTTCAAAATTATTACAAATAAAAACAGTCAAAGGCAGGAAAAAATTCATTATATCCAACCTCCTCATAATTTTGTGCTCATTATATCCACAAAATATAACATTATATGTGTACTGCATGGCACAGGACCAAAATGTATCGGGGATATATTGGGGTGGTTCATTATAAACCATGTTCACTATAGCACGTTTTGACTGTATAAACAAGCATAAAAGTTCATTAGGTTTATTTTCATAGCTGTTTACATCATTTGACAACAAATCTTAATTTCCAAACTTTAAATAAACTGCCAAGACCCCTACAGTGAAAAGTACAAAAAAAAAGCATGAGACAAATATTAAAATATAATTGAATGATGTATTTTTTTTTATTTGTTATCTAAGACAGTAAAAATATTTTTTAAGCTTTAAATTTTATCCCGCATTGAAAATCAGTGTAACATCCCTTCATTATTTATTATTTATTAAAAAAAACTTTCTCGGAAAAATGGAACATGTTGGGCAATGTGGATGCCATACTTAGATTTAGGAATGTCAGATCCATATAATTCACATATTCATTTCACAGGGAGGCAAAATTGGAACAGATATTGCAGAAGCAATAAAATTGGTGCTATTCTGTCGAGAAAACCTCGTTTTCAAATATCGGTGAAGCCTAGCATGTCAAAACAACATATTAGATTCATTATGAAATTATATTTGAAACACACACACATTTAATTTTATATATTAGATATTTTATATATTTACACATAGATTTAATTTTGTTATAAAACATAAGGTTGCTATACATGGCAAAAATTGCCTGGGTATCACACCAAGCAAAAAAAAATCATAATTTTAGTGCCAAAAGGAAAACTTACAGTGTCTGCAAAATTTGTATTTTTTTTTTTGACCAGTGTAATTTTAAGTTATCCTTTAATTTAATGCCTTACAGAACATTAACAGATATTACTTAGCATGGATCACACGTAAATGCTTTATCATACGCCATTTTAAGGTAAAACCTCTGTTGCACACTTCACAAGTATAGGGTTTTTCACCAGTGTGCATAAAATAATGTGCGTTTAATGCGTGTTTAGAAGAAAACGCTTTATTGCATATCTCACAAATGAAAGATTTTTCAATGCTATGCGTGCGTAGATGTTCCTTTAAGATGGATTTACTCATAAACGTTTTTTTGCACACATCACAAATAACAGTTTTTCGTTCTTTTGCTTCATGAATTTGTTTCATATGCCGAGTTAATATAAAATTATGACAAAAACCTTTACCACAAATTTTACAAATGAAAGGCTTTTTATTTGAATGAGTATACTGATGAGCTATCAAAGATGACTTATAAGAAAATCCTCTAGTACACTGAGTACAAACAAAAGGTTTCACGTTCAAATGATGGCGAGAATGTTTTTTTAAAAGTTCAGCTGTAGAAAAACCTGTGTTACACAACTCACATATGTAAGTTTTTGCACTAGAGTGACGCTGACAATGGTGCATTAAGTCACTTAAACGAAAAAACCCTTTCTTACAAACCTCGCAAAAGTGAGATCTTTCATTGGTATGAAAACGGAGATGCTCAGTTAAAACTGATTTGCGGCGAAACATTTTGCCACAAATGTCACACGCAAAAGGTTTTTCTGTTAAATGACACTTAGCATGTGATTTCAAAGTTTTTCTTAAAGTAAATCTTGTTAGGAAATATATTTATATTTCCCTCCTATTCTTATCGTTCCATTCAACCTCTTTCATTCAACCTTTAACTTAACCTGTTCTATTTAATTTATCTTTATATAACCCTCTTTAAGTAATTTCATAATTGTCTTTAAATATAATATAATTTAAATACTTATTTACCATTCTCTCATTTAAGTTTCAATAAACTAAGTTTCTATATTTAAACAATTTTCATTATCTTTATTTCAGTGTTTAAACATTACGTTATAATAAATATACTTTCTTTATTTTTACCTTGAATCACTTCTGCATAATCTATTTCCTTGAGCATCTGTGTTTACTCATCAGCCACGTTCTTTCCGACATTACGTAATCTCTCTTTCAGCTTGTCAACAGACATCGTTCATTCAGTCTCATAAAATGAGGAGTTACGATGATCATTGACAGATGGCGTTGCTTGTCCAGTACACGTGTCTATCTCCAGTGGCCGATCGCTATTGGTCCGTTTTTCCCGGGATTGTTCGAGATGCCGGAAGTGGCGTTTGACTTGGCGATCGGAAGTCACGTGAGGGGGCGTTGTCGGCAAAGAGAGTGAGCTATTTATATCGTAGGAGCGAGTTCATTGATAGCTTCGTTTTTCCTTTAGATACCTAGTTGCATGTTGGCTGCATAATGTTTACGCTTACTGTTTTTAAGATAGAGGATGGAATGTGATGTGCTGGATATAAGATAATGGTGTCAGTTTTACTTAGTAGCTTTTAATGTAATACTCTTGCTTTTTCATTTGATATGGAGACTGAGTACAGAATTAACAATGTCAACGTAGTGCTGGATATCGCTGGATGAAAGATGGTTAACAAGCAATAACTTTTGGTGTTGAAGAATACGCCTGAATATATCCATCGAATCTCTTTTAGTTTTTCCTAGCGTACAGATAGCGGGCCATCGGCGACATGTCAGTTAGTTTGTCTTTATTTATTTTATTTGAAATAGAATACTTTTCTTTACAGTAACTTTCTCTCCCTCTTTAAAAGATAATTTGGTTTGAATTATTTACGGTAATTATGTAAATGGAGATTAATCTAGTCAGCTTCCTTTTAGTAAGTGGATTGTGAACTGTAGGGTTGTGAATTGGTTCCAAAGGGGCCAGGGACGTTTTTCCCGTCTTGATGCTGCAGATCGGTCGTAGCAATAGTGGTTCGAGACCTACGCCTTCTGGAAATATGTGCGAGGTACTTGGAGTTGTTACTGACTGGCAGTGTTGGGATTTTTGCAATTCCTTTGAGATCCTACAGACGGATTTCGCTAGGGGATCTCTGGAGAGGCTTGCTGCAGTTTATGATTTCATTTATGTCCCTTTTTCATGTTTGCTTTAGTTCTCCTATATTTTTAACTTCTAGTGGCAGTATGAAGTATTTGGAGAATTGTATTAAGCTTTTGAATATAATGAAGTTTGACTTGACTTTAAGTGACAAATCTTTTATGGAGAGAAAGATAATTTTAATGTGATTAATTGTAGATAAACCTTTTTGCTATTCATAATGTTTTAAAGATAATTTGATATTTTCTCTATTTAAAGTTTAATGCTATTTAAAGTTAATTGAAGATAAGTAAAGTAATTGGAGTAAAAAAATTTAAACAAGTTTCTTTTTAATATGTTTGCTTTGAAATAGTTTTTAGCTTTTGGTGCTCTGGTTCATTAAACATTGATATAGAGTGATGTTTCTCTGCACGGTATTACACCAAGTGCTTATGTTAATTGGATGCTTAAGAGAATTTGAGAACTTATGTCGATTGTTTATACATCTACTTTTATCGTTATGATTTTTATTTTCATTTTGTTTTTATTTAAATTTGTTTAATAAAATTGTTATTGGTTTTTAAATCTGTTTGGTCATTCTTTCAAAAATACTTTCTAGAATATTTCACTTTACAAATTTCTTGGGTAAACAGTTTCAGCTTAAACGCTCCATATGCGTATTATGCTTTGCTTCCTTTTTAAATCCATTCCAATTACCTTTATTAATTGGATAACAAGGTTATGGGCCTCTTTCTGTTTTTGCCCAAATTAAAAATACTTTTCATTGGAAATCCTGTTCTGTAATTTTTAATTCAGTTTTGTTTCTGAAATACTTGATTGCAAATGGCTCACCATGAGTGGAGTTGTGAGAGAGCTTTGCGATGGGGGGGCCATATGAGAATGCATTGGTGTCTGTGAAGTTTTTAAGGACATTAAAGTTTTTGAAAGGATTTAATGGTTGAAGGTTTCGCAGTAGATATAAATTTTTAGAGAAACCTTTTAATTAATGGTAATCTATATTTGAAGTTTACTATTTTTTTTTTAACATGTCGTCCGGTGGCTTTGCTGTTGGCTGTTGGTAATAGTTTTCGCTAGTAAGAAGAGAATTTATGTTGGGAAATTTTTTCAAGTATTTAAAGTTTATGACCGTTCTTTTAAGACGTTGATTTTGTGTGTCTTTTGTGAAAGAAAGAGCTATTTAGTGATCTGAAGATTCCAGCTTGATGCCAGTTTGTCTTTATCGAATAAATTAAGTAGGGATGGCCAGTTGTGATCTTGGTGTTATCATGGTGCTTGATCCTTCGTCTTTTGTCCAGTGTTGTTAGTGAAGTGCAGTGGTCCGCGTCCTGGGCCACATTTTTCTGTATACTTTTTCATCTCATCTGTATAACTGATAAAGGCATTTTTGAAAAGGATGAATACTCATCTTATAAATGTGATAAGTGGACATATTCTTTTTAGACCTTCATCTTTTTAACGTTTTTGAGAAAGTGCATCGATTTTTATCGGTCTATGGAAATGTTACAGATGAAGATTATACCAAGGGAGCATTACTCGTCTGTAAATTAGTTTAAGAATATTTAGTTTTATTTTTAAGATTTAGAGTCAGATATACTGAATTTTTTTTAATGATTTGATAAGTTAAATATGCAAAAATTTTTTTAAAGACTTGTTTTGATTGATCAGTTTGAGAATGTTTAATTTTTTTTATGGAAAAATTTTTGAATTTTTAGAAGTAAGCCGAAGTATTAATAGAATTTTTAATTAGCTTAATATCTATGATGGTGGAAATGAAGTACTTGTCTCTCTTTGAGATTCAGGAGTTTAAAGATTTTTTTTTTAGCCTGTAGAAATTTAGGAGTTTAAAGTGTTGAGAATATTAATAACATAACTGTGATATTTTTATAGAAACAATAACTTTTAGATAAATTTATTTATGTTTTTAATTAGGTTATTTCTGAATTTTTAATGGTAAAGATTGGAGTACATTGGTTTACTGTGCTGTAACTTAATGGTCATATTATGCAGGAATAATTAATAAACCTGTCTACAGTTTCTGTCCTTTCTAAAGTTTAACATTTGTTTTAATTGATAGTTTAAATTAATGTTCATTATCTTTTATATTATATTTTTTTTAGAGGGGGGAATTCATTTCTAATTGTTAATTCTTATTTCTTATATAATTTGAAATATAAATTTTTTTTTGGGAGTCCAAAAGTTTAGAATCTGTAAACTTTTGATTTCAATAGGTATTTATCTCTATTTTTAGGTTTTAAGAGAATTGCCTTGAATATTGAGTCATGAGTTTTTGCACTATGGTGCTGTTAGATTTAAATGTAGGACTTCCAGATAATTTTTCGTTTCTAATTTTTACCTCCTCTATTGTTTGTTAATTTATAGAGTTTAATTTATGCTGTATGATAACTGTTATTTAAATTTTATTACAGATTTTTGATTGTTTAATGATATTTAAATATTTGATTACTTTTGTTCTGTTTAACTAATAGAATTTTTTTTAGGTGCATTACTATGAAAATGTTTCCCCTAAGTTATGGTAATCACTGAAATTCAATGCTAATGAGATTTGCAGTTTAAATTGTCATTTTTGAGAAAACCATATGTGTAATAGAATCTCATGGATAATGGCTGAAGTTTAATGTGGATTGATTTGGCAAATTGAATTATCATTATAACGGGGGGAAATTATAGCAGTAAACATTTTTGTGGGATATGTTGGAGAAATGTTAGAAAGTTTTGAGGTAATTGCACCCATTTTTTTTTAGGTATTGATAACTTTTATTTATATATTCGAAGGAATGTTGAGACTGTGGCAGGTTATGTAAATGTGAGTAAATCTTTCTGTTAGTGACCATGTTGTGAATTAGTGTGTGCCAGTATTCAATTGAATTGACCCTGGTTAAATTTTCTATTTGAGTCGTATAGCTGCATTTAAATTTTTAGTTTAAGGAATGCGAAAGCTATACTCAATGGATTATATCCATTTTTGGGAGATTGTTAAAGTTATGTAATTTGACTCGTTTGATATGCTTCAGGGGGTGAATTTTTTTGTATTGATGAGACAGCCTTTACAGTAAAGAAATGCCTGATGATAATGAGTAACAGATTGGATTTTGTTTAATTAACTTTTGAGAATTGCTACCTTTAATGCTTGACTTAATTTTTATGGCTCATTTATATATAGTGTTAGAATGTGTATTGTTATATACATATTATGTTAGAACTAGAGCTTTCTTTTTAAGAGTTGAGCGGTGAATAAAAGGGGGTATTTTTATCATCGTTTTAGATTTTCAATCTTCTGCTTGAAGAATTAAGTAAATGTTTTGCATACAAATTAGGTATGTTGTTTAATTGGCTTGTCTGTAAGTGATTCAAGATTAGTTTTGGTCTGGATAATTCTTCTGGGATCTCAGATTATGAGAAGATATTTCTCTGGGATCGGTATTGTTAATCATGCTCCATTCTTCAAGATAAGTTGTATGTTAAAGTAGGATTGTTAATGTATTTGTCTCTATATTCCTGAATTATTGAATCCGACACTACTCATATCCATGTCTTCTTCGTTGGGTATGAAAGGATTGTATGAAAACCTTGGCCAAGGTAATGGATATGAATGAATGCATGCTTTTCGCATATAGTGTTGTATGGTTTTAGTTTATAAGGATTCTGTCACAAATAAATTTTTAAATTTTTTTTTTGCAGGATATCTTGGATATAGAGTAGTTATGAATTTTTGTCTGTCTTTTACGGTTAATGGAGCATGAGTTGACTTTGTCCAGATGATATTGTTTTAGATGAATTGAATCTGTAGGAAATGTTTCTTGGACCTGGAGATTAGTGTTAGAAGTGAATTTTGTTTCGCCTTACCTGGAGTGTGCTATATTTGAGTCTAGTATATAGTTAAGGGTCAAAAGGGTTAGGATATGTATCTTAATACTGGTTTAAATCATTAAAGTGTAAGATTAGGTGTATTAAGGTATTGATTTAATTTGTCAAATGTTATGATACATGTATTGAAATACTGGGTAAATTGATGAATTGTTAGAATCAATTTTTAATTATTAAAGTGTTAGAATATTTTTAGAGAATTTTTGAATTCTGAATATTAAAGTGTTAGAATTTAAGTGTGTTAGAATTAAAAATTGAAAATTTTAAAAATCAAGATTCTGCTCTCCTTGTGGTCTAAGAATCTTTAATGTGTAATACTTATGTAAGACTGTATATTTTCCTGGACCAGATGTGCTTAGATGATGTTTTTAAGATGTCCATATGTTAGCCACATGTACATTATTTTTATATATATAGGTATTGTGTTGTGTATAATTTATATTGTTTTATTTTTGCAGTTTTTGTGTATGGACTGGAGCCCAAAAGTTTTTAGTCTTTTTCAGCCTTTATGTAAGTTGACTTGGTATATAGGTGTTGTATTAGAGTGGTGGATAATAGATGCCATGGAC